>CAOLHI010000099.1:0-1201731 GCA_948474755.1 Ctenosaura bakeri
GTAAGAAACATGTGGGGAAAAAGTATCAGAGGGCAGCGGACAGCCTGAAAGGCAATTGAGAGTGACACAGTGTAGTAATCATGATGGGTTGGCTGTGAATTGCTGGAGCTCCAGAGGAAGATAAAATGGGTATGTGCAGCCCTCCAGGTTCAAGGTGCAGAGGGCTGTTCCCTTACTCGTGCACTCTGCCCCAAAACTTCCCATGCCCAGCAGATGTCAAGCCTTGGGAAGGGCAGCTGCTTCTTATTGTTCCCAGAGGAAATGGGAGGAAGAGGACAAGTGAGCCAGTCTGGGATGATCTGGCTGCTCTGAGCTCCTGGTTGAAAGGAAAGCTAAGCATTCTCCATTTGAAAGCACCATTTCATCTCTTCTTCACCCCTGGGGCCAGTCTGCTATCTTTATTGTCTAAACACTCTCCACTCTCCATCTCCTACTAACTGATAAGCAACAGCATCAGGTGACCTACCAGAGCTTGATAACTGACCACCAGTGGGAAGACCCAGAACTTTGTATGTCAACTTAGGCACCACATAGGATCTCAGCCACAGTAGTCAGAATGGGATGTGCTTTTCATTTCCAAACTCTTTTGTGAATGTGGGGACATATCTCTTTCTAGGAAGAATAATCCAAGTAGCTTGAGATTCTTTTAACTGCATGTAAATGTCACTAAATGAGATGTACTTGTTCAGTTCTGCATAAATCCCAACAAACTCAAGCTGCTAAATATGTGTGATGTGGCACGGCAGTTTTCCCACATGTATTTAATTTAAGGTGTTCATCTCTAGTCTTCCAAGAATCCATGAGCACTTCCATATAAAAACCAACTTGCATGATTAATAACACTTGCTACCTGACACAACAAAATGGTCATGATAGCAGATCTCCAGATGTTGTCTCTTAATTGTTTCAAAGATGAAAAAGAGATGACATTCTGATATCCTTTTTTCAGCACCATTCTTCTATGAGATGCCAGCCATGTGGAGGATATAATCATTTTGTGGCCACAGGATATAACAAAACGCTGTATCTCCTTTTCCCCCACTACTCCTAGTCCCCATAGAGTGACCATGGGGGGAGGGCGCAGTGACTCTATGATAGGTGTAAGAGACAGTGAATGGCCAACTATAGCATAAGTTTTGCATGTAGAACTACTACACTAGGTCTTCCATAGAGTATTGCAGCCAGTCTCCCAGCAGGTCTGTTAGGCCCTTTTAGTGGATGTGGCCCCTCAACAGTTATTTTATCTTTAAATAAGTAGTTACTTCCAAGTTCTAGTGAGCGTATGAGTGTGGTGAGATTTATCATTCTTTTGGCAGTCCCTTTGTATAATGTTTGAAAAGCCATAAGAGCTTCAGTGCTATGCTTGTGTAAAATGGGACTTATGCTGGAGTAACAAAGGATCCTGAAGTTTAACCAAATATACTCCAAAAGTCTACACCTCTGAAAATAGAGACATCAAGCACTGTAATGCTACCATTCCATATGGTGATGTTGTGGCAAGTGAGTCAGATTAATGGGCCTGTTGTTTTTTCCTTTCACTTGCCCAATTACAGCACTGCAATTACATTTTTCTCCCCAAAGGTCAATATTCCCAAATGGTATTTTATACCAAAGAGATTGATTTCTCTTTTGCTGGCCTGACGAATTTTTCTGCTTTATTTGTATTCCCTCAGATGATCTAGAGAAACCTGTTACCATTTACAGTATCATTAAATTAAAAATCAGGAGCTCCCGGATTCGTATGTGAAATGAAGGCCTTAAAAAAAACACAACTAGCTTCCTTCCAGGAAATGCATAAGAAGAGTACGAAAGAAAAGTTGTGACCATTTTATGCTGGGAACAGATCCCATAAGAAAAGGTCATTGCTGGACAACAGCATTCATATTGTGCCATTTCTGAAGCCAAAGACTCACCTCTTTATTTCTTTGCTTTGAGATTTTTTTTAATGAGAATTAAAGGTCCCAGACCTTTTAGAGTTGATTGCAAAACATAATTACTCTTTGGATAAAAGGTTAGAAATGAATGCAATGCCATTTGTTTCCTTGTTTTCTCAAACTGGAATACAAAGAAATCACTTGGGTGATGGGAGGAATAATATAAACAAGCAGCAACCTCTCTCTTCATCTGTCCAGTAGAAATCATGCATCCCAGATCATTCCAAAAAGAAGAATGCTACCAAAAGTGAAGGAAAGGATTCCCCATTGGTTCCTCTCTCATTCAAACTCTAAAGTAAGAATAGCCTTCCATGCAAAAGAATACAAGTTCAGTCCCTGGCACCTCCAATCAAAAGGATACTCCAGTTGTGGATAATAATGGAGAAATCTTCTGCCAGAGGCACTGGAGAAACGCTGCCAGTCAGAGTCAAGAATACTGGGTTAGATCAATTAATAACCTGAGTCAGTATGAAACAGCTTTATCTGTTCTGAAATACAACCATACTGTTCATAAGGAATGTAAGGGCATCCTCACATAGGCCTCCTTAGAAGTCCTTGGGTTTGGCATGAGCAAGGTGTGCACGTGCAATGTCATGGCCTAAAAGTTATTCTCAAGAGAAGGGGTTGTGGCTTGCAAGATAAGCTGCCCTGAGTTCTGCGAAATCTTAATGGCTCTTTTCTCAAAACAGAGCAGAGGCAAGGAGAAAAAGGGTACACGGGTGGGAAAGTATTGCTTCTTTTCTTCTAAAAAGCCTTGAAATATGTTCAAAAATATTTTATGAGGTCACACTAAAAAAAAGAATAATTGGAAGAAAAATTCTGCTTGTCTAAGCGAAGAGCACATTTGTAGCGGTAGGGTAAATGTTTTATCGATTGAGAAACTGGGAAACTCGAGTCATTACTCACCATGGGCTAAAGAATAATTGCTAATGCTCTGGCGGAAAGATTAAAAACAGTTTCTGGAAGTATTTCTTACAATGATCAATGGTGTATCATCCCAGGCCATTGGATCTTCAATAACATTTTTCCCTTTTGGGATGCAATCAATTTTTATAATATGATTCATTTGCCAGTGGGCATGCTTTTTTCAGACGATGAAAAGGCATTTATGTGCCTTATATTGTTGAGAAGTAATCATATATTGCCGGGGCCAAGGCTAAGATAGAAAAGTTCCATGTGTATTCGTCTTTATTTTTTTAAAAGTAGATTGGGGAAACATTTGTGGAAATGGTTGTTTTATTGTTGCCCATTTCCTTTCTTGCTCACTTATTTCAGTACTCCCTAAATAAATGATTATCACGAGGCAGAGAGTTCATGTATTAGTTTGTGCCACCTGCTGACCTCTGAATCTATATCTGTTCTGTCAATAGCTGTGGTAGAAATGTCTGGATTCTTGTGAGAATTTGGTATAGACCTCTGTTTCTTCTTCCCTACTTGCAGTACATTATGAGGCAGATTAGATCTGAAGAGCTGGCACTATTTGAAAATCAGGTAAGGGAAGAAACCATTTGGAGCTTGGAAGACTTCCCAAACAGATTACACACATTTCTGCATGCTGTAGGCACAAAATTCAAATCACAATTTGGCACCTTACATAGGTAACAAGGTAACTTGATCAATTCCCAGGGGCTTACAGGAACTAGAAAATCAAATTACTATTATCTCACTGTGAGTGGGCAGAATGACAATCAGTAGCCCACAAAGTGCAAGCAAATTATGATTGTTGTTGTTGTTGTTGTTGTTTTATACCCACCTTTCTCCCGACAGTAGGATTCAAGGAAACTACAAAGATTAAAACAAAACAAATTAAAACATTTGTGAAAGTATAAATATAAAACTCCTGGCAGTCTCCAGGAACAACAATTCACCTTTGAAACAGGTTGCAGTCCCTCTACCACCATTATGTAACACTTTAAAAAATACCTGTTTCTCAAAAGTGAAAGTGAAATGTTTCCGTTTTTCATTTTCTTTTGGCATTCCCCCTCCCCACCGAGGGTCCCAGGTCAATTGCTCATCTTTGGTTAGAACAGTGTTGGACAACTGAGTGGGATAGAGCTGCCAATTGTTACCCTCACAGGTTGCACCTCCTTTGCACAGAAAGCCCAAATACCACTATTTTTCCTGGCAGTCGTTCTCACAATTATGTCAGGAAATGATGTTGTATCATATCCTGTTGCCATTTTGAGAGGGACTACAGAAGAAAATGGAGGTACTTGTGGCATGGGATGCTTGTAGGAGTGGTATGTGGGGATTTCCCAACACTGGAAAGGTTCCTGCATCATTTAGGGGCAAAAGTGACCCCAAATCACATTCACCATTTCCACACCACACTGTTATAGTGCATTATTCCACTTTCAACTTTCTGTGGAATTCTGGGGTTTGTAGTTTACTGAAGCCAAAGAGCTCTCTGACTGAGAATTCTAAATACCCTTGCCTAAACTACAAACCCCAGAATTCCATAGGATGTTGAAAGTGGAATAATGCACTATAACAGTGTGGTGTGGAAATGGCCATTGATTTAAGAAAAAAATTGGGGGGG
Source organism: Ctenosaura bakeri (assembly GCA_948474755.1). NCBI lineage: Eukaryota > Metazoa > Chordata > Lepidosauria > Squamata > Iguanidae > Ctenosaura > Ctenosaura bakeri. Next base: position 4,474 of record CAOLHI010000099.1, read on the forward strand.
TTGAGTGCATTGGGAGACTGGTGGGGAGCACCAAGGTTCACAGAAGGGGCCACATGTGACTCATGTGACACAGTACACCCACTCCTGGCTCTAGAAAAAGGGAAGCTTAGAGTTCTGCTGAAACTAATGAATGCAAAATACCACATTGCATGTGTTATCATCTGCAAAAGACTTATTCCTTCGGGCTTCCCAGTCAAGGATATGTGGATACATTAGGTGACAGCATCCAAAATAAATAGCTAGACAGAGTATTGGAAGACCATAGGTGCATCGCTTCATCAGAAAATCCTAAGATACACAACATGATTCATTGCTTGGGTCAGAGGAAGGTGTAAATTTAGAGCTTGTGTGTTGTGGGCTTTTTTCTTATCTTGAAGCTTTAGCAACATAACTGTGATTTAAGATCTGTCCTTGAAAATCTATGTGCCCTTTCCTATACTACCAAACCTTCAAAGAGTCCTGACCTAATAAATGAACCATACACAGTTATGAAAATAACCAAGGCTTCTTAGATTTCTCAGCACAGTTAAAGCTACTGTGAAAGCAAAGGGAAATCTGAGAGTGCTCACATGCAACATGATTGTGCACAGGTTTCCAAAGCTTTCAGTAAGAGAACCAGACATATTCAGCTTGTCTGTCTTTAGGGCTACAGCTGTCAGTCCTAACCAGCAGCCTCAAATAGTATGTTCTATTCACAAAAGTTCCACATCATGTTTCAGCACATTTAAAAGTTCAGTTGTGCTGACCACTTGCCTGGGCAATTGCTCTCCTTACAGTATGCTCTTTCTCCTTGTCTGTTTGTAAAGCTAGGAGGTCTTATTTTTTTTTTCTTTAACAGATCTGTCTTTGCCCAATTGCATACATGTTCCAGTTGAGATGATATATATTTGCATAATATCCACTTAAACATTTTAAGAAAAAAAAAGAGATGATAGAATGTGAATTATTTGAGGATGATACAATACCCTGTACCATTTTTTCAAATAAGAATTGTTGGCACATATTGTATTGTTTGGCATTCACATGCCTATTTTTGTAAGCTGGTTTTTTTTTATGTTTAGCAAGATATTAGTTATAACCAGATGTTATAAGCATATCAACTTCAGCCATTGTGTGTGTGTGTGTGTGTGTGTGTGCGTGTGTTTAAAAAAACTGCCCAAAATCCAGCTGGTTGCTTCCTTATCAACAGGATGGTGAATATAATGAAGGTTTTAGTCCAAACTTCAAAGGTACTGTCCTATTCCTCTAAATATTTCCAGCACCTTGGATAGCCAGATTGGATTCACTAGCATGGGACCCACAAACCACCAATGCCTCAGCTCAACGTTAAGTTAACATCCATCTTCTAGACTACTTTCTTTCCTACCCTACCCTCACTGGCAACTGAAAACCTGCTGAAGACTCTGGAGAAGGTTTCGAAGTTAAAGAGAAAGCTGTAGACAGAAAAAGGTCTACCCCCTCCCAGTTCTGCACATGAAAGTAGTTCTGTAAGCAAAACAACTTCACTAGTCTTAGGCTATGGTGATAAAGCATGCCGAAATATACAAGGTCTAGGACAGAGGTGGGAAATAATAGAAGGCTGTAGGGCTGCATTAATCCTCCCAAGAGACAGCTTCACACATTCTATTCTTCCTATTAAAAAGGAAAAAAAAATCCATCTTACAGATAGCAAGGAAATTTTGTAAGAAATTTTGTAAGATAGCAAGAAAATTTTGGAAGGAAATACATGATGAAATTCAAAGAATTTACAGCTTAAATTTTGAAATGAAGCCAGAGTTTTATTTGTTAAATATGTTGGGGCAACAAAGGGAGATAAGATGCAACCAGAAGACATTGTTATACCTGATAACTGGTGCAAGATTGACATATGCACAATATTGGAAAGAATGGAACTATGCTGATATAAAAGAATGGAAATTAAAAGTTCTGGATATCATAGAGATAGAAAAGTTAACATTTTCACTGAAAAATAAGCCTATCCAGAACTTTGAAAGGGAATGGAGAGAAGTCTTGAATTGGATAAAGATATAGTATGCAAGGCAACAATATAATAAGGTAATGTAACAAAGCAATGTAACAATGTAAGATGCAACAACATAAGGTTATTTTTTAAACAGAAACTATGTATGAATGGAATGTAAACAAGCAGACTCAACTGGAAAAAAAGAAAAAAGCTTGGAAGTGGGGAAGGGGTTTTTTTTAATTTTCATCTTAAACTTTAATAAAAATATCTTCAAAAAATGAAAAAGGGGAAAAAAAGTCCATTTTTGACCCCAAATGCCCTCAAGGGGAGCATGAGGGCATTTTTGCTATGTTTTTAAGCTGCCCTGGGCTACTTTAGGCCCATGAGAGGACTTTTTAGCGATGGGAAGTGAGTGGAGGTCATCTTTGGTTAAACTCTTGTTTCAAAAACTACTTTTCCTGTGCCTAAATTGACCCAAGTGGGGCCAAAAACATGGCGAAATGCCCCCAGAGGGCATTGGAGGCTAAAAAATTGAGTCCCAGGACCACAAAAATTGGCCTGCAGCCACATTTTTCCATCCCTTCTCTAAGGAATGTCTGCTAAAAGGCTTCAAGAGGGAACATAAAATGAAAGCTTTCTTTCAAGTTTACTAATCAAAATGATTATTTGGAACCTCTAAGTTTAGAGCCAGTGAACCTTTACTACTGAATATCTGTTATTGAAAAAGTAAACACTGGGGAGGAAAAGTTGTTTTTCTGCACTACAATGGTTTGTTCCATTTGTGTTATATTATGATACATTTTATTTACATAAGTATTTGGTGACTAAGTGGCTATGTGGAAAAGTCATTTATGAGGTCCACTTGTTGCTTTCTTTATTTTCCCTATCATAGTGTTACATAATTTTGGCAAAGATCCTGTATTTGTAACTACATGAGCATAGCTACAAATGAACTAAGGAACTGAGCCATGAATCCACTTTAAACTTCAGGGAGCTGCTCCAAGCAACAGAGATCTTCCTTATGGTCAAGTGGGGCATGTCAGCATGATGTGGCCAGCCCTCCCCACCCCCAAGCCACAGTGCAACAAGGAGAAGCCACATTGTGATTTGAGAGCATTGGGGGCTACCCATCTCATCTGGTAGTGCCCCCACTAGACCATGCCATAGACTTCCATTGCTCAGAAAGGCTTCCTGGAGTCTAGGGTGGGTTTCACCAGACATTTATTATTGCAGCAATACTGCCACGATTGTGAATATATAGTATAGCTAAATATGGAGCAGTTAAGTATCCATCACTGTAGGGTACAAATCCATAGCTGCAATGCAGAATGCCAGTCTCTATACCATTTTAATATGATAGCTTTTTAAACTGTGACTTTTAAAACTTTTTCAGTGCTAATTTTTAATTCCTGTGGTTTGTTGGGGTTCATACATGAGTTGTCTTGGGTTCCATTTGAGAGAAAATTGGTATATAAATTAAATAGATACAATACAAATCCCAGAATCCTCCAGATAGTGCAAAAAAAACCTTTTTCAATCTCCTGTAGAGGTCTGCCCTAAATTAATTCCTAGAGGCAGTTTGTTGGCTGCCAGGACAAACAGAAATCTGGATAGATGGTCTTTTTCTTTTCTTTTCTTTTCCTTTCTTCTTTTCTTTTTCCCCCCTTCTTTGGGATCTTTTCTTCTGTTTTTAGACATACTGAGAAATGTTTGTCTGGACTAATTGGCAGAAGCATTGTATCTCTAATGTGATACTAACTTTCCCACAATACATTCAGGAAGTGGAATGCTGATGATCAATGACAAGATGGAGGAGGAAGAGGTGTAGACAGTTTATCCTTCTTCATTTTCCATGACAGAGGACATCAAACAAGTCAGTGCAGACAGACACTGGATGCAACCATCTTAACCAGTTATAGTGCACTCTCCCCTTACTCGTAGAGCATTTGTATGCTAGCAATCTGTGGTCCTGATGGATGCTACACTGACGGTAAGGCATCGATCATTCGCTATATAAGTCTTTGTTAAACAGTCACTAGACTCTATTGTCTCCAGGGTCAGTTAAACATTAATGAGTGCTTTGTGTAAGTTGAAAATTATAATATATGATTCCATGCTCCAATTCTGAAACTATTTATGCTCAAGAAATGCCACCATGGTGTAACATAAAAATTACTTATGGCATTTATTACCTAGAAAAAAGACCTTTTCTACCCAATGTAATGCTATTAATTTGGGAGCTGAATTTTTTCCCCCCAGAATTGTATTCCATTGTTTCCTTCGTTGAAACTAGCAGCAGAAGATTTAAAGTATCTGATTTAATCTCTGCACCATCACTGGTGGCTTAAAATTTACAACTGCTATTCTCCCACTCCAACCTCTTGTTGTATACCATCTTTCTTTATTTAGCATGTTTCATTGATACGACACAATTTAATAAAAGTAGTTTTTTTTTTTCCTGAAAGCTTGCTTGCAAGTTTTCTGTTTAACTTATACAACACAGACGGCTTGTCTTTAAATCTGTTCTGCAAAGATTGTACATATCATAGAATCACAGAGTTGGAAGAGACCCCAGGGGCCATTGAATCCAACCCCCTGCTATGCAGGAACACCCATCAAAGCACTCTTGACAGATGGCCATCCAGCCTCTGCTAAAAAACCTCCAAAGAAGACTCTACCACACTCCAAGGCAGCATATTCCACTGCCGGACCGCTCTGACCATCAGGAAGTTCTTCCTGAGGTTCAAGTGGAATCGCCTTTCCTGCAACTTGACTCTACTTGTATAAATTCAGGGCCTAATGACACATCAGATGTTCAACTAAATTCTGTAATTTTTGTCATGCCATTGCCCAATTGAGCATCCAGTCCTTTTCCTAACTATGTGATCAGCACAGCAAATTACCACAACCATGATGTCGGTTCATACCTTCAGGGCCTTGGTGAATTGAAGCACCTCTTCTATATTTACCACCCAAGGACTGGTATCTGCGGGGGGCAATATAATGTGTCCCATCAGTGAAGAGCCAATACTGTGGAGGAGAACATGAAAGATGGACATTTTGGCTATGCCTCCTCATTTATGGAATGTCTTTCCACTTGTGGAAACTCAACTGATGCCATCATTGGTTTCTTTTTGGCATCTGGTTAGCTCAAAGCTTTCTATTAAAACTTTTGGGTTCCACTTTTTTTTTTTAATATTCTTTATCTTGGTTGAATTATTTATTGATTTCAATTTGGCATTGTCTAAATTGTTTATATTATTTTGGCTGTTTGCCCCATTGAGATCTCATAATAAAAGGGCCGGATGCATAAAGATATAGAAACTGTTTTAACTGTTTTTATAGTTTTTACATCTGCAGGGAGCTGGTTTCACCACTTGGGTATGTTTTGCACTATAGGCCAGTGGCTTTTGTAGCATTCAGATGCAGCTCCTTTTAAAAAAGAAAGTAAAAATATAACATTTTAATTTTTCTGTATAAGGAGGAAGTACATAGCTATTTTACAAAACTGAAACTGGGGCCAGAATCCTGTTGGGATATCTCATTCATAACTGTTTAGTGTTGGCTATCTCTACATTGCTCCTAGTTCAGAGGACAGGTTAGGACTGTGAAAGTCCTTCAATCCCCACTTACTGGGCAGCATTCACTGCAATTGGTGGTGGTCCATTCCAGTATCACTTGGGAACCTGCTGACTGACATTCCCGCTCCCCCTTGTGTGAGCAAGCTCTGGTGCAAGGAGGAATTGCCTGGGAAATTCTGGGAATTCTCGGGTTTGTAGTTTACTGAGGCCAAAGAGCTCTCTGGCTGAGAATGCTAAATGTCCCTCCGTAAACTACTAACTCTCAAATTCCATAGGATGTTGAAAGTGGAGTAATATCACTATAACAGATAGTGGAAATGGCCTATGCATCCACTATCTTCTGTTAGCTTTTCAAGAATTGTTGGGGCAATATAAAGACTAAAATATCTTCTTCAGCTTTAAAGGAAAGGAGTAAAAGTTTTCTATTGACAAGCTAGGCCTTTCCTGAGATTTTTGAAAGACAATAAGCTTATATCCAGCATTACTTTTTTATTCAGTTCATTCCTACTAAAGATTTTAGTGTTATATGATTGGTGCTATGTACTGCTTCCAGGCATTCAGAGGGAAAAACAAAATCTAGATGCCAATTTAGGCATGGAGTTCTCATTCATAGCTCCTGACATCATCTGAAATATGCATCAAACAGCAAAAAGGAGTTGTCAACCTTTAAGGCATAATTCAATTTTTTATAGAAAATGTGTTGCATTTATTTACATTGTTTCTCCCATCACTCCTCTTTTGCAGGTGGTAGCATCTGCCATTTTAAATTCAAAGACATTTGTAAGTATCTACACCATCTCTGATAAGCCTTGCTGCTTTATCCAGTTGCTAGCTTTTATGAAAACCCAACACAGATTTTTGGTTGCTCTCACCCACGACACGTTCTGTTGAAATGACAGCCCCTTGAGAAGGATCACTGTTTTTAATCTCCTTTCTTTCTATGAATGGTCATGTGCTCCAGAGCTGAAATATGTCACAATGAGGATTTAGCAGCTTCTCCAACGCTGTACTTTTGGGAGTGATGTCTCTGCATGATAATAAACCAAGACCGACTTGCTGATACTGTAATATCAGTCCAAGAATTATCATGCTCAGGAGACAATAGATACTCTACCTGTATTCATCCATCTCTCCTTTGTGGTATGGGAGGAGGAAATACACCTAAGTCATATAATGGATGGAAAAGTGATTGAGAGACTAATTTTCAGGCATGAGTACCAATAGATAATGTGCACTGCTCAGATTGAAGTGCTCAGAGAGTCGATAGCCATCTAAATGCCTTTTTTTCATGTCCTTAAAGGGATTCTTTGTTCACTGAAAGGCAGAGACACACTGAAAGGAAAACAAGACAGGGCAGTAACAGGCCAAGATCCTATTGTGTCTTCCAACTAAAGTTCTTTGTACATATTTGTGTGTGCGCACATGTGCATACATGCCTTTCTTCAAATTGTCTGTCAACTTATGGTGACCCCATGAATTTCACAGTAAATACTTAAGCAATGAATACTCAGAAGTGGTTTACCATTGCCTTCCTCTGAAATATAGCCTAAAACACCTGGTTTCACTTTCATAGATTTGACTATTTAGGAGTTTCTCCAGCCCCTACCCTTCCAGTCTTAAGCACTTTTCTTCAAGGGAAATTTCCCCTCAGTGGCTCTGATCAGGGCATACAGCCCTTTTAAAATCTTGTTCTAGTCTTCCTCCTTCTCTTCTACCAGTTGCTTCCTGGCTAGCTAAAAACGTCTCACAGCCCAATTTCTCAGTACCACAGAGTCCCTCCCGATGCCCCCACACACACCCAAGGAAGGAGATGGGAAAGAAAGAGAACGTATAGAGCCTTCATGCCAACCTACCTCCTTGCTTTCTGCTTTCTTTGACCTGATTTGGACCCTGAGTGCCTGTTCTGCCCACAATGCCTCATTCACCTTCCCAAAGAGACACATACACATTTGACATGTGCAGGTTTTCCACTATTGTGGGGGTCCCTGCACCCCCAACTCAAAGAATATCAAGGGCCAACTGTACTTAGTTCATTCAATATATATGAGGGTGTGAAAATGATATGACATGCTGTTGGCTGGGGTCAAACCCACCATTTGGTAGAGTGAGGAAATTACTTCAGAGTAAAGACGCTTTGGAAAACAGAGGAAGTCTTTCACTTGTTCTTTCTGAGCCCCCTTGGGCTATCCTACATCCTCTAAACTAGCATGATACACTCAAATGTGCTGGAGTATTGTCCATAGTGAAGTAAGATTCCACTGTCAGTGCCATTATGTACATTGAACAGAGGCAGGAGTGTCATCTTGTCCTTTGCTTTAGACTAAAAAACATGTGAGACCACTCATTCTGTTTCATCACCTTCTTTTTCTGATTGCTGGAATATGTGCCCATTTTATTGGCAAGGGCTTTCTCTTAGCCCCACCATTGTCACAAGCCCATTTGGTGAGTATATGCAAGAGGGCTTTCTTGGTGGCAGTTGCTGGTCTAGGGAATTCTCTTCCACAGAAGGTTAGCCTGTCCCCTTCCCTGCTCTCCTTCTGCCAATAGGTAAAGACCTTCTTATTGAAACAGGTATTGGGCAATTAACTGGTTATACATAAGGGTCTTTTAATGGGTTGTTTGCACTGTACTTTTATACTTCTTGTCCTTTTTTCAGTGCTTTTATATGGTTTTAAATTAGTAGTGTTTTCAGAGTATAGTTTATTTAATTTTACTGTAGCTTTTTTTATTACCAGTACCAGAATCCTATCGGGAGATGCAAAAGTGCAACCTAGAGTTGCGCACTTGTGATGTTTCATATTCACAATCCCTACACAATCCCCTGAGTTTAGGGACCTTGAAAGTCTCCCTGTCCCCATTTACCAGGAAGCAGTCAACAGGAATCCATTCCACCGGCCATTTTGGCCCTACACTGTTATAGTGCTCTTATTCCACTTTCAACATCCTGTGGAAATCTGGTGTTTGTATTTTACTGAGGCCAAAGAGCTCTCTGGTTGAGAATTCTAAACTCCCCTCCCTAACCTGCAAACCCCAGGATTCCATAAGATCTTGGAAAAGGAATAATAGCATTATAACAGTGTAGTGTGGAAATGGTCATTGTCAATCAAGAAACAGGTGCCTGAGGATTCCATCTACCCCTTCAGGTGAGCGATCTCCAACACAAGGTGGAACTGAAACAGGAGGTGTCTCACACCAGAGATGGCTCAAAGAAAGGTGGAGGAATATCAGCCAGCTGCTACCTGATCGACAGGGGAACAGAACCCCGTCGATCACAGTGGCTGCTGCCCACGAAATGGGGATGGCAGAGTCAGGATGGAATTCCCTGTATAGCACCATAACTGCCATTTTTATGCCTACACAAATCCTTAACCAGATTCTGGCCAGAAATTTTGGCTGTACTTTGTCTGGGTGGTTTTTAAAAATAATCTGGACTGTAAGCATCTTTGGGCACCATGTTGAGAGAAAGGCAAAATGAGAACTCCTTATCTGAAAGCAAAACTAGTACCGGTAGATACTCATATTTTATAGTTTACCATTGACACATAAGTGCATTACTTACACTCATTCACTTTTGCCATCTCTCACTCTCTTTCTTCCTGTGTTTGTGGGTGTACACCTTGAAAAAATGTACTCACCTCTTCAGAATGGCTAGAGTTTGCTGTTTAGTGTGTTTATCACACTACTGATGCACAGACCTTTTACAGATGGGTTAAGGATTTCACACAAAACTGAGAGAAACTTATTTTCTGTTACTTAAGAGAATGTTGATAGTAAATAGTACATGGACCCTTTCCACACGGGGGTATTAAAACGGTGTAGCGCAACCTCTGACGGAGGTCGTCTACACTGTAAAATGGATTGGGGTGGATTACTTTTGTGTAACTCCACACCCCAATCCATGCTAGGGTGCCCGGAAGTGGCGGCGCCGTGTGCTTTTGAAAACCACTTTTCAAGTGGTTTTTAAAAAGCACAATTGTGCAGCCCCATGCAGCCCCATCGCAGCGCCCGGTGTGGATTTGCAGGCGCACGCAAGGGCGTGCCTGCAGATCTGCCGGGGGCAGGCTTTCCGGCTGGCGAGCTTCTCCGGTTGGTGGAGAGCCTCCACCAGTCGTAAGCCGCCATTTTGGACCCCGCAGGATGCCGCGGGACGCCGACGAGGGTGGAGTAGCGAAAACGTGGCGACAGACTAAGGTAAGCTCCATTTCAGGACGTCTCAGGACGTTTTCCCCTTCCCGTGTGAAAAGGGCCATGGTTTATGGTAGTAGAAAAATTGCCAGCACAATGGAGGGATTGTATTCTTGCCCCTAACCCATCATAGCAAACATTCTATGGCTCACTTTGCAAACTTACTATTCATTAATACTTGGTGCTTTTGGTTTATGGTTTATGTTTCCTACCCCGATAGCTGGGCTGCTTAAAAGTCCCTAACTTCTTACTGCTCCGAGCACTGAAGCCACATCAACTAAGCTAAAAGGACAGAGTAACTTTTAAAACGGAATTGATACACCATATTCTGATTCTGAATAGGATTTGTGTGTACATCTCTCCTGCTCATACTGGAGCCAAGCACAGAGTGTCAAAGAGACTTAGAAAAGAGATGTGTGCAAGTGAGAGAGAGATTTCAGTAAGCATCAAAGGAATACTTTTAAGTGATTTTTTTCTCCTTGCACAACAAGTAAATCAAAGAACAGACCTGCGAACATGTGGACTGAGCATGAATAAAACACTTTGGGGACTTTATTTCTAAGGCATGGAAGTACCTAAAAGAAAGAATTGTGAAGTATAAACTGAGGATCAGTCTTTAAAGCTCTATTCTTTGTAAGAGGGGTTTTGTTGTTGTTGTTTTTTAAGAAAAACCCTCCTCTTAATATATGATTCCCTGGAATTGAAACTGACAGAGCTGCAACTCTACTTATGCTGATTATGCACAGAAGGAGAAGGAGTGAAAGAAAGACAAAAACCTATGCTCCAGCCTATGCTGTTCTTCCTTCCAGCCCTAGACTGAGACCTTAGGGTTGCTGACATTACTTCCACCTTCACCTGCAGATCGGAGCCTCTCTCCTTAAGGAAAAGATATCTCGACTTTGTTCTGGAGAGACTGAGGGCAGGCATGGCTCCCTGCATCTCCTCCTTACTTGGACAGAAAGGGGGATTCCTATCCGTGTTCCTTTTTCAATGCAACTCTTACAGTAAGCAGTAGTTTTATTAGCCTGGAATCTTTGTGTGGCTTTACTACTTTTTCTAACATCGCAGAAGCAAATATCTAGTACCTCTTTAAACAACAGTTTTGCCAGGCTGTACAATAGCTGGAGGGTCTCTTTCCTCCTCACCTAAATGGGCACTGATTAGTCACAGAGTATGCTGGGAAAACTCCCTCTCACAGCTGCTCATTAGGTTGCCTTCTTCTTTCTCTTCACTGGCCTCCTTTCACCTGAACCTCCTGGATCTCTTCAGAAGTACGCTTGCAGATCTCTATGTTCTTCCAGTTTCAAATGGGATCTCAATCTTAGTTTGCAAAATGAAGGATCCCAGTATGATTACTTTCCAGTCATGCTGATCAGAGCTTGGACTCTTACTTTTGAAAAGAAACTAATTATACCTTGGGTGAGTTGTTACTAACATGTTATCATTCTTGTTACTACCATGCCATTGGAAATGTTCTTGGGTGCTCACTTCTAGTCATATTAACTCTATTTCTCATTTGAAATGCTCATGTCTAGTCATGTTAATTCTCAGCAGACTATCCTCCATCACTTTCCCTCTTACCCACCCGTAGAGACACAGCATTCAGATGTGTTGGGTGCTAGGGCAGAAGTTCACTTGCTCGGTCCCCCTACCTTCTTCAACTCCCTCCCCATCAAACAATTGCTCTAAATCACATGCCTGAGTCATCCCTGGGCATGAAAAAAAACTATCCTCTAAACTATTTTTCACAGCTCAGGCCATCCCAGCGACTCCAACTATACATCTTGTGCTGCTGTTTGGAGCAGCCAGCTTGGCCAGACCAGCCTCATCCATAACGGTTACCCCTGTAAACTCATGCTGACTCTCTCTTCCATTTTCTGGCAACAGCAGTAGTTTCTTTCACTTGGGAAGAATGGCGGAAGAGTAAGTACTCTAGCTAACACTGTTACTGTTATTACTCATTGGTTTTACAGTCCCAGACATCACCAGCTGAAGTTTTGGACCATCAACAATTTGAATTCTGCCAAAGAATCTAGAACACAGTGAGGTACTGTCTGATAATGTGGCATGTTCCAAACAATGCTGGTTTGTGTTATTCTTGCTTTTTTGAGATTTTCATTTTTCTTGTTGTCTAATTGTCACTTGCTGTAATTGTTGAAAAATGTCCCAAAAGTGTAATTGTTGCAAAAGTGTTTCCTCTTGTAATTGTGTTTGTAACAGTAAAAACATAGTGCATATTGAATATAAGAAGTGCCATGATAAAGTGGCTGCAATAATACACTGGAATCTATTAAAAATGATTTGCCATCTGCAAAGAACAGGAAAGAACATTAAAAAAATCTGTATATGATTGCAGATGTATGCATATGTGCATGTAGGAGTCCAGTCACATAATCAATAAATTTGGGAGCATACAAATGGACTCCTGCCACATCAGGCTCAATGCTTTCTGACTCTCCTGACCTCTGAAGTGCCCCTTTAATAGGAAAAGTGGAGCAATTGTATAGAAAGGGAATGGGATCATGATATTGACTGAGACATGTGGTGTGACAGTAATATGCAAAACTGCAAAAAACAAGAAAAGTTTGCTTAGCGAACAGTGACTGTACTGCCAGGTGTTTTGGGGAGCAAATTAAATTCTCACACAGGCATTGAGATCCTACATGGCCAAGTGCAGAATAAAAGTTTCACAGTCCGAAGTGTGCTATGGCTATCATTCCCAGAACTCTGAAGTAGCCGCATCATCGTCACCACAGCCATTCAATGGTTTGTGGAGCGGGAAGAAGGAATCAGAGAAACATCTGGCTATGTCCCCATAGCCAGACATAGAATTAGGATATCCTCCGCTGAGATCTGCTGGGATCCTCTGGAGGTCTCAGTGGATGATGTAATCACTCTGCATCTGACTATTGAGACATTGCCAGATGTTTCTCCAGTCCTCTCTCACTCTCCACCAGTCACTGAATAGCCATGAGTAGAGGCTACTGTAGTGATATGGCGAGTCCTGGAGGTATATTGAGGAGGGGCTTTCATTGTTGCAGAGCAAGTGAGGAAATAACAACATCCACACTGACATAACTAGACATACACTGAACTTGCATTGAGGAACGAGGAAGTGACTATCAAGCACAATAACATATCCAGATGTACATTGAATTGGGGTTGCATATGTCACTAACAGAATGCTAGCCCCAAAGTTCCAAAATGCAATGAATCTCACATTCAAGATGCCCTTTTTTTCACTGAGAATAAGAACCCTTGTGAGTATTGTTTATATCCCGTAATAATAGGCACAGTGGGGAAAGGTCCAAAAATATTAATTGGCTGATTTTTCCATTAATGGCAAACTCACTTAAACTTGCTAGGGTTTAAAATGATGGGGGAACCGCCAGTATGGTTGCAAATGAGTGTGTTCTAATAATAGAGGAGAACTTCCTTGTGCTGTGTACTGCAGCTTCTTTCATAAGGTTAACAAACTACATTAACCATTCACTCATCTGTAACTCATAATTAATCACTTGTTGAAAATTACATTGTATAATAAATGAGAACAGACATGATTCATTAAAACTTCTAATTAATTCTATTTAATACTATTTCATAGTTCATTGATAACTGCTGAGAGAAGGATTACGTTGTAGGATATGTGATGCATTCTTGCTGAAAAAGTAAATAGGGCAAACACAATCTGGAGTGAAACGCGGAAACAGTAACAAACGAAAATGTCAGATGTTTATCTCAGCAGTGGCTGCCTGGTAGCATCACAGTGTTGTACTTAAGGGCCGGTTAGAGCTTTTACTGTCATTTCCTATTTCTAATGGCTTATAAACCAAATGAGCCAGAGCTCAGATTTGACATTTAGGTTCTGAGCAGGTAGACTTTTGTTTTTAAAGGAATAAGTGCATATCAAAACAAATAAAGGGCTTTTTTTTAAAAAAAAAAAATAGCTTTCCTAGAAGTGAAAAATAAGGATTTGTTTTCAGTGTCGTACTCAGATTTTTTCCACACTTCTTGGGGATGGGTCAGACACAGCCATCAAAAGGGAATCAGTTTTTGGGAAGAAAGATTCTAAGATCTTTCACAGGGGTGGTCTCACTTTTAAATGTTAGGTAGCCATGGTTTGTCCTTCCTTCCATCTTTCCTTTCTTAAAGGAAGTTGAGGGAGTCTTGCTTTGCTTTTTCCAGCCACATAGCTTGGAGTGTGAGTGGGGGAGTGTGAGTGGGGGAGGTGGAAGAGCAGGAGCATGGCCACATAACATGGGGGCATGGCCACGTCATGTGGGAGGCATGGACACGTCATGCAGGAGCGTGGCTTCATCATGCATGACATGGCCATTTCACACAGGGCGACCCTCAAAAATTGCCACCTGGGACAGACCACCCTCACTGCCCTCCACCCCTATGCCTCTGGCTTTTTCCCTACCACCATAGTCTTTATGTGGGAAAAAGGAGGTTTTTCAAAATTAAATGTGGGAGATAATCAGAACTGACAGATTCAACCATCCATGCCTGAGGCTTTGGATGCTTAACTCTTAAAGGCTACGTTTAAATCTTTTGTATTTAATTGTGGCCTCATCTGGACTGGTGAAAGCCCTTGGGAACAGTACCTGTATAAACCAAGTGGGGGAGACTGGGGAGCTCAACATACAAATGACATACTTCCTGTCCTAGTTTATTTCCCATGAATTTCCAGAACCACCTGGGACTTTTAAATCCAAGACAAGAGGTATTTAAAAAAAGTCCCAGGCGATCCTGAGATTGGCGGGGTAATTTCTCATATCAGGAGCCATTACCTTCATTCCTCCACTCACTGATAATGTGATGCATGAGGGAATACAGGATGAGAAGGGAACCCCAACCACTCTAGACCTCCAGCAAGACATAAAACTACAATATATTCATGGCATAAGTAAATGCAGGAGTGGGAGTAACTGCTAGATGTGCAACACAGGAACAGAGTCTGATATTTTTTCACATTATTGGCCATGTGGAGGAACCTCTGTTATTACAAAATTAAGGTTATCACCTTTTTCCTATCATAGGCTTCCCAGCTTTGAGATCTCTATAGCAAGAACATGTATGATGATCCTCTCCATGCTAGACATAGATGTCCCAACTGTACATGCTTCTATAAATGGGAAAGAATTTTGTTTCAGTTTATTGTGGAGAATTCTCCAAAGTTCACAAATTTCCTATTAGAGATGGAAAGAACCTCATTTAAAAAAAAATGAAGAAGAGAAAGTGAAAGTGACAGAGTTCTCCATTCATCACTTGGAAACGCTACATCCTGACATAGCTTTGTTCACATGAGCATGTTGCCTCCAGCAATACAATTGGGCTGCCCAGAGTAGTCAAGATGCTGCTTGAAGCAGAAACAAAGGATTTTGTGGTCCACAAATGAAAGAGAAGAACAAGAACTACCCTAGGCCACCTTTTAAAAATGCTTACAATTTCATTCATTCCCTGAAAGTCCCTGAATATCCTTCCTCCCAAATAGCATATAGGACATCTTGTCCTATAGAAGTTGGGGAATATATGCCATTTAACACATTTTGTTTTAATTACCAGTGATTGTGACATAGGCAGCCTAAATACCTTAAGGGCACCAGATCCTGTTTGATCTTGGAAGATAAGCAGGGTCAGTACTAATTAGTACTTGGACAGGAGGTTGCCCATGAATACCAAGTGTTGAAGGTGATTTTTCAGAGGAAGTTGCTGGCAAAACCACTTCTGAGTATTTCTTGCTTGGGAAAACCCTATGAAATTGATAAAGTCACCATAAGTTCGCAGGTGACTTGAAGGCACACAAACACACACAACTGTGCAACTTTTTTCTTGGAGAAGAGGAGTGCAGGAAGTGGTCTTATCCTTAATCAGATCATTGGTCTATCTAGCTCAGTGATTCTCCAGGATTTTCAGGTCTTTCCCAGCACCGCCTGGATTGAACTTGGTATCTTTTGCTTACAATGGATGTGCTCTACCGTTGAGCTACACCCCTTCCCTTTAGCTAATACTATTAGGACCCATTATTTTCATTGGGAATTTATTTACATTTTTTTCTCAGTGTTTCTTTAGATATTGTTACCCTGTATCTCGGGGGTCCCGGGAGGGGCACCCAAATATCCAAATATTAACACAAATGGGGAAATTAACTAGAGCACCCTCGCTGGCTAACGAGAGGCAGGGCAACGTTAGCAGAGATCTTTCACCCTATGTCTACAGCGCCGGGTCAGTGAGCCAGGCAGTTTCAGAGTAAACCAATTAATGTTTTATTGAAAAATAACAAGTAAGACAAACAGACACACTACTAACTGAGAAATAGGAAAAGGAGAGCTTGGGGATGGGCAATACGACACCTGATCACGTAGTCCTAGAAGGGTGGAGAAAAAGGGAGCTCAGCATAGTTTGCTGAGGGAAACTCACCACACCGACCGACAGCAAGGCAGGATGAAACTCAAAAGCAGTTCCCCGAACTCTCGGAACTAGGAGTTATATAGCAGAAATTGTGCCTGCGGGCCATACCATAAACGTTGAGAACAAAGCAAGTTTTGGACTGGACAAAGGCTTGGAAAAGGGTCAAAACTGTCGCTATTGGATTAGCACGGGTAAATCAATAGTGTGGCCAATGTGCAAATTGGTGAGCACTTAACATGGCCTTGTTAGTCATTGGCGCAAATCCGGCATCATTGTGAAGCAAAATGAATCTGCAAGCCAGGTCCCGGAGCAACGACCAAGGCTTTTGAAATGCCCTCCTGAGAGGGGAAGTTGGAAATCCCTGCCATTAACGGCTGCTCCTTGTGTACGTGCTTTTCTGGGGACCCTTGCAACACATGAGCCAGGGTGCCAGGAAAAGGTCAAATTATTTGATATCAAAAGGGATATCTAGTGCTATCAACGTCCAGGTCTGAACCACAGTAACAATATTACCCTTTGAAAACAGAGTGACTTAAAACTTCTCAATTGGATCACACATGCATTTTAAAAATATATATAATTTTTATGCAGGATATGGTACCAATGATGAGACAGAGGAAAATAAATAACTTCTACCCATGCAAGCAGAGTCAAGCAAGGCATTACATGTATGCATTTGACAGTAGTGGGAGGAGGGATCTGGACTTGGACAGTGGTGAGGATGTCAAGTTTTTCTTAACCTTTCCATCCTGTACCATGGTCCCAGACTAAATCTCCTGAATTTCTACTCATCCACAGATGAAAGCTGTCATTGCTGCCACCAACCACTTTCCCCTCAGGGGAACATTCTGCCAGATGGTGGTGACAGAGATTTTCACAAGTAGAAAATTCACCAGTTTTCCACTTGGCAGGGAGTGGATGAACGCTCACACACACACACACACACAAACACACATGTTTTGTGTATCAAGGTCCAGATTGGCATTGTTAAAAGTGAAGGCAAGACTCACATAATCCAGCTTGGTCATCAGATTTTCACCCTGCCTAGGCAGTTCTAGAAGGGAGGGAGGGGGGAGGAGAGAGAGTGTTTGATGTGCAGCACTCCCCCCCCTCTATATATACATGTATACATATATGTATGCAAACAATGAAATGATAACTAGAGATAGCACCTTTAAAAGAACAAGACATAATCAGTTACCAAATTTTTTCTTTCTTAAAAAAAGTACAGCATACACTAAAGCAAAAACACTAGGAAAACAGAGATACACTAAGATCCCAAACTTCTAAGAACACCTAGTAGCAAGCCCAGGGCAAAAGAGGAAAAGTAGAGGATAGACTTTACAGAACTCCATGTAATGTGTAGTTTAGCCTGAGAAACCATTCAAAAGGCTAAGCGATCCAGGAATAAGTATGCCGTTGTTTACAGACACACTGTAAACAGTGCTGGCTGACTTTCTTTAAGACCTGCTGTGATCTGCACTCCAGCAGTGCCACTTCTGTGTTTCCCTCAGATATTCAGTTAACAATGTTTGGTCCTGACACATTTTTAAAGTCTTTAATTTGCCACATTGTGTCACTTTGAGTTCATTGAACATGCATTAAGATGAAAGTAAAGCAAACTGAGTGGTAATCTTGTAGTATTTCAACATTGGTCAATAGTTCTGTCACTCACTGTATGAATAACAAATTTCACAGAACTTTCAGAAGGGAAATAAAAAGATGATCACTTCTAGTTTCATAAATCAAACTAGGTTGCTACTTCCTAATGTCAAAATACAAATAAGTTTTTGACAAAGATCACCCAAGATGTAGTTGTCTGTCATGCTCCTGAAACTAATTTGGGACTTCAGTGAATAGTTCTCCTTTCTGTCATCATTATAGTGAATGTTGAATCCAGCTACTTATAGTTACATATTACTTTCAAAATATACTTAGTGGGGCTATATCCGTTTTTTTTCCCCTTGCTTACATTTTTTCTTCCAAAGATATGCACACTAGACCCAAACCAGATCAAGACCTTGACTGTTGCGGGAGCAGGATTAACACTTTGCTCCCTGGAAATACATACTTATTTATTGCATTGTGTTTCTTTTGAAAGGTGCATTCATTTTAAGTGAAGTATAGGTTGATCAAGCATGTATGTTGCCTCCTTAAAGCAAATGCCATGGCAGTGTGAGCCTAATCGTTCATCAGCCTAAGTGCATTTTAGCCAGTTTTAGGTATACCTGCTTCATCCATACTGGTAAACTGATAACCCATTCCTAAACCAGTCCTATAACAAGTGGATGGTAGTGACTGCTGGTAACTGCCATGTCAGTGGTACGTTGAGCCTACTCTGCGTTTCAAATAACTTTAGAGGAGCTATTCAAGGTGCTGAGCCTATTTGGTGGTTCAGCAACTTGGACAACTCCTTTAAAGTCTGCATTAAAATGTGGTGGACATGTCCTAAGGTTAAGAAATATTGGAATGAAATACATAACAACATATGTGCATTAATGAAAGTTCAGTTCACTAAGATACCGGAATTGTACTTGTTAAATATGACAGATGTACTAGAAGGTACTGATATAAAGAAGTACTGGAGAATAATACTGTATATGATAACAACAGCTCGTATTGAATATGCAAAGTTGTGGAAAACTCAGCAAATACCCACAATAGAGCAATGGCGGGGAACATTTATTGAAAATAGAAATGCAGATATGATCTCTCAGAGACTAAAAGGGAAATCAGACGAGGAGATTCAAAAAGAATGGCAAATTGTAATGAGTAATTGCTGGGTACTGTCAGATGGAAACGAATAATTCATGGTTAAGATAATTAATGAGGGGGCTACTGGATATATACCATGGAGCTGGAATGTGGAGATGGAAATGCAAGAACTAACATGTAATATTAGCAGTATAATGTGGTACAATAATATAAGCATGTTAAGAGATATAGAAAATGAAATCTAGATCAGTGTGGAAGATCAAAAATAATTCATGTAAATCTACAGTTATAATTGTTTGTTTTATATGTGAATTTGAATAAAAATGATTTTAAAAAATAAAGTCTGCATTAAAACCTGGAGCAGAGTCACCACCCTAGTGACGTGGAAGCCACCAAACCACTAACAGATAAATACTATGTTGCTCTGCTGCCTATGAGTCCCTGGAGAAGTTGTGGCTGCCTTACAAAGCTGTGTCCACCTTACAAAGCTGTGTCCACACTCTCTAGAATGGTGGTGCTGAATGAGGAAACGCAGTCGTTCTGATCCTGAACTTTCTTCTGTCTAAGGGAGGGAGACACAAGGACATCTCTTCCCACCCTGACACAAGGCAGTTGCAGGAATGCAACTTGAGCATGAAATTTTACATTACTGCTATTTCTGAGGAAAGCTCAAAGGGAACATTCCTCCCTTCCCCCCCATACAGACACACATATTGAAAAATAGCAGGAATAACAAATAGGCAGTTTTTCCTTTGTGATATCTTCTCGAAAGGGTGATAAGAAGTCATTTTCCATCATTTCCGGTCAACTATTTTGAAAGGAACTGAAGAGGAAAATGGAGGTATTGGGGCTATTTTAGAATTCTGTGGGTTTTCATTCAGAAGGGTGCTTTGGGGCACTGGTGAGGGGATTCCAGGGCCACAAAAGTGGTGCCCAGGGGCTGTATGGGACTCTCAATCTGTACCTTGCCCAGCACGGCTATAAACGGACACATAACGCATCCTTCGGGACTTCCTAGGGGTCCTTTGTAACTCCCAGAAGTTGATGTCATCATTGTGCATCCAACTGTTGGGACATAGCTGGATGTTTTTCAGCCATTCCCAGCCAATAGGCCAGAGTAGGGCACAGGAGGAATGTTAGTGTGAAGGGATTAGAAGTCATTGTGTGAGGGAGATAGTGAATTCTACCCTCCTCAACAACCATAAAAAGATGTATCTCACTATGCCAGAGACATATTTGATTCTGTGTTGCTTTGTCTTTGCTGTTTTCAGATTACTTTGAATGATATATGGCATCCTCACTTAAACAAGCGTGCACACAAAAAGACAGAATTGCCTCTTCATTAAGACTAAAATAAAAGAGTGGAAGATACCCTACTCTGTCTATAAACGGTACTTTGGATGTGACTGCCCAGTCTTTTAATGCCGTTCTGTATGGTGGCCCTGCCAGTTATCCACCTAATTAAGCAAAATGACTCGTCTGATAAATTTAATCCTGTTAATGACGACCAGATGCCCACAAACAGCACTTGGGATCGTTGTAAGTAATGGTTATTTTAAAAACACTATTAACCATTTCACAGCAGGTCATGTCTTTAACTGCAAGGCATGCAAAAGCAAAGTTAGGATAGCAGTTCTAAAACTACAAAGGAAAAATCTACATTGTTTGTCTTCAGTGGTGTATTTTTGCTCCACTACTAGATCCATTGGCTGAACTGGCTGAGGATGATATAGAAATTATGGTTTCACACATTTGCATGATGACTGAGTGGAGAAAACTGTTCTAAAACCCTACTTCCTTAGTTCAGAGGTCTCATCTGAGATCTTACATCACAGGCTACAATGTGTAACAATGAGAATAGAATTGAGTCACTAACATGACATAACACCTCCTATTTTTTACATTTAAGTCTCTTCATTAGTATCCACACCTGAAAAATTTGGCTGAGATGCACCATCAGGAGAGGTAGCTGCAGAGACATAAGCCATTTCCGCACTAGACTGTTATAGCGCTATGATTCCACTTTCAACATCCTACGGAATCCTGGGGTTTGCAGTTTGCCGGCTGGCCCCTCTCGAAACTGCAGACCCCAGGATTCCATAGGATGTTGAAAGTGGAATCATAGCGCTATAGCAGTCTAGTGCGGAAATGGTCATAGTTTCTGATGCTTTCCCCCAAACCTACCTTTTCAGTGCACAACCTTCACCAAGATGACCATTTTCATGTTGCTGGGGAGGAAGGGGCTGAGCAGAGACAGGTCCAGCTCTCTTTCTGTAGATGGACATGCTACAGGAAGTGAGCTGTATGTGTTCCATCTGCCCATACATGATCTCAGCTGTGTATACTATGTGGTTTTAGCAGACAATCCCACAGGAAGAGAGTTGGACACATTGATGCTTATCCCCCACACATTTCAGCTACATCAAACTGGTGTGGGGGCTGCACTGCTGAAAAGGTAGGTTTTATGGGGCTTTGGGTCATTGCATGTGCAACAATCATAAAAGTGAATTGCACTGGTGTAAAGCAGATTACAATATCATAATTACTGAACATGATGCTAGCTCCCATTTACTCTTCTTCAGCACTGTCTGTTCTCTCTCTTCCTACCTGCATCTTACATTTTCTTTTCTGCTGCACTATGTTTGGACAGTCTTACTCATTGTGGTGTCACATCATACTTTCTAAATTGGGAGTGGACAACTGTGATGGTTCTGGGAATGAATTATCTGCTCCAAGATTGTCTACGGCCACATGAACTGCACACACACACAAAAACACACACACCTAAACAAACCTAGAAATCCATTTGTGTTTTGGGGGGTGGGGTGGAGTTGGGGAGGATTAAACAGTGTAGTGAGGGGGTAACTGTGACCTCTTTGAAAGATGAATTTCAACTCCCTAGAGCTTCCATCTGAGGGAAAAAATCCCCTGGGTGGGGCAGAAAAACAGGATAGCCTAAAAAGGGTCAAGGGCCAAAAAGCAGCCTTGAGGGCCACACGCAGTCCCAGTATCATACATTGCCCACCTCTGGTCAAAATCTTTTTTTAGCTACCGCTTGCTGTAGTTTCACCTTCACTGACCTTTCTGCCAACAGGTGATAGTCAGCGTCTCTCAAACACTTTCTCCAGGATTATGTGGTTTGTCTCCTCTGCCATTAGCAGATGATAAACAGTGACAGGCAGGAATGTAGGTATCCAAAGCAAGGTTGCCAGGTTGCCATTTAAAAAAAAAAAAAAGCATTTCCTTTGATGTTGCAGTTTTGAAATCAAAATATGGGTGAGTAAATGGTTTTAAAATCACAGCTTAGGTTCTAAAAGAAAACAGGTTTGTTGAATATCAGTCTTGGCAACTAAGATAACCCTCTCCAGCCATGCTGAAAAGCCATGTGTGAAAACAATAGCACCCAGACTAGTCCTCTAAGTAATGAACAATATCTTTCCAAATATCTTCCTAAGTAGCCAGGCAAACTGAAAGCTATTGCTTCATATTTGCTGATCACAACATCCTTTTATTTAAAAAAAACCAAACTTTTTTTTTTAAGCAACATCTTATGACACCAATGTGGAGAAATTACAGAAGAGAAGCCAAAGTCTCATCATGATACTGACATTGGCTGCAATTCTGTTGGTGACTTATGATGGCAAAAGCCAGACTTATACCATAACAAATCCTTTTTTTGGGGGGGGGAGGGGGGACATTGCAGCTGTTAGAATGTGCCACTGACCTCTTGAAATGATCAGCGCGCACGCACACACGCACACAGCTTTTAGCTACTGCAATCTCCACGTTATGACCATTTAGTAGTGATGGAAGCAAGGGGTATTGGAAAAATATTTGCAGAACAATGACATCATCCACCAGGACCTCCACAGAACCCCCCAGGAGAACAGCTTTGTTGTTCTACCTGGCTGTTGAGATGTAGGAAGTCCCTTGTCCTATGCTCCCCACTTTTTGCAAGCCACTAGCTACTCGTGGAATAGAGACCGCAACAGCTAAAACGTGAGTCCTGAATATGCACCCTATAGCATCAGTTTCAAGAATCAGCTGCTGGAATTCACTTGGGAACTTACATCTTTGTAAGTGGACTTACTTCTATGTGAAATAGAATTGAGCAGTTTTCACAACATCCATATTAAGCAAGGGGCTGTTGTTACATTACTATGTAGGGGAGTCAGCAGAGTGACCATTGTGAATTGATCAATGGGACCCAATGCAAAATGGGACCAACAAACAATGGGAAAAATTAGCAATAGACCAATAAACATTGGGACACTAGCTAGGGAGTGTTGCCCAATGTACAATGAAACCAATGCATAATGGGACGCTGTGCAAAGTAGGACAATACACAATGCACATCAGGACCAATGTACATCAGGACAATGACTAAGGAGTGCAGCCCAGTACATGTGGGGACATTCTTGCTGGTATCCCAAAACACAGCTTTGCAATTCACTAACAGGGTTGCTTAGCACCTCTGCTATACAGCTAAGTATACATAAGTTACATAATGTAGACCATGACAAAGAATTCCTGACAGCATCTGTATGTATACTTCTGAGTTGACTCTGGATGTTGCCTTTTTATCTACTTTATATCAAACATAGAACTTAGGAAGGTTACTTTTTTGTATGGCAGCTGTCAGAATTCTCTAAATAGTCTAGCTAGTGGCAATGCTGGTTAAGGGATTCTGGAGCATGTAGTACAAAATCTATTTTTCTCCCAAACTATGTTTGCATTGTCTCTAACTTAGATGTATGTCAAATGTAGGAAAACTCAGATGCATGAATTTCCTCCCTTCCCCAGTTTTAAGCATACTTGCACGATAAATATGTATAATTTTACATCAGCAAACATTACTACACTTGGTACTAAACTACTACTCTTGGTATTAATCCCATTACTAAATTATCTATTCTGTCCATCTCCATTCTTTTCCACAATTTCCATCTTGATCCCTGTTTCACACCTTCGCACTTCCCTTTTCCATAACATTTCACCACTATTTAATTTCCCCAGTATGTTTTACAGTTAAAGATAAAATGAAGTATACAGTACAAAAATGGCTGCTTCTAGTATTACATAGAATATAAACCATACCCCAAAAACACAGCTCACACTATCTTTCTTTTTCCTTGACTGTCTTTCAGATATTGTACAGTCAATCCTTTAGCATGATTTCTATTACCAAAGAATTCACCAAGAAAGTCTGTCTCTGGATGATATGCATCTGAAACATATACTATGTTAGATTGTGATAAATCCATTCAGTAGACATCTAAAGTCATTTATGGAATAAATCAGTTTTTCAAAGCAAAACAATGATCTGTTCTCCTAAAACTAGATGATGTAGACACACATGTAACTTCTGTTATGATGAATGCGTAGTTTGCATGTCCATCTCTCATGCTTGAGATAAGAACAGACATCTTAGGCTTTAAAGGTATCTGAATGTCAAGTTCAGTTAAACATTTTTTTTAATGAAAGATGGTTTTTAATTATATACATTTAAATAGGCATGACGGTTTTCTTTACATTCTAAAGAACTGGACAAAATAATTGCCACCTACTTGATGTGTGATTAAAACTGGCCTCCTGACAGTATTGTTTCATAAAATGATGTGACCAGCATTTACATAGATTGTCTTCTGTTTGAGAAGCCATCAGTGCAGTTGCTGGGCAGCTGATGGACAGTTTCCTGTTTAAAGATCTCTTTCACTGGAAGGCTGTCCAGTTCTATTCTGGTTGAAAGCTAAAGAACCATAAGAAGGCAGAATAAGGGACTAGCAACAGTTAGAACTGGGACCGCAAACTGAGCATCAGATACACAGGCAACCTAGTCAGAGTGTTCTAACTGTGTTGAGGCTGATTTCTAATTAAACAGCAGTAATCATTTCTCAGTTTACATTTATGTGTAGAAACATATTCTACACTCTGTGCGTCTATGCACAGAATCAGATTCAGAGTTGCAAAATCAGGACTGATACTGAACAAAATATATAAATGGTTTTAATAGGAGTCATATAAAGAGTTGGCCCTCCACATTTGCAGGTTTAACTTTTACAGATTTGAATATTTGAGAATTTCTCCAATCCTTGCCTCTGACTTCAGGCACTTCTTTTTGCAGAGGAATTTTCCCTCTCAGCAGCTCCTATCAGGTCACACAGCCCTTTGAAAACCTGCCTCTGATCCTCTTCCTTCTCCATCAGCTGCTTCCTAGCCAGCTAAAGATGTTTTACAGCCTGACTTCTTAGCACCACAAACCCTCTCCCACTGCCCCACACACATACCCAAGGAAGGAAGCCAATCCATCCCCCTTCCCTCTCCTTTCCTTGACCAGGTTTGGACTCTAGGTGCCCACCATGCCTCAGCCCCCTTCCCACAGACACATACACACATTTTTATATTGCAGTTTTTCCAGTTCTGCAAGGATCCTACATTCCCTAGCCCTAGTGAATGTGGAGGAATGATTGTACTTCCAGCTTTGATCTATACACACTTGCTGAAGCATGTCAAATCTTAAGTAGAAATTGAGAGCAGGGGTATCACTTACTTTAGAAGAACAGGTCCCTTAGTTTATCGATTTATCCCCACCATATGTGGCAAAAATGACATTTAGGGAACTGAGGCTATGGCCCTTTTCACACGGCATTTGCCATGCGAAAGGGCGTCTGGAGCGTCACACGATTGTGAGGAGCGATCTGCACAACGCACTCATAATCATGCAATGCTCCAGGGTAGAGCAGGCACCACTCACACACTTTTTAATTTTCGGCTTTCAGCCGAAAATGATGTGCGATTGGGCATTGCTCCAGGGTCTCGCGTGCACTTGCCATGCATGCAGAGCCTCCAGAGCCGTGGCAGTCATGCTTCCTGCCTCAGCACAGCCTGGGAAGGAAGTGGCGGGGCTCTCATGTTGCCTGCTCGGGAGCAGGCAGTTTGTGCGGAGCTGAAGCAGCGGGGACCCAAGAGCCTCTCGCTGGAGACTGCTCATGTGATCCCCACACCCCAGCACTGAGAAAAGGTAAGGTGCGGAAAGGACCTAGAACTTTTTGAAGGTTTCAAGGTTTTTAAAGAGGATGTTCTATTCTGTTTTGTTTTGTTTTTGAGACTGTCAGTTTTGAAACAATAACCTATAGATAGAAGTCAACATAAAGTGAGAAGAGCTCCATTCAATCAAAGGAATTAAATATCCCTCCCCTCCCCTCTGCGAGCCCCTTAAATCTGTTCCAGAGAACCCCCCAATCCCCAGAACAGATTTGGGGATCTGCACAGGGAGTGCTACAGAGGAAAAGGAAGTCCTTTCAACTAAAGGAGTAGATACCATTGGGTTCTACCTATATAACCCGATTGCTCCAGGAAGCTTTAATGGTCTTTCCTGGAACTCCATCTTATGATTTTCTCAGGCCCTCTTCTGTGTACATGTCTGGATTCAAATATATATGTGCAGCCAAGTGAAATGTCTGCAGACATGTCTCCCTGGCACCCATGCCTTTAAATAACAAGCAAGGAGACTTCTCAGAGGCATGGCAGTCAGTCTTGATTACCAGCCACAAGCCTACTTCGTATAGCTTGCTGTAAAGTTTAAAACACGACCAGTTTTTACATGCTTCAGAGTGCTCTCTGTCAGGAAAGACAACCGTTTCTATTCATTTTAACACTGAATCTTGATTCACCAGGCCTGCTGGAAAACAAACAGGCACCAGAAATAAGCATTGTAATCATACTTTTTAAAAATAGGAGAAGAAGGAAAGGGGATGGAAAGCTAAATGATGGAAATGAATAATTACTTGGCAGTAGGTTTGCAGGGAGAGAGCTGACACTGTACAGCACATATTTCATGAATAATGAGAGGAGTCTCAGCAATCTGCAATCACTGCCTATTGGGTCAGAAATTTCACATTAGTGGATCCATTGGAGCAGATCAGTGTCATATAGGCACTCTCCCCTGCCAGCTTTTATTTGCACTGGTTCCAGTGAAACCTTCCAAGGTGTCTTAGAAAGTGATCTAGAACCACTGGCACCATTTTACTCTTTCATTTCCTCATGACATGAATTATAATGCACATTTTGTAGATGGTTATTGTCCATTGTTCATTTATTTATTTATTGTATGTATGAGTCACTGCATAACAAAAAACTCTCAGAGCAATTAATGGTAAATAAAGAATAAAGGAAAGATAGAGATGAAGTGAAAGGAAATACAAAAATGAGCAAGTAAAAGTGGCACAGAAATCAGTTAACACAATAGAGCCACAAGAGGAAAAACAATGATATAGACTTGTTTGTGTAATGTATGCCTGTCTGAGGACTGATAGCTGCCTGAGAGGCCCTTTTCTCCATCCTACTGGTGGGAGCAATATAAACAGGGAGGACATGGGGGAGGGCCTTCTCAGCTGTGATGCCCCACTTGTGGAATGCCTTCTCCTTGGAGGCCCAACTGGCACCAAGGTTGGCTTCTTTTTTGTCACCAAGTCAAGACATGGGCCACTTCTGCACTTCACTCTTATAGCGTGATTATTCCACTTTCAACATCCTATGGAATCCTGGGGTTTGAAGTTTCGGGAGGGGCCAGGTGAATGTTGAAAGTGGAATAATCACGCTATAAGAGTGAAATGTGGAAGTGGCCATGGCTTTTTATTAAAGCCTTTGGGGCTTAATGGACTTGTAAGCGCACACTTCTTTTTCTTTCTTTTTTAAAATTCTTTCAGCCTTTCTCAGCTGTTTTAACTTGTTTGAATTAATATGTTTTTATCTTGTTTAAATTATTGATTTTAATTTGCAGCTTGTTTAAATTGTTTATACATTGTTTTAATTGTTTGCCACGCTGACATCTCATGTTAAAAGTGCAGGATAAAAATATTTAAATAAAAATATTTAAATAAAATAAATATTTTTAAATAAAAATATTTAAATAAAATAAATAAATAAAATATTTAAATAAAATAAATATTTTTTAAAAAATAAAATTTTTAAATAAAAATATTTAAATAAACAAATGAGTGTGTTGTGTTAATAGATGGATTTTTATCCTAGTGGGTAATACTTGGAAATAATTCTGCGTTTTGCTTCCTCTTGTTGTTGTTGTGTGCTTTCACGTCATTTCCAACCTATGGCAAGCCTAAGATGAAACTATCACAGGGTTTTCCTGATAAACATTTGGGAGACTATTGCAACCCATTTCCCCCACACACACTTTGGTTCAAGTCCATTTCCTCATTGGAGAAAAAGGTCTTTGAGCTAAAAAACAGTGAAGTCACAAAGGCTCTAAAATAGAGGAAAGTAGCCTCATCCTCAGAGGATCTGAGCAGGCAGTAGTATTGGCCATTTCACGAACAAAATGAAAAGTCTAGCCTCCAAAATTTGGGGGTTGGGAGGCATCAGGACCTTTGCAGCCACAAGAAAGAGCCTTGGAGAAGCACCAAGACCACAAGCTACGCTTTCCTCACCCAGTGTATGTATCACAGAATAGATACACTCACAATCCAGGTATCATACCCTCCAACATTTCACAGATGAAAACTGGGACATGTGCACAAGCAGTGTCTCAGTCCAGTGAAGATGGTAAGAGTTATTAATAAGAATACACAAGCCAGGAGAGGCTGCAGCAGTTTGCTTTTGTCCGAGCCTACTGGAAAGAGGAAGATGCAGCCCCTCCTCTCATTTCCCCCACTAAGTAAACTATTTTTGCATTTTGAACTCAGCCTGTAACCACTGAAATGAGCTGAGGACAAAGGGGGAAGTGGAAGAAGGAGAAAGAAACTTGACATTTTAAAGGCAGCTGAAAAAGCACAACACCAGATAATTAATCAGGACTGTCCCTGCCAAATCAATATAATTGGAGGGCATGTGATATTCCTTGCACTATCCAGATGTTCCTCTATTACCAGGGAGAAATGTTGTTTAACTCTGATGTAATGGAGGAGGTATTAAGTGCAGCCCCTGCCTTCCCAGTACTCCCTATTTTTTGTTTTATTTTATAAAAATTGGTAGAACAGTTCACTTCCAAAATTTGGTGGCATTACACATATTATAGTCAATGGGATATTTACTGGGACTGAAAATATCATTAGGGTTCCCAGGTCAGGGCTATTCCAGGCACTGAAATTTCCGGCCAAAATCTGTGCTTTAAGGGCAAAGCTTTATGATGTCACAGGTGGTGGATCTGTTGATATTACAAGGGCAGTATGATAAGGGTTGCTCCTGATAATGGCAAGCCTAATAGGTACTGAATACATACACACACACACACACACACACATGCACACATACACACACACACAACTTTTACAAGGCAGATTCTTGCCAGAGGTTTTTCTTTTTCACCCTGAGGAACAGAGAAGAAGGTATAGGCCCTGAGCTTCCAGGTCAGGAACCTTAAATATGGTAGTCAACTTAATTTGTTTCAGTTCAACACCAACGGTCAATATCATAGTCCACATCACTTCAACTCAAGCCAATTTAAGTACATTTAGATATTTAGTAATAGTCAATGAACTACAAGTGAAGGATTTGTTCGTGCACGGGGAGAATTTAAGTAATGCAATAACATCTTATGAAGAATGAATTGTAATTAATGTCAGCTAATTTTAATACATTTAACATATGCGGAGCTAATGTTTATGTGTTCCAATTTTTTAAAAAAAAATCTCCTACTACCACCACCTGCAAAACAAAAGTGTGATTGCAATTACTTGGCCCACCTGTCACAAATGCTTCCCTCAACAGCAGTTGCACAGTAGTGGAGGGACAATTAGCAACCGCCCCAGGCTAGTACTGTTTACCATTCTGTCCATTCCTTTCTTTGTGGAAAAGGGGGTATTTGCATGCCTTCTACCACAAGCAACACACAAGCTTAGCCAGCTGCCTTTTTTTTTTTTTTGATGCACTAAAAATCAACTCCCTTGCCTTTTTTTTTTCTCTTTCTTTTTCTTTCTGTTAACGCACACTCACACGCTGCTGACTGCCTGTGATGGAGAGGCTTGCATTATTCATCACTGTGCTAATGGCAGGTGATGAGATCTTTTCACACTATGGCCCTGTCAGGAGGCGTTTATCACTCTGTTTCTTTGCCATTACCGCAGGGCTAGGAGACAGCCCCTCACACAGGCATGACATGTATCAGTAGACGTAGCACTTTAAAAGATCCCTCTTTTTTTGCCTGGGAGGTCATCTGAAGGTTATTATGAACAAATTATTTCTTCATTTCCGCTGACTGAGTAGATAGCCTTAATGATCTGTCACTTAGCAATAGGCTGCCTGTTCAAACATAAAGAATGGCACGCTGATGGGCTTCTAACTAGAATCGGTTCGTTTTAGCTATTCTCTTGTCAAGCATGTTTCTGAGATACATATGGTATTTACATATTCATGAGCCTCAGCAGATACCGATGCCATAAGAAGGCCTGTCTGATAATGGGATACAAGTTTGTACTGTGTCCTGAGGCACTCAATGTCTATTAAGCGAATAAAGTTGATTTAGTTCTCTTTTGCCTAGGTGGTACTCTTGGCCTCAACAGCAACTCAAGTCAATATTTGTGTTCAGCCTCCAATGCCTCTTTTCTTGTCTTCTGCATCACAAGAGTTAATTTATTTATTAAAAATGGGTGTCATGAAAGGCAGAAGATGTTTTGACAGTATGAAAAGACTCCCAAGAACTCTCTGTGGCACCAAATGGGAGTTCTTCTCTCTAGCATAGCTATGTTCATATTTTACAATGTGACAAATCTTTCTAATACCTGTTAGCATTGACAGGCAGTGAGATGTCTATGACTGGAGTTGACCTGTGCACAACTCAATCCCTCAAAATGTTCATAGGTAATCTATGGCCAGAATCCTGTCAGAGCATTATGCCAGCATAATTTCTGATTTTCCTACTGGTTGCACTATTTTAGAGGCTTTACTATTCCCTTACACAAGTGGTTTCCCACTCACCTGCAGTGCAATGGAGCATGGTGCCAATGCCATCTCCCACATCATGACAGAACACTTCTGGAATGGTCATTAGAATTGCCACCAGAGAACCTACCATCCACAATGGGTCTTTTCTTCTACCTTTGCCACCTTTGCCTCTCTCTGAGTAAATATACTGGCAAAACTCACCAAACTATAAGTCCCAAGATTTCACAGGATGTTGCCAGGGCAGTTAAAATGTACTATATATGTGCAGTATGAATATGTAGTACTATATTTGTATGATGTGAACAGGCCCTAGGTCACATGGATGATCAGAGCCAACTGTGGAAATATAACAGGTGACAGAAAGCCCATTCAGGCAGATCATGTTTCCTAAACATATCTGTTGGAAAAGTTACTTTTTAGACTGCAGCTCCTAGAATTCCCTAGGCAACATGGCTAAAGGTCATAATGGCTAGAAGTTCTGTGATGTTACAGTTCAGAAAAGATACTTTTTCCAAACTCTTCGGAAAAATAGCTGAAAGTTGAATACTCTGATGAAAAGGTTCTTGAACATTCTCTTCTTGTTCTGGTCAAATACAAATTTCTAGTTGGTACTACAATGGAAATGGGACTTATTTTTACTTTATTCTCCCCTCTTGATCAAGAAAGCAGTGGATTTTTTTGTGAAGGTATGGTATGCAAAAATGAGAAAAGGAAGCAAAAGGGAATGGTCAATTTTCATATGATTTATTCTAACATGTGACACTTTTATTTGTTCCAAAATAAAATCTCATGAGAGCTAAAAGAATGCCGCATCAATTAAAATACACAAATAGAGTCAAAGCAGAAACAACCTATTATCCTATATTAGGGCCAAACTGAAAAACAGCTTGTTTAGACCATGGCCAATCTCATGGGTTTACACATAGCTTGGGAGACACATGTGAGATCATCATATGCAATTCGCTCCTGATCTTCACTTCTTTCCTTGTTGAAAGCATTAATCACATCAGAAGTTT
Source organism: Ctenosaura bakeri (assembly GCA_948474755.1). Classification (NCBI taxonomy): domain Eukaryota; kingdom Metazoa; phylum Chordata; class Lepidosauria; order Squamata; family Iguanidae; genus Ctenosaura; species Ctenosaura bakeri. The sequence continues at coordinate 36,246 of CAOLHI010000099.1, forward strand.
GCTTCAGGTTTTTGCTATGATTTCTTTCATTCTTACCTATGTAGTTAGTTGGGCCTCTGCCACCAAGCAGATGAGACTGGAGTCTTTCTTGGCATCATGGCCAAACATTGATAGCTGTCCAGTGGCATGAAAGAGTTAGTTTGTGTTAGTGAACTTCGTGCTGTTTGAGGAAAAGATGTGAAGGCTGAGAATGGACAGTAATCTGTTTCTACAGTTCTCATAGCTAATGGAAGAAAGTTGAGTTATGCTTGCAACTCTGGTTTTCTTTGCTTTTGCTCTTTATAATCTTTAGGAATCCACCTTCCATCAACCTTGGCTGGGCACAGGGGTCTATAACCATTTCTGCACTATATTGTTGTAGTGCTATTATTCCAGTTTCAACATCCTGTGGAATTCTGGGGTTTGTAGTTTACTGAGGCCAAAGAGCTCCCTGGCTGAGAATTCTAAAGGCTCCTCCCTAAACTGCAAACCCCAGGATTCCATAGGACGTTGAAAGTGGAATAATAGTACTACAACAGTGTGGTGTGGAAATGGCTCTAGCCTCAGCCTGAGTGCCCCATATATACCTTAATTCTCACTCTTTTATCTAGTGACAATATAAAGAGTGGGCAACTTATAGTTCTCCAAGTATTGCTGGGCATGCCTCAGCCTAGTTAGTATACCCAATACTGAGGGATGATGAGATCTATAGTCCAACAAGATCTGAGACAGAACCACATGGAGGGTCTGCCTTTACAACATTAGGTAATGCTGGCTTTACAACATTAGTGATACTTCTGCTTCCAAATCCAACAACTTTGCAAAAGCGAAGCCTTAGAAACTGACTGATCAGGAGGAGGGCCAGGGACTGTATTCAGCCAATCAATCCCACCCCCCAATCATCATCCCATCTTCTTCACCAAGAAGCTGTGCAGCAACGTCTCATTTTTTTAAAAGGAGCTACATAATGTGTACCACATCTGCTCTACACATGGTCTGTTGGATTAGTCATAATGGATAATGCATTACTCCCAACTGCAACCAAAGACTGTGTATTTATCTTGATTAATATGTCAAATGTATATTGACCCATCATTGATAAATGGATCGTTATTTAAGTATGTATCACTATAATGTTCACTGTAGCAATTAGAAATTGTTAAATGAAGCAGAGTGTTGGTTTTTTGGTTAATTACTTGTTTGTCTAAACCTACCCACAGACAACTCAGACTGGATAGTGAAGCTACTGAATACAAACAAGCCAAAAAGTATTTATTGTGGAAGCTTCTTTTAGAAATGAAAGTACTTAAGCAAGGGACCATATAATTTAGAAAAAAAATCTTGAATTTAATATGGACTTGATCATATACCATTATGAATAGAAAGCTGCCAAAATGAAAGAAACCATTAATGCATGTTTTGTAATCTTTTTTATTAATGGAAAGATTATTAGCTTATAGGAACTTTTAACTATGATGGAACTAAAAGTTTAGAGGCATTAGACAAACTGGGGGTTTATGCAGCACAGGTACCTAGGGCATTTCCCCATGATGACACTCTTTCATGTCAGTGTGCTGCAATCCCAAGGAAGTGCATTAACAACGCTCCCCTCCACACCTGCTCTGTCCATGCAGAAGGGAACACAATGATACCACCTCTTCGTTTCACAGTGCAACCGGGTACTTTCCATTGCTATGCTACAGAAGGAAGCATCATCATTGCACTTCCATGGCTTCTGCACGATGGAATTGCTGAGCATACTGAGAGATCACAGGCGCAAAATGGATTTTTTCCATTTTGCGAAAACTGTGCAAGCGGGAGGCTTGGGGATGGGATGGCAGCTGACCGGCGATGACATCATGCAAAAGCATGACCTGCTGACCCCTACCAGCCTGTCTCAGAAGTGGCAAAGCCCCGTCATATGGAAATGGCCCTAGTTTACATAATGAGGTATAAGAGAAAATATATGCTGGAAAGAGATATGATATATTTAACTCATATTTTTTGAATATGCTTCTCTAACCATGAGTGCAGTTAGCCAAAAAAGAACATTCAGATTGCATTCATTATATATAGGTAAACACTTTTTATTGCACTAGCCTTATAACATGTTACTTGCAATTTGAAAAAGGAGAGGGTTGTCTGAATTTTGTTTGTTTTTGACTTGGTGGAGGTTCCCTCTGCCCTTTTTGGTTCATCATAATTGCCTTTGGCTCCACTACATTCTTTGACTGCTTGGAACAATATACTCTCTAGTTCACAGTAACAATTTAGATCATATTGTCTTGAAAAATTTTTGGAAACAGTGATGTATTTCATTCTTTCTTACTACTTATTCCTCATTTAAAATGCATTATTGAGAATAGATGTTCCCTTTGCCAATGTAAGTGTTGGCCATGACATCACCAACATCTTGCTTCAAAAATAAATCACAATGAAGCATAACATTCTCCAGAGTGATAAATGAAAGCACATTTGGCTTCTTAAAAACTAAATTTAGTTGCCTGAATAAATCTGATGACACATGCTTTCTTGGAACATTTTATGCTGCCAACTTAACCTTTTCTGGTGATAAAGCATACTTAACTTTTAGTGGATGAAGCACATTAATGAATCAGAACAAATTATTGAAATAAATGAACTAACTAATACTTGGCAAGATACTATAAATATTATATCTGAATGTTCAGAAAATTCTGATGACAACATCAAGTTGGATTTTTTCCATATTTTTAAAAAATGTATTTGCCTTCCAGATCTATGGAACTCAAGGCAGTTTTCCATTAACTTCATGGTAAGCATAAAACAGCTACATCATTAAGAGTTCCTGAATTAGCACTTATGGAATTGCATATTAGAATGGATATGATTTCATGCAATCTTTGAAGTTGTTAGTTCTGGATAAGACTGTGGGATCCATAAAGGCTTGTGCTTGAGCTATGGAATGAGCTATTCATCATACAAAATGACAAATTTTAAAGTACAGAAGACAGACCCATAGCCTCACCTCAAGGAATGTCCAAAACTCCAGACAGCTGTGCTGATGAAACTCTGTTGAACGCCTGTCAAAGAAAAAGAGCAAGGAAATAACATTGATATTTATGCCTCACATTATTTCATTTCGCACTGATTTCTATGCAGTCTGCTACAAACAGTAGTAAAACTTGAAAGATGCATGATCACCTCATCACATGCCAGAGGGTCCCTCAGTTACCATGTTGTTCCAGTAGAATCTATTGGATATTGAATAGATGATGTCTTGGCTGCTGCTATTTAAAAAATGCCCCAAAATTGTGATCTACCATGTTTCCTTCTGTACTATAACACTTATGACAGTTTTGTTGTTGTGAAAGCTGTTTCCCGACTCTGCTTTTAGTGAACATGGCGGAGACCCACAAAAATCTCTTCACTTGCAGAATTTGAGTTTACATGCTTCCAAGGCAGAGTTTCCTTCTGGTCTTGGACTGAAGCCTACCACCATCCAAATGCCAGATTCCACCTTTAGAACCCAGGAGAGGAGCATTTGGGACTTCCCTTCTCTAAGCTGACCTTGGTCTCTATGCTTGTCCCCTCCTTTCCTTGGAGAGAAAGAATCTGGGCTGGTATCTTGCAAGCTGTCTCTTTCCCCAAAGTATTTCAGTGAGATAACCTTTCTCTAGGGTTCATCTCTGTGGCCTCAATGTGTGGAGGAAGTGAGTAAAATTCTTACTTATTGTTTATGATGTTTACACAAATATTCTTGTCATCTCCTGTTTCACCATAGTTCTACTGAACTCAGTGGGGCTTACTTAAACACACAAAGGATTGCACTATGAGGTGTATCTGTTTTTCTTTTGTGACTGAGAATTGTTATGACAATCACATTCTCTATGTGATAACATTAATATCTTACCATGTCCGTGTTTGGTCATTTTAATAACATCAGTAAATACATCTTGTTATTCAGTCTTTGTCTTGTTTCTCTCCTTTTAATCCATTTTATCTTCATAATTTTGTCTCTGATTGTTTTGTAATATTTTCTTACCTTAATCTTTATTAGGTACTTCAAAAATAATTTTGAATCTTCCCTACTGTATGATGAGAATGACAATGACAATGACAATGATGATATTACTGGTATTATCATGGACCAGAATTCTCTATCAGCTATGTAACTATAATCACCATAGTTACATGGCTATATAGCGTCTCCCAGCCAACCTTCCAATCCCAATTTACTGGGCCACAGCTGCTGTGATCAACTGGGGTCTATTCCCATGTCCATGGGGAAGCACCTGACTGACATTTTGATCTCCTCCAATAAGTGATTTCCATTGTGACAGAGAGAAGTGAAGTCCCTGTCACAATTCCCTCTTGTAGCAGAAATAGCTTGTGAGAAGGGGATGGAAGTATCAGTCAACTGCTCCCCAATATGCAAGAAAACAGACACCTAACAGCAGCTATTGTTTGATAAGTGATGATTGGGAGACTTTCATGGAACCTCAAAATTCCCTAAATCAATGAATATGCAGGAATCTTGAAAGATAACCACCCAACCTCTGTTTAAAGACCCACAGAGAAGAAGAGCCTTATCAGTCTCAAAGACAGTCTATCCCACGGTCGAACAGTTCTTATAGTAAAATTCTGCCTAATGCATATGTAGAATCTTTTTTTTTCTTGTAATGTAAATTCATTGGCTCATGCTTTAGTGTTTGGAGTAGCATAAACAAGTTTCTTCTGTCTCCTATATGACACCCCTTCAGATATTTAAGGGTGGCTATCATGTCACCTCTCATGTCACCTCTCAATCTTTTCTAGGCTAAACCTATCTAGCTCTCTCAATTATACTTCATAAGGTTTGTTTTCCAGACATTTGATCAACTTGATCACCCTTCTCCGGACACATTCCAGTCTGTAAATATCCTTCTTGTAAATCCATTATCACTAGAGTTTCCTAGCGATTTCCTGAGTATGACCTGGCTATGCCTTGAGGTCTCTTCTGACCTGATTTTGCAATGCACATGTGCGGCCAGTTTTTCCCTCTTAGCCAGCATGTCCATGTGGCCATAGCAGGGTATAATTTATATTTATGCTGATTAATATATTTTCCCAATTAAACTATATCAAAGCATGGGGTGTAAAGCCTACTAACAATTGCATGTGATTCACACTTTTATTCTCACCTCCTTCCAATATTAACCACTACTCAGGAGTACTGGATCTATAACTCAGTCACAACATAGAGATCCAGAAGAACTTTTTACTCCAAGATGAGATTGCTCATTTCATCTTTCAGCATTGAAAAATCATGTGCCCATCTAGATGTTGTTTGACTCCAACGCCCATTAGCCCTTGGCAGCATAGTCAATTGTGAAAGATCATGGGAATTTAGTCCGACAACATTTACAGGGCTCAAAGGTAGAAAATAATTTGTTGAAAATTAATTTGTTACCCCTTATTCATTTTTTAAAGTAACAATGGTTTTTAAAGTTGTCACTTTGATCATTAAACAACAACCATATTAAAAAGCAATACGAGTAATTATTAATATTTCATTCTGTTTTAATTTATTACTTTTGGGAGTTCATTCAAGGAATTGGGCATTTTTAGCAATTTTCCTTCTTTTTTTTTTACAGAAACTAATATGTTATTCATGGTTAACAGAATAAATTAATTTTATAATTTTCACTACACTGATTGATGGTAAGCAGTTAATTCAGAAATCCAGAAACACTAACTGCGATTAGTTAGCAGTAACATTTAATATTTCTATATGTCTCTGGAACACGTATTCTCCACACCTCTTATATCTGATATGAGTTACTTTATTGGTTTTTTGGGGACTCAGAACATTAAGAGTCAAGAGCATGGGCAAGTTCTAGATCAGAGCTGTGGTGTAATTGGGGGCAGTAGCAGCCTACAGCTCATGGCATTGCAAGATTATGCACCCTGTTTAAACCACCTGTTTAAACCATGAGATGAGTAAGGATGCTTTAGTTCTTTATGCCTAAAATGACCTTGAGTCAGACTAATCCTCCCTCCTCCTGCTGTAGTTACTGACTGAAGCTGACTTGTCTCAAACAAATGTCAATATGATGTAGATTTTCATAAGGGGGGGGGTTGAAAACTCTTCCTCTGTGCCATGGTTGTGATCCTTTCTCCCATTCTCAATATATCCTACTGACAGAAGTGAAAAAAAGAAGGAAAGAGAAGGAGAAAGTCTTCCCTCCTTTCTACTTGGAAGCACACTTAGATTGATACAGTGCATATACATTCACAGGCATTGGATGTATACAGGCATACATTCACAATGACAGATATTTTATTTCATTTTATTTTACTTTATTTTAATATTTTTGGAAAACTTGGTGCAGCTGAAAATAAAGACAGGCAGCCTTCTAGAACAGAGTGAATCTAAAAAGCACAGGGGAGTTATATTTGCAAAAACTGTGAGGAGCCACTAAATATCTCTTCCCTTTATATTCTTCTCTATTAAAACTTTAATCAAAGCTCAGCTAATAGACACGATGGCTCCACAGGTTGTATGTCTCTGGAATTAAACATTCCTTTACCCTTCAACTAGATGTATAGTGGCCTGACATTTTTACTTTGGGACTCAAATCTCCTTCACTTCAACATATTATACTCATTACAGTATATTGGTGACATTCAAATGGAGTCACCACATAGCCCAAATTTAAATGTTCAATTAATAGTAATTTATTTGGTTATCCTGGCTGGGTATTTAATGTTATAAAGTATTCATAGTATACAACTTTATGAACTCATTTTATCTTGTTTTGGGAATTTTTAACTACATTAATACCCTCAAAAGAAATATACTCCAATGCCTGCTATCCAATGCTTTCATTTTTATTACAGTTAAGTACATGTCTGAATAAAAACGCTCCTGCTCAGACACATATCTGAGCAGCATCATTTCCTTTTCATTAGTCTAAAAAGAATACAGCAGCACCGCAACAGGTCATGATTCAGCACTCTTAGTTTTGTTTTTGAAAATCTCTCTTAAAAGCAGCTGTTTTTGGGGAAAAACAATGGAAATGTGAAAGACAGGATTAAAAATGCATAAAAGTTTTTTTTAATTATTTATTTGTATCTCGCCTCTCCATATGGATCGAGGCGGCGAACAACTTACAAATAGCATGCACTTTGAAACATTTTCTATACATGCCCCCAACAAACTGGGTACTCATTTTACCAACCTGCGAAAGGATGGAAGGCTGAGTCAACCTTGGAGCCGGGCAGGATCGAACTCACGACCTTGTGGCTTGCAGTACTGGCATTTAACCACTGCGCCACCAGGGCTCCATTTCACAGTAAGGCAGGGGGGCTTAGTTACAAAATATGAATTTATGTAATGTTTTTAATAATTTAATAATATTTAATAATATTTAAAAAATTTAATTTTTAAATTTATGTAACATTTTTAAACAAAACATTGAGATTCTTATTTTACACTTTTTTTACAGATCCATTTGTGGGAGGGGGGTCAATCTGATAAGGCATAGTCAGGGCACTATGATGCAAAATAAAGGTGAGCATATGGAGTTTTGTATTTTAATCAGAACCAAGAGTTTGTTGTTGTTGCATTTACCATAGCATATTTAAATTTATTTAAAACATTATACAGTTGCCCTTCCATATTTGCAAGTGTTTGGTGAACAGAGCCCTTGCAAAAGTGGCAAAACCACAAATACGTTCCTCCTGCGATCCCCCTCCCATTCCCCTCCAAAGCTCCCCTCTCCCATTCCCTTGCTTCTGGCCCCGGAGCTCTTAGGGTGAAGAAAAAAGACAAGGTAAAGGGGTTACCAGCACTTTCCCCTCAGATGGAGAACAGCAGAGTGTTAAATTCTGGCATTTTAGCTACTTCTGGTCACCATCCTGAGAAAGGAGATTCCTCCCAGAGGGGAGGAGCAGGAGCAAAGAGAGTACATGACCAATCAGTAGCCATTACACAGCAGAATGCACAGCCATGTGGCAGAAGATATGTCTTCAGCAGTGGGAGGAGGACTTTGCTCCCCTAAAAGTTAAAAATATCCATTTTAAACACAAGCCTCACAAGCCTGGGGTGAGGAATGCAAGAGAATGGGAGGAAGAGAATGGGAGGGGGGAGAAGGCAAGCACTTACTCTGAGAATAATCAAATTCGTGAAGGTCAGACTCCCAAGTGTGGAGGAAGGACTAAGCTACAGTTTAGGATGGGCCAAAAAGAAGGGGAATTTATTGTAAACAAAGAGGTTCATTAATTGTAACAATGCATCAGATTAGGTTTTGAACTGCTGCTGTTGTCACACTGATTATTGTTTCCCAGATTCTGGAAGACTGAGGCCTCAGCAGAATCTGAAAAAATTACTTCTGTAGATTATATTACATACACACATAACATTTCAGAGATGAACACTGGGACACATGTGGCCAAGCAAAATTAGTGTGTGGTCAAGATGATAAAAGTTATTAAGGAGGAAGAACACACAAGCTAGGAGAGAATGAAGCACTTTGCTTTTGCCTCAGCCTACTGGGAAGAATAAGGCCCTTTCTGCATCTTACCTTTTCTCGGCGCTGGGGTGTGGTGATCACACGAGCAGCCTCTTCTGAGAGGCTCTCGCTTCCCTGTTTCTTCAGCTCCACATGAGCTTCCTGCTCATGCGAGAGTCCCACCTCTGCCTTTCACAGTGCAGCCTGGGACCTTCCCAGGCTGCACTGAGACAGGAAGCGCGACTGGCCTGGATCCCGAGGCTCCGCACGCCAGGTAAGTGCGCACTGGCCCCAGGAGCAAGGCGCAAGCGCACAGCATTTTCGACTGAAAGCCGAAAATGCAAAGGTGCGCGATCGTTGCCTGCCAGCCCCTGGAGCTTTGAATGATTGCGAGGGCATCATGCAGATTGCTCCTTGCAATCGCGCGAGGCTCCAGGCCCTGCTTCGCATGGCAAATGCCGTGCAAAAAGGGTCTCTGATTCCATTCCCTCCTTTCCTCTCCCCACAATGAGTTAACTGAGTGCAAACTACTTTTGCACATCGAAATCAGTTTGCAGCAACTAAAGCAAGCTGAGGACAAAGGGTGAAAGTGGGAGGAAAGACAAACTGGGATATTTCTAAAGCAGCTGAGAAAATGGGACAGCAAGGGATTAACTGGGGCTGTCCTTGCCCAACCTGGACAGTTGGAGGGTATGTGGCTGAGTAAGAAGGAAATTCTCACTGGTTTCATCATATCCCAGTCCAGTATCATCAAGTTGCATCAGGTCTCAAGTATCATCAGGTTCTGATCCATATCGGAGGCTAATATCAGCATTTTATTATTACTTTTTTATTTTGCCAATAGCTAATCCCTTTGTTTTGATAGTTCTGCTTTGGCAATATATTTTTTAAAAGCAGGGGATCCTAATCAGATCAGCACACTAGCCATTCTTTTCCAATGGACATGTCATTATTTGCAAGTAAGGTAGCATATTGATGGAGAATTGCTAGGGTTAAACATATCAAGAGAGGGAACAGGCAAGTGATTAGTAATATTAATAATAATATAAATAATGGGCATCAATAATATAAATAATGGGCATCAATAAATAAAAAAACTATCAGCTACACTAGCCCACTAGAAACTTTACTAGAGTGTTAGAAGCAGGAAATAAAAATGAAGGGATTTCAAAGCGAAAGAAGTAATATTTGCAGCATGAGGCTCAATTTGTGAGAAACTCAAGCCACAAGACTTCTGATAAATGAAAGCCTGCTGCTGAGGTGCATCAAAAAGATCATCTTCATTGTAGAACAAGTGCTTGACCCAGTTTCCTGGCTAGCAACAAGCTTTCACAGAAACTTCAGGAGCTGATAAAACCTTGGCAAAGTTAGCATGTGTGCTTTCATCAGTGAGTAGAGTAGGGAGGGGGATTTGGAAAAGATCTGATGGTATTCTTTTCTTATGTTTTCCTTTTCTGAAGACCTTCAATGGCAGAAATGAGGGTAAAATACAACTCCAAGAAAGAACTAGGAAATAAGCTTAGACCCAATTCAAATCTACAGAAGCCCACCAAAGGATATGCATGGCTAGAACTGTCATCTCACAATGCAGAGCCTGGAAAAGGTGTTTTTTTTTTCTGTCTTTTTTTTTCTTTTTCTTTTTGAACCATTCCTCTACAAGGACACTGGCCATGCTAACTGGGGATTTTGAGACTGCTCTCCACAAAAGAAACTTTTTCACAGGCTTCCGATTGTGGTCTCATCCAGTGGAGGGAGGGGGACAGTCTCTGGAAGTGAGAAGTGTTTCCAGTTCTCTTTGTTTTGATTTTATCTGCATATTCCCAGGTCTACATCCAAATTCTTTCTTGAAATAATCTGGGTTTCCTCTTCCCCTGTATTCTTCCTCCTCCCTTCTCTCACTAATCACATATCACATCCAGACTCATGCAACATTTCAGAAATTGATTTTCACCAATTTCCACTGAGCCTTCTTTATTGTCATTCAGGAGTTAGACTCTAAGTGCTAAACTGCTTTAGCAATTTTACACTAGATAAGTATTAAGATCATTTCATTTTGGTGCAAACACCCCTCTTTCCCTTGCCTGAGCTCTGCTGAATCTGTGTCCTGGAAACAATAGCTGTCTTTTACTGCCAATGGTCCTCTTAGGTAGTCTGGGATAATAAAATAGACAGCCAAGTACATACGCATTTCCTTTCAGAAAATACTATATTAATTTAAACTGACCTGGGAAGTAGGAATGAAATTTTTTTGATAATTCTGGGAGTTCCCAGGAAATACGTTGAAAATGTCATGTGGATCTCCAAAATAAAATTGGTTCATACAAGAACAAAACCTGGGACTTTTAAAGACTTTTTTTCTCATCAGAAGGCATTGTATGTGATAAAGAAAGACTTCAGATAATCCTGTTCATGCTGCCAATTTTGTCTACAGAAGAGATTTTCGGTGCTTTTTTTTTTATGCTGATGGCAATGATGATTTCACTGCTTATTAACAGTATGGTATTTTAATAGTATAATTAATTTAATTCATCTCTTAATAGGTAATATTTATTGTGTTTTTAATGGAATCTTTCTGTTTAGTTTGGAGCCATCTTTACCAATTGAGAGCTCACATCCAAACAGGAGATTCACTCAGCAATGATGGCTGGGGGCTCTGGGAACTGTAATCAGAAAAAATTTCCAAATTCTGCATGTGCCCTGACTGAGGAATATCCTCCCTGCATAGATGTTCTTGGGTGCTGACATTCTAATGGTTTGACCTTAATCGGGGTAGCATCCACAACAGTGCAAGTTCATGGCTATTTTCTCATTTTGCCAAATTATGCTTTCAATGCCTGATTTTATTGTGGCCATGCCACCTTATGCAGTGGATGTTTATCTTACCTAAAGAAGGAATACAGCTCAGTGAGGAACACATGCTTTGAAAACAAAAGATTCAATCCTTGCCATGTACATATATGGCTCAAAAATATTTCTATAAGAAGGGCTAGAGACTTGCTATACTCGGTGCTGAGCTATATGCCCAGATTCAGTATGAAACAGTTTCAAATGTCCCTCCATATTTGAATCAAATGGGAGGAGTAGAGTTAAGCCACAGCTGTCCAGATCTGATTGAGATAGTTAGATAGATAGATAGATAGATAGATAGATAGATAGATAGATAGATAGATAGACAGACAGACAGACAGACAAATAGATACACACGCGCACACACATCTTGTGCTAAAATCTCAGCATCTTTATGGATTAGATCCAACAGTAGACTTCTAGTTGATGCAACAGTGGGATCCAGCAGAAGCTGGGAGGGTCAATCCATCTCCCTTTCCTACTTCAGCTCCTATAGAGCTGGTTTTCAGGCAGCTTCAATGGCTGCATGGGAGAGTGGAAGGAAATTTCAATGTACCAGCCAGAGTCACACTGGATGTATGCCCTTGTTTTTCTCCATTTTCTGATTGTTCAGCCTCTGAATGACCAAGACCCATTCAGATTTAACAAGGTACTGAAAGAAAGCCATCTTATTTGTTTTAAAAAAAAGAATGGAAAAAAGCAATAATGTAGATTCAAATTGATTGACTTAGGCCATTTCCACCCTAGCCTGTTAAGAGTACTATTATTCCAATTTCAACATCCTACGGAATCCTGGGGTTTGCAGTTTAGGGAGGGGCCTTTGAGGCTAACAGGCTAGTGTGGAAATGGCCTTAGACTCAAGTCACCTCAGTGACTTGACTTGGATTCAACTCGGCAACAAATGACACACTGACTTGACTCACCTTGTGATTTGCATATTTTTAGCGACTGACTTGCTGTCCTTGGTTCAGTAACACAGGCCATTTCCACACCTTACCAGTTCCTAGTGTCTTCCCAGCAGTGCCTTTGCCAAGAAGAGAGTGCAATGCAAATGCTCCCCTCTACATCCAGCCAGCTGCCTGGGGATGGGAGCATGAGTGACACACTCCTTCCTTCCATAATGCAGCCAGCCTCTGTCCCATGCTGCACTGGAGAGGGAAGCATGTAGATTGCACTTCCACCCCTTCCACATGGCCAGCAGTGATGGGAGTGTCACATGACTGTGGGAGTTTAACAAATTTTTTTCCATTAAGCAAATATCCCACAATCACAATGGATGGAGACACACTGACTGTGGGACTGTGACAACATTATGTAAAAAATACAATTCGCGGACCACTGCCAACGCGTTCCCATCACATAACAGTGACATCATGTGGAAATGGCCACAAACCATCATCCAGAAACTTTATGACTTTGGACAATGCTTCCATCTCTTTTTGCCTAGTGGTCAAGTGACTATCTGTCTCGAGCCAGAGAGGAGCAGCAAACACCTTAGGCAATGGGCTCGAGGCAAGGTTGAGGTGTGCTTGGCAGCCTATCCCCATTGCATACTGGAGGAGCCTTCTAAAACTTTTCCAAACAGCTGAAAGCAAGACTTGCTCCCTGAGCACAGGTGGAGAACAGCAAATGTGTTACACAACAAGCTTAAGGAAGAAGGATCCTTCCTTCTAGTTTTTGAAGCTTCAGTAATGGGGAGTAAGGAGGTTCCTATTCTCCACTTCTGAGGCTGAAGATTTTTTTATGACCACTGACACAAAAGCCTACAGCTATACTTCTGAAGCTGCAGACCCTTGTAAGTCCATTGACCTCCCCATACACCCACTGCCACCTCTTATTTTCTGTTAAAGTTAGTCCCCACACTTGACTTGAGACCTGACTTGAAAGTACCTTGCAAGGACTTGAGACTCCAAGATAGAGACTTGAGACTTGGAGTAAAAGACTTAAATGCATCACCGATAAAAAGAAGAAAGATGCACTCTTGCTGTGAATTATCGATATCCAAACCTTACAGAATGACGACTTCATTTCTGTGGCAGAATTTAATCAAATGAAATTGCCACAGGCATGCAAGCATACCTTACTGATGCCAATAAACAGGGATCCAGAAGTGCTGTAGAGCAGGAGAAGCGCTATCCTGGCAAGCCACCCATACTGACGACATCACTTTCCCTCTGTATTTATTGTACACAGACCTGAAGGCACCAGTGTTTTATGTCCAAAGATAATGTGGCTGCTTCAGTGCTTGGACATCTGAACAATGTGAAATTACACAACTGAATTGAATCAATAGTAGGTCCAGGAGGTAACAGGACGAGAGGACGCTCTATCCTTTGAGCTGTTAGTAGGTGTGCTCAGTGCATACAGATCAACTGATAAATGGCCAATTCAATAGACTGGTAGCAAACACATGCCTTGCTAGAGATGACTTTTTAAGTCTCCATACATCAAAAAGACAGTGTCAGCCTTTGAGGATAAACCTGTGATGGCTTGTTGCATTCTTTGAACTGCCTCTGAGGCCCAGAGTGCTTGAACGTTCCCCCAGAATCAGTTGGGAGGATTGAAAGCTTCAAAGAGGAACACTATCACATCCAAGGGGAAATGCATTGATTGAAGGAACCAGTGTGAAATAGTCTTTAATAATTACCAGAAAGCTGGAATCGACTGGTGTTTTTCTGAGCTATATTTTATCTTTATTGGATTAACTGTGACACAGTAGGTTATGTCAAAGGGAATCTGCATGAATATTAAAAGTAAATGTGGTGTGAATAATAGATAACTTACATTAGATGCACCAGCATGCAGTAATTTTTAATCACCTATGTAATTAGATTAAAACAAATCTGCTGAATAAAACACATTGTCTTATAATCTGAATGAGAAACACCCCAAAAGTTATGGTTTACAGCAGTATTTGCCGGTCCTTAACAAATGCATTGATATCCAAATACCTAAAGATATATGGGTTTCTTAAACACAAGTTACAAAAGAGCCTTGGAAGCTATAAGAAGTAATAATAAGCATTTCTTACCCAATTTAGCCCAAAGTCAATAAAAAAAAATAGTCTTAGAAACCACTAAGAAGAATTTTGAATTATATAACCATGGTACTGTTAAAATGAATATAAACATTGAGAGATGGTAGGATAAAAGGAAATCACAAGAGAGAAATGAAAGTATTGCTAAATTAACTCCTACATGGCTCAGGACATGCTACAGCAGATATCCTGCAAAGCAAGGGGGAATTGAGATTTCTTGCAGTTGGGTTTTATATAAACTTGAAAAGAAAAAAATTGTTTGATCTTACCAGCAAGGCACAATAAAAATATAGCAGTGGTGTGTGCCAGGTACATATTCATAAGTAAACAGGCAAATTCTTCAAAACCATAATGCTTTATACAACAAGGAGAACAAGCAATATGTATTCATGCTGTGATCCCTGACTGGTTGCATGTTTCTTATTATCTGAATAATCACAATACATCCAGTCCAATTTTCATTTGTTATCAGACTGCTGTTTGAATGAGGCAATCTAATAATATATTAGATATCAGCAAAATCCTATTTGTGTGTTCAGAATAGGATTAAAATGTTAAGGAAGGTAAGGATCTTAATTTGTGTGCTTATATGCAACTTAAGGATAGATTTAATCAAGGTAGGAGAGCTCTAGCCATAGAGGTTGGAGAGAATGAGTTTTACTAGTGTTGTGTAAAGGTGAGGACCATGTAATTAAACACATGTACAAATGTCTTTTGAAACTAAAGACACGATGAACCTATTAAAGAGTTTATAATAAAATGAGTCCAAAAGTAACAAAGCAATTGTCTAACAATGTTAACAAAGCAATTGTCTAACAATGTAAGATGTAACAAATCCCTTGAGTAAGCAACAATTATGTCTGAATGGAATGGATACACGCAGATTCAACTGGAAAACAAGCTTGGAAGTGGAGAGGGGTTTTTTATTTTTAATTAAAATCTTTAATAAAAATATGTCCAAAAAAAAATAAAATAAAAAAATAAAAAAATAAAAAATAAAATAAAAAATAAAATGGGCCTAAATTTTGGGGCACAATGTTCAACTGGATGTATGGGGGAAATGTGGTCTAAGATACAAAATTTACTTATTTAAAAGAAAACACAGATACCATCTATTATGTATAGATGGTATCTATCCTCAAATAAGCTGTTGAAAATATCTAAGAATGTTTGAAATCAGTGCTGTGGATGTCAAAATAAAGCAGGCTCCATTTTTCAATACCAAAAGTTATTGGCCTAAGATTTATATGCTAGTTCAAAGATTTCTAATGGTATATTTTGTCATGTCACTATAAATTTTTTGTTGCGTATTATGGATAAAGATTTGGATGGTAAATGTGGATTACTTCTTTGTTATATGATAACAGCAGCAGGAATATTGTTTGCTCAAACTTGGAAACGGACCGAAGCACCAATGAACAGAAGAATGGGTTTTGAAAATTTCTGAGTTACCTCAAACTGCCAAACTAACATGGGTTTTAAAGGATAAGCCAACTGAAGACTTTTTGAAACATTGGAAACCATTTGTAGATTTTATTTTTTTACTTTTTTTTATTTTTTTTTATTTTTTTATTTTTATTTTTTGAGCAATAAGAAAATCTAACAATGCAATGTTAGCTGGCTATGAATACTAGTCATTCTGGTAGGAGTACTTGGTTGGATTTGTAATGGTAGAATAATATTTTTTTTCTTTTTTCTTGTTTCATCACAGTTTGGCTAGGGGGTTTAAAGCCAGATACAGATATTAAAATGTCGTACAAACACAAGAGACAGTGTAGTCATGACAACCCCTCCTCCTTCCCACTACAACCCAACTATCTGTCCATTCACCGCTTACTGTATAGGGCTAGAATCCTCTTGGTGACTTATGTAGGCATAACTCCTGTGGGTTTTGCAACATTCCTTGCCCTGAATGTGTAACAACAGCAGGCTGGGCAGAGGAATCTCAGGCCATTTCCACACTACACTTTTATAGTGTGATTATTCCACTTTCAACATCCTATTGAATCCTGGGGTTTGCAGTTTCGGGAGGGGTAGTGTGGAAATGGCCTCAGACACAACAAATCACATGCAGGTGGAAAACCCAGGTGCTTTTGTGCATGCAGAAAGAAATAGAGGCATCAGGCTGGGAGTGGAGACTGCTCCTTGTTCTCAAGTGAACACAGGCAGCCAGAAGATGTCTGGGTCCATCCTCTACAGCTGACCAGTGTCTGGAGAAACAAAGATGTGCCCAGAACTCCCCCCCCCAGCTGTTGTTTCACACCCAGGAAAGGGGAAGTAACTTACCTCAATGACAGTGTAAGAATCCGGACAAAGACGTGTACTCTATCAAGTATAAGTAGTGAACATTCCTACCAAGATCCACTGGTGTATTTCATTATCCAGGGGTGTACTTCTGCATCCAGCATCAGCAGAATTAGGACTTCTCCCCACACGCATATAGCATACACACATACCAACCAAAACTGCCCCAGAGGACTTTCTAGTCATTGTATGGGGTGCAGCAGGAGGGAGATGGGTCAATGAGCCTGGTCGAAGCAGCAGGATCTAGCAGAAATATACTATTGAGTCCTGCTAGTCTGCTACTGAAGCCATTTCCGCACTAGACTGTTATAGCACTATTATTCCACTTTCAACATCCTATGGAATCCTGGGGTTTGCAGTTTAGGAAAAGGCCAGATTCCATAGGATGTTGAAATAGCACTATAACAGTCTAGTGTAGAAGTGGCCTTTGTCTGCCTGTTGCACTGGAGATTGCTCATAGGAACAAGTGAAAAATGCAGTCAGCCGCTTCCTGAGCAACAGGGAAACAGAGCCCTGTTGATCACAGCAGCTGCTTCCCAGTAAGTGGGGACTGGAGGAGTCAGCCAGGATTTACTGCATAGCACTGCTTACACATATATATCTCCCATACAGGATTCTGACTGTTATCTCTATTTATTTTCACTTTTTTTCCAAACCTGGAACTCAAAGCACCTAACAAATTAAAATGATTATAATATAGTCAAAAGCATTTAAAAAAACATGCACAAGGTCAACTTTAAAATAAAATTAATCATTTAACACCAATAAAGCAATTTAAAACATACACTTAAAGATAAACATAAATTTAAAAACAATACAATTAAAACAATACAGCACCCTTGTTAAGGCCTTTTCCTTAAAAACCCTTCAGTTCTAAAAGTATGCCAGATTTATAAATAAAAATTCTTCACCTGTTAACTCTCAGTCTACCAGGGTGTGTGCTTCACTTAGATGGGAATCACATGTTCAAATCAAAAAGTATTTTTTTAAAAAAGGCATAACTCTAGCAGAGTGGAAAACATTTATCTTAATGTAAAGAAAAAAGTAATAATTCTTCCAGCATTCTAAAATTTTAAAGCATGTCTACACTACAAAGTTAGAGAAGTATGATACCACTGTGATAATGGGGCTTCCCATTATCTAGACTTAGCTAAAGGGGGACATTTCCCTCTTCAGGTAAACCAAGGGTTAATAAGGTGTTGGGGATTAGATTACATCATAGGTCATGTGGTCAGCATCATAGGTCATGTGAGTCAGCATCACAGGTCATAGGGTGAGACTGACCAATCAAAAAGAAAAGAAGTGAGCATCTTCAGGATGCTTCCAAGGAGAAGTTATAAAAACTTCTTGGAGGCCATGTGGCCGAGAGATAACAACCAAGGAGCCTCCTGGAGGTGGGTTCTGTACCAGTAGCAGGCTGGAGGCCATTGGCCTCACCTCCTGGCCCTTCCTTTAGAACATCTAAGCCTAGGAACAACTGTGAGTAATGAGACTAAAGTTATCTAGTCGCGTTAGGGACTTTTCTGTTATTTTGGAGGCTGGCTGATCTAAAGAATGTATCTGTGCTTTCATATCTGTTCTTTTTGTAACTAAGCGTGCCTGGGAAGAGGGAGCTTCCCATGTGTGGTAATTTGCCTTGTTTATTTACCTACCTTTAATAAATACTTTCTGTAAAAGACCCTGTTTCTCTCCTTCCCATGCCAAGCTAGGTAGACTGGGGGGAAAAGGAAGATCCTTAAGCTTAGGGATGTATGTGGTTGGACAGGGTCCCGCTGTACTGTCCAAGTGTCCAGATAATTCATAATTCAGCGGGTGGTGGCAGCGAAGATGAATTAATAGCTAAAATTCATAAAAGGCTGGAAAATACGTCCCAGCAGCACAGGGGGTCATTTTCCAGCCTCACAACCACTTTAACTGTCAGGGCCATATTCTTAGAATCCTGAGATTTGCAATTTGGTGACATAATCATCTTTGGGAGAGCTGTAGGGCTGGATAGTTCTAGTACTATTTGGGGATGAATTCTAACCTCACCAAATTACAAATCTCATGATTTCATACAATGGAACTGTGATTGTAGGGTCCTCCATAAATAGAGTGGATAGTTAGAGCGGTTTCAAAGTATACAGTCTAGATGTACTCCTAGTTAAAACAACCCAGAAAGCAAAAGAGTGAGAACAAACACACTAGCTCTCCTCACCTCACCACCCAGTTCTTATCACCTTCCTTGTGTTAAGGACAAACCGCTGATATGGAAGGTCTCTACTACCTCTTGGAGCTCTCTGTACAATATAAAACTGAAGAAACCCATGTTCTATATCACACTGAAATCCTCCCACAAATAGCAGAAGCTTCAGAACACAAGGAGAGTGACAAAAACAAGGATGGAGGGTTGGAGACAGTGTTCTTGTTCTTAGCTTCCCTCCTTGTGTGTTGTGATATGTGAGTTTTAGGAATATCTGTAGGAGGTCTTAAAGTACCAAGAGATACATCAAAGAGCTAAACACTGAGAGAGATCTAGTGAAAAAGAAAAAAGTCAGAAAGAAGCCAAGGGGATGTGGAAATCATGAAGAACTTGAAAGGGGAGCTTTGGGAAGAGGAAAGTTCTAAACTGGTCCTTTAGGATAACAAAAGTTGTGCCTGACAGCTGTAAGAAGCTATGTTCAAGAAGTTGTGGTGTCTTCAGGGAGCAGCAACTGGCAAACTTTTTGGCACTGAAGCTTCATGGTTTGATGCTGACAAGCAGGAAGACTTCATACCATAATATTCTGATCAAATCTGAGTTCTGCCCAGGGAGAAATTGAAACAAGGGAATTTGGCTGTTGTTGCTTAAGGATCTGAGTTAGGTTCAGTTGGTACTTCCCCTGATGTTATAGTAACAGATATGCAAGTAATCTGCTGAGCCTGTCTGAACAATATCCAATCTGTTAAGTAGCTATTAATCCTATATTATAAGCAAGGCTGATCCTACCATTAAGTAAATGCAGTTGTAGCCATAGCTGGCAGGCAAAGGGAGGTGGCAGCAAAGTGTCAGAAGAAAGAGTTGTGTGTCATACAGCCTCTCCTATGCCCTTAAGGTAGCTTTCTGCCATCAGGTGAAGTAGAAATTGTTCTCTCGTTGTCAAGAAACCATTTCAGAATGAGTCTGCCCAGATTTTGCACATGGATCAAGATCGCACACCATCTTCTGTTTCCCCTAGGTAACAAAAAACAAAACAAAAAAAAACTTGAACCAACTCTGTTTTAAACAAGCTTTAAGTAATCCACTGGCCTATCGACCTCTTGCTTAAAGCCTATGCCACTAGCTAGGAAAAGGGAGATATGAGTGGTTTTATGAGAAATTGATGGCAACGGAAGATGAGAGATAATGAGAATTAGAAGCTTTCGTTTCACAATGTGATGAATTTCAAAAGGGGTAGTCTTCACACATGTGTACAATCTCGCATAGCTAAATACAGACAACAAGCAAGGATATTTCAGTATAAATGCTTCATCTTGCTGTGGCTTAAGGGTAAGCAGAATATATCATTAAACATTACTATTCTGTTTGTAAATTCTAATGGAAGCACTTCCTGCTTAGATGCTGGCAAAAGAGATAATTGAGGAAGAAGAAGATAATGAGCTAATTAGGAAACTCTGCAAAAGCCAAACAGCTGAAGAGATACATCATCAGGTATTTACCACATTGCTTTCAAGACCTTATGTCTCAACTCTTGTAGCTTAGACTTAATAAAATTATCTTTATTAGCATCCAAATGAAGTACAAAGCTTTCAGACTTTGCTGGGGAGCCGAGCTGTTTGTTTGTTTGCGTTTGTTTGCTTTGATCCATCTAGTTCAAGTCAGCTATTAGGGCAATTTAATTAACAATAGTGTGGCTTCAGAAACAACAATATGAAACTGAGCTTAACCACATGTACAGTACACATTAAAAGAAATCCAACCTAAAATAAGAGGCATTGTATACACTCACAGTAATGCTGCATGAGGACTTCTGGTATGCTGAGGCAAATTTCAAAATCTGGGGTGCTGGAAAATTCATAATGGGCTTAGTGTCATCTCCAGAACCAGACTGCTCCACAGTTACAGCGCAAGCCACTCACACTTCCAGCACAAGCCATAGACAACATGCTTTATGTCACTAGTGACAATTCCTGGAAAAGATCATTTCCTGGCATTCTTAGGCCCTTTTCACACGGCATCTGCCATGTGAAAGAGGGTCTGGAGCCTCACACAATTGCGAGGAGCGATCTGCATGACGCCCTTGCAATCGTGCAAGGTTCCAGGGGCCAGCAGGCAATGATCACGCACCTTTGCATTTTCGGCTTTAAGCCAAAAATGCTGCACAATCGTGCATTGCTCCCGGGCCCTGCGCACACTTACCTGGCACGCAGAGCCTCAGGAGCCGGGCCAGTTGTGCTTCCCAGGCTGCACTGGAAAAGGAAGAAGTGGGGCTCTCACATGAGCAGGAAGCTTGTGCAGAGCTGAAGAAACCTGGACACAAGGGCCTCTCGCAAGAGGCTGCTCATGCAAGCACCACACCCCAGCGCCAAGAAGAGATAGGATGTGGAAAGGGCCCTAGTAAGGACTCGTGGCTCATCGGAAACGTTTTTGAATATTGATAAAATATTGATACAGTTTTGGATATTGATACAAGACACAAGATATTTTTGTATCAGTCTTCTCAATTATAGAGCAGGTTCTGACCATAACTGTCCATCTTGCTGCTACGGTCAGGTTTCTTCTATGAAAAGGAAAGAACACAGGGTGGCTGAGAGTACCAAAAGAATGGGGTCTCTGGAGAACTGGCTAAGGAAACACCTGGATGCTGTCACACTCCTAGTCAATAGCTCCCACGTCAGTGGAGCAATGAATCCATTCCAGGTTTTGGCTAGCTTTCAAAGCACTATGTAAAGTGTTCAACCCAAAGCCTGGGTTGAAACCTAGGGTGGTTTCACCACTCTGCTGACAATTTTGTTGCGAGGAGTATATATAGCCCCAAATTTCAGAATAGATTCAAAGATGGTATGAGTTATTCCCATGATTTGGGAGGAGGAAAATAATTTGTTGTAGTTAAATAAGCTCTACCCCCCCACACCCTCTTGTTCCCGTTCTTATCACCCACCTTATGTCCAGAGAAAATTTCTGAAACATAGAACTTGTTTTACACATCGAAAGCCTCCATGAATCCAAGAGACACATTTCACCATGCCAGCTGAGGAATTCTAGTTGTAGTACAAAGAAGCAATCTTGCTGACCACTGGCATGTGGAAGGAGGAAGGAAGAACAGCATTTCTTAAAGTAAGACAATAAGCAATAACAACAAATTTAATTTATATTCAATGACATATTTATAGCTCAAGTTATCAAAATATTAACAGACACGCTTTCATTTACTCTTGAAGCAAAGAATAATCTTAAAATAATCTTAACCCCTTATTTCTTGTGCTGAAAAAAGCAGGAGGCTCCCATTGCGTTAAAAGTGCCATGTATATATATTTTTCTTTTTCATTACAGTTACATATATTTGGAAAGATGATATGTATAACAATTATAGGAGACAACACTGTTCATATACAACTTTTTCCACATGCTTTGGCTATCTAGAGATAAAGAGAAAAAAATTCTACACCAAACAATCAATAGCACCATGCTGAGCAACACTTCTTACTGGAAATTCTTCAGCTCCTAACGTTGGGTTCCTCTAACTATATTTTCTGGAATAGTCTCACTAATGGGCCTACTTCAAACATGTTTGATGACTGAAGCCTATATCACCCCTCAAACAGTGATATTTTAACTCCAGCTGGATGAAAACTCCAGAGAAAATTATATCCCATCTTAATAAAGTTTCAACTTGAATCAGATTTTTTTTTATATACATAAGCTATAAACCCTTGAAAAATAACAGGTTTCAAATTGAAATGCTGACACAACCTTAACTATGGCATTGCGAATGGTGATGCTATAATTAAGCTTCGATCGCTTCTGGAGGGGGGTGAGAGAGAGAAGTAGGAGGTTATTGTTCAATGAACTGCTCTGTCATTTGCTGCAGCGATTCTTAATTGTGTCTCATTACAGCAAGATGATCATTACTCTACTTGTCTGTCTGATTTAGAGACCACTAAAAGTGTCTTGTAACAAGCAGCCGTCTCCTATGCAACAGTCCTTTAGCTTTCACCCTCATTACTCAGAATCTGTCCAATTATTTGTCATTAAAGTAATAAAAAGGACTTCAGCAGAAAATGTGGGAGGTAATTGTTGGAGGTCTGCCGAAGAAAAAAATGAAAACTGTTTTCAAGGCACTGGGAAGGTGACATCGTTAATTAAGTGTTAGAGAATATGTAAATCAGTCACCATCTCAAGAGACTGTAATAAAACAGAGAAAACATTATTATCGCTTGAGGTAGAAGCAGGCAGAGTTATCCAGGTGCTGTAGAGATTTCATCATTGTTACTAATGATACCTGATCTGGCATGGGGTGCAAGGCGGAGGAAAGATGAGCAGACACTGTTTCAGTCAGTTTTGTGTTCCTTCAAACTGAGTTGCTGCAGTTATGAGCCTTGGCTGTGAGAAATTTGCTGGATCACCAGATCTGCATAATCAATCTCCTCCATTATGTTGCTAGGACACAGTCATCCTAACTCAGTGGTAAGAGGTATCCTTCACCTGATGAAGTTCTCAGATTTAAACCTGAGCATTGTCAGTTTTTTTCTTTAAAAAAATCAGACAATAAGACAGAAAAAATAAAGGTTTTTGACACAGAATCACAGAATCATAGAGTCAGAAGAGACCCCAGGGGCCATCCAGTCCTACCATCTTCCATGCAGGAACCCTCATCAAAGCACTCCCAACAAGATGGCCATCCAGCCTCTGCATAAAAACTTCTGAAGAAGGAGACTCCACCACACTCCAAGGCAGCATGTTCCGCTGCCATATAGCTCTGACTGTCAGAAGTTCTTCCTCAGCTTCAGGTGGAATCTCCTTTCCTGAAGCTTGAATCCATTCCTCCTTGTCTTAATTTCTGGAACAGAAACTGGAGCAGACATGCACTGTCAGATGGTGATAGTTGTTTTTTCTAAATATCTTAGATCTTATAACAGTATCCATTATTGGGATTATTGATTAAAACAATCATTACTATATATATGCATGAATATTTAGGTTTGCGGAATTCCATACCCACCCACACATTCATCTACACCAAATTAATTTCTAGATTGCCAATGCAGAAAGTCCTTTCCCCTATTTCAAATAATTAACACACTGCTAAGGCACAGATCAAGTTGTAAGAAGAAGCAAAACTTAAGTAACTTACTTTTTTGAGTACAGAAGACATATATATCCCATGTACCTACTTCTCCATAGCTGTTTCTCGATGCTGATCCCCACAACGCACCTTGTAAGCCATGCAACCCCTCAAATGTGTCCATTTCTGGGTTATCAGAGAGTAAAGGGATCAGAAGCAACTCCCCCATCTATTTTCTTTTAGCTGGATGGGCTACAATAGGCACTGGCATGGATCTCATGGGCGACAGTGACCCTTGGACATCCCTACAGGGGACATCCCTGCAGCATATCGCGCTACAGAAAAACAGCTGGACACACCAGTGCTGACTCACTGTTGTTGGGAGGGCTGTGTGGCTTACAAGGTGGGTAGTGGTGAAGCTTGGAGTGCATGGAGTGGGGGAAGGCAGAGAGGCAGGGGTGTGGCTACGGCAAGGATATGGCTATGGGGCATGGCTACTGTGCATGGGGCAGGGCTATGGTGTGTGGGGGCAGGGCTACAATGGATGGGGTGGGGCTATGACGTGTGGGGACAGGGCTACAGCGTGTGGGGAAGGCAAGCCGCCAGGGACACACTGCCTCCATCACCCCTCTCTCTACACAACTGAAGGTGGGTTAGGGAGGGTGGGTAGGCTTTTGGTTGGTGCATGATCAGAACAGAATCTGACCTACAGAAGTACTGAAAAAGTGATTTGCAATGCAGTAAGCAGACATATGACATCACACTTTACTAGCAGGATGGTAGGCAATGTTTCCAGGCTCTGAGAAGAAGCACCTACCACACTGATTGTGGTGGCCCAAAGCTCTTTCAAAGAGAAATACAAAGCAACAGCTAAGGTTGACATGTAGAGGCCAATCAGCTGTGCATCACATGAATTCAAAGTTCTTCTCAGCTCAGGTATCCACCTACAGGTCTTCCTTCTCATACCATTAAACCATCATAGGCAGACTGAGCAGGAAATAAGACAGAAAGATGTGTCAGTATGGATAAGGAAAGCTAGCAGTATGCCCAACCCTCTAAATACTTTTTATCCTCACTGATTTTCAGATGAAGTATTTAATTAGTTCACTATATTCTTGCTACAAAGATAAAGGAAAAAAAATAACCAAACAATCAATAGGTACAGGCTGTACTGGATGCTGGGAAGGATTTTCCATATGCATCAGCAAAGTTATTACAATGCCTAAGATGATATCACAGGCTTCCTTATTTTAATCGAGAGCTTCACACCCTATCTGTTGATCCCACGTGCATAATCTTTCAAGAGTACAACAGAATAAAACTTGTGTGTTCTTCTAACACAGATATCAGAAGCAACGCAGTGCTTAATATTCAGGTAAGTAAGAGTCCATGTTACAGAAAATTCCTATGTGCATTAATTCATCCATGTATTCAGCAATGTTTTTGAAAATAAAGGGGGATTTAACCTACAATGTAATAATGACATGTCTGTTGTGCTTGTACGCTCTGCTTCCAAGGAGATCAGAACAGAACATATGGGATCTCTTCTCTGCTCCATGAAATCAGAAACTCTCACTGTGTAGGGTTTCTGATTCCATAGAACACTATATGTTTGCAGCTGAACATGATTACTGTTTCTCTTCCAATTTTCTAGGTCAACATAAGGAGATTGGGGGTGGAGGGGGAAGAGTCAGCATGTTAATCCCCGACTCTCCTCTGTGCCTAAGATTTTTTAACACCTGAACAGAGCTAGATTCTCACAATCATTTGTATAAGTGATTGTAGTGTCAGCAATGTTCTATTACTTCATGAATTATTTAACATAATTTCCAGACCCCTTATCATAAAACAATCCCTAAGCAACCCCCAACGATAAAACCCAGTGTAATATCTTCATATCCCTCATATGTGTGTCCCAGTTCTGCAATATCACTTCCCACCATGCAGGAAGAAACAAAAAGGATCAGGGATTCCACACTGCATTTCCACTTTCAGAAAGGCAGTACGAGGGGCCCAGATTCCACATTCGCCTTTTCCATCCATCAGAAAGGAAAAACAAGGATAAGGGACATTATGCTGAATTCTGCTTTCGGAGCATTGGTATCCTACCCTAATGCTTGCTCCCCCCCCAGCACCTGTGCATTACATGCATGAACACGTAGACACACACCCCAGATCCCTGAGATCATACACATTACTGTAAAGATAGAGCTAGTAGCGGTAATACTAATCTCTACTTTGGGAGCCACTGCACTTCCCATTTAAAATATCAACAATGTTGTATTTGACAGTGTAGTCTGCAGATGTGGGGAGGAGGGTCAATCCAGACTGAGACCACGGTAGTGGGATCTTTCTGCCAAACTAGTGGCCCAATCTAGGCGGTTTAAGAATGTAAGGTTCATGACTAAAAGAATGCACGTTGCACTCAGCAACCAGTAGTTTCCTGCTCCAAGAAAGAACACTCCTGAAGTACTGGCAACATTCTTGCTTTAGAATGAAAACTGAGTGTGCACAACATAACATTGTTAGCAATTTCTCTAATAAGCTTTAAGGGAGCATAAAACCTTGGTAACCTCAGAACTACCACTCTGAATTTCAAATCAGTGAAGGTTTGCCCTCCTTGCCAATCTCAAAGTAGATCAATAATTTTCACCAAAATGTGACAGAAATAAATGATATGCCTGACTGAAAATATGAGAAGAAAGGGTAGATGTGTTCATTTTTAGTACTTTCTAAATTTCTGTACTGATGGTGATTTTTATCAGATTGATTTGACATTTTGGCCAGTTAAAAGACTTTACCAACTAGATCATTGGTGTCAAGTTTCAAGTTATTAGCTCCTCAAGTGTTATTGTTATAAGCAATAGAATTTTGCTCTTGTAATGGCTGGGGTTTTTCTTTGTTGTTTTTGTTTTGTTTTTGTTTTGTTTTGTTTTGCAAGTTGTTTTAACTAAAGAACACTTTAGCTATCCTAACAAAGTTATACTTCCTATTTCGAGAGATCAGTGTGGGATGTAATTGAGCACTGCTTTCTATGTATCCTTCATTTCCAGGCTAGGGCCTATTGCAATTCAGCACAATAGGTCATCAACAGCTCCATGAGGAAGTACAAGCATAGACAATCTGAATAGTAAACTCTTTCTGAAAGCACATTCACTGGTATGTGTGTTTTTCTTAATCCAGGCTTCTCTCCCAAATCAGAAATAGAAGAAATTAGTCCATGTCTTGTTGCAAATAAACAAAAATAAAATAAAACAAAATAAAGTTGGTTGTACATAACACTGTGAGTACAACCAGCCCACCTACCCTAAAGTAGCTCTCCAAAATATTTGCAGCTGATTCTGTATTGTTCATGTTTGTCTGTCTATTTTGATATAAGAGCACAAAATGTACACATTATGTTTTAAAGGGCTTTCAAAAGTACGCATCCATCTAAGCATGGAGACAGGTGGGACAACCCTGAGGACTGAATCCTCAAATCTACCTGACATTTCCACAGTGAAGCTGAGCTAACGCCAGCAGGAGAAAAACACATTGTATCCTGGATGTGAATGATGTCATATATACACTAAATCATGGTCATGGGCAGCCCCATCAACCAGGGCTCTCCAGCTGACAATCCTTGATGCTACAAAAGCATTGACAATGGTTTCAAGATTCCCGCAATGCAGCAACAGAAATATCAGATGTAACCAATCAAAAGCACATCTAACCACAAGAAATAACAATGCTTCGTAAGCAGCAAAAGTAAGCATACCACAGATGCTAATCGACTGCTCCAGTTGAGTAACTAACATTCATCCATTAAACAGGAGGTCTCAGTACTCCAATAGCTTTGCACCTGCTTTGACTAGATACAGGTGTAAAGTACTGGACCTCAGCTCATTAAGTTCTCCTCCCAAACTCTGGTTCATCACATGTATGCTATTCTTATATGTTTAATTGATAAACCATAAATCATAGTACTGATGACTCTTTTTCTTCTGGCCCCCAACAATCTCAAATATAGCTGGTGTCCTGAAGAATTCAACATTCTCATGTTTTGGATTTCCTTTCCCATCAGCCCTAGCTTGCAAGCCAAATGGTCTGGGATGCTGGGAGTCATAGTCCAAAATATCTGAAGGGCACTAACTTGCAGAAATTTGACACAGTTACAGTAACATGTGTTGGCTCAGGTTCAAGACACCTAAAGACGATGTGAAGCCTACGAAAATAACCAGGTCATGGCCAATCCCCCATTGCTCTTGACTGCCCTCTTTTAATACCCTCTCTGTTTTGCTTATGGCATCTTCCTGTACCTACATGTTTTCTCAGTGAAGCTACACTATCAGCAGGTGCTCGAAGTACATATCATTTAGTTCAGTTCCTTTTATTTGCCGTGCCAGGCACCAACATTTCTATGTTTTAAATTAGAAGTCATCTGTAGATGTTCACCACTAATGACAGATTAGTGGCCATCCAGGACAATTTTAAACCCTAAATATACTGTCAGTATATACAGATCCATATCCGGATAAAACAGCTAAGAATGAGAGGGTGTAAACTGATTTTACAAGGGTTTCCTTCCTACATGAAAAATGGACAGATGAACCTGAAGTTTAAAGCAGAAGGTGCTTGTAAGAACTTATACACCTCATGTACTCAAATTTCTCTGGATTTCAGAGTGAAGAATCAATCCTTTAATTTGTTGGAACAGCTCTGATGCCCTCATGTGGGAAGATACATTTTAACACCTGCCAAGAGAATGGCAAAGTTTGTGAGTAAAATGAAATGAAAACAAAATATTATAGCTTCCTGAAATCAGTTTAACTGTTCTTGTCTCTCCAGCAACATGAGCACAAACTAGGCTGAGGATAATGTGATCTAAAGCTCAACTAAAAATGAGTCAGTGTCTCTGCATGAATGTCGGTCTTCACCTCTGGTAGGAGTAGAAATACATCTTTGCAAATCAGTTTCTGAGGAAAGTGAGAATAAACATGCAATTCCAGTCCCATTTTCCATAGGCAGCTGACTGATGACTAAATATAATGCTGAACTAGATAGGTTTTTGACTAATCCAGTATGGGTCGTCTTATGTTCTTTATTCTGCATTGCTGCAGAATAAGGCAGAGGACTAGTTTTAAAAAATTGGTTAAACGTTTTGGTCACAACTTTTATTACTTTCCATATATATAGAAAGTAGGAAACTAGTAGGGAGGTTTTTATGGCTATTTCTTGGCAATCAGCCTGATAGGCCATGATTAAATTGTACAGTTAGGGCTTGGTGGAGTTAACCCACTTATTTCCAAGCAGCTTCCCAAGGGGCCTTCCCAGGCTATGTTTGTTGGACCCAGTTACAACACCTGGCCATATTTATTTAGGCATCAGTTGCCATACCTGCTGTACAAGTTGTGACAAGATTTATAATAACAAACACACATAACAAACATATCCACCCATTATGTAATATTACAGGACAGCTGCAAAACATGTCAGCCCCTTTGCAGCAATCTGGTTGGCTCACAAAAAGTGCTTTCTAACCCCAAATAAGGTGACCAGCATCAGCCTGGAGAATCCTGAATCTTTTGGTTTTGGGATCCAAGGTCTTGGCTTTTGATGTCTTAGATCTCCAAGCTCATCGAAGTCTGAGACATTATAATACTAAAACAAAGAGGAGAGTTCTGAGATACTGGAAACCACAACAGAAAGGCCTACAAATAGCAAAAGATACCACAAGGAAACCATAAATCAAAATAAATGAGCCATAGTCGAATATATGTAAAATGTAAGCCTATACGTGCCTAGTGATATAAAAATGCAAATATAAGCCACACCAACAAACAACAGGGAATGATACATACTACTAAGCTGACAAACTTGGCAAACAATAAGTGCCGCTTATGCATGTGTCAGTCTCTTTTTTGGATGGAGTACAGAGGAGTATTCTCTTGCCCTTGAGCTCTGTCCAAAAACCCCCCACACCCAGCAGTCTGGGGCTCCAGGAAGGACAACTGCCGCTCCTTCTTACCAGAGGAAGGACGATTCACATCACAAAGACCCTGCTGCTGTCACACCTGGAGAGAGGAAAAGGCAGATACCCTCCATCTAAGAGTGCACCCTCTTTTCTCTCCACCACTCCCTCCTCTCAGCTGAGTTGAAACCAACTACTTCTCTTTGGTCTGAATTGCTTCCCTCCCTGCTTTCTTACCGCCTTCCTGATGGATAATCAAAAGCAACACGGACACTTCCTAGGGCTTAACGACTGTTGGGCAATGGGAGGATGCAGAACTCACATGAACAGCTACACACACAGGTAGGGTCTCAACCACAGTGTATAAGACCTGTAATGCAAAGGCAACCACATTAAAATGAAAAGCATAGTGACCAACAATAATAAATTATACGCAGGGAGAACTAAAGACAAAACAAACGATAAAGCTAATTAGTGAGACTTTTCCTCCCTTGCTTGCATCCTGTCTCCTCCTGCCTCCTTCCCTCCTGGTATCCTGCCATTCTGCTCCTCACTAGCCCTATCTCATCCCTCAAGAAGACAGCACAGGACAGCCATTCATGTGGCTCTTCCTCCTCCCCCTCCTTTCCTTAAATGAGCCAGAACAAACCCAGCGACAAGTAAGAGGGAGAAACCCTATTACGTGACACTGAAAAGTAATGAATTACAGCATTATAGGCCAAAAAAGGTAACACCCTTCCTGCTCGTTTCTGGGGAAAAAAGTCACTAGTTACCAAAGGGGCTTCCTACAAGTAACAGTTACTTTCAAGCTGTGGAGGAAGATGGAGTTAGGAGGCCACTATTCTCACCTGATTGTTTTAACTAGACTATAACATGCCTAAAGTGGCTTCAGTCCTTCCTTACTGAATTATTTGCTATGCATCAACTGCAGTTATAACGCTCTTAAAAGAGTATTAGAACATTTGCTTATTAATCATGGCCCTATCCATGACTTACAGAAGCTTAAGGAAGTGTTAGCCTTACTCACCTCTGTCATCATTTTCTGTGGCCATTTCTGCACTACACTCTTATAGTTCTATTATTCCACTTTCAACATCCTGTGGAATTTTGGAGTTTGTAGTTTAGTGAGGCCAAAGAACTCTCTGTCTGAGAATTCTAAACGCCCCTCCCTAAACTGCAAACTCCAGGATTCAATAGGATGTTGAAAGTGGAATAATAGCACTATAACAGTGTAGTGCAGAAAGGCCCTGTGTGCAATAACTGACAGTCTGAATAGGAAACTCTCATCTTAACATGAAACCTTTTGGTTCAGGATCACACTGAGAGTCTCTCTGACATGAGAAGGCTCTGGTCTCCAGACCAGCACTATCCATGAAATGCTTTTTACGAATAATCCTTCTTGGGTTATTTAAATTAAAGAACATAATTCCTATCTAGGGCTGATATCTCATTACTAAATCCAAAGTTTTCTCTGTTGAGAACTCATTTATTTGGTGGCCTCTTGTTGCAATAAAATAAATTGCTGTCTTGTTTTAATCTTTTCCCATCATTTTGGATTCAGTTGTCACTTAAAAGAGCTTACTCAAGCATACAAAATGGGTGAGGTATTTTCTGTTTGTCTCAAGCAGCTTTTCTACATTGGTGAAAATGATATTTCCACCGATTGCATCAATTGTACACATTATATACCCAAAGTATGACTGGCACTGCCTTGCTGTATGGTCTTCTAACAATCCAAAGCACTGGATGAATTGCTTGTACCACTTTGTTGATCAGCCAGTTTTTCTGTGCTTGCTTTGTGGCTGACATCCAGTTAGGGGCATACACGTGCATAAATCGTATTTTATATGCAAGATAAATTATTTGCCACATTGCAACAAACTTATTTGTTGACTGCAGCAAAAGTGGAGTGGCACATACAGGAATGCTGTGCATTGCAGTTTCACCTGCTACTGCCATTTCACATTGCAACTGCATGTTGCGCATTGCACATTGTGGTTGCTTCTCATTCACAATGGCACTTAATAAATTACATATGTTATGTAATTTTGCTATTCCTAATGAAGGTTACATAGTGCATATGTAGATATTTATGCTATGCTATGGGCCCTACATCCCCTAAAGGCACCAGATCCCATCTGGTCTTAGAAGTTAAGCAGGGTCAGCACTGCTTAGTATTTGGATGGGAGACCATCAACAAATACCAGGAGCTGTAGGCTATATTTCAAAAGAAGGAACCAGCAAAACCACCTCTGATTATTTCTTGCCTAAGAAAACCCTATGAAATCCATGGAGTTGCCATAAACCAACAGGCAACGTGAAGGCATGCACGCACACACACACACACACACACACACACAAAATGAGATGTTGGATTGCAGCCTGTGTGTGTGTGTGTGAGCTTTGCTTCAAAGAGAAAAAAGACAGTATCATTTTTTACAGAAACACTTTTGCGAAAAGCCAAGCACTTCTTGTCTCATTCTCATGGTGGAGCAAAGAACTCTTAAAGTCCAATGATTGCTCAGTGGACTGTCTCAATGTGTTTCACTGAGCACAAGAAATTTTGAAAATCTTCTTCAGAACCCGCCTAAAAACAAGCACCACTGCCATCAAGTGAATGTTTGACATCTCAAACAGGACACAGCAGCTGCATTTTCCAGAAATAATCAAGAGAACTATTTGCTTTCAATTTGGCAGTGAGATCTAGAACTTCATCATGGGTCATCAATACTAGATTCCAGGCCCTTTCATAAGTGACAGTTATAGTATTGATTCCACTTTCAATGCTATGGCAACATCCTATGAAATCCTGGGATTAGCAGTTCAGGAGGGGCGCTTACAATTCTCAGATGGAGATTCCTAGTGCCTCTGATCAAGCTAGATTCCAGGATTCCCTAGGATGCAAATGTGTCATTTAACATGAATTATAATGCTATAACTCTATAGTGTGAACGAGCCTTCAGATTCCCTTTCTGAATATATCAGCAGAAGATATTGAGTGTCATCCCAATATGCTCAAAGAATGTGTTATCAACCACCCATACCCTCCAGCCAACAAATGAGAGCTGTGGAATTCCCTATCCCCATATTAATCAAAAGGCAAATTAAGCACCTACAGAAGGCCTCACTTGCCGCAGTCTGCCACAGTTTTCCAGCTCTTGGATTCTGTTTATAGGCATATAGTGTTCATGAATATGTTAGTTTCTCCATCGCCTTAAGGTTGGCAAAGAAAAAGAGGAAACCAGCCAAACATACGTTTTGGATATTTCAGCTGTATGGTTTTGTCTTAGATCTTTCCAGAGAACTTCGTGGCTTTTTAAAAAAGCAGGGGGGCAGTATTAATCATAAGAGTACCTGAGTGTATTCTATTGTTCTGATATCATGATGCAAATTATTAGGAGTCTGACAGAACAGTATGGCTGTGACTCAAAAAATATTTTCAGACACTTGAATGAGTCATGATCTCAACATTATGTAGCCAATAAAATATTTGCATTTACCATAACATGGCTTACCACCATATTATTCAAATTAAAGTCATTTGGCCACAATGAGTTAGTATCTCTCTAAAGTTAATTTTCCAAACGATCTAGAGCATTCATTATTTCCTACCCTTCCCCCCCCAAAAAAAAAAAAAGGTCTTTGGGCAATTTCACTGTTTTCTGCTTGTTGATAATGTCCCCTGTTTTCCTTCTGAGTACTTCTGTTCATGACCCATCGTCTTTTACTAATAGGTTTATGGCTGTGTTTGAGTTAAATATAATCACACTACTTTTTAGTCAATTGCTCACTGATCAGCAAATTTGTTGACTTCAAATGATATTCCAAGTAAATAAGATTCAGTTCCTAGTCTTGAAGTACTTTGATATAAGAATATCAAATTTTTGAATCTGAATGCATATACATAAGTATCCAGATTTCTTCATGAGAGATTATTTT
Organism: Ctenosaura bakeri; assembly: GCA_948474755.1. Lineage (NCBI taxonomy): Eukaryota > Metazoa > Chordata > Lepidosauria > Squamata > Iguanidae > Ctenosaura > Ctenosaura bakeri. Next base: position 70,020 of record CAOLHI010000099.1, read on the forward strand.
GATATATTCTAGGGTTTTGTTTTTTTAAAAAAAAACTTTCATAGTTCTTGATTGGGTGTGCCTACAGATTACAAACTTTTCCACAATCAAAGTGTTTTTTCCTATGTAGTAACAGATCTTCTCAAGTGGTGAAAACATCTTGTGAAATGAGTCTCTCTGATGTTCTGCCCCTTGCTCAGTCACGTAAGGATGTTGGAGGGGGGATTCGCTCTGGACTACTATGTTTTTGGGGCATCCTGACCCATAACCATCCCACACGCCCTGGCCGTACCCCCACACACCAAAGCTACGTCCTCACACACAGTGGCCACTTCCCTTATGCCATAGCCCTGCCCCCCTTCCACCCCCGCTCCATACACTCCAAGCTCTGCCACTGCCCTTGCTGGAACACTCTGCAGATATAATTGCCCTAAATCCATCCATCCCTGAGAGCTGAGAATACAATCCCCAATTCCCCTCTAGATTATCATTTGATGTAGCAGAGGACTGAAGTAGGTGGGGAACAGGTAAAAACTGAGGAAATTTCCTTACTTTCTCTAGCAAGCCATCACTGCCATCATGACATATTTTCCTACACAGCGGTTTAACACAGTCCTCCCTCCACATTCGTGGGTTTGATCTTTGTGATTCTGAGTATTCGCTAGGCACGTGCATTCCTCCCCACCACCACAATTCTCCTTCTCCCATTCCCTTGCATTACTCACCCCAAACTTACAAGACTTGTGTTTAAAACGGACATTTTAAACCTTTGGGTGAGCAAAACCCACCCCTCGCCACGCAAAACCTTCCCACCACCACTGCTGGAAGTGCACATTCTGCTGTGTAATGGCTGCTGATTTGCTCCTACCTCTTCCCTCTAAGAGGAATCTCTTTTCTGAAGATAGTGACTGGAAGTAGCTAGAATGCCAGAACTCAGGCTCCACTCTTCTCCATCTGAGGAGAAAATACAGTACGCCTTTTACCTTGTCTTTTTTTCTTCCCCCATGAGTGCTGGGGTCAGAGGCAAGGGAGTGGGAGGGGGCAGCGCCAAAGGGGAATGGGAGGGGGATCACACATGGGAGTTACTTACAGTTTTTCCACTTTCAAGAGGGTTCTGCACTCTGAAACCTCACAATTTTTTTCCACTGTATAGGAAAAAAACAGACAAAAAAAGTATGTATGACAGTTTGTGAATGTGTTTATGTTTATGCACATACACATACACTGGCATGCCTTTAAATTTCACATATATGTAGCTATTGCTACATATATGTGAAATCTGTGCTCACACAATAGCTCATATGCATTGTTTTTCACATGTGACAGTGTGTGCGCTTGTTTTATACAGCCACTTTGGCCTTAATCCTGTTGTTGATCCCAACTAGAGTTGACTTGTTGAATCAATACAACTTACATGAGGGTTAATTTACCAAGTCACTAATGATTCAGTGGGTCTAATTTACTTGGGACTAACAATAGGATGCAGTCTATTTCTCTACACAAATCAAATGCCATGTTTGAAAAAGTTGTGACAGAGATTTCTATTTAGTAGAAAATATTCAGGTACCCTTTATGTTGTTTAGATCCCATGACTTTATCACCATTACTATACAGCATTGCTAAGAGCAGTATTGTTTGAATAATGAGAACAGAGCAGAGCAGATCAAAGACCTACCTAGTCTAACATTCTGTTCACACAGTAGTCTATCAAATGTCTACAGAAAGGCACAAATAGAAGGCAGCACCCACCTGCTCATGTCTCCATATGCAGTCATATTTTCTCTGATTCTGAAAATAATAGAGAGTTCGCATAACATTGACAGTGTTATCCTCCATAAGTTTTTCTAATCCTCTCTTTTAACCATCTATTGGTGGCCTTTGCGGCATCTCATGGTACTGAATACTACAATTTAGCTGTGAGCTTTGCAGGATAGAAATTTTCTTGAGCCCATCTACACCACAAGATTATATTGGTAATAATAACCTCTCACTACAATCTGCAGAATTGCTTATCAAATCCATTTATGTTTCTATTACAGATATGCCTTTAGTGAGTTTTCACTCTTCCATCTCTAACAATGTGGGTGGCTGCTCTCTCATCAGCCTCTGGTTTCACCTGGTATGGGATGACTTTTGAAAGCTTTTTTTAAAGAATCATATTCTCTTGAGAAAAATAAAGCCAATTTCCTTTCTAGAGGAGGCCTTGCAGCCTCTCAAAGACAGCAGAAATTAGGAACCAATGATTAGTTTCTGATTCTTTTTTCAGTTAAGACCATGGGAGGCTCTGTTACCCTGATTTCTGGGGCCCCTTGGGGGATACCTCAATGTGCTCCACGTGATGGGGAATGGAAACTAGCCAGAGCATGAGCAATAGCAATGCGAGAAGCAGGGTAACCTAGCGGGGTCTTTTTACCCAGTTTTTACGGGGTCAGGCCAAGCCAAAAACCAAACATAGATGCCCAATAAAATGATTTTATTGAATAAAAGTCTCATGCATCAACTCAATCACTCACACACTCACTCAAGATCTATTAAGAAGCAAAAGAGAGGAAACTGGATAGGGGAATATTGAAGGGGTTGTAGCTGGGGTAATACTGGACCTTTTCCTGAAGTCCTTGGTCTGGGAAAAACAGCAAATAAGTGGAGCTCAGCATGGAGAGGGCTGAGGGGATTACTCAACAGATAGGAAAACAGTCTGCTGGGATGACCAGGAGTGATCCAAAGAACTGCTCCAAAACTGGGGCTATTTGTAGGGGGGAAAGTACCTGGAGGGCTAATCCTTTCCTGGGGAGAACAATGGGTGTTGCAATGAGAAAGAAGCTCCACAACGGTAACTTCCTTTGCGTGATGAGATTACAAGGTGTTGCCAACGTCTCAGGATCTTCGGCGGCATCAGGCTGTGGTGTGATTTTCTGTAAATGGTCCTTGCCTGATAGGATTTTGCTCAACTTGGGGCAAACATACTAATCCCCTCAAGTTGGCTTCTCAGGGGCTGAGGACCCTTTGTTTACTGTGGGTTTGCACAACTTGAGGTCTCCTGAGGCTACGTGCCGGGGGATTTTACTGGCCTGACCTGGTTTTCCATCGTTCAACCATTGCTACCTACGTGCTCATCCGAGTGACCTCTCAGGCACATGGAATCATATTTTAATATCAAATTGTAGACCCCCGGGATAGGGTTTTCCAGTGGAATAACAGTTCAGTTTGTGGAATGATCCTCACTTCTCCCTTTGATGGCAGTCTGGTGGAATGGCTGCTGTTAGGTGACAGGTTTGAGATAACATTATGGGTGATATACTGTTTGCCTGCCACATTCATTAGGTTTAGGGGTGCAGGACCCCTGCAAAAGTAGAAAAATTACAAATGCCAAAATATTTGTGTGTGTCTGTGGATACGAGGCCTAAACATGGTGGGGAGAGCAGGAAAGGAAAGGGGAAAAGGGTGAGTCAGCATGGTGGCCTTATACTTTCTCTGTCTCACCCATCTCCCTTCTTGAGTGTGGGGGAGAGCATCAGGAGAGGGTTTGTGCTGGTGAGAAATCAGGCCATGAGCCATTCTTAGCTGGCCAAGCAGAAGCTAGTGGAGTAGGAAGAGGACCAGAGGAAGATTTTTTAAGGGCTGTGCAGCCTGATTGAAGCCACTGAGACAGAAGATCCCCTCAGAAAAGAAGCATTTGAGGTCTGGGGAACAGGGTTAAACTATCTGGAAAATGTATAGCCACTTTAAAAGATGCTTTCTGCCAGCATTTTTCAGGGTTATGGCTACGTTATTGGTAATTGTGTCTATTCCATAGTGTCTGCTCCCACAGTCATCTACCCAGTATGGCCACTGGCCGTGATGTTGTGCAATTCTGTTGTGCTGTTGTCCAAAAATAAATTGCTTTTCCAAGCTCTGGCACATCAGAATAAACCATGATTTTATCATGACATGCAAAAACAGCACTGAAATTGAGGTTGTGGGTGAGATTATTTTCCCACAACTCATTTCTGTTCCAGTTGCTTGGTCATGCATTAGTTTTCTTACCCTGCCAGGTCAATTGCTCCTCATCCCAACAAGCCTGGCTGCTACAAGATGTACTTGGAGAGAGAATTAGGCCAGTCTTCTCATTTTCCTCCAGAGAATCAAGTCTAATTGCTTCTAAGGTGACCCTGATATCCTTGCACCATCAACTCTGACCTGTAAGCCATTCAAAACATCTGTCATTCAGAGTGAAAAAGCTCTTTCCTAGAGCATAACTGATTGCTACATTACCCGCTAAATTTCATCCCTGCACCTCCCGTCTTCTGCCATCATGATTTTGCTGAAGTTAGGCGTGTTTGTTGCACATTCAGCTTTCACAGATGTTTCCATTAAATCCCCCCAAGTAATATTTCTTTATATTTAATATGTATTCAGAAATTTTCCCACCATTGTACTAGCCAATGTATTGTTTGTTTTTTATGGCTCTGAAACAGATATTTACATGAAACACAAAGCCAGATCCAGTCAATACGGTGGATTGTGAGCCCACAGTGCAGGCTTTATACAAAGAGAAGGGTGTGTGTGTGTGTGTTGAAAATTAGTTTTCCTTTTTAAAGGGCCAAGATAGAAGTGCTACGGGAGACACATAACCTGTGTCCTGATGAGGGTTTTTGCTTAGTTTACTGAAACCACAGGGACAGGAAGCTTAATTAAGGCAGCAACGTCAGAATAAAGGGCCTTTTCTTTGAGATGTTTTGGTGATCAAGATATTCCTTCCCATTGTTTTTGTCTCTACTGGAGGAAAAAAATCACTGTCACATAAGATGCAGCCATGGCATTGTGGAATCATAGCACTATAGCTGTATAATGTGAAAGGAGCCCAGAGCTTGCAGTTTTGATATTAATTAACTATCAATCAGTGAAGGAAACCAAGAAAGAGGGGGAAAATAGTTTATAGATAACAAGGTCATCTGTGCTTGATTGCATAGCTAAGGCATGCTAATTAAAATTGTTTCCTGTCATTTTCACAAGTGAGAGACCTCTTAAACCTAGTAGCTTGACTATTGAGCAGTTTAGTAATCAATTCTAAAACAGGAGCTCATCAGGATGAATTATTTTTACATTCACAGAGTATATTTTTGCTTTGCAGATCCATTTGGCTGCACATATTTACATACCAAATTCTACCAGGGATGCTTAGAAGAGTTATCATTTTAAAGTTAATGGTTTCAGCTGGCACTTGAGGAAACTGGCATTCTGGTAAAAGGCAAGGCATAATAGAAAAAGTTCATTTAAAAAAAATATCCCAGGACTAGAGTTAAAATTGCCCCTAGCATAATTATCGTAAGCATGGAATGCCCTAATGTCAGATCCTGTGATATATTCAGTTACACTGGCATAATCCTGACAGAGTGGAAGGAAAGGAGCAGGGTTAGAGGGAAGAGTTTTTTGTTTTGTTTTCTTTTTTTAATTTTCCATTTCTGGGAGTGTGGACAGAGACATAACACCTACTCCTGTCCATCTTAGGGTGTGGATATTGACCAGGAAGGCTTTGAGTACTGGGGATCTTCTCATGCTCAGCCCACAGTCTGTCCCTTTTTCTCATGTCTAATGTCAAGCACTGAAGCAAGATACACTAGGATATATCCACAAACTCCAGTCCATTGATAGTGATTTGAACAATCCTTCTATAAATTGGATTGATTACATCAGTTATAATGGCTGAGATCCTACAACGCATTTGTAGTTACAAATGACCTAAGGAATCAACTCACAAAACCCACCTTAAACTTGAGGGAGCCGTTCTATGTGACGGAGGCCTGTAGCATGGGTCAGCAGGGAGCTTCAGAATGATTCAGCTAGCCTCTTTCCACTCCTGAACAACAGTGCGTGGAGTTCCCTCCTGCCCTTGAGAGATGGCATGATGAGCAGAAGGCTCTATGTGTTGCACTGTGGTTGAGGGCAGGAGAGGGCTAGCCACAACATCTTGTCTCCCAGGTATAAAGGCAACCAGTTGGGTGCTCTCATAATGGACCCAAGGGAACTAAGACTGTGTCTGAATGTCATCTGGTAGCCACTGCACAGCCTGGAAAAAAAAGTTACACAAAAAAGTGCCAGATGGCTCTTTAAACATTGTTGGAAAAAGTAGTTAGGCCTCTGTCAATCACCAGAAGGATTCTAGCCTTAATCTTCATTGAACTATTTGGGTGGCTTTTCCTCCACTTCATTTTTTTTCCCTCTCCATTTCAAGGTGAGATAATACTGACGCTCAGGGCCTTTCCACACTACACTGTTACAGTGCTATTATTCCACTTTCAACATCCTATGGAATCTGGGGGGGGGTTGCAGTTTAGGGAGCGGTATTTTGAATTTTCAGCCAGAGAGCTCCTTGGCCTCAGTAAACTACAAACCCCAGAATTCCACAGGATGTTGAAAGTGGAATATTAGCATTGTAACAATGTAGTGCAGAAAGGCCCTCAGTCCTAGCTGCATGGAAATCTTGGTGTTCGCCATTGGCCAGTTCTGCACTACACTGTTATAGTGCTATTATTCTACTTTCAACGTCCTATGGAATCCTGGGGTTTGCAGTTTAGGGAGGGCATTTAGAATTCTCAGCCAGAGAGCTCTTTAGCTTCAGTAAACTACAAATCCTAGAATTCTACAGGATGTTGAATAATAACACTATAACAAAGTAGTGTAGAAATGGCCATTATTTTTTATTGTCATCTCAGTCCATGGAGACAGTCCAAAACATCATCTTGATGTAAATGAGTCAGTTAAGTCGTTCTCAGTTTATCTTTACATAGTTCAATATTTTTGTGGCTGTTGGAATAAAATTGGAATATAACTTGTTGAAAAACTCAAAATTAGAGAATTGCTTTTTCTAATCATACAAGTCCTTCACCATTTATGTGAATGTGAGCATTTTCAAAACACATCTACTCATTTTGCCCATAGAATATTCACAAACTCTAAAGCATTCCCAACACAATTTCTAACAGGGATAAGCTGCCTGTGTTGTTCCTCCTTTGAAAAAATGCTTATTGTTTTTTGCACCGTAACTGGTTCCATTGTATGTTATTTGGGGAGAGCAGATGCACTAGCATTTTTTTTTAAATAGCATGCCACCAGCAGAATCTCCCTAATTTATTTGTCAAGTGTATCACCCAATGTGCTAATTTTAAAGATATATGTAGGCTAAAATTCCACTATACCAGTTACATCCAAGTAAGCATGCTTAGGGTCATGTGTGATCCTAGATATGCTTACTCAGACATAAGACTCATTATATTCAAAGAGATGTGTGTCCAAGTAAATTTGCTTGGGGTTATAGGCTTAGAATCACTTTTTATTTTGCTTCATTATATTAGATTTTCCCCCACCCCGAATTCTACAGTAGTATACTGTGGGTATACACATGCGCTTCCACACACACACTGTCTTGGTCTCTCTGCTTTTAGCAATAATTTGCACATAATGGAACAGCCGGGGGGGGGGTTTGATCAATGACCTCTGTCTCCGAGATGCTGTTCCAAGGGAAACACATCTGCCAACATAAAGTATTGGAGCAATCATAGCTCAGTGAGCGTCGTAATAAGCAACTGCTACACTGGAGCCATCAGTCATGTTCAGTTACAGACCTGAAAGGATACAGCACCTCAGGGAGCAATGTCCTTCTATAAATTTGGGCAGCAATGAAGAATGATTTGCAATCAAGTAATAAAAGGCCTAAAAAAAGGTCCACCATGCATACTAACATTCAGTTCAGCTGACAAAGGAAATAAAAAACCTTGGCATTGTTTGCTCGTTATGTAAACTACACAGCTGTCCAGGCAATTAAGATATGATTTTGGGAATTCTCTCGTAAAAATTTGCTAACAGTGCTTCCACTTGTGAAAGTGACATTCTTCTTTATCAGTAAAGTGCATTTCATTACGGTAATGCAATTTCATCCAGCTTAATTGTAAGAATTGCTTTAACCTTATGGCGAGAGTACGCAAACATCATAAAATTAATGTCACCCCCATGCATTCAGGGAATAAATCTGTGTGATGTGACAGCATCGATCAAGGAATAAAGGATTTCAACTACACCTTCCATTTTGATATTTCAGAAGTGTGATCATCATCAGCAATATGTACATGTTGGTCTTCTTTGTGAAAAACAGTGAACAGGCTAAAGCCAATGACAGTTCTTGCCAATTTTTCCATGTGAGAGACAGTGAGCCTGAGATGCACTGGAAGCTCAGTATTAGATGGTGAAGGTTCCAAGGACATGTGAACAAAAATGATGCCGATCAGTCTTGATAAATGTAGCTGTCAACATTGTAAGGCATTTTTTAATGAATGCAGCTTAAAAATTGATTAGCTCAAGATGGCCCAAGATGGCCCTGCTCTTTGCAGTATGCCATTCTATGGATTCCCACCAAGACTCGTCTGAAAGCTTACCTACATCAAGTCAAAGGCACTGCAGGGACAGATGTGAGGAACCACCGGTCCTTCTCATGTGTTTGCACTGGATATCCCATCATCTCTATTAGCCATGATAGCTAGGACTGATAGGAGTTTCTTCAACAACATCTGCACAGCCAAAGTTACCCCACTTGTGCCTTGCCTGGACCGGCTGCTGCAACTGGCTTTGGCATTTGTGATAGGACACTATCCTTCATGCATACAAAGTTAACAGACTAGTTTGGGATGCTGCACAACAGGCCCTATAGCAATCCTAGCCTTGTCTTTCAACACTTCACCAGTGTTTTCCATTGCACAACATGTACTGCTCTGAAATGACCTCTTAAGTCTAGATAATGGTGGGGCTGGTCTTCTTAGTGTGAGTCTTCGTTGCTTGGGAAACACAAAACCATGATCTTTTTTTCCTCAGTGGTTTTACGGTGTTCTATAGAAACAGAAGCAAATTTCAGATAATAATGAAAAAGAAATCATTTTTGCAAAGACTGCTAATTTATAGTGTTAAAGTACAAAGTAAGGACATAATAAAACATACCAGAGGCGTACAACAAGATGCCAGTGATTCCTCTCAAGACAATATGAAATTATATTAGTTCTGATGATGTATCTACTGGGAACTTAGCATCAAAGTTGTTGGCACAATTAGGTAGGAAGTGATCAAGCAAAAGCAAATACCCGGCAAGTTACCTTCCTCTCTCCATGAATATTTTTTTTCCAAGTTGGATTCAGCTTAGGGCATTTCTGCACTAGACTGTTACAGTGCTATTATTCCACTTTCAACATCCCATGCAATTCTGGAGTTTGTAGTTTACTGAGGCCACAGAGCTCTCTGGCTGAGAATTCTAAATGCCCCTCCCTAAACTGCATACCCCAGGATTCCATAGGATGTGGAAAGTGGAATAATAGCACCATAACAGTGTAATGTGGGAAGGTCCTTAGTTTCTAATATCTTCCCTGTTTGTTTGTTTTTGTACTCATTACTTTACAAAGGCCACATTTTAAGAAAGAGTGAGGTAACTATCTCCCCACCACACACATACCTCTCTACATATAAAATCTTATCAAAAGACCCTTCAAAACAATTAATAGAGTGGTCTGAAAAACTTTATTATGTACATCATGATGATGATTATGATTATGATGATGTTTTTTCCTATTTCTCATTTTCCTCTTTGTTACTATTTGAATGGAAAAGATCATGAGAGTAAGATTTAACCAAACGGGATGGGAACTTAGGTCTCCCTACCATTAATAAACTTAGAACATATCAACATGATTGGCTGTTACAGGTTTTCATTGTCCCATCTCATCCGTCTTACTAAGCAGCAAACAATAGCAGCTCCTTTCCCAGTAAAACAGCAGCCACTGAAGTTACAGCCAACCTGGAAAAGATGGGAGCCTGTCTTTTGAAGCAAACTCTTTTGGATTCTCTAGTTTACTTGTTTATAAAATATTTATGAATTATATTTTTGCCCAAAAGGGCCCCTGAGGTGATATAGAATTTTGAACAAAGCAATCAAATTAAGAAAGGAATGTGCTTATGGACTCTGGTGATGACTTAAAGCTTTTAAATTCACCTGCAAAAGAAAGTTGTCTCTTTCAGTCACACATAGATCACACTGTGAGGTTTTTTTTTATTTTATATTATATTTAAAGAAGAAGAAGAAGCCTGTTCTACAAGGTATTACTCCGCATCTTCCCTGATAAATCCACACCAAACATTTTCCTGTCATTTGAAGAAAAAAATGTGAAGAGCCACTTAATGTTTCAGTCTGAGGAGACAATGCTGAGAAGCTTCCCCCAAAGGGTTTGTCAAAGCTCTGTAAGTGTCATCTTAAAATTCACTGAGGAAATATTGTGCAGTTTCCAATTCTCCACAGTAACATTTCCTTTATGCATTTTCCCACAAATACCTCTCCAATGCATAAAAAGAGATAGCAGTGTTCAGAACGACACCGTTTAAAGCCCCAGTCCTATACTGCAGAAACAAAGCTTTTCAGGAGTCACACATGAGGTCATAATCTGCTGTTTTTTTAAAAAAAAAAAGTATCCTTGAAGAGCTGTGTGTAAGAGACAAAGCTTTAAAACAAAATGGAGGGGGCATAAGTGGTGCAAAACCAAGAGCCTTAGTGGTGGTTGTTCTTTTTTTCTTATGTGGCAATGTTGTGCATGTTTCATCCCTATCCCTGAGTGGCATAGAAAATGAGCATACAGATTTGGAGGCCTGGGGAAAAAACACACCACCATAGCCTCCAACTATCCCAATTTGGCAGGTATTGTCCGAATCAAATCAACCTACTTCTCCATTTGCTCTCAGCTTACTTCAACTGCTGGAAACTGAGTTCAATGTGCAAAAGTAGTTTGCACTCTATTTAGCAAGAGGAAGACGATAGGAGGGGATAGAACCTTGCCCTTCCCTGTAGACTCAGGAAAAGCTAACTGCTGCAGCCACTCCTGGCTTGTTTGTTCTTCCTCTTTAATAACTTTTTGCTATTTTGACCATACATCTATCCCAGTTTTGATCTGTAAAATGTTGGAGGGTATCCCAATCACACAATCTGGTTGAGTACTCTGAAGATGAAATTTCTCACATTACCAACTGCTGGTTCACTAGCAACAGCTAAAATATTGGCAACAATTTGCACAATGGTGTATACCAGGGAGGCACTGAAACCAATAATTTTGTTACACTTTGCACTGCTCACGTATTTGAAATGGTAAAAGCACCAGCCATATCAACACCTTAACCAAGAGCAAGTGTCTGGCTCCAAGTAGCTGGGCTAGTTCCAACAGTTCTACAAAAGCCTCCAGCGCAAGCTCCTACAAGAGACGGGAAGAGACACCTTTGGTTGATTCCATCTTCCCCACTACAGCTCCAAGTACCACCCTCCACATCCTTCTAGATTTCCAGTGGACACAGGAAGGAGAAATCAACAAAAACTATCTCATCCCCTTCATCTTTCAGTGAGAATATCATATGAGCAGAACTCCACTTTGACTCCAAGTCTGTACGAGGGCTCATTTATGAATTGAGGAGACAGTGAAAAAAATCTGAATGAATGGTAAGGTGAGAGTAGAGAACAGAAATGACCATACCAGCTTCATCTTCTCAAAGAACTAAGGCAAGAAATTCATAGTGTAGGCTTAAATTTACATTTCCCAATTGTTCATTGCTGCCCTAAAAGACAATGTTACCTGCACGAGGCTGGTGAATCGGTTCATGCCGTTTCTTACTGGATTTTCTGGGCTCAAAACAACACAGACTTCTCCTTATTTCCTTCCACACAGCTACTATGTATGTTCCATTCTGATCTGGAGGAGTGCGAGTTCATGAATCCACACTGCCTCCACCGTGGCCACTCCCGCTACTCCCCTCACCCAGCCCTCGGCTGTGATTAGCCCCCCTTTTTTTGCATGGTTTAGTACATCCTTGCGTACGTGCGTAAGTCCATACTACCCTCTGACCCCTCCCATGAGCCCTCCCCTGACCACCAATTCGCATTGGCGCGAATGTACATGTCTGCACCACTGTGAAAATACGAATTGGATCGATCTGGAAAATTGGAAAACCGATTTCTTCTGGTTTTCAAATAGCGCGCTTTACCACCACATGGGGCACATTTAGTCGGAATTACATGCGGAACGAAGGTAAATAAACCAAACTTAGTCCGCTCCAAGGTGCAGAAGACCTCTGTAGCAAGACGCATTGGCCCACCTTAATAACTGCGTGCGGAAAGGGCCATACTCTATAATGATGTTTTCCACTCCCCATCAACATTTTCAGTAATCACTAGTCAGGATGACTGTAGATCCAGTCTCCAGGAAGGATCTGTGACAGTTTTCTTCTGAAAACAATTGCCAGAATGCAACAGCAGGTGAGAATGATTGTCTTCTCAATAGGCTTCCTAGCAGGATGTTCAACTAGATAAACTTTGGTCTGATCTAGCAGGGCTCCTTTTTTATTCACCATCAATTGGTGGGGGCGAGGGCTACATACTTTTATACTCTACATTGATCTAGAATTATATTCTCATTTTATACAGTTACCAAGATGCATTAGAACCCCAAATTTACCCATATGGAAGGTGTTGTCTTTTTTTTTTTTTTAAAAAAGCTTTCTTTTTATCCTTCTCACTGAAAGTTCACTTTTTTCAAATGGATGGTGCATTGCTAACTCAGATATGTATTGTTTGTACAGGGGTACGATTATTCACAAACTTCTGCCAGTAGCAATGGCCTTCTGCTGGCAAAAATGCTCTTCTGCCAAAACCACACTCTTCTGCTGGTTGATCTCATTAATCTGTCTGCAGGGCACTCCAGCACCAGAACTGCTCTGCTGGCTAAGATCTTCCAGCAGAAATAACAAAAGAGGGTGAAGAAGGGGTGGGCCAATAGATGAGCTGAGTTACACCAGATCTAAACATCCCCCAGCCCCAGGACATAGCAACAGCACAAGCACAAATTTAGGCCAAGGATAATCCTAAATATTTTCCAATGTTCCTAGTCTGGAAGGTTGTCTGAGATTCAGCACAGCTTCTTCTGGCCTAGTACTGTTTCAGTATTAGCCAGTTATGATTGCAGTCACAATCATATGATATGTTGCCCCACCTTACTGCTTTCTGGAAACACTTGAGATGAGAAATCTTGATTCTTTTCCTCACCACCACCACCACCCCGCCCAAAGGTTGAACATGAAAGCAAGAAATCAGCATTCTGTTTGGAATAGTCACCTCCCCTCCTCTACATACACACACACACACGCACACACACACGCACACGCACACAAAACAAAATCTTAAGATTGTTTCTTCTGACTCTGTAATGGACCCACAGAGGGGAGAAGGCATGGGAAAAACAATTAATACATCAGAAATCTCTGCCAGGGCTTTATAGCATTTCAGGCTTTTTCCGCTATAAAGAAACATATTGAATCTTTAGAGCACAGCCCATTCTTCACTGTTTCACTTGTCTCCTTTTGTTTACACGTCTCTGCCATCCTTCTTTGTGAATTGAATGCTAAACTATCTCCAGGGAGATGTTAGATTGCTTACAGAATGCCTCAGCAGATGGTGGTTCCTGTTGCAACAGAAGGCTGTGATTACACCTGAACTCTGCAAGAACTCTAAACTTAAACAGAAAAACAAGATAAACGAGGAATCCTCTTCCTATCCACATTTTCAACAGCAGGGGAGGAAAAACAACCCATTGTTTTTGAAATTTGGCACAAGATCCCATCTGCAGAATTTGTTCATGACATTGAGGTTATCTTTTTAGATCTCTATTATCTGTGCATCCCACCTCCACCAGTGGACATCCTGTTACCAACAATGTTGACAGGGTTTTCACTGGGAAATGTTCATGAAAGTCAAGTAAATTTCTTTAGGACCAGATTGGAAGTAACTGATTTGAAACTAATTATATATAATTCGTTCTTTTCTCCAATTATGAAGGTATAAATACATTACATTACAATTACAATAACTTTAAATATTTTTTTTTTTTTTAGCTCTATAGTGTATTCTAACCAAACAGCAAAGCAGGAATATCACATGGTTCACATTCTGGCTTGTGCTTCATATTGCCACATCACGTTTTATTATAGGTGGTACAGCAATTATAAGATCGATAGAAGGTTGCTTTTTCACTACAAGTGGCTTCTAGCAGTCAAATCTTTTTCTTTAAAAAGTAACTAAAAGGAAGAAAGGGGGAAACTAAGGAGCTAAACTAAACTAAACTGTGGCTCTTTCTGCACCACCTTGCCAACCCACCAGGCGGACAGGAGAAAGACGGGGCCACGATGATGGTTGTGCGTGACATCATCACAGTCCTGTCCTTCTCCTTTCCCCACATGGCACAATCATGGATTAAATTGTGCCACTGTCCTGGACTTATCTAGCCTGCAGAAGCCACAGAAATGCAATGGCTGTGTTTCCCGCCCCACCACAGCCCGAGAAAGTACCTGGCTGTACTGCAGAAGGAAGAAGTGTGACCATCACACTTCCTTCACCACAGAGCCAGCTGGGGTGCGGGGGGGGGAACATTCCTGTCACACTCCCCTCCTGGCAGAGCTGATGCCGGCATCCCCACCAGATGTCTGCATTAAAAGATAGGGTGTGGAAAGGGCCTAAACAAAAAAGAGAAAACTAAGGAGCTAATTTAAGCTGTTACAAAACTGGTAACTAACTATTTTGGGGGCACTGAAGCTATAACTTTTGCTGCTGCTGCTGCTGTTGTTGTTGAGTGCTTTTAAGTCATTTCGGACTTATGGCGACCATAAGGCAAACATATCACAGGGTTTTCTGGGGCTGAGAGTGTGTGATGTGCCCAAGGTCACCCAGTGGGTTTCCAAGACCGAGCAGGGAATCAAACCATGGTCGCCAGAGTCACAGCCCAACACTCAAACTACTACACAACACTGGTTACTAACTTTTTAAAAATCATTTTTCAAATTCTATGACAATCACAGTACTATAACATGGGGTATTTTTTTTCTCCAATAACTGAAAGGAATGAAAGTTTATATTCTTACTTTTCCTTCATGTTACTTCTTAGGGCACCTAATATAATTATTTTATTACTGCTCCTAATAATTGATATGGCACATCTTGTATGTGTGCCACGCGGACTGCAATCTTTCTTTCATTATTTTGAAATTAATTACATGATCTGTTTGACAAAGTTGTAAGAATGAGAAAAGTCAAAATGTCAGTGTTTTCATTGTAAAGACCTGAGAAATATTCAGCAGCCTAACAGGCAACTCTGTCTTATAGGCATATAAATAGCCAGGAACTAATATTGCTACCATGGTTTTCTTGACAAAATCTTCAAAATAAGAGTATTGGACAAATATGCGTTAGAACGACTTAGTCCCATAGACATTAAGTCCACAGATCCTTATACAGGAGTGGAAATGCTTCAGATTGCTTTTGTCCAATGGTGCCTTTGTCTTAACATGTTGTGCTTCTGCTCAATTAGGTTGATACAGATAGTTTTTAACCAACCCCTCTCTATGCTATGTCCTGGTCAGTTCCAAAATGTCAATTCTGATTATATTCCCATTCTCTTTCTGAGAATAGGATGCAGTTTGCCAGTATAGTTGCTCCACATAAGAAGATTATGCCTTCCACATTTCACTTAAATAAGTGTGAAGTTGCAAATATACTGTATGCTTTCAATTTTTTTTAATGTGGGAGGAACTGTCTTTTGAAGGGAACTGAATAGTATGTAAACACACACACACGTGTGTGTGTATGTGTTTACATACTATTCATACGTGTGTGTGTATAAAATGTCCAAGTTTCCAATTTAGCTGCAAACAAAATAAGCTCTTGCTATATAACTAATATACTCCTCCTGCATTTCCCTTTAAATTGTGTATTTATGTTTCACGGTGATAAGTAATGAATCCAGGTTTTCTGAGTATTTCCTTTTTTGAAATGTTCTTCATATTTCACTCCAGTGTGTGTCTAAGAGAGACAGTGTACGATTTACAGCAATGGGTATAAAAGGGTTTTTTTTCCAGGAAAAAGGAAAAAGTGTGGTGCAACAGATATTGAATTTCTAATTTCTCTGGCCACCTAGATATGTAGATTGGACATACAAACAGTCAAAGTTAGTGGTGATATTTAAACAAATTACCACATGTTTAATTATATTTAAAACACACATCGATAGCTGTGTTGCCCACAAAACAAAGTTCAAAATCCAAAAGGACATATTGTGATGATAATTTTAGGCCAACCAGCAGGCACAACATCTATTATGCTGATTGTCAAATCTGATTAGATTGTTTATCAGAGAATGCATGCAAGAAAAAAAAGTTGATAATGTTAAGAGCCAGAAGTTGTCCTACATGGTTTAGGGGTGTGTGTGTGTGTACCTTCAAATCATCTATTGACCTATGGCAATTCCATGACTTTCGTAGGGTTTTCTTAGGCAAGGAATATTCAGAGGTAGTTTTGCCAGTTCCTTCCTCTGAAATATAGCCTAGAGGCTAATCATAAATAATAGAAAGTCAAACTAAAGTAACATTCTGATCCCCTAAATACTCTTTATCTGTGTTCCTGTGACACATCTTTGGAGAATTGTATCCAAGAACAATGCTTTTTTCCCCCAGATATTTCTGTCATTTGGGGAGGCATAAAAATGAAGACACATATGCACATTCCATGCTCATACTTTAACTGGCAGTGGGTGTTTTATTGCACAGCCCAAGAGAACAGAGAAATAGGTAGCTCCAATATGGATTTAACATTTCTTGCACTTTGCAGTAACTAGATCCATAAATTAAGAGGAAAAAAAATGTGCAAGAAAAGCAGTAAAGCTGAGCGAGCTCCATTACTCAAGTCTGGTAGAAATAGTAAGTTTGAGTTCTTCACTGCCTATCAAAAATGACCAGTGATATGCAGAGAGTGTTAACGCGTATTGTCAAGGATTACATCATATGGCTGACCCAGAAACAAAAGGAAACAAGCCTTTCCCCTATCTATTAACACAAATGTCATTACAAAGAGTAATAGATAGGTTTGTACATTCAGTTTCCCCTTGGCCGAAGTACATTAACTGAAGAACATGACTAAGAAACTTTATAGAAATAGATCACCCCAAGATCTTTAAAAGGATCTTTCTCAATATAGTGCTTTAAATTCCAACTAGCTATATACACAAATACCAATCTTTCTTTAAGTACTGAGCTAGGATTCAATAATATGTGTACATAATCTTAGCACAAATAGTAGCAGGTAGAACTCTAAGAACTGGACATATAGACATTATGTGTACACACTTTAGATAATAACACAGATCTAAATATTTTTGAAAACCTGTCTTCTTTCTTTGTTTGTAGTTCAACACAATCTCCAGTTTGATAGACAAATCTGTCACCTTTCTCCAGTTTTCAGGTAACATGGAAGACTGAAGGCAGGAGGGTAGTGGTAGTTTTGGGATGTACACTCTCATAGCCATTTCCGCACTAGCCTGTTATAGCGCTATGATTCCACTTTCAACATCCTACGGAATCCTGGGGTTTCCAGTTTCAGGAGGGGCCAGCCGGCCCCTCCCGAAACTGCAAACCCCAGGATTCCATAGGATGTTGAAAGTGGAATCATAGCACTATAACAGGCTAGTGTGGAAATGGCCTCATGATAGGCCAGAAGCACCAGTTTGAGGCCTACCCTGGAGCATAGCAGCAGGCACCAAAGAGATAATGCTGCCTCCCTTGCATAGCATAGGTCACTGAACATTTCAGCAATATGGCATAGAATATTGTGGAATACAAATGTTCTGGGAGCAATTTCAGTGTAAGAATAAGTGCTAGTATGGCACATTGCACTGAAGCTATGGTACACATCAGTTGCAATTGGCTGAAATAAGTACAAGAAAAAGAAAAAGAAAACCAATTATGCTTCACTGAAGATGGCCATATTTCCTTCCACCATCCCTCTAAAATTCTTTTTTCCTCACAATGTCCCATGCCCTTCTCAAAATTTGGCCAGAGGATGAATGTTGAAAGAGCTGGGCAAGATAGGGGAGGCCTGAATGGAGTGAAGGAAGGGCCAACGCAACCCATTCCTCTTAAAAGGGTGGGGGGACAACTAATCCACACCAAGGGAAGTAGGAGGTGTCTTACTGCAGCTCAAGCAGACTTCTCCATGTTTGGAAGACTAGAGCCATTTCCGCATTCCATAGTGTGATTATTCCATGTTGAAAGTGGAATAATCACGCTATAAGACTGTAGTGCGGAAATGGCCTAGGCCGGAAATGGCCTAGGCCAATTCAGAGGGAAAGAAATCAGTTCAGGGAAATTCAGTTCAGAGGAACAGTTTTAGAAATATCCACATCTGGACAGCACCACAGAAGCATTATAACAGAAGCATGTCAAGCAAATTAGGAGAGATAGCTAATACCCCACAGGACAAGATCAGACTTCAAAATGAGCTTGACAGGTTAGACAGCTGGGCCAAAACTGATAAAATTAATTTTAACAGGGAGAAATATAGGGTACTACACTTAGGGAAAAAGAATGAAATGCATAGATATAGGATGAGTGGCACCTGGCTTGAAAACAGTACATGTAAAAGGGATCTAGGAGTCTTAGTGGACCTCAAGCTGAACACGAGTTGATAGTGTGATGTGGCAGTTAAAAAAGTCGACGTGATTCTAGACTGCATCAATAGTAGTATAGTGTTGAGATCAAGGGAAGTAATACCACTCTATTCTGCTCTGGTTAGACCTCACCTATAAAAATGTGTCCAGTTCTGGGCAGTGCAGTTCAAGAAGGATTTTGACAGGCTGGAACACGTCCAGAGGAGGGCGGCCAAAATGGTGAAGGGTCTGGAAACCATGCCCTGTGAGGAGCAATTTAGGGAGCTATGTATTTTTAGCCTGAAGAAAACAAGGTGAGTTGATAGCCATGTTTAAATATTTGTAGGGATGGCATGTTGAAGATGAAGCAAGCTTGTTTTCTGCTACTCCAGAGACTAGGACACAGAGCAATAGATTCAAACTACAGGAAAAGAGATCTTATCTAAACATCAGGAACAACTTCCTGAAGGCAAGAGCTGTTCAACAGTGGAATATGCTGCCTCAGAGTGTGATGGAGTCACCTTCTTTGGAGGTTTTTAAACAGAGGCCAGATAGCCATTTACTGCTTTGAATCTGTGTTCCTGCATGGCAGGGGGTTGGAGTTAACGGCCTTTGTGGTCTCTTCCAGTTCTATGATTCTATGGCCATTTCTGCCCTAGACTGTTATAGTACTATTATTCTTTCAAAATCCTATGGAATCCTGGGGTTTGTAGTTTAGGGAGGGGGCTTTGAGGCCCCTCCCTAAACTGCAAACCCCAGGATTCCATAGGATGTTGAAAGTGGAATAATAGCACTATAACAGTCTAGTGTGGAAACGGCCTATGATTGTAACACATGACAACACATGACCATACTGCAAGGTCAGGAACACTGCTGATAAGAATAAATAGGTAGAAATGCATACCTGAAGCTTCAAATAAATTAGGAAATTGCTCCTTCATGTCACTTCCATTGTCCTGCTTAACCATGGAAGTAATGCACGTTTCAAATTAAGAACTGACGGAGATTGTTGCCACTGTAGTAGCAGCCCTCATTGCTTTTTACTGTAGCACTGGCAACATATTTTGGCAGCAGTACACTTAGATATATCCTGAAAAAAATTATTTGTTGTATATTCAAGGGAGGATTGTCTTCAGATAATATCACAAAGGCTTCAATACCCCACACCTTTACTTGGGGAGGAAGTCCTATTGAATTCCACAGTAGTTGTTTCTGAGTAGAAATGCACAGGCTTATACTGCAAATTAATAATGGGATAACAGATAATTACAGAAGCCTGGGAGATTTGGAAATGCTCTCCTTGCTACACTGTAGAGCACACTAATAGCTCCTTTAGTGACACCTAGCACAGTCGGGGAGGATGAGGCACCATTAAACGTTGTGGCTGAGACACACTGCCTTGTTAATGTTACTTTGATTTCCAATAAAATGAGCTAACTCAATAGTGCTGAAAGGCAACCATTTCTTTTAGACACCAAATTTGCATGCATATTCTAATTCACATTTGAATCTATTTTTTAAAAAGCAGGAAAGCTTATGGACCATGCTTTCTGCTCAGTTCATCACTTAACTGTTAGAACCACCGGGTCATTAATATCAATAATGAGAGAGAACTGCAATTAGGATCCAAATGAAATATGCCATGCCTCAGTTGATTTATTAGAATGTTTTTCAGCACAAAATACCATGGCACTGTCGACAAGGCTGGTGCACTTGGATTGCTGCCTTCTCTCTAAATAGGAATCAAAGAAAAAAAATCAACAGAATTATCATTTAATTGCTGGAAAGAATTAAGAAGATGAAGAAAAATTTAAAAAAACACATATAGCACTGTCTTGCTAATTCATATTAATGTTGGGAAGCTTATTACCAATTATTGAGTGTTCTCAATTAGCAAGTAATTATTTTCTTGCTCCTGATCTGACCTTTTCCCTCTTTTCATTGAACACCTCCCATTGGTTCTCTTTGCACAGCTAATCAAATCTAAGCAACTTGCCATTATTTTAAGGGCTGGCGGTAGTCAATCCCTGACTTGCGTTTCAGATGGTTTCGCTAATCTCATTGCCTCAAGCAGACACTCTGCCAGGGTGGATGGATTTACCCATCCATTTAGTTACAAATTATAACTGCGGGGAGGAGGGGGAGTTAAAATAGATGGAAGACACACATTGTTACCAAAGACAATTTGAACAAACTACCAAACTACCGAAAGAAGCAGTGCATTCTTTCCTGCCTATAGGCTTCATATCAAAATGTCTCTTTAACTCAGAACTCAGGCAAAGCATTTTAAAGTTGCATTGATTTAGGGTTGGGGGAGAAAAGGAGCGGGGGCGGGGGGAAACAGCCTTTTGTTAGCTAAAATCTATAGTGGTGGAAAACCAGACCAAGACCTGAAGAGCTACTTCCAGGATGACTTGTACCACAGCATGGAAAAACTACTTTTGCGGCTACAGCTTCCAGTATTCCACCAGCCAGTATAGCTTATGGGGATTGTTTATTTTATTTTATGTTATTTTATTTCTCCCAGGGTGGGACCCAAGGTGGTTTTGAGAACCCTAGACAATGAAATTTTAAAAACGATTAAAATCACAACATAAAACAGTGCACAATCATTTAAAAAACATTCAAATGCTTTAAAAGATAGATACAGCATCCTATATATTAAAAGCCTACTTAAACAAAAAGGTCTTTGCTTGCCAGCAATGGGAAAGGGATTCTGAGAGTTATAGTCTCAAAAAGTTACTTTCCTAAACTGTGACCTAGGATCTGCCCAGTTAAATTTTTAATGTTTCCCCCCCCCCCTTTCAACCACCATGTCATATCTCAAAACATCTTTCTCAGTTCTGTTTCAGAAGAAGTCCCACAGGGAGATGGTATTTTCAGCACTCAGATCTAAAGCTCCCTTGGGAACATAGAACTAGTTGAACACAGCTTTTTGGATCCTGGTTGTGACATATAAATTCTCAGATCTTTCCAGTGCTTAGCAAGGCTTGAGCAGAAACTGTTTAACTTGCCCCCAAAGGATGAAGGAAATTCTGAGGGTTTACAGAGCGGAAATACCAAATGGCTATGGCTATGTTCATGTGTCAAGCAAATATAGACCTTTGGTAAACAATTTTCTGTGCAGAAAATACATTTCTATGTAGAAAAAACATATGTATTTCTGTGCAGATGAATACTTTCCAAAGTTCAAAGACTCTCACAGAAGGCTTAGGGCTACCTGTATTCTTCCTTTCTTCTCTGAGTAATGAATAGCAAATGAATTTTTAATATTGATTCATTGAGTCTACTCCACTTTGGACTGACAAATGGGCTTAGGACCGTGTACACTGCTTTGAGATCCTTGGAAGAAAGAGGGGATACAAATCTATTTAGTGAATTAATAATTATGGACCCACAGATTCAGTAAGGTAAAAATGATTTAAGAGTATTTAAGAATATTTAAACCGTTTAGTATTTAAGAGACTGAGTCTTGAGAGAGGATGGAGAAGACAGAAAATCTCATAGAAAGGGGAAGAAAAGAGAACTTCGAATTTGAAGAACATTAAACAATAGGAAGGAACAAAAAAGCCTTCAATTTCTGTTGTTATTCATGCTTGTTTTCATGACAAGCTAGCTACAAACAACATTCTTTGAAAATTTCTTGCTCAATAATAAATGAAAATTTTAAAAGAGTGGCTGACATCTTGTTAGTTGTGTTGGTGTAAACTTGACTTACAACCTTGTATCCACATTTACAGTTGTGGAACCATTGCCATGAATGCAAATATCCCTGAAACCCACCTTTGAAGCCAAGCAGCCATACTGAGTAAAGGAATTCTGTGGTGTTGACAAAGCCATTTCCCACCAGCAAGCTGTGGTATGATGAGGAGTTGCAACAGGATCCCACAGAAGTTCCTGATTCTGCTTCTCATACCACAGCTCACTGGCAGAAAGAAGTTGGATGCCTCATCCTTCCCTGCCCCACTTGCCAGCACCACAAAACTCCTTCACTATCTCTGGATGTCTGGCTTTTAAGGTGAGTTTTAGGTGGATGTAATGTAGCTATGAGAGGCAAGGTGAGGTAATGGTTTGAGCATTGGACCAGGGTCTCTGGAGACCGGAGTTCAAATCCCTTCTCGGCCATGGAACCCATTGGGTGACCTTGGACAAGTCACACACTCTCAACCTCAGAGAAGGGCAAAGACAAGCCATCTCTGAACTACTTTTGCCAAGAACATCCCTTGGTAGATTTGCCTTGAAGACGGACAACAACAACAACAACAACAAAACATAGCTATTATGTGGTAGTTACATGTCCCATGCAGAATCTCAGCCAATTTTTTAAAAAAGAAGTACACACTTAAAACTAGCCGTCAACTGCTTTTGTTTCATTTTGGCTTTTTGTCAAGTCCCAGAATGTAAATAATCAAATCCGCAAAAGTCAGACACGTAAGTGTGGAGGGCTGACTGTACAATGGTGAAGAAACAAGTCATAAAGTTATTTGTTGCACTGCTCAGTACATATTCATTACCTTTTGTTACTTTGGGGAATGGATATATGAGAGAAAGGGCATGAAAAAACACTGCCAAATCCTCTGAAAAGACTTTAGATGCCCTTACAAAGTAAATTTTGAAGGTATCGTCTATCTCACTTATTACATTATTTTTGAAATGTGACTTTAGAATACATTTGTAACCTTAAAGATAACTATTCACAGTTAACTACATTACTTGTAAGTCATTTCAAGCTCTCAGTCTGCCCACCTCTAGAGTTGTAAACTTTTGCTTTAGGAATAGATTAATAATCTAAAAAATTATTCATCAATGGGGCCAGTTATAATCTTGAAGGAAAAATTTAACTGATAGGACAAACATTTAGAGGTGTGCTTGTTGCTTTTTGAGGCTATTTTGATATTGGTATAATGGTGCATTATGATAATAGAAAAGCAAAATATTGACAAAGGAGTAGTAGATATTCCTTATATAATTTGTAATATATCTTACCTTCCAGTGTCCCAGAAAGCAAAATATAATGGTATATTGGTAATATGCACATTTATTTAAATGTAATCGATTGACTAATAACTGGCAAATGATTAATCATGTATTTATAGTTTACATAGATTTGGATCCACCCTCAATCATACTTAAAGCAGAACCACTGACATCAATAGGACTAAAGTTAATAATGACTAATGAATCTCACTGATTTAAAAAATTATTAGTGTAAGTTGGAATCCAACGCATTGTTAAAAGTGCTATAGATATCCAATACTCAAAGACCATTGGCTGGGACTGGACAGATGTTAGAGAACTGCCAGGATTCTGTAATAGGTAGTTGGAGGCCAAGAAGCAGAAACTGAAGCTGGATCAGATGGAGGTTCTATGGATTGGTGGTTCTCAAGTCCAGGAGTTGGGTAATCTTTCCCCTGAAGGAGCAAGTCTGTATCTTAGGAATATTCCTACATCAATCTCTTTTACTGGAGACCCGAGTGGAATCCATGGCTCAGCATGTCTGGCTCCAGGTTCAACTGATGTGCTAGCTTTGTCTTTCCTGGGCAGGGATCCCATAGACACAATAGTTCACATGCTGATAGCTTTCTGGTTAGACTATTCTCTGCGGTACCTTAAAGATGACTTGGGCCATTTCTGCACTAGACTGTTATAGTGCTATTATTCCACTTTCAACATCCTGTGGAACTTTGGAGTTTGTGGTTTACTGAGGCCAAAGAGCTCTCTGACTGAGAATTCTAAATGCCCCTCCCTAAACTGCAAGCCCCAGGATTCCACAGGATGTTGAAAGTGGAATGATAGTACTATAACAGTGTAGTACGGAAAGGCCCTAAGTAGCTAATCTAGGATTCAGTTGTATGTATATGTACAATTCAAGTAAATTAAGCTCCAAAGTCTTTCACAAAAAACTGTGTCTTGACCTATAGTGCTTGAAAGGAACAAGCACTGGTGTCAGTCAGAACTCCAAGGGGAGAGCACTCAATAATGGGAATGTAACAGATGATAAGGCCCTGACCCACATCCTCTTGCACTGTATAGTCCTCATTGATGGCCAAAGAAGGTCTCAGTGATGGTCCTCAAGGAGAAGCACTCCTTCAGGTATTGAGGTCCCAAGCCATTTACATGTTTAAATATCATTACCATTATTAGACTAGTAATCTGAAACTGATTTGTAGTCCAATGACTTTGATGGCTGAATGAAACCAAACTGACTTAGTCCTTTTCCACATGGGGTGAGGGAATTGCCCCGTGCCAGTACTCACTGGACCTGTGTGCTCCACCTGCACGTCCAGGCTGGTCCGGAGCAGTCCGTGGCTGCTGCTCGGCACTGCTCCGGGGACAAAAATGGTGGCTTCCGGTTGGTGGAGGCTCTCCACCAACTGGTGAAGCTCGCCAGCCTAAAGCCCATCCCCGGCAGATCTGCAGGCTCGCACTGGTGCGAGCCTGCAAATCTGCACCAGAGCACGGGAACAGAGTGGAGCGCTCCGTGCTTTTGAAAGACCTGTTTTCAGCGGTCTTTCAAAAGCACACTGAACGACCACTTTGGGTCGTTCCAGAGCAGGCTGAGGTCTGGAACTACACAAAGTAGTCCAGACCCAGTCCGCTCCCAGGTGCAGCCATCCTCCCTGGAGGACGCTCTGCACCATTGTAAAAGCCCCGTGTGGAAAAGGCCTGAATCTGTTTGATTGAAGGGGGTGAGAGGAAGATGTTAAAAAGAGGGGTGGCTCTTCAGGACAATTGCTTTAAAATACCCAGTGAGAAGAAATCTGAAATTATGAATCTGAGAGGCTGGAGAGGATGAAGTCCATAGACGGGATGGTTACAAGGGACATTGGAAGTGAAATTTTTAAAACAACACAAATGAAAATCAGATTGGCTTAATAAATGTTGTAAAAGATTTTATAAGGTGGAATGGTTAAAAAATACATGGATCTAAGATAAAGTGTAATAGTTCCACAGTTTTAACTACAGAAAATATGTAATCTCGTCTTCATGTACTGCTTAGTACTGATGTTATTTTTGATGCATTTATTAGTAATGATATTAATGTAAGCTCTTCCACTAGTAAGACTATGGCCCTTTTCACATGTGGGCGGCGGAACGGGGCAAGCCACGCCAAAACGGGGCTTACCTTGTTCCGTCGCCGCGCAGAGCAGCGCATTTTGCTGCTCTACACGCAGCAGCGTCCCGCAGCATCCTCGGTGCCCGGCAGCGCCCAAAATGGCGGATTTTGACTGGCGGAGCCTCTCCACCAGTCGGAGAAGCTCACCAGCCAGAAATCCCACCCCTGCCTGATCTGCAGGGATGCCCTTTCGCGTGTCCGGAAATCTATAGGGGCGCTGCGATGGGGCTGGACAGGGCTGGATGCCCCGTGCCTTTGAAAAACCACATAAAATGTGGTTTTTCAAAAGCATGCGGCGCCGCCACTTGTGGGTGCCCGACTGTGGATTGGCGTGTGGATTTACTCGTGAGTAATCCACCCCAATTTGCGTAACGGTGTAGACGGCCTCCGTGGAGGTCGATCTACACCGTTTTTTTAACCCCATGTGAAAAGGGCCTATGTCAAGGAATTGCAACAGGGGTCCTGTTTCTGATGGTTGCAGTCTTGCTTGCTGGCCGGAAGGAGTCGGAAATGTCATCCTCCTTGTGCCCCAATCACCAGCCAAACAGACCTCCTTCACTAATCCACTGGCTGGCTCTGTAGGTGGGGTGGGGTGGCATATAAATATAATAAATACATATATATGTTTATGCAGGTTTACAGTGAGAGTGCTCAGTCTTATTGGATACAGATCAGTAAGGATCTGTAGCTCTAGGTTACAAATTCATAACTGCAATTCTGAATACCAGCTGTGTTTTTTAATTCTTGTAGCCTTTTAAGTAGTTTAAGTAGTTAAGTTGTTTTCATGCGGAATACGTTTTTATGTTGTTTAAGTTATTTTATTGTTTTAATCTGGAAATGTTTTACTGTACCAATTGTCTTATCTGCATGCTGCCCTGAAATCCCACAATAAAAGGAAGTATAAATAAACTAAACTAACATAAAATAATAAAAATAATAATACTGAAGTGCAACATAAATACAAATGAATTTCAGATACAGATATCATATACAGATAATTTGCTGATACAGATACAGATACAAATAATTTGCTGATATTCAATTTAGAATTGAACATATGAGGATTTTGAGAAGTAGTTTTATTTTGCCTTAATCTCAGGCTGTTTATTCAATAAATGCAATAAATAAGAATTGGCCCTCTTGCTTTAAATCTTTATCCCTCAATTTTGAGGACCAGTTATGACTAATGTACCATCAGAGTTCCCATCATGGTGCTACATTTCTCTGAAATGAGTCTAGATAACAATCCAGTCGGAAATCTAATGGGGGAAATATTGGTAGAAAGCAAATCAAAGATAACAGGAGTCCAGACATAAAATCGTAGTTTTGATATCTCTGCTTAAAGGCACATCCATATGATGAAAGACTCATTGTTTGTTTGTTACATGAAGGTCATGCTTTGCTTAGGGCTGTTTGCCATTTACCCTTAGCAATTTCCTACTGAGAAAGGTCAAAACATTTCAGGTGCTCCTTCATGGCTCTTGGATAATTGATACAAGAGTCTGTTTTTCTTCTTAGCTTTACATCTTCAACATATACGTTGACAATCAACAGCAAATAATGGTCTTCATCACTATCACTTTTAGAAGACTGTTTATAAATGGATGGTAGGTATATAGAGTCAAACAATCTGTGTAGACACAGCATAAGTTCACCTCTTTATAAAAACCATGTTTATTTCCAAAAAGGAAAACTGACAACCAAGATACACAGAATTTATTTTTAAACAGTGGTCAAGATGTTACATCAGACATGTAGCCATGATGTCATAGCTACAATCTGTGTCCTGTTCTCACTCCTAGAACCCACCTCAAAATCCAGCCTGCTCCACCAAGGGATGGAGTTGTGTGGCCCTGGAAAATGGGGTACTCAGAGATGACTCTAGCTCCCTCCTGTCAATAAGCAGCAATGTACTGAGGAACTGCAACAGGGCCCCACGGAGGTTACTGCTTTTGATGTCACACCACCACTCACTGGTGGGGCAAAGCTAGACACCTCATCCTTAAACACTCTGCTCATGAGGTTTGCAGAACTCTGCCCTTCAGTGTGGCTGGCTGGATATTAAAGTAGGTTTGGGGGGGCATTTATAGCAGTGGCAATGATACCACAATCGTAAATGTGAATAGGAAGCAGCTACAAGGCTGTAAGTGTAACAGAATGCCAGCCAATATTTAGTCCACCTGAAGCATTTGTATTTGGGGCATTCCCAAGACTTGTGGTACAAGGGCAAAGACTAAATTAATTAATTAGTCTTAGATTTCTAATAAAGTTCAGTTGCCTTTGTTTTATGTAAGCACTGTTGGTGATCTTAGTATCTTCTGCCACAAGAGTAGGGATTGGCTTTCCCAATGTTTTCAGCCTCCAATACCTACCATCCTCCCACTTTGGTTACACTGGCTAGGGCTGATAGGAATTGCCATCCAGTAAGGTCTGGAGGACTATGCTACCGGTTTTCTCTGCAGAGTCTGAAACATGATTAAAACAAAATGCAGAGTAATCACAACCATCTGAATTTCAGCATCTCACAGAGTGACCTATGTCTGCTCAAAGGCAAGGCTGTTTGAGTTAAATGGGACATGTACGGTATTGTGATAGCATGACTGTACCAATGGGAGGTCATGTCAATGGGCCAGTTTCAACTCCTTTCCTCTGAACATTTTGGGGGGCGTACTGCACTCCCACTGTTGCACCTGCACAAAATTCATCAATGCAGTAACACCAGAAATTTTTTAAAAATACACTTCAGATTAGATCATTAAGCACAGCAGGCATATATCTTCTTATAAAGGGTACTCACACATCTAGGATGTGTTGTAGAGCATGATTTTCCTTTAAAACAAGGTGTGTGCTTCTCCACCTTGTTTTATTACAAAAATACAGGGAGAGAATGTCAAATAAAGCAAAGACTGAGGCAAAAAAATGGGCAGAGGAAGCATTTGCCCACCTTGGGCTATACCATGGAACACAAAATAACTAAGGATGTATATGTAATGGAATGGGATTTTTCTGGAATAAATTCCCTAAAAAGAACAAGGTATCACATGCTTTTTGAAAAGGTATGGATTTGGAAGAGAATACTGTGAAGGTGAAATAATCTCTATCGGGACAGTGATTGATTTAATCTTGCTTCCAAAATTCAAATCCCTTTATACTGTTTAGACTACAGATCCCATTAATTCTCGAATGGCTAATAGTCAGAGATGAGAGTGCTTTTAGATCGTAGCATGTAGCAAGATTCCAGTTTGGGAAGCCCAAGGGTACAACACCGTGAGGTCACTGTACTTGTATTTTTATGTCAACAGAAGCTCCTGCATGTATTGCTTATTTATTTAGATCTGAGCAGGAAATTAACTAAAGAACTGCCTCAGCCGTTAGCATTTATCTGATCACTAGCAATTACCTGATGCTACTATAAGGTAAATCAGAAACTGCAAGACAAATCAAATACTCTAGAACTCATGGTGAGAAAGCAGGAGTTTAATAACAGATAACAATAAACAATCAGGACTGAATCACATTTTTCCCTTCTTTTTCATTTACTACATGGTCTCTTGAGTAGTGATTATATTTTTAATTTACTTGTTTAGCTATGTGAACATGGGAAAACCAAAGTATACTATCTGGCTTTATTTTGATCTCTTCATTTATCTAAAGATTGCCCATTGTTGTTGTTGGCACAAATAGTATCAATTAATACCTATTATAATAAGGGCTTAATATGAAAATTATTTGTCACAATCCTTAGCTCTATTAGTTTATGTTGCAGTTGTGAGTAATCTTTAATAAGACAGGTATTATAATAAATATTAATTTAAAATTAATGAGGTACTTATGGGTGCTAATGCAAGAGTTTACATGCTTTCTCACACTCTTTCCAGGGAAAGAAATACTAATTCTATAGCTATCTTCATCTCATTAAATCCTCTTTTTGTTCATTCTCTCCCCCTCCCATACACACCCATACAAATGTAGTGAAAGAATGCTGTGAATTAAGGGATGAGGAATGTATTTATTACTACACCAAGTGATTGTTTTAGGATGGAGAAGAAATATGTTAACAGTGTCACTGTGATTACTTTACCTTTTGCAGTCTTTTTAATGCAACAATTTAGTCCTTATTTAAATGTATACATCAAATACGTAGAAAACATTAAAGTGCTTTAAAAATAAGTTGAAAAATGGTATCTTACCGACAGGGTATGGAGAGAGGGCTTTGTTCAGAAAACAGTATATTTTGCACAAAACCCATTTATTTGCCATAAAAACTGCTTTTGTGTAGAAAACTGAGCGGGGTGGACAGATAAAAAAAAGGTCCCAAAATGGAAAAATCATTGAAATATGTTGGGGAGGAACCTTCTTGAAATTCCACAAAGCAGTGAGAAAACTCTTCAAATTCTTTGGCCATTTCTGCACTAGACTGTTATAGTGCTATTATTCCACTTTCAACATCGTATGGAATCCTGGGGTTTACACTCCTCAGGAGGTCTGACTGGCTTCTAAGGTGGGCTTCGGGAGCATTATGATCTTGTAAACCTAAGGCCCCTCCCTAAATTGCAAACCCCAGGATTCCATAGGATATTGAAAGTGGAATAATAGCACTATAACAGTCTAGTGCAGAAATGGCTTTTGTTTCTGCATGCAAAAATTTTAAAAAATGGGGTGTTTTTTGGGGGGGCAATCTTTAAACGAACTTCTTCCCTCTGAAACCAATTGGAAGGAGTGATTCTCTGTCAGCTCCTGGCTTGATGTGTTTTCCTGGCCAATCTGGCAGCATATCTGGGGCCAGAAGAGCTCTGGATTCTTTGGCTTCATGGCCTTTATTGGGCAGTCCTTTGGCCTGCTTCCCTTTCTACTCTTCAGGGTCAGAATGAAAAGGGCTTTGGATGTGCCTACAGAGGTTGACAAGTCTGAATCCTCCTCCTGCCATGCTGCACCTTTTTCTCCATCTTTGAAGTAGGGGCCAAGATATATTCTAATCTATATTCTAAAGGCACAGAGCTTGGAAATATTTTTGTTTTGGACTATCCCAACCCTCGGCCTGGTGAATGCTGTTGGTTGCAGGAATTCTTGGAGATGTAGTTTTTTAAAAAGTAACTTTTCCAAGCTCTGTTTATGGCTGATCACAGGAATGCACTTAGTTTTGATTTTTTTAAAAAAAAATCTGTTCTGCTTTGAACATTCTGTAACCCACCTTGAGCGCCAATATTAGAAGAAAAAGGTCCAGATATAAATGAGTGAAATAGTAACAAAGACTGATCTCCAGTATCACCTGCATGGCTACAGCCTTTTAGCTATGCTCCATCTCCTGATTTAACCCCTGAAACTCTTTAATTTTAAAGACAGTCAACCATACCATCCTGCTCCTTATGCTGTCACTCGCTGGTGGGAGGGATCTGATAATGTCAGCCTTCAGCACCCTGTTCTCAAGTTCCACAGAACCCCATTCCTCAGGATGTCTGACTGGCTTCTTTTCATATATATATATAAAAAAAATATTAGTCTTCTGCAACGCGCACAAAAAAAGAGACATACATCACCATGTTTGGTATGTCCCTCCCTGCCACAAACACACTTCCCTATATTATTCTTCCCCAGTTCAGTCGTTGCTATCTTTTCCATTCTGAATCCTCCATGTTTACACAAATACATTTTTATCTAATCATCGCATGTATTTATATTTTTAACCAATCCGTTACCCCTTTCCATTCTCTTTCAAAGTTCTGAACAGATTTGTTTTTTAGAGAATATGCTAATTTTTCAGTCTCAACCATATCCAACACTTTTAGTTTCCATTCTTCTAAACTAATTTTTATTTTTTCTTTCCAATGCTGAGCATATGTCAACCATGCCACCGTAACAAATTCAATTTTATCTTTTGATGTCTTCTAATCTCTCGATTCTGACCTAATATATTCAACAAATAAAATTCCGATGCCAATTCAAAATTCACTTTACAAACTTTTTGAATTACATCATGAATTCCCTTAAAAATTTCTTTGCATTTTGACAAGTCCACCACATATGAAAAAAGGTTCCCACCTTCTCCCCCAGGATGTCTGACTGGTTTTTAAGGTGGGCTTTGGGAGCATTACGACATGGTAAGCCTAATTTAAAACATTGTAACTGACTAACAGGATGCCAGGCAGAACTAAGGAGGAGGAGGAGGGGGAGGATTGAATTGGCAGCCAGTCTATTTTTAATCTGACTTTGACATAAAGAAGCACGAAGCGAAAAATAAGGGGGTGGTGTGAGTGTACTGCCAGCCCTTGCTGGGGGTGTGAGTAGATTGTGACTATTTCAAGACTGTGAAAGTCATTCAAAGCTCTTGAAAGAATAATGGAAGGAGGAGTTCCTTCCTTTGCTTTTGTGTCAGCATTTAGACAGCATCTGCTAATGTAGGCCACAGCATGTTACCCAACCAGAGGCTTCAACTCTGGTAATAAACAGGAGAAAAAAATGTAGCTGTAGAAGGACTTTCTGATCAGCAAAACAGGAGCCCTTCTCCCTTCTTTCCCTCCTCCTTTCCTTCTCGGGGACTCTGCCAAGCATGTCAGATCACTCATGTTAAATTATTCTTGATGGCATTGAGATGTGCAGTACTGTCATCCAAAGACTGGCTTGTGCAGCTGTCACATCCTTTTTCTTCCTCAGTCTTGTGCAAGAACCCAGCCATGTTCCAAGCAGACTTATCTGCTAATTTATCATGAAAAACCAAGCAGACAGGCCTGACAAAGCAAAACAAAGAGGGCAAGAATCAAGGTTTGGAGAAGGAATAATATTAACCCAAGCCTCCCATCAACAAACAGTTCAGTGCTGTCTGCTGACCTTTTGCTGAACCTGTCTGCTGATGTTGTTGAACTGTAATTCCCATCATCCCTGGTCACCATAGCCAATGGGGAAAGCTGCAGTCAAACAATCTCTAAAGGGCCACAAATTGTTGATCTCTTATCTAGTCCAAAACAGTAATTAAGTCTCCCTTGGCATGCTTGTGCCACTTTTTCTTTTATTAACCTAAGGATAACTGCTAATATTATTCTTGTATCATTCTGTGTATTTTCATAAATTACACAAACTTTATTATAGTATATTAGTAGATTAAATGGCCGAACAGAAAGGTGTCCACTTTCCAATCCTAAATTTCACTAAAAACCAACAAAAGAGACATAGTGGAAGCCCCAACTTTGTTCTTAGTATCACTTACAAAAACACGCTAACTAATGTTTATTATAAAGAGGTGGTCTAAAGTCCTTACAATGCAGTGAAAGTTTGGGGATGTAACTGGCACCTCATCATCCTAATATTTCTCCTAACATGTACCTTTTTGTCATGTAAGATTTTTAAAAACACTCATAGTTACTTTGTATGAATTTTTCATGTAATCAGCCCTGTTTGTTTTCCTTCAGACTTTCTGTAATTCACACTGTTCACAGAGCGAATGAATCCATTCCAGGTTTTTCACTTGCTCACTTCCACTCTGCCCATCTTTTGACCGGCAGGCAAATGAAGCCATTCAAATATTTGCTTATCTTGTCATCTGTTCTCATCAGACCTTGCAATTCCTGTCATGCCCCACATGTCATTTTAAAGCATAACGTCATTAATACCTCCAGTGCACTAATGGATGCTTCACACATGAACGCATTAATGAAATGTGTTATTGTTTTCCCTCACAGGACATTAACAATCTCGCTCACGTTGAGCCCCCAAAGCCCTGCAGTGCTGCTGAAAACCACTAGCTATCAAATGAACCCTCAGTTACGCCTCAGTAAGTTTAAGTTCAAGTTTATCACTGAAGCGTCACTCATGTGAAGAGAAGATACAAGCCTCTGAGGTCTTTTAGGCCCAGCTTCAATTACCATAAAGAGAAACAGGAGGCAATCGCTGGCATGGGGGGGGGGCAGGAGACGGAAGAGAAGCAGCATAGCAGAAACAAAACCCTGTCAAAATAAAATAGGAAAGATCTGGGTGTCATTGTGATTTGTTTCTTGTTTCTCCCTTTTGTCTATGGGCAGAAGGTTTGAATAATGAAGACACGATTGGTTTTCTCTTCTGAGTATAAAAACATGGGTGGTCTAGTTTTCTGCTAGCACAGCTGACATATTAAGTGGGATTAAAGATCCTCCGGCAAGGGAGCATTTGAATTCAGTTTCCTAAACCTAAGAAAAGGCAGATTTATAAAATGAACCCTGACAGCCACAAAAATAATACATGGCCATCTCAGTACGTATTCTATTGGGGGCATCAGTGGATTCGCTGTGAAAGGGAAACAAATGATTCCATGTTTTTAAAAAAATGCCTCCCATTTACCTGAGCTGTATTGCTAAACCAAGTCCTTCAGAAAACTCTCACAATATCCATTTTATTCTGTAATTTTTACTCTTGAGAATGTACCCATGAGTCAGTTCTACAATAAAGATCATATCTAAATCTTCTCATGCATCAGATGTGCCAAAAATCCTCAAAGTCAGCCTGGGGGGATGCTTGCTGATGATGGAGGCGGACTGCCAGTAACTCCAAATTGGCTTTGAAGACTTAAGATGAAATTGGATACTAAGAGGAATGCATATTTCCTGTAATAAATTTATTTTCACTCCCACAGTGGTATTTCATCAGAGATTCCTGTCTCAGCAAATCAGTCCTTCAAATTAAGTCCTAGTTTCTCTTCCAGTGATCAGTGACAAAACAGCACAACAAATGCAGAGCACACAGGTAAGGAAAATCAAATCCTATGACAAACAGATGTCTTTCACCACTGGGGAGAGCATCTCTTCTGCAAAATGTGCTAAGCATATTGACTAGTTTGACCCAGAAACATGTTCTGGTATTATGCATATCACCAGTTATCACTGATTGACGCTCAAATGTTCTGACAGTAAACTGAAATGCACTAATTTGTATAATAGGTGTGAAATATGCATGGTTTGAACATTGGACTATGACTCTGGAGACCAGGGTTCAATTCCCTGCTGGGTCTTGGAAACCCACTGAGTGGCCTTGGGCATGCCACACACTCTCAGCCCCCAGAAAACTCTGTAATAGGTTCACCATAAGGTCATCATGAATCAGAAACAACTTGAAGGCACACAAGAACAACAACAACACTCACTTTTGTTACAGAGCTAGGGGAAGGATCTTTAGGATCTGGAAGGTTTTTGTGTTCAATTTTCATTCTAGAGATACTGATTCCTGAACTGCCCCCTGATCTCCTCTCCCTTCCTACCCTACAGCGCTAACTACCATATCTATGGACCTGGGCACTCATATATTCTATGGGCAAACACCTTTTTTTCAGAATATATACTTTTCCCTTCCCTCAAGCATAGCAATTCCCTCTCAAGCAAAGATTTCTATTTTTTAATATTATTTTGATACAGCACATTGATGGTAACACGAGTTGTACCTGATCCAAAGGCCAACCTCAATATGATATAATGACAGTTAGTGTTCATTGATAGATAAGAGCCATGGTGAAACCATTAGCACCAGTACTTCCCTGAAAATAGAAATAGTCTAAGGCCCTTTTCGCACGGGCTTTCTGTCACGCGACAGCCCCATAAGCCTCGCGGGAGTGGGAGCGTCACTCTGCACGACGCACTCCCACTTCCGCCGCGCTCACGGGGCTGCAGCGGCACGATCGCAGGGTTTTTTTATTTTCACCTCAAAGCGAAAATCACCCGCGCTTGCGCAACGCTCCCAGTGCCCACGTGCACTTACCTCCTGTGCAGAGCATCGGGGAGGCGGCCGGGTCGCGCTTCCTTCCCTCCGCCCCTGCGGAAGGAAGGGACGGGGCGGGGCGCTAGCGCGACGGACGCGGCAGCCTCCTGCTTCACGCAAGTGGGGGGGATGGACGCGACAGCCTCCTGCTTCGCGTGAGTGGGGGGGACGGCCGCAACAGCCTCCTGCTTCGCGCGAGCGGGGGGACGTATGCGACAGCCTCCTGCTTCGCCCGGGGGGAGGGCGGCTCGTGCAAGGCTGCCGCTTCCCCCTCGTTCCTTCGCCTGCGGAAGGAAGGAGGGGAAAACGGCAGCCTCCCGGAGGAGCCTGCTCGCGCAAGAAGCCTCAATGCGAAAAGGGCCTAAGAAACAACAATATCCCTGTATGGGACAGAAAGTTAAATTTTCCTTCTCCATTCCCACCATCCAAAGGCTGTTCAGGCATTCCCAAAGCTGCTATATTCATACATACATATTAATGGTTTTAACACAATTAACATCATTGCCTAATTTGACCCCCAGCAACTGTGGCAGTAAGATTTTTGTCACATGGAATTGAGACATGTTTCCATTTCACTAGGGGGACACTGAGCATTCAGGCTAGTGTTAACAAATGCCTACTTTGTGCTATAACCTCAATTTTTCTACAACCTGCTCCTTCTCAGGATGTTGCAAATCAGCTGTGGATCATTGCCTGTCTGGCTCAAGTAGCCAACTCTGTCTGCAACGTCGTGCTCTTTGTCTTTCCTTGCTATTAGCTAATCGATACACCCCATAAACCTGTGACCACCTTCTGCTATTACATGTGTTTCTCAACTTAATTTCCTAATGTTTCCAGCCAAGCATTTTTCATCACTTAGCTATTTCATTCTCCTCTGCATTAATGGGAGTGCCAGGGTACAGCTGAGAGTTAACCCATTCATTGCATTTCAAAACATACAAAAAGTCACCTTGCTTTATTCTATCCCTGCACATAGACAGTGTATTTTAAGGTTCAGTGTATGTGTTTTTAATGCTTTTTGTTTCCACAGTGGTTCAGTTTTTGCATTCCAGGAGGCACCATTCTAGCATAAAATGTAGATGAGCTGCCATGTATGCTCTCCCAGAACTCAAGAGAAAGTTACTTTTGGATCTAGAACCCCCAGTATTGTCCATTGCTGGAAGTTGCAGTTCAACATAAGTAAATTTTCCAGTCTCAACATTTCTGCACATAGAGTCTTCACCCCCAGCCATTCTCTGTTATGGGGTTATTCCTATTCTAACCCCCTTGCCAATTGTCCAGCTGCAACCCTGACCATCTCACTTTGAATGGAAAGGCCTGATGGTCAATTCTAAGTGCATTTGGCTGAATGTAAAAAAAATCCACCTTTAAACTCAACATGGCACATGCTGAGTAACTGCTAATTACTCAGCAGACAAAGTGTAATTGCAGCCCCAGATTCCAAACTTGGAAAAGTTCATGCCAGTTGGGGCATTCTGGAAATCTAAACATTAACATTCTCAAACTCTGTCCACATCTCCTTCTCAGTTGTGTCCTCACATCCCCATGAATGTCTGAGTAGGCTGAATGTGGGTTCAGAAGGAGTATTTTAACCTGTACTTGTCTTCCATCTCCTCCTCCCCACAACGACCTTTCCCAGTCACCCACAGGACTGACAGATGAGCTGTTTCCAAGTACTGGGGCTGGATTTAAAGAACTGAAGAGGTTTCTTGTATCTCCACTAGAATAATTCCTCATTTTACCAGCTATAAAACAATTTAATGGTTGTACCTTATGTCTGTTTTATTAACAAAGGAGCCACAGTGACATCCTGTGGCATCCACAACTATTATTATGCTTCAGGTTAGAATCCTGTGCATACAGGAACCGGGAATGAAAGAAAAAACCTCTTTAAACATTCAGTTCAGGGCCCATAATCCAATGACAGAGACCATGGCCAAACACTATGCCTGTCCAGCTTAAAAGGTCTCAGGCAGAAGACAGAGTGAGTTCTACCACTTGGCAGAATGAGAAATCTGCCTCAGGTGGCAAATGCTGGGAGGTGACTCTCAGACTCCTGTGTGGCTGTTGTCATCCACTTGAACCAATGCCCCATAGGCTGAAGCACTTGTTTGTGACAGACACGTCTTGGCTGGCTATTTCTGCAAGTGACCTTCTCCCAATTTATCACAGAGAGTGCAGTTGAGAAAGAAGCCTGAGGGAGCAAGGAGGTGGGCAAGCAAAAAGGCAGGCCACCCAGACCATGAACTCCAGCAAGCATTGTTTCCGTGCATGTCTTCCATTGCTCATAGGAAGCACACTGCCTTACAGCATTCAAGCTGCACCATTTGCTGTCTTGCAGGCAGGGGGCAGGTGCCAGTTGGACCAGTGAAGAAGTAACAGCAAGGTATTGGAAGACTGAGAGATATAGAGCACACAGCCTGCCTCACAATGCCTAAGCAAAGCCCATGGCCCTCAACAAAGACACATTACCAAGAAAGAGGGAAAGTATCACTGAAAGGGAAAAGGGGACACAGATTTGCATTAGCCTTTGTATTCCTATGTATAGGTGTGAATTCAGACATGATTACTCTAGTTTAGCTAAAAATACAGTACATCTCACCATAGTAGGGAAGACTATGGACTTGTGTGTCTGCTGCCCAGTCTGCTATGTATGGATGGGCAATTTATGGTCCCTAATCCCCCACTTTATGATTCTTAATCTTTTCATCCAAGTTGGACTGGTCTACCTTTCAAAGAGAGCAAAGGTGCACAAAATGCAGCCTGCAAGCTACATGCGGTCCTGCTCTTTCTTCAAGTCCCCCAGGATACCTGCAAAGCCCATGGCCCTCAGCAAAATGGTGTGATGAAAAATTGCCTGAAAATAATTGTGAAAACATACCCCAGCATAGCCAATTTGGGCTAGCACAACACATTACCCCACTCCCAACGGGACAAAATAGCCACAAATCTGCAGAAATCTGGCAATGTTGGAGGCATGAATGGGCAGGGAAAGCATGCTGTCCATACAAAATTATACCATGGAATACTGAGCAACCAAGGATATATATCCAGTGGAATAGGCTTGTTCTGGAAAAATTCCTTTAAAAAGAGCATGATATCACATGACTTCTGGTCACTTCCAGTTTATTGGGAACACATTGATCTTGTCTAGGGGTTTCAGAGATGAAAATTGTCATTCTTCCATTCTCAACATGTAGTTGGTGACCTGAAACACAGGGATATTCTTTATAAAATAAGACAGCTGGTTACCCTACTTGGTGCTATTCTGGTGGTGTGAAGACAATGTCCTATCACCAGCCTTCAGGGAAATTTCTAACCAATCTTTACACAGAACTAGGGAGAGGCATCGTCTTTTTATTTATCTGAGGCAGGAAAATGACTGTGTCAACTGTTGTAGCAGAGCTGGGAAAGTCCTGTGCTTGGCATCTTCTTGATAGATTGCTAATCAGGGTAAACAAGACTGGCCTTGGTAGACCAATGATCTCTGTCCATACTAGCCAACTTAATACCTACTGTGAAATGAGATGCATGAGAAAATTTATGAGGTGTGCTCGTCTCCCATATAACGTATATACATATTTGAGATGCACAAGTCTGTGGCATTTTCATTGCACTTGGTCTTCAGTCATGCCTTTCTAATCTCTTCTACAAATGCTCCTTCTGTTCTACTGCCAACAAGAAATTGAAAAGCCCTTTTTGTCCATGTTACATTACAGGTATTAAATTTTAAAAAAAAAACAGACAGAATTTAGGAATACTTTTAAGACTATACCCAACTTGGTCCAGCATTCTTGTTTTGATTAGCAACTGCATGTCACAAAATGCAGCCCTCAGTTTACTTAGGATTTTTTTTTTTCATGTTCAAATTTATGAGCAATTCCCCATCTACCACTTCCTTTTTGCCTTTGGATGAAAGCAGGCAGTTCTCTTTTGCAGCGGTTGCCCGAAGCTATTCCATTCACAACGTCCTTAGCCAGAGCAGCATCTAGCCAACGGTTTTCATTGGAACAATGCCCAGTTGTGCCTCATTTATTCAGGAAACTATCTTTTGCTGGAGAGCATTTAGAGATTATTACCCACGAACCCTGCAGTGCTATATATATTGCTCAAAATGTACCAAGTTTCTACTGATTACAGCTCTACATCACTGACATTATAGCCTTGGAGCCAGAATTTTTTTTTTATTATTTTTATTTTCATTTTACTAGCCCAAAGAGATTCAAGGGGGCAAGCACTTTTTGGCTTCCAAAGGATATAACATCATCTACTCATGATCTTAAACTTTCATTTATAGATGCTTTATTAAACTTTTAACAGCATCCAATAGACACAAAAATGTTGGTGGGACATAACTGGCTATTAGAGGGTTTGGTATCATCTGTGACTCCAATCCAGTGTTCCTCCTATGAGTCTCTGTGCAACATATGGCTTAAGGCCCCTGACTCCATGTTAGTTTTATCCCCACATGATGTATCTAAGGAGATAATCTTCAAACCCACAAATACAACTTCACCACACCCACTGGGGGTCCTTTTATGTTGCATAATTACAGCTTTGTAATTCTACTTTAACTGCCATAGGCCCTTTTCGCACGGCATTTGCCATGTGAAAGGGCCCCTCGAGCATCGTGGGAATGTGAGGAGTGTTCCACATGATGCACTCACAATGGCTCCAGGGGCTGACAGGTGCTGACGACGCACTTTTTCATTTTCTGCTGTGAGCCGAAAATGGTGCGCAATTGTGCATTGCTCCAGGGCCCTGCATGCACTTGGCATGCATGCGGAGCTCCAGAGCTGCGGCACTCGCACTTCTTGCCCCAGCGCAGCCTGGGAAACTCCCAGGCTGCACTGCAGGAGGAAGAGACGGGGCTCTCACGCAAGCAGGCAGCAGCTGTGGAGCTGAAGAAACTGGGATGCAAGAGCCTCTCACTAAAGGCTGCTTGTGCTATCCCTGTAACCCAGCTCTGTGAAAAGGTGCGTTGTGGAAAGGGCCATAGTTTCATCCTATGGAATCCTGGGGTTATGATTTGGTGAGGAATATTTATTAATTTCAGCCAGAGAGATCTAGGGGCTGCCTACACTACAAATCATAATGCGATAACAGTGTAGTGTGAAAAGGCCTCGGGTCCCAATTTCACATCAGTTCACACAATTCTGTTTTAATTTCGCCTACTTGAGCACAGCATAAAATTTCCACATTTGTACAGCTCCCCTCTCACAATATCATCACTGTGGTAGCTCCCTCTCCAAGGCCATTCAGTGGCTTTTGGAGGGCAGGTGTATCAGAGAAGCATCCAAGTGCATCCCTATCGCTAAATGCAGAATGAGGACATCATCATCCAAAATCTGCTGGGATCCTTCCAAAGTCTTGGTGGATGAAGTAATCATTCTACATCTGGCTATGAGAACACAGCCTTACACTTCCACAATGCAGGTATAAGGAAGACTTATACCTAGATGAGCCTCTAAGAGGATGCCAGCCATTGTACGTATAAGTTACAGGAGCTCATTACTTTTAAAAAGTAACTTTCTAAGCTCCGTGCTTCATCATTGGCCTTACTCCCAATGTTGTATGGCTTTCCCATTGAGAACCACACAGGAAAGGTGTGGCTACTGCAAGCACGGGCAGGACCCATTTCAACTCCCACCAGGAGGTATACCATCTGATTTTCAGCCATAGATAAACTGTATTGAAATTGGATTGGTATTTGGGTCTGGCTTGATCTTGAATGTGCAGTTAATGGACTGAGGTAATCTTCCAATTAAGACTCACATTTTTTTAAAAAAACTGCTCCTGGTGGAGAGGAGAAATGCTGGAATTGGTTTGTAGATATGGATCAACACAGTTATCTGCATATTTGAGCTCTCCTTGGAATCATGGTTATTGGGGTCCCAATGCTGAGTGCCTGCATTTCAAAATACCTCCCGCACCACTGTTCCAGAGATCCTGGTATGCTAGAAGTAGCAGAAAAAT
Organism: Ctenosaura bakeri; assembly: GCA_948474755.1. Taxonomy (NCBI): domain Eukaryota; kingdom Metazoa; phylum Chordata; class Lepidosauria; order Squamata; family Iguanidae; genus Ctenosaura; species Ctenosaura bakeri. The sequence continues at coordinate 111,318 of CAOLHI010000099.1, forward strand.
GGGGAGTGGGATTCTAAACATTCCCTGGGGATTGGCAACCATGTACAGGGGGGGATCTTTAAGTGTTTTTCCCTACTTCATTTTCCTCATCTAAACAGTGTCCCCAAAGCTGCTATCAGATCCATGGGTGGGTAAAGACTGGAAAAGAGAAGGAAGAAGACTAGATAGCCCCTCTCCCAGCACCACTATTCCAGTCAAGTTGGAACTGTCCCACAGCTTCCTTGAAACAAAGAACCATTAGAAGATTGAGTCACAAGCCCGCTGTGTAATGTACACAGCATGAGAAAGGTTCTTTTTCTGGAACTTTTCCAAAACTGTGACTCCTAGTGCTGGTTGGGGGATTCCAGGAATTGTAATCTGGAGGAGGAGGAGAAGACCATCCCCACGATCTGAGAAATATTTCCAGATTTGTGACACTTATCTGATCAATGGCACTGAAAGAGCTTTTGCATGCATTCTAGCTGTTTTAATCCAGAACAGGATTCCCATGACTCTCAGTTCACACATATCTAAAACTGCAACAGCCTTCTCCTCTGCCAGGGTTAAGGTCTATAACTTGCATGAATCACTCTAATAATTCTTTGCTGTTATCAGAGAAAGAACAGCTCTCTCTGGGATCAACATCATAATTACAAATAGCTAGAAGGATCCGCTCTAAGAAAATGAGATATTTTCTTCAGGTAGGACAATCAAAAATCAATTAGGACTTAAACACAAGACAGCACTGCCAGGCCCTGGAGGTGTAATAAGTAGCACTTGGCTTGCCTCTTCATTACCAAGATAATCAAGAATGACACTGCTTAATTATTTGCAATGATCCTACATAATTTGTTTCTGAAGTGTTATGCTGAGTTAGGTCGCCTCATTGTGCAGCCACCAACAGTTCCTTTCCATGGTGTTTATTCTAATGACACACTGGAAACATAAATCAGCTCCTTTGCAAGATTTCCACAGTCTTGCCAAGAGGCAAAACCAAACACTCCCATGGGGGAATTTCTTTGTTTTCCTGTCTTAGGGTCAAAGTCAGAACTTGGAAAAGTTCTGATTTTTGGAGTAAAACTCTGGGAGTTCTCCAGCCAACATGGATATATAGACTGAAGGCTTCTGGAGGTTATAGTGAAAGAAAGAAAAAAGTAGTTTGGCAAGCTCTCATTAAACTGCAAGCTACTCTAAAAGCAGAATGTGAAGTTCCAAATGTTTTGTTCCTTAATTTGATGTAGGCACAGGGAAGCCATCCAGATTGGTACCACAGCATATGAGGAAAAGGGAGTTGTTCCTTCTCATACTACACATCACTCTAGAATCACTTCTTTATCCCACTCAGCCGTTACAGACTGAGAAAGAAACAGAGTTGCCTTGGTGCTAGGGTAAACACTAAGAGTGGGTTCTAATAGGTTATCTGCAGTGTGAGTGTGATTCATACCATCAGAGCCAGGAAATACTGAAGAGTTAAAAGAGCAGCAAGTCTACAGAATAGGCAGGAAGTTTTACAAAAGGGTAGGGAGATTGGAAATGTTTTACTGCAGGTGACAGAGAAAAGAGGATACTTAATAGAGGTGACAGTCCAACAAAAATGAACTGAATGTATATAGAACAATTTTCACTTTTCCTACACACACTTCTAGTCAATAATATCTGCAAAGAGAGGTGATAGCAAATAAATCAAAAAGCTGATTCCCCACTACTTCTAAAAGCTATATAAACATCATCGTGCTTAAGTTAGTTGTCAAACTTGTGTCTTTCTTCAGAGCTTGGTAGTGGTGATATTTGGGAATCAGGCTTTGCAATGTCTTTCAGAGCACCTAGAAACATCTACCGGAATCCACCACATCAGTTACAAATGCGTAACCTTGAGTAAGGCATTCAAGACTTCACAATCCCTACGTATTCCTTAGTTTATTCCTTAGTTTAATGAATACATGATCTTGCTTTGTGCTTCCAAGGCATTTCTGATTGGCAATCCTAAGGTGAATGTATCATGAGGTTTTCTGGGGCTGAGATTGTGTGATGCAACCAAGGTCACCCAGTGAGTTTTCTTAGTTGATCAGAGAATCAAAGTCTGGTCCCCAGGGCCATAACTCAACACTCAAAACCACCACACCACTCTGCCTCTCATATGCAGAGACTGTAAAAGTCCCCAAATCTCCACTTACCACACAGCAGCCAGTGTAATCAATGGAGGGCTGTTCCCCTGTCAATAAGGAAGCAGTGGACTGATGTTCGCAGCTATCATTCCAGCACAAGCAATCTCTGACATGAGAGAGAATTGCAACAGGGACCCTACTTCTGCCTGTCACATTGAAGACTGCTGATGGGAGGAATGGAACCATCAGTCAGCCACTTCCTGATTGACAGGGGAACAGACTCTCATCAATTGCAACAGATGCTGCCTAGTAAGTAGAGATGATAGGGATTGGGCCATGACTGACAGCATAGATACATAACTATGGTAGTTATGCACGCTTAACTGCTCAAGTGAATTTTGGCCATCAGATCCTGAGAAAAGTGCTGCTAGATCAATTTGAAGGCCTACTTAGTCCAGCATACTGGTTTTACAGTGGCCGTCCAGATGTTATGGGAAGTGCACAAGTCCAGTAGCATAACCTTGCTTGTATTCCTCAGCAACAGATATTCAACAGAAGCCCTGTCAAGCAAATACATGTTCTTCACAGTGTGTTGATGATAAGCATACAAACTGTATACCACGCAGGGTGTGAAGATTTCTCACACCTATTCAGGGCTAGTAGTCCCTTCTTTGCAAGGAAAAGAAGAAGAAATTTCAAGTGACGAACTATGTTCCAAGAAAAAAAAATAGGTTGGAATCCAAGAGACCTCATAGGCCAAGGGTGGGAAACAAGCAGCCCTCCAGATGGTGCTGAACTGTATCTCCCAACATTACTTCCCATTGGCAATAGTGGCTGCAATGGATGTGATTTGCACTCAAGCAACATCCGGGAAGTTGCGAAACTTCCACCTTGGACTTACTTCTAAGTTGGCTCGCCATAGGTTTTTGGACTCCAATTCCTTTCACTGTCACAGCACAGAGGGTGATAGAAATTGCATCCCAGAAGTATCTGGAGAACCATCGAGTACACCTGCCTTAGGTACTTACATAAACACCAGATCATCACAACTCTTTGCATTTGTATTGGACGTTATTCCCAAGGAAATCTTACTGGCACAACTGGCCTAACATGTAGTAGTAGGGCTATGATTAGAATTCCATTGCACATCTCCGAGCTCGGTGTTAGGACTGGAACTGGAAAAGACTGGACTGGAAAAGAATTTCATTGTCATGTCCATTTGCTGCACCCAGATGAGTGGCAGCTCCCGAGCTTTAAAATAAGACAAAGAGCACCTTGGCTTGGAAATCCACACGTTTGCAAGACTGGTGGTGGGTTCTGAAGAGATAAACACACATACAAAGCCATGCATGCATTCAAAAAGTGCAAATTGCTATAAATGTGCACAACCAAAAAAATAGTTGCCGATAGGGACATATGCACCTTTAGTCAATGGGGAAATGTGCACATTTTTAAAAAAATGCAGAAATAAATACATTCAAAGAGTGGAGGAGGAGGAGGAGGAATGACATCTTGAGATAAAATAAGGATGGGACAAGAAGGCAGGTGAGATTTGGAGAAAAGCAATAGACTCACACTTGAGTATAGTATATAATTTCTTGACCTAGCAAGCTGCTTATCCTTGCATCTAGTTCTTGTTCCTCCAGATCCATTTGAAGTTTTCTGCCAAGGATTCTAGTAGACACTGTTGGCCCAAAACCAATACTTGGTCTTCACAGATGTTCCTCTGAGGATATTTTAAATTGGGCTAATCCCATTCTTATTCAGTCATCTCAATAATTAAAAAGCCCATTTACAATGTGAGTGGTAAACTTTATGATAATGGTTTATTAATACTTGACTTCATGCTCCCCAATTATAAATTTTGGAGCTGTTTTTAACAGTGCTGAAGCTAGCATTATCTATTTAACAGATCTGTTTATTTACCATGAATATTTATGCACACTAAACACTCAATAAATCAGCAGTGTTAATTCTGGAACCCACTGTAAATCTTTTCATAGAAATTTATGGTTAATTTGCTGGAATCTGATGCACAGTCAAATGCAGTAAATTAATTGTTATATTCCAAACGACATTTATGGCTCACATTCTGTAACAAACACAGTTTAGAGCAGTGATATTGGGAAGGAGGAAGGAGATGCTGCATGATGTAAAACAGTGGATGGAGAGGGTGGAACAAACAGGGAGGAAATCCAATGAATTAAAATTAAACAAAAGACTATGGGACTGAGGATAGGAACACAACCTTAAATTAAGAGAAAGAGATTACAATCCTTTGCAGTTATACCCATTAATTAATTCGTTTTTGCAAAGTACTAGCCAAGTCCTGTTAATCTTTGTAGTCTAACAAGGGATAACTTCATTCCTTTTGTGGTATAATTTTAATGTGTTTTAGCTACTTCTATACTGTGTGAGGTGCATGGCCTGATTACTTAGATGTGTTTTGTAACACAGGCTTTCAATTTGCAGTATTCTCACATTTTTAAAAAAGTAACCAACAAGTAACTATTACTTTTGAATGATAGAATTACTTTTTTTTTAATGGTGCTTTAATGACAATTCATTTAGGTCCTTGGAAGCATAACTAATTACTTTTGAAGCAACATTTCTTGCTCTGCCTTCAGGTGCTCCCCCAGTGGGCTCACCTCCATGCCCTTGGTACTCTTGCTCTTGTCTTCTAGGCCTAGCAGACTTCACCACTCTATAAGAAAGGGCTAGGACACTGCTGCTGCTCCTTGGTCTTGTCTCTGGTCTCATGCTCAGAAAGAGAATATGAAGACGCAGTGGCAGCACGGTGGGGTGGCATGGGGCCATGAGAGTGTATTGGTTAGGAGTAGGCCCCTGAGAGGGTTGGAGGACTGACAAATCCAATACCTAATGTGAGCCCTGACCCCACACTTGGATTGATTTGATTGCTGGCCAAATACTGTTGGGTGCTCCAGCAGTAGCAGCACTATCAATATAGAAGTGACTTACTTCTCAGCTGCTTCTGTTTCCAAGGGCTGGTAATAGGATGAGCCTGCTTCAGTAGAAAGGCCAGTTCTTAAAGTGGGAAAAGAGCACCCAGACAGGTAAAGTTGGAAGATCTCTTGATATCTACAGAAGGCAACATGGGGTCCTCCAGATATTGTTGGACCATCACTTAGCATTGGTCATGCTGGCTGAGGTTGATTGAAATTGGATTCCAAGGGTACCTGGAGGGACATAGGTTCTCCCATCCCTGCTTTAGATTAACAAAGGCAGGTCTTGTCCCTAAAGGCTAAATGTGCTAGGAGAAATCTGCTGAAGATCTCAAAGTATACCAGCTGCATGATGCCAGAGGCAACAAAGTACTCTGCCTGCATTACAGTAGAGACCCCAAAGTACATCAGCTGTATTACAGCACAGGCACCAAAATACATTGGCCATATTATGCCAGAGATCCCAAAGTACCCTGGCTGCATTACACCAGAAGCATGAGGAACATTGTGTTCCCTAAGACTGTTCCTCTTCAGGATATCGCCCTGGTTATATAGAAAAACTCTCTTTGTTGAAAACAAAGTCATAACACTGAACTTAGTGCTCTGTGATTGCCGGGGGCAAGCGGAGAGAGAGGAGACAGCTTTGCTGTATTTTCTCTGTTTATTTGCCAATAATTCATGTTGCAAACACGATGCAACAAAGAGCAACATTTACATGTAAACAAGATTGTTCAGACTCATATAATTTTATATATTAAAGTTAAAGCCTAATTAGCCTTTTAAGTCAAGCTGATTATGTCTTGTTTGCTATAATATTCATTCAGATACATAAAATATACTAAGCAGTGTTCCATCTGAATCCTATCAAGCAAAGTTACTGAAGCATGAGGCCTATGGAAGCAGTGAAGCAGAAGACCATGCTATTACATGGATAAATGCTCCAGAGTTACTGAAGCAATACAAAAACAATCACAGAACATGGCTTTCTGAGGTCTCCAACGCTACTCATTTTTTAGAGGGGGGAAAAAAATAGAGAAACAGGAAAAAGCTATTCACTACCCAGAAGCCTCCAACTGCCCGTGCCATTAAAGTGGAAAGCAATTTCCCCATTTAAAAAAATTGAACAGTGGAACAAGAGTTAGGGAAAAAAAGACACACGAGGAAGGGGAGTATTTTTTGCTTGTTTATTAATTAATTTGTTTGTTATTGTCCATGCCAATTGTCCTTGAGCTATGAGGAAAAGTTAATTTTTGGATGACAATTAGATGGGGGATTGTAGGAGTTGCAGTCCTCAAAAGTAACTTTTCCAAGCTCTGCCTAAGACCACTACAGAACAAAGGACCACCAGTATAATAATATGCTAGCTCCAGCAATAGGGCCAAAGCATTTGGGTTCTGCTACAGGAGGTAAATGTGTCTCTGGGCAACACTGCCTGGCATTATAGTATCAAATCAGAGGCTGAGAAATTGGGAAGAAACTTTCCCATCATTCTTAAATGTACCCTAATAATGTGATCAATCCACTTTGATTAGTTTCATATGCATTTTAGAAGACTGCCCGGCGGCAAGAATCTGTCCAAATTTAATTAAAGAAACATATCATTGGTGCCACAGTCAAGTTTCATGACCTGCATTCTCATGACTGACAACTAGCTGGTAGAAATTCACTTCTCATAATAAAAAAGAGTTTCTTCCTTCTCTTCCTCTTTCCAACTTCCAAAAGCCATTCACCACTCTCAGTTATCAAATACACCTAAGGTTTGTGTGTGTGTGTGCTTTAATATTCAATGTCTCTGATCAACCAACCAAACGGGATGACTAAATGTCATTTTAATAACTGCAAGGTTAAGACCTTGTATGTCAGGTTTTGCCTGGAGCAAAATGCTTCTTACTTATTTATTTATTTATTTATTTATTTATTTAGGCCAAGTGGTACAAATGTCTGCGAAAATAAGATAGGCTGACAGACTTTTCAGACGAAATGTGCTTCTGAAATAACCTACTTTTTATTACATATATATTTTAATGGTTTTTTTCCCCTTTTTCTGTCTGTCCTGAGGTATTATTTTTCTCAGAGAAGAGGTTCTGCTGGGCAATGCTGCCCTCCTGTGGTAAAAAGTTTTAAAAGCACACACATACACACATATACACAACACCACCTAGAGTTTTATTCTGCAGATTTGCCCTTGCCTTCATTTGTGCAGAGTTAAGCTCTTCCTGGCTGTACACAAGACATAAATTCCCTCTGTCTCCACAGCTGAAGGGAACTTTGGTTGGTGGTGTAAATTTTAAATAAAGCAAACTATGCAAATCTGACTGAAATGATTACAGAGTTGTGTGACAACAGGGTTTGACAGAGAGCTGAGCAGTCTGCAGTTCTGTATTACACAAAGTCATACCAGGGGTCCCTTGTAGAAGCTGAAAGCATCATTCTCTCTCTCTCTCTCTCTCTCTCTCTCTCTCTCTCTGCATGGTTATTTTCATTACAGGCGCTGCAAGGTGAGATTTGGAAGGTTTGATGTGCTGCCTGCATCACAATGACAGAAAATCATTTGGAATTGATTGCTCTGAAAAGGCTGAATTACTCCATATGGTCTGATCTTTGATTTGATTGTAAAGGAGAATGGTAGGAGGGCAGGCAGATTGAGATAGAGATTCCACAATCCACGGAAGAAACAATGTGGATGAAAAAAGAAAAAAGATCACCAAAAGAAGAATGATGATGATGATGATGATGATGTAGACCCCAGAGGACTTTGATTTTTTTTTAAATGTACATATCCCTTTATTAACAGGGGAAAGGTTCTGCAAAGATGGATTGAATAAGAGTTCCTACCATACGTGGCAATTAAAAATGCAAGAAAGAAAACAAATAAAACAGGAGATTAGTTGTGGGGCTGGGGGTGCATAAGGCTTGAAACTTGCTGCTGCAGCATTCTATGAAGCTGGTGAATATATCACTTTGTGCGATGATTTGTGTTATGATCATACAGATCGCAGGGGGAATGTACCTCTATTTTGACAGAAGTGAGTGTCCCTTAAGGCTATTCTGGTGCTAGGCTTCATCGTTTATCAGTAGCTTGATAATTCTGCTAGGTGAGGACAGAGACTTCATAAGGGAGAAGAATACCTCTCTCAGCTCACCTATGCATCCACAGAGGAGACCAACAGTACACTGCACTTTGTTGTACATGTATGTCCCTCCAAATTGCCTGTCAACTTATGGTAAACCATAAATATCATAGGGTTTTTTTAGGCAAGAAATACTTCAAGGTGGTTTTGCCAGTTCCTTCCTCTGAAATATAGCTTAGGGCACCTAGCATTCATTGGCAGTTTCACATCCAAGTACCAACCAGGGCGGACCCTGCCTAATTTCCAAGACCAGACAGGATCTGCTGCCTTTGGGGTATTTACACCCTTGCTAGAAGGACAAAATGCATGTTTTTAAACAGGGAAGAAGAAAATAGACTTTATAATCTCTTATTTCTGCTCAGGTTTCTAAAACATGAAACCAGATGAATTACAGTGAAATCTTAATGAGATAAAGGTATTTTATGGACAAGGAAATCTGTTAATCTAAATATGCTGATATGTCTTTGGTGAGGTTGTATCCCATGTTGAATACACTCCCTCAAAAGAAAGAGAGAGAGACAAAGAGAGAGGGAGAAGTGCACAGTTTCGGGTGCTCTTGGATTCAATGTGTTCAGTGAAAATGTAAGTGGCAGGAGTGACCAGGAGTACTTCTTACTCTCACTGGCTAATTTGCCAGCTATTGTTCTATCTGAAGCAGATCTTGGAAAGTTCTAAAATGAATTCCAAAAGTAATTTATTGTTGTTGCAAGAGTAACTTGTTACATTATTTGGTGGGTTACTCGTTAATTTTCCATTATTTTGGAAGGAGGGGAACAACTTTAGGACTAATAAGAAAATGTAGTGAAATCTGAAATATTCAGTTCAAAATCCTTCCAGCAGCACTTCAAAGTTATTAAAAAGGCACTCAAAAAGTAATGAGAAACTTTACTTATTATAGGCCCTCTCCACAGCTTACCTTGTCCTGACGTGGGCGCGCGGGGATCACGCAAGCAGCCTCTTGCGAGAGGCACTCATGTCCCCTCTGCTTCTTCTCCACAGCAGCTCCCTGCTGACCGGCAGGAAGCATGAGGGCTCTGCCTCTTCCTTCTGTAGTGTAGCCGGGTACTTTCCCAGGCTGTGCTGGTGGAGGAAGCGCAAGGGCCACATCTCCAGAGGCTCTGCACGGAAGGTAAGTGCATGTGGGGCCCCGGAGCAACACGCGATCACATATCATTTTCGGCAAGAAGCTGAAGATGATATATTGCGCGATCGTCGCCTACTGGCCTGGGCAGAGTCGTGCAGTTGCGAGGACGTCATGTGAAACGGTCCTTGCAATCGCGCAATGCTCCAGAGGCCCTTTTGCCTGGGAAATGACATGCGAAAAGGGCCATAGTCTTTCCCTTTCAACTAATGTTGCCATCCATTATGTTACTTAGAAGCAGTATCTTCATTCTGTGCTTGGTACCCAAACAGCAACCAACCTGCTATAGGAATCCATGTTATGCCGCAGGGTTGGTGACTCTCATATCAATATGGTGATAGATCCCCTCTCAATTTTAGCCTGAACTGAAAGGAAATATCTAAAGAGCTGGACTTATTTGGAAGATGGGCTTTAGTTGCTTGGAAAGCTTTTTGAAAGATTCACCATGCTACTGATCACAAGGTGTTATCTGTAATTCATTGCTTCTAAGTTCTGATCTGATAATAGGAAATCTTATCTCAGTGGTTCATGTTCTGGTTATGTCCACTCTAGACTGCAGTAAGGCACTCTGTGAGGAGCTGCCTTTAAAAACTCCAGTTATTAGGTGCTGAACCCTATTCCCCCTCCCCCAACAGATTCACCATCCTGCTGGCTTGGAAGTCACCAGCCATCTCTCTATATGGCACCAAGGCCATTTCTGCACTAGACTATTATAGCACTATTAGTCTACTTTCAACATCCTATGGAATCCTGGGGTTAGCAGTTTAGGGAGGGGCCTTTAGAATTCTCAGCCAGAGAGCTCAATAAACTACAAACCCCAGAGTTCCACAGGATATTGAAAGTGGAATAATAGAACTATAACTGTCTAGTGCAGAACTGGCCCAAGTCTGAAGATATTACACTGGATGTTCCTTTGTTTTCCAGCCTGAGACAGTTTGTTAACTGATCATCTGAAGAATTATCCATCTGTCTACGCATTAAGGTCAATGTTGCTGACCTTGCTCTCTGGCCCATCCCTAGAATGACAGATGTGAGGGCTAGGACTTTCTTCATAGTGGTCCCACATTTATGGAATACACCTCCTAGTGTAGTCCATACCCATTGCTTTAAAAATCAAACTTTAAAGAATTATTTCAATCTGGATTTTATTTGTTGCAAGCTGTCTCATTACTTTGCACTGTTTTAAGGGTGATATGAAGACTGACAGGTTTGCATATGATAATGTTTTATTTGACAATTGTATACTATCCTCTGAGGCTTTTGTGTCCTGAAAGGTGCTTCAAAAATATTTAGATAGATAATAAAAGAGAATGGGGGAACCTTAGTTCCTCAGTGGAACATACTGCATTAGATTTGTCCAATGGAGGGCTCCTTCAGAGCAAATTGAAATGAGTGTCCATTACAAGGTCTGCTTGACCCATTCCCAGAATGCTAAGGGCTCGCAATCCCAGAGTCCTCTTTGGCAGGTAGTAAAACTCCACTGGGAAGCTAGAACCACCTCCTCCTTCTTTTTCTACCCTTAAGTTGGGGGAGAGGGTTGCTGGAGGCACATCAGTATTCAGGAATTGATATGTGTAGGCAAACTTGAAGGAGGAACAAAAAAATCTATCCATCCCATATGTAAACATGGGAGCATACTCTAAGGAACAACTCCTTCAGAATGAATAGAGATGGGCAACAAAGTCCCATTGGTTTCAGTGGGACTGCGGGACAACTGGCTTTTGCTGGTATCTGGGTTATAGGGCATTTTTCTCCAACCTGGTGCCTACTAGCTATGTCAGACTCCAAATCCCAGAAGACTCCAGCCACTTATGCTACGTATCTGACTAGAGCAGCCCTCCCAGACCTGCCACCTTCCTTCCAGATGTGTTCAGCTACAAAATCCCATTATCCTCAGTCATGTAGGTATGGTGGCTAGGTGTGGTGGGGCTTGTAGTTCAAGACATCTTGAATACTGAGAGTTGGGGAGGACCCCTTCCCAACTCTGGCTGATGAGAGTTGTAGTGTAACACAACTGGAGGCCCTCAGGTTGAAGATGGCTCCTCTACGTGGACACAAATCATTAATAAAATCCTTGCTGTCTTCACTTCAACTTACAGTAACGACATCTAAAATATTTTTCTACATTGCTTTCAACCACACATTGCCCCATGAGTTGTTTTGAAAACACACACATTGCATACACACACATCCCTACCTCCTGCAAACAAAAATCACTTATTTTGTTTTGTATACTACAATTGTCACACTCCATGCTGAACTCTCTCTCAAACTCAATTTGACATCACGCTCCCTGGGAGTGCCAATTTTGACAAGCTGAACAAGGAACTGTCCACCCCAGAAGTCCATTACTTGTAAATATGCTTCTAAGAACACTGAAAATGCAAGCCTGATTTTCTTTTTAAACAACACAAAGAAAACCTTTTCTTTCACTGCGTACATAAATCAAATGATCCGTGTTCCCCTTTTAAGGAGCACAGATTTCATGCCCATCGAAGCACTTTACTCTTCAAATTATTCATGTTCCTCTGTAAAAACCACAGTAGTTCTAGGGAAAGGGGAAAACATCGCTCAGACAATCCTTAGCATCTATAAGATGAACACTTTTATTTTTATTTTTTAAATTCCACAAAAATTAACCATTCTATTTGCCACTACAAGGTCTGTTATGTGTTAGAGGATCCATATTTTAATTAGAGATGGGTTTTATAGTAACCAGAACAGAAAAACAGATTATACAATTGCAGGTGTATCTTCCTTCAGTCACTAGCCTGTTGTAGAAAAGAGATTCATTCAAAATGGTAGCCCCAATCCAACCAATTCTTGGAAGCAGAAGCAGAATACCTATTTTTGTTCCCCAGAAGTAGCTGTTATAGAAATCTGTGCTACACTCAGCATTTAGCTGCCTGAGAACCATGGAAAACAGAATACAGAATTTTTCAAAAAAGGAAAGAAAAAAAAGTAATTATATTCATTGCTCTAAGCTCTCCTCAAAAAAAAAAGCGGTTGGTTACTGTTACAGGTTTTTTAAAAGTAACAATTCCACTTTCTCCAGAAATAACTAAAAGTTACCTTTAGTTAATTTTTAAAAAGACATGAAGTCGGGATTGTCCTCCATATGAGGGGATTATGGTTTAGTGTGTAGATTGAACATGCATTACTGTTAGTAATTTTCCTGATGGCTTTGTAGTAAGGATATTGCAGGTGTACATTCCTAAGTAGCAGTTCTCAAAACATTCGCTAGAGGAGAAAGATAGTAGCTATGGTGACCTGGCGGTCATCCTGACCTGCAGTAGAGAAAATATGCACTCGCTTATCTCTCGTGTGAAACTGAACTGTTTAACCTTAGAGATTTGGGAATATTTACCACTTCTGTCTTTTGACGTCTGTGTTCACTGCTCTGCATCTTCTCAATAAATCTGCTATGTAAGTTTATTGGTCCTGTGTTCGAGTCTGATCCTGACACATTTGAATGCTGCAAGCTTCTGACTTGTGATATACAACACAGCCTCCTCCCATCCACCTAGTTATCTCAACACTCAGAAAAAAAGCATAACTTAAGAGGTAGAGTAGGAATGGGCAACTACAAACAGAACAGGGGCCATTTTGCCTTTTTGTACCTCCCTTGCAGGCCTCAGCAGCACATTTCAGGCCCTTTCCGCACCTTGCCATCTTTCGGCGCTGGGGAGTGGGGATCGTGCAAGCAGCCTGTGGCAAGAGGCTCCCATGTCCAGAGTCCTTCGGCTCCGCACAAGCTGCCTGCTCACTCAAGAGCCCCATCTCTTCCTTCCGCAGCACAGCCTGGGACTTTCCCAGGCTGCACTGGGGCAGGAAGCGCGACCGGCACGGCTCCAGAGGCTCCGCACAGCAGGTAAGTGTGCGCAGGGCCCGGGAGCAATGCGCAATCGCGCACCATTTTCGGCTTCTAGCTGAAAAGGGAAAGGTGCGAGATCTGTGCCTGCCGGTCCCTGGAGCATTGCGTGATTGTGAGTGCGTTGTGCAGATCTCTCCTCACAATCGCGCAACACTCCAGGCCCTCTTTCGCATGGAAACTGCCATGCAAAAAGGACCTCAGTGTGCTTGAAGTGACATGATGTCACTTCCAGCTAGCATTTTGGCTGATTTTTAGCTGTTTTTTTGGTTTTGTTTTGTTTTGTTTTGTCTGTTGGGAGAGGTTTAGGGAGCTGGGGGCTAGGGGAACAAACTGTTGTCAAACAGATTTTTTAAAAATCACTGAAAAATCAGCCCTTTCCCCTACAAAAAAATGAAATTTGGGAGAATCTCGTGGATTTGAAAAGCTTTTAGGGGTTCCTGAGGGCTGCACTTTGGGGTGCCAAGGCCACACTTTGCTCACCCTGAGCTGGAGACACAGCAAAAGCCAGCATTTGAGCCATGTGCTATTCCTCTTCCATCCCTGAAACTATGAAAGTTACAAATGGGTGGATGAGGGATGTTGTGTCTTGTTAATCAGAATGTGAGGCAATTATGCTTCCATGATTAAAGGAACACACTGTAAGTATTTGTGTTATTTGTTACTACTTATATCTAACGTCTGGTAGGAAGTGAGGCAAGTACACTTCAGTGGCAGAAAGTTAGGCTTGCTTCTGTGAAAGGACTGGTGCTGCTGAGGCTACCACTATAAACCCATGGAAATTTCCATGAGCATGTCCCAGCAGGGGTGTCCCACTGGCAGCAGGAAGTGAAACAATGGCCACTTCCATACTGGACTGTTATAGCGCTATTATTCCACTTTCAACATCTATGGAACTCGGGGTTTTCAGTTTAGGGAGGGGCTGATCAGCCCCTCCCTAAACTGCAAACCCCAGGATTCCATAGGATGTTGAAAGTGGAATAATAGTGCTATAACAGTCCACTGCGGAAATGGCCAATGAGTTCTGAGGGTGTGACAGGCCTTGCTAAGGATCTATAGGATTCTACATTCCCTCACTCCTCCAATTTGCAGCTGAAAACAACCCAAAATTTCCAAGGGTAGTTTTCCTTCCATGGGAGTCAGGAAGAGGAAAAATTAAAATGATTTGCTCTCTCCCATCCCATCTGTAGTTAAATGGCAGGCTTTGGGTACAATGTTTGCTTTTGCATGGTTTCTTCCCCAGCAGAACTGCTGTTTGGTTTGTTGCCACGAAAACAATGAGTCTAATACCACTCTGAAGACACACACATTTATTTCAGAATATGCCGAGGACAGGGAAGTTTTACATCTCCAGATGTTTTCGCTTACAAATCCTATTAACTCCACCAAGCACAGCCAGTGATAGTGGATTGTGGAGGTTGTAATTGGAAACATCTGGAGAGTCAGTGGTTCAGCATCACTGAGAGTCAGTGGTTCAGCGTCATTCATCTTTAGCTCAGTATGGCTTATGCTGTAATGCATTTGTTATACTTTAAGAGCTACAAGAGTCTCTGCGGTATGTAAGAACATATGGATATATTAAAAAATATGATAGCTTGTTTAATTGTGGTTTAACGTTCCTGTCATCAGATTTTCAGCTTTCTCTTGCTGTAGCCTTGTTGTAAGCTGCCAAAATAAAACAAAACAAAACAAAATAAAATAATAAATTGGCAACATCCATTAATTTCATTTGTATGCCACCTTTCTCCCAGCATGGGACCCAAGACGGCTTGCAAAGAGAATAAATGTAAAAACCTTAACAATAAAAAAAATTTTAAAAGTCCATATTAAACAGTATAAAAATGTTTAAATGACACACAAAAGTTTAAAAGACAACTAAAACACTCAACCCGATAAGTGGCTTCTCTGCTTACACATTAAAAACTTGCTTAAACAAAAATAATATTGCCTGCCCGTGAAAGGAAAACAGAGAGGGGGCCAGCATACCATCCCACAGAAGGGAATTCTATTGGGTGGGAACAGCCACTGTTTTTAACAAGGGAATTCTATGCTCTCCATAACTGGCCCTAGTAAGCATTCTGGCTGCTGTATTTTGGACCCACTGAAGTTTCCACTACCAGAAAATGTTCTGGTTTACTAGCCTACACAGACAGAATCCTGTTCAGCAGTTACAGTACAGTAACCTGGCTGTACAATATCATAACTGCTGAGGATCCATGTTTATGGTCATGAACAACCAAATGTGACCCCCCCAAAAAAAACACTACATTCATAGCCCAGAGCTACACCAACCAAAGCATTTCCAAGGCAATGGAGACTGATGCTCTGGGAAATGACATCTGCATCATGCTCCCAATCAAAGGGTCCTTTGGGACAAACAATGGTTGGATCTTGAGCGGTCACTTCAGCTGTCTGTTTTCAAGGCACTCTGTGGCCAAGAACTCACTGTGGACATCATTTCCCAGAGCACTAATTTCCAATTTCCAGCACCTAGTCAGGATGCTGCCAGATTGTGAAGGTAGGTTGGGGGGACATCATCAGCTGTAACTATCATGAGATTGCTCTGTCACCATAGATGCTTTGGTGATGCAGGATCTCAGCCACTTATGTATAAATGAGTCTCAATGAACTTTGGTGAGTTCACTGCCAAGAAGAAGCACGTTAAATTAAGTTAACTGTTTCCTTGAAATCATTCATGAAGATTTTGTCTCAAAAACAGCTGCCCAATAACAGCTCCAGAGAGTAATATAAAGTGTGACCAGAAAGGGATAAAAATAAAATTATATGAGAGAAGATAAAGATTCTTTCCTAGGTGATCACAGAACAGAGAACTATGAAAAGATGATGTGTTACAACCACGTATAATTGCATACAGTACATGTATTGTGTAGAACATAGTTTTATTCATGCCTGTGTGAGCTTCTACTGGATTCAACAGAGCTGGTGTGTTGAGCATTGCACCTTAAAGCTTAATTCATTTAATCTAGAAATAAATCCCACTGAATTCTGTGGCCAGTAGCTAAGCAATAGTCCCAGCTAGAGGAGATCCACTGAATCAGTGGAACATTTCAACACTTATGTAAGTTTTATCAGTCCATCAGGTCTACTCTAGTTACTCTAACTGGATTTAGGCTTATGAAATTTACGTCCTAATAGGCATATATAGGATTGTACTGTCAATGGTATAGTGCTAAATTTGGAAATGCAGATACTGAACATTACTTGTTTAAATTATTTTATGAGTTTAATTTTTAACTTTTATATGCTGTGAATTTTTAACTTTGCATGTTTTAACTTTTCTAAGCCACCTTGAGTCCTGAATTAGGAAAATGGTGAGACATAAATATCATCACAGCCATCACCAATATCATCATGACAGTCCAAATCTTGCCCAGAAGGCAGCTGTCTTGATGAACAGTTGTAGAAGTGTTCATCTCCACAAGCAGGTCTTCTGTAAAGTTAATTGGAATTAACAATTCATTCAAGCCCAAGCCCCTCAAAATACTTTACATTACAGCAGAGGAAGTGGACAACAATATTTTGTTAGAAAAATCTATTTTGCCTCCAGTTCCTGTGAGATTTGCACCCACAGCCAAAGAGAACAGAAGTCTGAAAGGGTGGCAGCAGACATAGAATGGTAGAGTTGGAAGACACCATAATGTCCATTCAGTTCAACCATCCTGCCATACAGGAAAACACAATCAAAACACTCCCAACAGATGGACATCAAGCCTCTATTTAAAGACCTCCAAAGAAGGAGAACCAACTACTCTTGAGACAGGGTGTTCCACCATTGAAAAGCACTTACCATCAGTAAGTTCTTCCTAAAGGTTTAGATGAAATCTCTTTTCCTAAATTTTGAAGCCATTGCTCTGTATCCTAGTTTCTGGAGCAGCAGAAAACAAATTTGTTCCATCTTCAATATGGCATCTCTTCAAATATTTAAATATAGCTATCATGTCACCTCTTAACCTTCTCTTCTACAGGCTAAACATGCCAAGCTCCCTAGGCCACTCCTCATATGGCAAGGTTTCCAGACCTTTTACCATTTTCGTCACCCTCCTCTGGACACTTTCCAGCTTGTCAATATCCTTCCTGAACTGTGGTGCCCAGAACTGGACACAGTATTGCAGGTGGGATCTGACCAAAGCAGAATAGAGTGGCATTGTAATTTCCTTTGACCTAGATACTATACTCCTATTGATGCAGGCTAGAATCGCATTGGCTTTTTTAGCTGCCGGTCATATTGCTGACTCATGTTCAGCTTGTAGTCTACTAAGACTCCTAGATCCTTTTCACATGTACTGTGGTCAAGCCCAGTGTCACCCATCTTATATCTATGCATTTCACTTTTTCTGCCTAAGTATAATACCCTACATGCTAGTTTTGGCCCAGCTCTCTGACCTGTTAAAAGACATTTTGAATCCTGCCCTCTGGGGTATTAGCTACCCCTTCTAATTTGGTGTCATCTGTAAATTTGATAAGAATGCCCTCTATTTCCTCATCCAAGTCATTGATAAAGATGTTGAATAGCAATGGGCTCTAGACAGAACCCCAGTAGTCACTTCTCTCCAGGATGAAGAAGGACCATTGGTGAGCACCCTTTAGGTTTGCTCGGTTAACCAGTTACAAATCCATCTAACAGTAGCATTGTCTTGCCCAGATTTTACTAGCTTGTTTGCAGGAATATCATGGGGGACCTTGTCAAAGTCAAGATATGCTATATCCATAGCATTCCCTTCATCTAAAAGTTAGTAATTCTATCAAAAAAAAAATAAGATTAGTCTGGCACGATTTGTTTTTGAGAAACCCATGTTGACTTTTAGTGATAACAGCACTTCTTTCTAAGTGCTTACAGACCATCTGTTTAACGATCTGCTCTAGAATCTTTCCTTGTATTGATGTCAGGCTGACTGGATACTAATTGCTTGGGTCTTCTTTTTTTTACCTTTTTGAAGATGGGGACACTGGCCTTCCTACAGTCTGCTGGGACTTCAAGTGTTCTCTAGAAATTCTCAAAGATTATTGCATGTGGTTCTGAGATTACTTCTGCCAATTCTTTTAGAACCCTTGGATATAGTTCAACTGACCTTGGACATTCATTTAGAATGGCCAGGTATTCCTGTATTACCTCTTTGCCTATTCTGTGCTGCATTTCTCTTACTGCATCATCTGCTACATTTTCTCAAAGTTGAGTACTATATGCCTTTTGGGAGAAAACTAAGCCAAAGAAGGTGTTGAGTACTTCTGCCTTTTTCTGTCCCTTGTTAGCGTTTTGTCATCTTCTTCACATAGCAATGCAGGGCTGGGGGGGCAGTACTGTTTTAATTGTTACTTTTAATTATCTTTTTAAGCTGCTGTTTTAATTCTTTAACAGTTTAATTGTATTGTAATTTATACTGTTTATGTTTATACTGTTTATGTTAATTGTATTGTTTTAAAGTGTGAGTCACTTTGATGTCCAATTTGAGAAAAAGGTGAGATATAAATTATAGTAGTAGTAATGATAATAATGGTAATAGTGGTCCTGCCATTTCCTGGTTCTTACTTTTGGTATGGACATAACCAAAAAAGCCCTTTTATTGTTTTTTAACTTCTTTAGCAAGCCTGAGATCATTCTGTACTTTAGCTTTTCTGACTTTCTCCTCACATGTGCTATTTATTTTGAATTCCTCTTTGGTGATTTCCCCTTTTTCCATTTCTTGTACATGTCACTTTCAAATCTTACCACAGTTGAAAGTTCTTCAGATATTCATCCCAATTTCTTTAGATAGCCCCCATTTTTCCTCCTCATTGGAACTGTGTGAAATTGTGACTTCAGTGTTTCACTTTTAAGAAACTCTTATCCGCCATGAAATCCCTTCTGAGTACTCCTGACACAGGATCACAGCCAGTATTTCCCTGAGTTTACAGAAATCAGCTTTCTTATATTCTAGAATGTGTGTCTGACTGTGCCTGGATTCCCCTTTCCGCTGCATAACAAAACTCCAGGAGAGCATGGCCACTCCCACATAAAGAGCCTGCCAGTTCCACCTCATTAACCAGGTCATCACTGTTGGTTAAGATCAGATCTAAACTAGTTGATCCCCTTCTTGCCTCTTCCACTTCCTGGACCACTAAATTGTCTGCAAGGCAAGTGAGGAATTTGTTATACCTTATATTCTTGGTAGAGTCTGACTTCCAGCAGATAACAGGATAGTTGATCTCCTATTGCTATAGCATCTCTCCTTTCTGAATGTTTGATCATCTGTACCAGGAAGACACCATCCAAGTCTTCAGTCTGGCTTGGGAGTCTGTAGTAGACATACACAATAACATCACTGTCGTTTCTCTCAATTTTTACCCAGATGATCTCAATCTGGCTTCCAGGATTTAAGTCATGGATCTTTTCACAGGTGTAAGCATCCTGGACATATAATGCTATTCCTCCTCCTTTCTTGTTTAGTTTGTTTCTCTGACATAGGTTATACCTTTCTATTACTACATTCCAACCATGAGACTCATTTCACCCAATTTCAGTGATGCCTATTATATCTTTGCTTTGCTAAGAGTTCATCTTGTTTATTTTTCATGCTCTGTGCATTAGCATAAAGACATCTAAGAGTATCATTCCCCCTAACTGCTTATCTAAGGTTTTTTCCTTCACTGTTAGGTTCTTGTATTATTCACCCAGTTCTCCCTACAACTATTATCTCCAGCACTTCATCTCCTGCCCTCAAGAATACTGTTTCTTTCCCACAAATAATTCAGTTTAAAGCCTTTCTTATCAAGTCTGTGGGACTCTTAGTAAAAACTTCCTGCCCATTGCTGTGAGGCGCAACTCATCACTTGCCAGAAGTCCAGCTTCATGAAACCTCAGACCATGATCCAAGATTTGGAGGGATATCATCTCTACAAATCAAAAAGTCTCAGAGTTCCACCCCTGTGTTCCCTCATTCCACTACAACAGAGATATCAGCCTGCACACAATAAAGTCATAAAAACAATGAATCTTGAAAATGAGAGTTAGTAAATATAGCACTTGTTCTTGTGTTATATATCATTTTTATTCTAAGACATTTTAGCATCACGATTTTGGCACACGCTCTCTCTACATGTGTTAAACAACAAAGCACTTAGTAGATCAAATCTTTGAGAGGACTAAATGCAAAGACCACTGTCTTAAAAATACAATATATGGCCATGCTTCAAACAAGTCAAGGCAGTAAGAAAGAAACAATAGTATTTGTTATTGCTTAATGCATAAAAATAAATCTTATTTACAGGATTTATCAGAAACAAAAATATACAAAGATTTTTTCTTTTATAATAAATATGTATGTATAAGGTAACAGGGAAATTAAATAAATAAAAAGACTACTTTTGCAGCTAGATCTACAAATTAAGTACTCTAGAAATCTGCTCGGAATTGTTTTCACAAATTTGACTGAAAGCCATTGATCACTTGTGCTGGCATAAATACATTTGGGAATAAACACAGTTTGATTTGTCTCACTCCAGATTCCCCATATTGCATCCACATATATTCTAGGTGTTGCTATAAAAGGAGAAGCCTACTTATATTTGAGTATATATGGAGATGTCTCCAGGCTCTAGATCTCAGGTTCTCTTTCTAGTGAAACAGACAAGCAGTTCTTGATGGCGAGGAAGTTCCATATGTGCCAAAGAGCCCTCATGCCCTCAGAACATGGCTTGCTTGCAGCTAAAGTGATCCAAAGCACAATTATACTGGTTTAAACTATAAGACCTTGGTGGGATAATAACATTTCTCCTGCTGCTTTCCTATAGGTAGGCATTTTTACTGTGACACTATTTAAAAAGCAGGTTAAGGAGAATTCCAGGTTTACGTTGCCCCTGATGCAATGTGGCTTCTAAGCAAATAACATTCATACACAGGCTATACAGAGACCTAGATCCCTATACACACTTCATAAACCATGTATTTTGGGGTTTCTCAACAAACAGATCTATTGGCCATTCTGCTGGAGGGGACCAGGAACTTGAAGGTCAAAAAAGGAACTTTTCCAATCTCTCTCTATATATATTCTCTATATATATGTATTATATATATTCAAAAAGAGTCTTTGTGTAGTGATAAAATCCTAAGATTTTTACTTTATCATTGTTTAAGACACCAACCTTTTTAAAATTTGTATTAAAGTCCTGGAAATATGAACTCAGGATTTCAGCAGCTGGTATATCAAGAGAACATGTTGACTGATCTCTGATTATTTCTAATTTTTCTCTCCTTTCTTTCCATAATTTCTTCTTCCAGCAGTTACTGTTCATGTCCTAAGCCAGTATTGTCTAGTCTAAAAATTCTGGTATTTGATCATTATCTTGTCTATATATAAAAGACAGCAAAGATTTGTTTTTAAAAGCTCACAAAAAATAATGAAACATTGAAACTGGAAATTCTTGTCTATACATTTGAGTGGTTATGGTTTAACATGGATGCATGCATTTTAAAAATAGAGATCAGTCTAGAAACCACTTTGTACAAATTTGCACAAATTTGTCTTTAGGCTGGCTTAATTACATAACTGAATGTTTTTAATTCATACTAATTTGCACTCTTTTTCACTGATCCAACTGACTTGAAAAATCTCCACTATTAAGATTTGCAGCGTAGTTTGAGTAACCCCAGTTTTATATTTACCACAAAGCAGTCCTTTTCAGACACAATAGTAAAGTGCAGTCTAGCATTGTATGCTTGAGTTTTGAACCTGTACATTTACCTCTCTCTGTTCTTGAGCAGCCTCAATAACAAGATCAGAAACATTCACAGTCTCCTTTTAAAATAATCAGTCATCCTCATTACAGCTGAATCCAAAGCAACTCTGATTAGTTTATGTTTTTATTAGTTTAACTAATCCAGGACAAAATGGTGGCTTATGATTCTGGCTTATTTGCTAATTATAGTTTAAACTAACCAGACTTCCAAATTCAGATGTAACTGGTCATGTCAGAGAGAAAGAAGTGGCCAACAATCACACGGCTTGCTCAGATAATGTTAAAACATAGATTAACATCATCTCCAAACCCATACAAGTTTTAGGTTTGTGCTGCTTGTCTAGTTAAATATTCTGACCTACAAAAACCACGCAGCACATGAGGAAAGCACAGATTTGGTAATGGTTGGTGTGAGCAAAAAGCTCTCAGCCCAGTTATTTTTTTAATGCCCCAAAAGATCCAACTTCAATGATAACTTTTCATTAAACAAACAATAGTCCTACAATTAAAGAGTCCTCTTTGAAACCTGCAAATATGGACTTATTTTCTAGGCTATCAACTACGTATTTATGAAAACCAAAGTTTCAAGCAAGGGCCTTCTCCCACACATATTTCAAAACAATGCTAAAGCTGGGCACAGAAAAGCAAAATAAAATCTTTACATCTATAAAAACAGACTAGTTTTTTATAAATTAATCATGAGAAAAATGACATGAATCTCAAAATGCAATAAAATCTTTAAAAAATATGTAAAAGAGCCCAAGTCTATCTGGCCAATACATCCATGAGTCACCCTCAACTTCCCAGGGAACTAACAACATCCTTCCTTTTTTGAGGGATAAAGACACTTCTGTCAGAATAATGAAATTTTCTATTCAATAAAGGAAAAGTGCCCACTGTCTAAATCATACTCAACAGGGAATTCTATACTAATAGTTTTCTGACTTCAGAATCTCTTTCATGCGGGTAGTAAGCAAGATCCATATTTACAACACAGACCAAGGGAATGGCTCAGTTGAATAATTTTCAGACAGGCATACAGACAGATTTTCCTAATGACTGGGATTGCAGGTTATTGGTTTGTATCCAAACTCAGGGCAGGATCCAGTGGACTGTCTTGCATTGGTGGAAGCTAGCTCCTTCCATCAGTAGAAGCAGGAGGGGTAATCTCTTCTTCCTCCTGCAGTGCCTCCATCTTCCAGTGCAAGTTTTCACTCCAGCAAGGGACCGCAGGGAGGAGGATACAGGAAGAAAAGTAGCCAACATAAGCTGGATTTACCATTTATAGAGGACACCTAGGAGCTTTTATACACAGTTACAGAGCTAATACTCCACTTCAATTGTCATGGCAAAAACCTATGGACTCCTGGGATCTGCAGTCTAGGAAAGGGAATTTAGAATTTGCAGCCAGAGAATTCTAGTGCCCCACCAAACTACAAACCACGGGATCCAACAGGATATCATCATGAGAGTTAAAGCAGAATCGTATTCCTAAAACTGAGTAGTGTCAAAGAGTACCTAGTAAAATATATAGGACTGTTTTTAGTCAAGTTCTATACATTTCAATGTGTTTCCACTAAATATGACAAAGGGATAAATCTAACTATCTTGTTTTCCCTTAATGTTAGATGGGAGAGGAAGCATAGATTACTTGGAATACAATATATGGGGAGGGAAGCCTTTTAGCTTTTTCTCCCAGTTTAAATTTAACCACAGAAAGAGAGAGAGAAAGAGAATTTCTAGAATATCAGACATCCCCACTGGTGCACATTTTTATCTATAGTCATGTGACAAGGCTATGAATTCAGTCTAATTCCACTTTTGAATTTGGCACCTCTCCATTCTGAAATTAAGGGAAAACAAGGAGTGTAGCTGAATGCATGCATGTGAACATCTATCTTGGGCTTGCACATCTTGACAAAAAATCCCTTTTTTGGACTCAGCCTCTCAGAACTAGAGTTTTATGGAGCTACAGTCCCCCAAAAGGAATTTCTTTCAACACTCTGGCCCTGATTTATAAGATTCCCAACATGGAGGGAGTGAGGAATCTTCCAGGAGGCGCCACGTTACTTGTTTAAGTGCTAATTTAGGGGGCAAGCCTGCATCTCAGCTGTACCAATGGTGACTGCTGACTCCTATGTCAGTGGGACAGGGAATCAAGTCCAGGATTTGGCTAGCTTTGAAGGAGCTGTCTAAGGTGCTGAACCTATTTACTAACATAAGAACCACCACTGGGCTATGCCATTTCAGACCGCAGGGCTCATACACTTTCCAGTACGAATGATTTTCTCCATATATGTAACAAAATGTCTGGGGAAATGTTGTAACTCATATGACTCTTGATGTGCTCATTTTCTTCGAACACAAATACATCCTTCCTCACTACTGAACATTCCATCTGCAGTCTGGAGCAGTAAAGCCCAAAATGCAGTGATAAGGAAGCTGACCTCATGTACCCCCATTAGCTAATATTTATGGTTTCAAACAGATTTGTTCATTCTAAAACTCCAAAATGAAACCAAAAGCATGGTCTTATGTTAAACAACTGTTCGTGAAAGTTTTCTAACTTTGGACACAGCCAAATCTTCCTCACCAATTTAGTTCCCTTGATATCAAGTGCCACCATATTTCTCTCCATCTGGGTGCAGCACTACACAGAGATGCTCAGAACTTCTGATAACAAGCTGCAGATTGGTGACAAAATTACAGGAACAGCAGCCCAACTTTTCCATGATCCACGCCAGAGAATGACCATGAACTTTCCATATTGAGTTAAAAAGTTCCAGAATAATGTACATAGTTGTGGTAAGAAATATGGACTATGGAAGGACTAATGAAGTCCTTACTGAGCCAGTTGGATTTAAAAGGCACATGTGGTTTGAGGGGTGCGGTCTTCTGTTCAAAAATTAAAAAACAGAAGTGACTGTCACTACTTTTGGCCTAAACATCTCATACTCTCTGGCATAGTTTTGTTCAATAAGTCTTCTGATGCTGCTGATCATCCTTCATGGATTTGGTGGCTGTACAGCAATGGTCCCCATCGTTGTCTTCACCAACTGTCCTGTGCAACTTGTGCCTAAATCCTTCATTTTAAAAAAAGTCACATGTCTTTTCTTTAGAACCAAGAAGGGTGGTATTTTCTATACATTGCAGCAACTTTTGGTGAACGTAGACTTTTTAAGGGCTGTCCCTGATAGGTTAGTTACTGATGTATCATCGTCTTTGCTGTCACTTCTTTTCCGCACTTCTCTGTAAAACAGAAGTTTGTTAAGATTAAACAAGAGTTCTTACAAGGCACAATGAACTGCCTATCATGACCATTTATTACAAAAGAAAGATATTATCACAGATTGTCCCAACATCAGACTTCTTGTGCAAATTCCATATTATCTATTGTCCAGGGGCCAATTTTACAACCTCAGCCCACAGTGGGATACACTATCCCCTTCAGATGACAGAAGTCCAGTTGTAAATTATTTTTTACTTTTTAAAGCTGAAAGACAGGTGCAGGAGCCATGTATTTTTGTTGGTTTGTTTGTTTAATTTATATCCTCCCTTTTCCCACACAGTGGCTTACAAGTGTGAAAAAGATACAGTGAAAAAAAAAACTAATGATAAAATAAGTTTAAAAAACAAGCAAGTTATCCTATCAAAACACTCATAATTTAAAACTATGCACAGTTCTTCCTCCACACTGGAAGGTTTCAATTTCACGAATTGGATTATTCGCAAGGCGCACGCGTGCCTCATCATTTCGTTGCTTTTTGCCCAGGTGCAGAGAATGCATGCTGGAGCAAAAGGCAAGGGAATGGGGGGAGGTGCACATGCCTTTTCTCCCCATTCCCTTGCCCTTTGCCTAGGTGGAAGTACCTTCCTTCTCCACGTCTGGGCAAAGGACAAGAGAACTGGAGGGGGAGCACTGCACATGGAGAAAGAAGGTCCACATATACCTCCCCCAACCCCAAATTCCCTTGCCTTTTGCCCAGATGTGGAAAACGCACATTCTCTGGGAAGGGGAGCACCACAAACAGAGAAGGAAGGCACATACAGTCCTTCCCCCTCCGTTCCCTTGTCTTTTGTCTGGGTGCGGAGAATGTGTGCCGAGGCAAAACGCAAAAGAACAGAAGAGGGAGTACTGCATGGGGAGCACGGGGGGAATTATCTGCAGTTGTTCCACTTTTGCAAGGTTTCTGCACCCCAAACCCTTGCGAAAGTGGGGGGGGCACTGTACAATTTTTTAAGATCATAACAATAAGCATAAAGGCACAGCACACAAATCTCATCAAAAGACCCTTCCATCCAAAGAGTTAATCATCAAATGCTTGTTTAAATAAGGTCTGGAAGAAGGAGAACAGAGAAGAGCCAAGCCAAGTATCCCATGAAACAACATGCCACAGCCCAGGGGAAGCCACCAAGAAAGTCCATTCATAAGTCCTCAACAGATGGGCCTGTGGAAATGATGAGACCAAGAGAAAGCCCTCTCTCATGGATCTTAAGACTCAGACAAGCTCATATAGGTGCAAAAATTAGGAGAGGAGTCTAAAAGTAAGTAAGTTGGGGCTGATGTGGCTCAAGGACCACATGTTACCCACCTCTCTTCTAGTCATGCAGCAAATGTATCACAAAAAGTGCAGTATCACCACAAAAGAACTTCTTCTAGAGTTTTGTAAGTAAGCAACTACATAATTCCATTTTGGCACATACGGAAAAGGAAAAATTCAGATTCTTTATCTATAAAGTTCACTAAAATGAATTAGAGCCAAGTAAGTAACATTCCTGGTAGACTGTCTGCTGTAGTCATTGACAAATGTGATCAATGAATATACAAAGCAACAAGGTTGTCTCAGGATGTGTCCTCACCAGTGCTCCAGTGGAACCAGTGTAACTGAGTTTGCACCAGTCAACCCAGTTTATATCACTGTGCATTTCCATATGGACAAAATATGTCCTATTTGGGTTATAGGCTGTGGTTGGGAAGGATGGGGAAGAGAACCTCTTGAAATGTAATTTTGAGACAGCTGAGGCTGTTTAGGCTCAAAAACAAGCCTTTCCAAAACAAATAATCAAAATTAACAATTATTGGGTGGCCAAGGTGAATCAGCTTTTCAATGAAGGTTCCCAAAATTGGAAGAAAAGGGTACTTTCAAACAATTTACCTGTCTTTAATTTAAATCAAAAGGCTAATTTTCTACCCACTATTAGGGTTATATAACTGATTCTGTTTACTCCCTAGAAATCAGTTATGTACTAAGCTATTTAAATGGAAAGTCCCTGAAAATTCCTGGAACTGATTTGTATCAAACGGTAACAATTAAGTTTGGACAGATGTTACCACCACTACCACCCCGCAAAAAATGTATGGATACACTGCTAGTATACCTGTTGCCTCTGGAAAATTTCTCTGTGCTTGAAATAAGCCAACAGGTTTGCCTCTTTCCAGGAATCCAGTGTTTACTGGGCTTCTATTCTTTTAGCAAGAACATTTGAAAGCACAAACAGCAATAAAGTGCTACTCTTCAGACCCTACATAAATTGCATTTGAAGCTCCAAGATATAAACAAACAATTCATGTAGGTTCAGAGCTTGGACTAAAAGAAGGAAGGAAGGAAGGAAGGAAGGAAGGAAGGAAGGAAGGAAGGAAGGAAGGAACAAACAAACAAGAAATAGCTAACACTTCCAGAATCCCCCAGCCAGCATGGTGACTACAGTCCACTTTCAATCTAAAAAGCTTTTTCCCCAAACTTTGTGCCTATTTGGGTTACTGGATGACATCCGTTTCAATTAGGAAATGAACTATTTAAATCAGGAATGGGAAACTACCCCAAGGGCGCAGGCTATACATCCTCCCACAACCTGGGAGAGGCGCAACTCCCTACTCCCTAAATTATTTCTAATGAAGTACCCCCCCCGGAAGACCTTTAGGGGATGTATTGGGCAATTTTAGTATGTTGTCAGGGTTCCCTGGACTATTTTAGAGTTTTAGGTCTTTTTTCCCAGTCAGGATATGAATTGAAGCCACTTCTGGTTTGGAAAAAAGCCCTTTCTCCAAGCCTAAAACAGGTCAGGAGACCCCTGCCATAATGTGGCAAACTTGACCCCTAAGGGAATGAGGGGTTCAGAAAAAAAATTGAACAACTGGGGTATAATCCTAATAAGTGGGGTACATGGAGGCCCTGGACCAAGGGTAGCTACACACTCCCTTTTTAAATAGTTTATTTCCAAACGGCAACAAATGCAATTTGCTGCTCAGGAAAAACTGGCACATTGGCCGCCCCTTCAGAATCCTGAAGGCTATCCTTGCTTCCTAACACATAAGAGGAGGCTGATGTTTGCCCTACTCCTCCCCATACAGAGTAAGAATAGTGGTCCCTGCTCATGAACCAACACATGCTATGAGGAAGGTGTAGGTGCAGCTCCTAGCCTCCCTTGTGTGCTTGCTTAGGTACAGTGCCCAGAGGCATTGCAATTTGTTTCTGCCACTGGGTGAGCATGCTTGTCCACATGCACAAGGTGGAGAGGGATCCAAGTGATGGCAGGCACGGGACATAGATAGCCAATGCTGTTCAGGGCTCCTCAAATGTGGCTGACACTTGTGGAGGGGAGAGGAAAACATGTTACATTGAAATATATATATATATATATATATATATATATATATATATATATATATGTTGGGATTTTCTTGATTTCACACAGAAGGCATATCTATGCAGATATTTTTTTTAAAAAAGGTGAACACCCATTTATTAGACTTGATTTTTTCAAACCACTTTTTCAGTGGTGCTAAGAAAGTTAATGTCTTTGAACATACCGAGCAAGATGAAGTACTGCCTCCACAACATTAGACCCATCTTTAGCACTTGTTTCACAGAATAAAGCACTGTAAGCCTAGGAGGAGGAAAGAAAAAAGGCTTATAGATACATTCATGGATAATTTCACTGACATACATTTATGAAAAGATTAAAGGACAATTGAAAATAAGCTAAACTACAATACAGTTCATAAGAGACAACAACATTATCTACTAAATACAACTATGTGGCTTGCTGTACTGCAGAGGTTACCGACACACTGTCCAACAACAAACTGTAAAATCAGTGGCAATTTTCAAACTAAGCACCTTCTAGGTGTCACTCAAAGTGTTTTGAGTGAGTTATAATCACTTATGACTCAAGACCTACAAATTCAAGGCCTATCTAATTCTATTAATTCATCCAATCCAAATGCTTATGATCAATACCAGAGGTGGGAATTATGTGGCTCTCCAAAGGTTGATGGATTGAAACTCCCAGCAGCCCTAGCCAGCTCAGTTAATGGTGGTGCTGGGAATGGCAATCTAACATCTTGAGGGCTACAAGATTCTCATCAGGCATCTAAACTTTCTTGCTTCTGGTCTGTGTAATTTCTAACTCTTACCATGGCCAGTTTTTCTCCATAGTTCATTGGTACACATTTCTGTCCTTGCTCAGAAACCACTTGGCGGAGATCGGCTTTGTTTCCCACCATCATGATTGGGATATTTTCATGTGTTGCATCCTGAAATGTGTATAAAACATTTGGTTTGATTTTATTTGGTAACCACAGAGTTTATGCATTGGGATGAGTGATGAAAAATTGAACATTCTACTTTCTACTATCAAACCTCACACTGACGAATTTTAGTGGGACTACCCTCAATTGTGACAAAATTAAGGATAAGCCAGTTAACAAGTCATATTGAATAATATAAACAGTCTGAAAGTGAGGGCCCATTCACACTACAACAATATAACACTATGATTCCACTTTAACTGCAAAGGCTGTATCCTATGAAATCCTGAGGTTTGTTCTTTGGTGAGGCACCAGAGTTCTCTGGCTGAGAATTCTAAATGCCCTTCCCCAAAGGGCACATCCCAAGATCCCATAAGGTGGAACTGTGACAGTTTAAAGCAGAATAATAGCGCTACAATTCTGTAGTGGGAATAGGCCCTGGGTCAAGGTGTCTAATTGTAAACTTTAAAAACAGATGAGGTACCCCTTGAAAAGAAACTTGATCAACTCCTTTCCAAGCTGAAGTTTTGTTTGACCTTCATTCCTTAAAGTGTCTGGTTTGTCACTGGTTAAAACAGAACACTGCCTGGTTGTTTACTCCAAAGTTGTAAACATTTTTCCTGTAACACATGGTAGCTCAGAGTAATGTTTTTCTACACTACGGTGGGCACCTGCATGGGGGGGTGCAATTCTCATCCTTCCTGACCCTCATGAGTCACAAGGTACTTCCAGGCTCTGTTGCTTCTAGTCACCATTTTGGCCTAGTTTTCAGCTCCTAAAAAGTGATTGGGGATGGGGGTGGAAGGTTCTGAAGGACTGAGTAAATTTAGATAAAGATGGTCTTTCCCTTCCCTCCCCAATGATCCACATACCAAATGCCATCTGCAGTTGTCCACTATGACACACTGCCATAGTTGTTCCTGTTCTTAGCACCAATCTAAGGAGGCATCAGCACAGGACTGGGCTCTTTGTTCTATAAATACCCTTCTCTCCCAAGTAAATACACTGGATGCAAGTGGGCTAAAATATAAGTCTAAGGCAAACTGAAAGGTAAATGTACTTCACAAGTTTAACAGGGTTAAAAGTTCTTACCGCAATCATATCAATCCATTCTCGTACATTAAGGAAACTCTTCTCACAGGTAACATCATACAGCAGAAGCACCCCATCTGCTCTTCTGAAGTACGATTTAGCAATACTGCGAAACCTTTCAATAAAAGAATTATGTTA
The DNA here is from genome assembly GCA_948474755.1 of Ctenosaura bakeri. NCBI lineage: Eukaryota > Metazoa > Chordata > Lepidosauria > Squamata > Iguanidae > Ctenosaura > Ctenosaura bakeri. The sequence continues at coordinate 142,002 of CAOLHI010000099.1, forward strand.
AAAGACACACAAGGTCTTCTACCCTTCTTAGTGTACCTTCTTTTGTGTGACCTGCAGCAAACTCATGAGACCAGACACAGAGGCCTGTTCTCAATCCATTCACTGCAGGAGGTAGGTGAAAGATTGGTTTTCAAAGTAAATAGGAGATGACTCACTAATTCTAATTATTTGGCCAAGACTTTCTGTTAATAAAAGAACCTCTCTTCTAGTATAAATACAGTGGCCCCTCGGTAACCACTGGGGGTTGATTCAAGGACTCCCTATGGATACCAAAATTTGTGGATGTCCAAGTCTCATTATGTACAATGGTGTAGTAAAATGGTGACCCTTATATGAAATGGCAAAATCAAAGTTTGCTTTTTGGACTTTTTTTTGAAAAATTTTCAAGCTCTGATTGCTTGAATCCATGAATACAGAATCCATAGATATGGAGGGGCGACTGTGTAGCCCTCGAATATCCAGGACCCAAGAAATGCCTATAAAGGTGGAAGAATACATTTTAGTATTTTTAGAATCATTATTAGTGTACTAGCACAGAATGGATATACATGGATCTCTTTTGAGACCACGTGATCCTGTTTCTTAATGAAAATAACACTGAAAGTTTAAAAGATATAAACTACAAAGGAAGCAACAATAGAAGCAATGGCAACATTTGAAAGCTTTTATTCATTCTTGCAAGGCCAGGACTTTAAGAGGCCAATGCCTTTAATGGCTAATATGTCATTGTTATACTTGAACAACATATTAAAGGCCTGAAGGAAAAAGATACGCTATTACAAGGCTCACTTGCATTGTCCTGACTGTTATAGTGAAAGCTGAGTGGGTGAATGCAGAAGAGCCATCTTGCGTACAAAAGACTCACAGAACATAATAAGGGCAGAAGTGAAAAGAAGAATAATGGTGGATGATTCTGCTGGTGAAAATGGAATGTGTTCTATTTTTTCTTCATTTTACATATTCATTCCGGTCTCTATTGATGTTAATGGGGGAGAGAGAATACCACATAATTTCCAGGTTGGTGTCACTGATGGGCCTCTCAGTGAAATGAAGCCAGTTTGGATCCAGCAGAGCAAAAGTCACCTTAGCTTTGACTATGGAACAGCTCCATTTGTGGCCTACTGCCAACATAAATACTACCCATGGTACCATGATGCAGATGTAAACTCTGGTCTCCAAACTGTCCATACCCCTGCATTTCTCTCACTGAAGCAGAGAAACTTCTGCTTAATCTTAACCCCCTCCAGACAACAAATCTTGGGGTGAAGATGCTCTTTTGGGTTCTTAATAAACATTCACATAGCCATAGATGTGACAACATGGCATTTTCTTCTCACTGAAACTTGCCATCTGTAATGTTTTATGCATAACTCTTCAGCAGTGGATTAACCGCCACCAAATACTTTCCCAATATAATGCCAGGAGTCACTGTATGTTGCCTCTTTGATAAAAATGTCAGTATGTTGCCTAAAAGGCTTTCAGCATCATATGGTGAAAGATTCCAACTTCATATGTACTGTAATGTACTATGAAGCCTTTCTGCATAAATTTAAAATAAAATGATAGAAATCCTGAACAAAGGGAAATCAATTTCTCACAAATATAATGGATTGTACTGCTCTTGTGGCAGTTTTTGCTAGAACACTACTGAAGAAAGATATGCTTAGGAAAATATTCAAGCCTGCCAGACCACACTGTTATATTAATACAGAATATTAAAATTTTTATTTCATTATACATCTCATCTAAACTTTATCCCTTTCCCTTTAAAAAATATACAAACAGGAACAAATCTACTCAAATGATTCTGGATAATCTGTTTAGGAGTTGCCAAACTATTAAGGAGTTGCCACATCTGTAAATGATGTTTTATAGCACAACCACAAATGCCATCTTGACAGGCCCAAATATGAGGACTATGGTTCCAACCATCCCAATTTGGGATGGCTGTTATAAATACTGTAGTCTAGAAAGGTCCAGAGTGGAAAAAGGATTATTTTATCTAGACTTCAATATTGCACCCGCATTTCCATCTGTATAAATCTTAATTTACCATTGTTTCTCTGTCTGAGAAACTCTTAAGTTATGTTCAGTATCATACTGATTGCACAGTGCCATGGCAATGAGCCCTACTGCATCATATACATAATTATTTCTCTGTGTTTCTACTCAGTTCCTGAACACATGAAAAACTTCCTTCTTTCTGAAAGTTTGTCTTGACAGTTTTGAGAAAAAGGGAGCACTGTATCTCTTCATGGCAACCAATACTACAGATAATTAGATATTCTCCCTTCCAGAATTTGCCGTTCCTCCTGTTGCAAGCAAGGAAACAAGCCCTTCTACCTAACGTGCGTGCTCACAAAATTCTAAACCAAGTTGCATATTCCACCTAACTTGCCAGCCTGAAGTTTCTCCTACCTTCCTTTAATCATTATTTCCACTGTCTTAGCAAAGATCAGTTTTTAATATTTTTCTATTGTCTTAGCAAAGATCAGTTCTTAATATGAGATTAAGATCCTCTGTCAAAAAGATGGAATGTAACTGTACAGTCAAGAATGTATGCCATCGATTGTGTCACTTCATCTCTTTACAGAAATGCAACACTGCAGGACCAAATGCACACTGTGCATTTATGTGTAATATGCAACCATGTACAACAATGGACTACACACAATTTGCACCACATAGTGTGCAATGGCACTCCGTGCATAAACTCCCTTTTTGTAACCTTTAACTGAACACAGGCATTATTCAACAGCCAAAAAAAAAAAAAAAGTACAACAGCATAAAAGAACATAAAACAGGATGCCAGCTAATAGTTTGGAGTCCTATGCATGTTCATTTAGGTTTGTGTTCTACTGAGTTGGTCTTATTTCCAAAGTTTAGGAAAATTACTTTTTGGACTATAGTTCCCCAAATCCTTCAGCCAGAATGGCCTATTCTGTGACATGTAGTCTTTTTTTTAACAAAAAAAAAAAACTTATCCAAACTCTGCTTACTTATCAGCAGACCTGGTTTGCATTAGAAAGAGTTTTACAATTTCTTTCAGCAATACTGCTGCTTTATTTCTAATCCAGAAAGAGTGACACCATACTAACCTCTCTTGTCCTGCAGTGTCCCACAGCTGTAATACTGTTGGTTCCCCATCAACAATGAGCCTCTTCATTTGAAAATCAACCCCTTAGGAAGGAAAAAAAATGAAATACAATGAAGTCCTTTAAAGGATGATAAAGATCTGGCAATATAAGAAACACTAGCAAGTAAAATCAGGATGAGAGACAAAATTCAGGAGAACCACAAATGTACGTTCAGTTTAAGAATTAATTTTTGCAATGTTTTGGAACAGCAAGAACAAGGTAATGTGCAAGCTTATACATTAGTAGAAATATTATAAAAAGGCACATGAAACCACAGAAATCTGTGTTTAGTGAGTGAACAGGGAAGAAAAGAGTTTTTAGAATTCACAACTTTGTGCTGAAAGCTTCCGCAACAGGAAATTATGATCAAGGTCATATTTCATATAAGTTATTTGTTCATAAGTAACATGACATTATTTTTTCCATATGGGTACATGTGTAAGTATTTGAAAAAGTCTATCTTTAAAAAAAAATACAAAATCCACTGGCATATTAGATGGCATGGACTTAAAACTACATTGCTGAGGCAATTACAAGTGAATAATAGTGGAGTGCTATTTTGCTAATAGCTGTAAAGCTAATGTGCAGTATCCCACCCAAGCACTTACTGGGTGACAGGAATTTAATATTCCCACTGTGACTCTAATGAGATGTTCCATTAATAGATTGTAAGTGTGTTTTATCTTTGTGGAGATAATACTTTTTAAAAAGCTATGTGCACAGGATACAATTACCTGAATGATAAATGAATACCTTTTGTATTAACTATGAAAAGCATATGCACGTATAAATGGAGAGGGCGGTTTTCTTCCCTTCATAATATAGACAAGAAGAGTTTCAACAGCAAGCTTTTTTTTTATTTTTATTTATATATTTATTTATGGTCACTGCAGACCAGAGCAACTAATTCCTACAGTATTCGTGGTACTGGGCAAGAATATAAAGATTTCTGTGCAGCTCCCAATTATTATTTACACTTTGGCAAGTTGTTGCTGATATTGTTGGGTTGTTGTTGTTTTTTTGGTTTTGTTTTGTTAGCTTATATCCTTCCTTTTTCCAAAAATGGGACTCAAGGTGGCTTACAATTTATTAAAAAGAGTACAGATTACATACTATACAAAAAATTCAGTTAAAAAACATAAATGTTAAAGTTACTTGTCTGTTCAAAAAATACATGTTGTTTTGCTGTAAAGAAAAGGTGTCTCCTACTCAGAGAAATTCTTCTGATCAGCGATAACTTTGGGGCGCCAGCTCCTAAGGATAAATATATTAGGAAGCTTTTCAAAACTTCACTGGCTCCTTCATAATGCAAAGATGTTAAAAATCATATAGGAGGAAAATGGCGATGATGCTAGAGCCATCCACGCTTACATTCTGTCTGAGATGTTGGCAGTTAAGATGGTATTGAGGGATTCAGTGCAGGCAGGGGACATTCCCCTTACTGATGCGGTAAGGATCATTTTGGATTTTGTTGTATTTTGCTGCACAGCCAACACAACTACCCCAAATATGTATTTTTTTTTCTTCTGAGGAGAAACAGCACATTCTGTCTCCACAGAAAATACTGTATTTGCCAGTGTATAAGATGCACCAGCATATAAGACACACCCTATTTATATGTCAGCAAATACTATTTGCCAGTGTACTAGATACAGTGGTGTATAAGACGCTCCCCATTTTCAAACAGTATTTTTTTGGGGGGAAAGTGAGTCTCATACACCAGTAAAGAGGATATCTTTTCTGCACAGAAAATGTATCTCTTGCACACAGAACAGGGATACTTGCACAACACCCCACACATTTTTCTGTGCAAATACTTGGGAATACTTGGGAGAAAAGGTAATATATAAATTCAATAAATAAATAAATACTTCCTGAGGGAATGTGCTCCATCACCACCTGTGCGCTTCCTTTCTCATTCCTAGTTAAGAATGTGAAAAGATTTACAAAATGCCTGTTCCCAATTTTCAGTCAGAAGGCTTGCAATAAGTGCCTGTGCAGAACTGCCATGAGACCCCACCCAATTATAACTACAATGGTCATGTCTTCCACCACAGTTCTTCCCAGCCCCTCAGGCTGCACTGAGGAGAACAAAATGATGGTGTTACACTTCATGATACAAGCAACCATTTTCTTTTTCTCTTTGACATAGGAATCTTGAATCTGAGTCCTTGGTTGGCCGCTAAAATCACCAGCTTGTTTTCAAAGAGGTATTTTCTCTCACAGGATTTCTGTGACAGCTAAAGGAGATAAATCCATGTATCCTACCCTGATCTTTGTAGTGGAAAAGTGTAAAGGTAAAAGGAGGCAAAATGTTGGAAGTAGATCACATCTTCTCTGGCCTATATTTTAAAGGGAAAAACTGAAATTTACCCAATTACTTCAGAATCTGCAAGTAAGAAATTGCTAAAATGTACAGGAATGTACACTTGAACAGGAATGTACAGGAACATACCAAGAGTTGCACTGGTATTCCCTCGGAATTCATTTTTGCAAAGCCTCATCAGGAAGCTTGATTTTCCAACTGCGGCATCCCCAGCAAGGACTATCTTGTAAGCTTTCTCTGAGCTTGGGTATCTGGAGCTGCAGTCTGCGGCATCCGACTAAACATCAAAAACACATACACAGCACTGAAGGTGTTAAAAACACAGTCATCTCCCTCCAGTATAATGCATAACATCATTGCTAGTGGTAAACTTCATGGATGCCCAGGTACATACATATGTATATACATAACTAGGATCTGAACTCTTCATGGTCATGATTTAGGATAAAGGATAATCTTGGTTTGTGAGACACATCTCAGTGAAAATGTTATCTCAGACCATTTCCACACTACACTCCTATAGTGTGATTATTCCATTTTCAACATCCTATGGAATCCTGGGGTTTGCAGTTTAGGAAGGGGCACTGCAAACCCCAGGATTCCATAGGATGTTGAAAATGGAATAATCGTGCTATAAGAGTGTAGTGCAGAAATGGCCTCAGTCTGTTGGAGACAGCGTGAAAACGTGAATGCCTGGAGAGGTATTATTAGAAAAGCCTTTAGAAAAGGAACTGTAATGCTTTTATATTGCTGTAGGGAAATTTTGTCTCTCCGGATGCTTTGGTCTACAATTCCCACATCCCTACACAACCTGGCCAATGATATGGAACTCTGAGGACAGTAGTCCAAAACACATGGAAGGCCAAAGGTTCCCCAGCCCAATGTAAAAACAATACAGTTCCTTTTCTTATAATCCCAAGCGAAATGTTTGCATTTTCCACCACTAATATAAAAGTATTACAGTCTCTTCCCCAATAATCTCTAACAAGATGACTGTTTTTTTCACTGTTGCCTTGCAATGCTGTCTCATAAATCTTACAACAAAGGAACATTTCAAATACTGTTCACAGTACCCCACCTAAAAAAGGATGTTATTGAACAGGGGAAACTGAAGAGAAGGCAAACCAAAAGGCATTTGGTACTTTTTAACCTGGGAAAAAGGTATGTGGGAGCAGAAATATGACTGACATTTGTGACATCACAAATGTCTTAAGAAAAATTATGATTTCCTGTTTCACTAACAGAGTATTAAAATAGTTGGAACAATTGTTCTCTTTCATTAATACTGCATCATCCAACAAGATCAATATGGAAAATACATCCTACAGTCATGTATACTTAATTTATGGAAATTGCTACTAGGACATGTGGTGGTCAGCCACTGCCTTAAATGCCTTCAAAAGTGATTTACGAAGGATAGAGTCCATTAGTGGCCATTAGGCTAGACAGCTATATGTAATGATCACATTCAGATGTGGTCACTATATGACAGTTGCTAGAACACAAGCAGGGTAAACTACTGTTGCCCTCATGTCTTGCTTCTTCACTTCCCAGAAGCATCTCACTGACCACTAACTGGAACAGAAAAATGGACTAAAGAGCTTTGTTCTGACCCACAGGGGCTGAGTCTATACTCTAAAATATGAACTTAATAATATTAAAAGAATGGAAAGCAAGGGCACTAGTAGAAAAGAGCCAAAATTCATTGTCCAAAGATGGGGGAAGTCATTTTTTCAATCTGTAAATATGGTTATTTTCCACTCTAAAAACAGACTGGGTTTTCCAGATTCAATGATACAACCTCAAGAAAAGCAAGTAAGACTTATACTTTGATATCCAGAAGGCTTTGTGGAAAAAATGCAAAGGGCAGGACAGCAGTAGCTTCATCTCAGCAGGTCTCAATGGGGAACAAGTCAGACTGAATGGGACTTTATTACACTGTAGCCTATGGCAGGATTTTTTCCACATGCCAACAGAGCTTTGGTCTTGATCTGAAAAGCTGCCCCTCACATCACATGACAAACTTCTTTTGAAATTGAGTGCAGTTTCAGGAGATGTTCTTAAGATGCAGGGTGCTAGTTAGGAGAAATTTGCCATTATACAAGCAGGAAACCAAAGACACTGCTAGACACACCTAAACCCATAGCTACACCTAATAGCAATCTAGACCCCAGTATGGTTTTTAGCTGAAATATTAAAGATGGAATACCTGAGGAGAGATGACAGGGATACATTTCCTTGTTGAAGCTCCAGAACTGTTTCGACTTACTGGCCGACCAGGTTTCCAATCCAACACTGTACTGACTTCATCAGGACTATACACCTCTTCATCTCGGATATCTGGAACCTGTACAGATCAGCAATTGTTACCAATGCCCATAACTATTTCAAATCAGTCTTTTGCTAATCAACACACAAAATAAAACATCATCATCAACAAGCAGCAGAGGAGGGAGGGCTATCAGGAATACTTAGAATTCTATGTACACAGTAAATGCCTAGGTGTTACAAAACCATCAGTATGTTGAAGCCATCTGTACTTCAGCAGTGGTTGGATGATGCTCTGTGTGACAAAGCATCATCTGATCCCTGCTCAGTTATGGGTAGGTAGCTTCCATTATATTCATTCTCCTTGAGAAAACAGCCTTCCAAGCTTTGCAGAATGTACCCCGGTAACCCTCCACCACCCTCAAATTTGCCAAATGTAAATAGCACACTTGAACAACAGAAGCAATCTCACAAATGTTTAACTAGTAACAGGCTTGTCATAAGGGGCACCCAAATACTTGGTTCATAGCACAGTATAATAATTACCCAGACCCCTATGCAACATTCCCTCTGAAAGTGAAGGAATAAAGGATTTAGCAAGATACACCATGGAACTCCAGAAGTCAAAGAAAGAAACCAAGTGAATATGATCCTAAGATTGAGTGAAAAAATAGTCTACTGCACAGACTGAAGTTCAAAAGAAAAAGTCAAAAGACAACTTCAGTGATTTTCAGTAATTCAGATTTTTTTAAAAAAATAAATCTTAAATTCAGAACTTACAGTTGCAATTTTCTCAAAAGTGGCCAGTATACATTTTTAGTTGAGGTTTTTGTTGGAAAGTTTATAATCAGGAACTAAAATCTGGACTGGAATCAATGTCAGCTTATCAAAATAGACAAGTTTCTTTAGTTTCTTTCCTGAATACTTCTGAAAATGGATTTCAGTTCATCAGCTTTTTCAGGTATTATAGTGAACATTGATAGCGGATACAAGGAAGAACTGAAAGGCCTGGACCCCATTGTTAGGTGTACAGAATAACAGAGCCCTATTTGATTGTCTGTGAAGGAAGGTAGTAGAGCCACACAGCTAACCTGCCTCTGCATTGCAGAGTTCCTTTTATCCCAAAATGCCCATGGGTTACAAAAGCATGGCAGCAGCGGCACAGAGAATTCTATAGAGTTTCCTAATCAGGCATCCCTGCTCAGTGCATGGATGTTGGGGATGGCAAGATTAAGGACACAGGACATCAAGGATGAAGGCTGCAAATGTGTGGACTCCCACCTTCAGTTAGAGAGGGCTTGTATAAATAGCTGATGAGCTGCTAAAATAAATATATTTTTTTAGTTTGTGAAAAACAACAGCTTCCAAATCTTTGCAGCAGAACTTTGTGTCTTGAGAACTGTGACAGATCAGATGTTGGAATCATAGGACCCTCCAGATCTTGTTGGATTGCAAGCCCCATCAACCCTATAGTATGCAATGTTGGGAGCTGCAGTCCAACAATATCTGAAGGGATGTATGACTCTCACTTCTACCATAGATAGTTCTCATTTCTCTCTCACAAGAGGCCTTTACAGACCATTCTCTGAAGAAATGGATGTATTAATTTGGCAAGATCACTCCATAAAGTCTTTACTGAGGGTACTATACGTTGAATACGCACACACAATTCCCCTGCAATATCCACAGAAGGGTGTTCACACCTTCTACTAAAAACACAAAATTCTCTTACATACCAACATAACTCCCTTGAGTTTGTGTGCTGTTCCCATGCTTAACTCAGTTACAACCACTTGACTACTTCTTGCTCACATTAAAAATTCACTTTTACCCCACGAACAGCAAGAAGTACTTTTTAAAAGGCATCAATCCTGGTGCTTACGTCTGTATCAGAAGCATCACCCACTGAGCTTTCATGAGGACCCTGTGATCTTTGAGAAATCCTTGGATGCTTCAGTTCCACTTCTGAATCATATTCATTTGAGTCCCTCAAGGTAGACAAGCCACTGTCAAAGCAACTTTCAGGAAGACTATCAACCTCGTAGTTTGTCCTCTGCATAGGATCACAAAGTGCCAGAGAATCATAGTCTTCATCGACATATGATGAATGGGATAACCTGATTGGAACAAAAGGGACAGACAACATGCTATACCACTGTCTCCAAAGTTCCTAAACTACAGATAAAAATATTTCCCTTTAGTCAAGTGCCACATCTTTCATTCCATTAGGTTTTTTTTTTTATTCTGCAAACTAAAGGAAAGAAAGAGCAGACATGCAGATACAACATCTCTTATACTTAAGTATGCTGGACTTTATTACTTTTTCATCTCTTTGGCTTCTTGAAATGCTCAGAAATGCACTAGAACTGCAACTCCCATCAGCCCAAGCCAGCATAGTCAGTGGTGCAGAATACTGGGAGCTAAAGTTCAACAACACCTTGAGAGGCACATGATTTCCACCCTTGATCTAAGTCCTTGTGCGAAATAGGGGGCATTATTTTTTATGAAAACCTTCCTGCTTTAAATAAAGTTTTTGGTACCGGGGAGGGATGAAAAAGGCCTCTCAACTAAAGTGAAATTTGCAACTTGCATCTAGGACAAGACAGTAACTATTCACCAAATTTTCTTTGGGAAGAAAACAGTGAGTAATTTTAGCAATATTCTTCCTTTTATAAGAAGATTGTTCAAAACTGTACAGTTTGCAAAGCCTGTTTACAATTCAGGATTTATTCTTTGCAAAATTCACACATGGTTGTTCTGTGCAGAAAACAGCATTTTCTACAACAGCCACAGCATTTTCTGCATAGAAAACACTGTTTCCTACACGGAAATATTATTTTCTGCACAGGGAATGATGGTTGCACAGGAAAATGCTGTTTTCTGTGCAAAATAATCACATGCAAATTTTGTACTCAGTTATAGCATTTTCTGCATAGAAAGCATTTTCTGTGCAGAAAATAATATTTCTTGTAGAAAACTGTGTAGAAGTATTATTTTCTCCACAGAAAATGCTGTTCACTACTCAGAAACTGCTGTTTTCTCCACAATTATTTGCAAATTTTGCACAGAATACTGAACTGCAAAGACTCTTGTCAGTGCAGGATTCTGGTCAGGATTTCTTGACACTCAGAAAACATGGCTTTTGATCACTTTTTGAATACTTTAAAATACTCTTTCCATCCTTAATCTAGGACATACAGATCTGCTGAACCTCATGTATGTGATAAAGACCTTGTAGGAATTCCACATTTAACGCTCAGTTTAATCATCATCTACATAAAATTCCTCCCAGTACTATAAAATGGAAACGTTAGGAAGGGTATAATCAATAACTGCATCTATCTACAATTATGACAATTTTCTCCAAATTCCAGACTTAACAGGGAACAATCCATATACATTTTAACTGAAAGGTGCACTCAAGCAGCAATGGTATAGGAACCTTGCTTTTAAGTTTACAAAAATGTTGTATTTCTTGAAACTGCTTCTGAAATTATGGATCCTTTTGCACTGCCAAATCCATGCTTGCAAAAACATGAGGTAGAAAGAATAGATTCCCACTCAAAAACAGCCAGTGCAGGAGAAGTGTTAGTTTTATTCTGCACGCACTTCACTAGGACAGTATCAAATCCAGTTGTTCCTAAGAGTCAACAGAAAGAATGCTTCTTGTTACTAGATGCTCATTAACTCCACTAGAGAGCAGCATGGGGCAGGCAGCCAATCAGTGTATCTGGACTTCCTTGGAACTTTAGTCACTTAATGGAAGACTAGAGTTACGAGTTTATGCTCTTTACATGTCTCCCTCCAAAAAAGCATTCCCAGATTTCCAGGATTTAAACAAGACAAATCATAACAATTAGTGACTGATTTTCTGAAGAGCAGATACAGAAGAAAACAGCCTAATTATGAATTTGTCATAAACATGGTGCTTTTTTAAAAAGCCATATTAGTTTGTGTTGCACCACAGTTATATTTTAAAAGATCTGTAAGAAGTAACAACTCTCCAGTCCTAAATCTTAATCCTAAAAAGCCCAGATGAAACTAAAAACCTATCCACTTTGCATGCACATGTTTACAAGTCACATGAGTTTTAAAATAAGGGTGGCAAAAACACTGGTCGGACTCTACCTGGCAGATTTCTGGATGAAACAGAATGGCAAGGGTTTCTGACTCTCAAATGCTTAGTTAACAACAAAAACAAAATGAGCTTTCCCACTTAAATCAGGCTGCTGAAATGCTGAAAGCAATCATAACCAGAACTTTTGTGTAAAAGAACTCTGAGCTCAGTTAAGCCATGATACTAAAAATGAACTCCTAGTCTCTCCAAATATATTCAGACACAATCAACAGCCAAACTATATAGCTTTAGATGATGTACCCTGGAGTCCTTTCACACTACACAGTTAAAACATTTTCATGGCTGCATCCCAAGGAATCTTGGGATTTACAGTTTAGGGATAGGCATTTGGAATTCTCAGCCAGAGAACTCTAGTTCCCTACCAAACCACAAACCCTAGTTTTCCACAGAACGCAGCCACAGCAATTAAAGTAGAATCATAATGCTACTAATTATCTAGCATGAAAGAGCCAATTGAGTTCTAGTAAACACACCGAAGCAGATAAGCTTTGTTTCATGATCACAGCCAAAAATGTATTCTCTGTTTTTCAAGCATTACCATTTAAAATGACAACATGGTAATTTTCACCTGTCATAATGTGGATTTTGTGGAGATTGCCCACCACTTCGTTTGGGACTGCTTCTAGAAAGTGTATTCCCTGGAGAAGTATTTGTTAGACGCTGAAAAACACATACAAAAAGAAAGCTTGTCAGTACACAATAGAAAAGGTTACAGTAGTGGTTCTCAAACTTTTACGCCATCACCTCCTTTACATCTACATGAGGACACTGCACCCCATCTGTTCCACGTCACACACACCCCATATCCTATATTATGCCTGTCTCTCCCTCTCTCACAGGCTCCTCATGCCGCAAACGCCATCCCTCTTAATGCTGAGTTCTTACACTCTCCGTTTTTTCTTTTCACTTCCCTTCCCCCTACTCAAGAAAATGCCTCATGGTTACTAAGGGACTGCACCAAGACGAGAAGCTGAGCAGGAAAAGCATAAAAAAGAGAAGCCAATTTTTTTCTATGACTGAGTTGGAGGAAGGCATAACACTCTTTCGTGTCACTCTTTTGCAGAGATAAGTCACTCCTCAATGGCACACATACACATACATGCCCTTCTCTTTCCCATCTCCTGTACTTGCAGGCTGACTTTTCTTGCACTCTCCTTAAGCAACTATTGTGCCCCCCATACGGTCCCATCCCACAGTTTAAGAACCACCGGGATTAGAGAGTTCTCTTCTTCCTTTGAATTACATGGATCCAATGGGGAAGAAACAATGTAAATGAATGATCTCCGTGATTTCTAAATTTTTGCTGTTGTGTGCTCTGAAGTCAGTGGGATCTTCTGGGCAAGATTTCTTTAGAGGACATTTGCCATTGCCATGGGAGGCCCACCTTAATTTCCATTCACATTAGATTCATTGCCCAAAAGTAAAGAAGAGAAGGAGGTGAAGGCTACTGCAAAAGCTCTGTTTTGTGTTGTTATACGCCTTCAAATCGATTGACTCTTACTTATGGAGACTGACTCATAGTGTTTTATTGGGAATATTTATTCAGAGCTTTTCTTTCTTTAAGGCTTTCTTTAAGGATGAGAGAGTATGACTTGCCCGAGGCCTCCAGTGGATAAGCATGGCTGAGCAGGGATTTGAACCCTGGTCTCCTAGACTCCTAAATCTAACACTATGAACCACTACACAGTTAGGTAAGGCCCTTTCCGCACCAGGCAATTAAAACGGGGCAGTGCGTCCTCTCACGGAGGTCGTCTGCATCTTGGAGCGGACTAGGAGCAGACTACTTACCAGAGATCCTCACCTCAGTCCGCCCCAAAACGACCCCAAGTGGTCCTCCAGCGTGTTTTTGAAAGACCGGAAAAAACAGGTCTTTATTTTCCTAGAACGCGCCATTGTGTTCCTGCTCCTTTGTGCAGATTTGCAGGCTCATACCAATGCAGGCCCGCAATCCGCAGAGGACAGGCTTTAGGCATGGCAAGCTTCAGCAGTTGGTCAGGACCCACGACCAACCGGAAGCTGTCATTTTGGAAGCCGGAAGCCACCATTTTGGAAGCCAGACCCGCCATTTTGGAAGCCAGACCCACCATTTTGGAAGCTGGAAGCCGACATTTTGGAAGCCAGAACAGTGCGGATCTACAGACCTCGCACTGCTCCGATTTGCCCTGGACCAAGGAGGAGCCCTGCGGAAGGACTTCAGGGACAGTCCACGTTGCTTCGGACCCCAGAAGAAGCTGTAGGTAACGGCACGGACCGATTCCCTCGCCTCATGCAAAAAGGGCCTAAGCTACAAGTGTCTATCTTTACTTAAGCTGTACTCCACTATTACCACCATGCATTCTAGATTTTATAGCTTCTTTTGTATTTCATGTGGATGTTTTAATTTGTTGCATCATTTTGTGCGTACATGTATACACTTTAAATTCAACTGTAATTTAATACTACAATTGAACTGCATTTTAATATTATAACTTTTTGTGTTTTATTTGTATCTGGTTTTTAATCTTGTTGTGAGCTGTCCTGAATAAAAGTTTTTGGCTAAAAACATAAAATTGGATATGTAACAAATAAATAAATATGTAAGAATCAACATCTACTATCAGGCTGCAATGCTAATACTATTCAAAAGGGAGAAATTCTCACTGAATGTGCTGGAGCTTTCATTTGACTAAATATGCAGAGGATTACACTGTCATCCTCCAGTCTTATGCATGCTTCCTGGGAGTAAGACCCATCGGCCACAGCGAGATTTACTAAGTAATGATGCACAAGATCGTACCGTCAGTTACTTTCTCATGAATCTTGAAACACAATATTATCTCTCTATGACTTTAATTTACCAGCTTTCACTAGTATAACCCAAAGCAAATATCTATCAACCACACATTTGTTTAAATATACTGTTTTGCAATTTTGGTGCTTACCAATGATTTGTTGTATATGCTCCAGCTATTTTCCAACGCAGTTCTTAAGCCATCATTGCTGTCATGAAGTTTCCTATTAGCTGATCTTAAGAAATAAGCCAGGAAAAAAAAAAGTTATGTGTTATTACCAAAACCAGTCAACAAGAGCATTCACAGTATTAATTTGCTGGCATTATGAAACCTACAAAAAAGAAGGGACTTCAAAGGGGTTCCTTTGTGTTTGATGAACTCCAGTGAAAATGCTTTGAAGGTTCACTGTAAATCTGATTTATGAATAATAACATGGAATCATATGAATGTAATATTACACATTTGGAGGCAATTACACATTGCCCCCAAAGCAGGGGGAAAAAAATGTAAAATTATACATGTGCCTAACTACAGACAACTTTATGGATCTACAAAAAGGGATTGCTTTTTGGCTTCTCTGCCTCCATCTTCTTGTTCTGTGAATGTATTAAGATTTGCAAAAAGGGAAATTGCAGATCAAGGAACTGAGAGGAATATTAAGAGGCCAAAGATGCTATTCCAGCAGAGAATGGGTGGGCAAATTTCAGGGGCCTCACAGGCCCTCAAGGAGACCTCAGCAGGCTGCATCTCCCACAAACTCCCCCCTTGTAATAAATCAAATGTTTGTCTTCAAAGGACCTCAAAAGCACATGGTGTCAATTTCACTGTATTTTGGGTAGTCATTATAGCCCCAGAGCCAGTTAACTTCTGGTTTACTTCCTGATAGAAAAAGGCTTCCCTTTGGCCTAAAAGAGGCCAAGAGGGCTTCAAAACATGCCATAATTGCCCCCATGCTTCCTAGAGGGCATTTGGGGGCCCAAAAATGTTCAATTTTTGTCAAAGAAAGTGTAGACCCCAGGGGTAACCAACCCCCTGAAAGGCTGTGTGTCGCATTGTAATAACCTCAAAGATCAATAACACAGACCAGTGACTTAACAAGATGGCCTTAGAGCTTCATATAACAAAAGGGCTGACAAATACAAATCTAGACACAAGTAATAATTTTCAGAGCAAAAAAAAATGTTATTTTAGCTAAGGTAACCAAACATTAAATATTAAACTTCACTAAAAAGTCAATTATTTAAGCAGCTTACTGTAGCATCACTATTTGCCTTTCCAGACTATCTCTGTCTTCCGTGTACTCTCTGATCATGTCTAGGTCTCTATAAAACAGAATCAACATAATTATTTTTCCTTAAAGACAACAGCATACACATACACACATATAATTAAATAATCCATTTTCAACAGATTTAGCTACTGATAGTTCTTACCGTTCTGAATTCAAACTATGATCTGCAATATCACTTTTCAAAGTATCTAATTCACTCTGAAGGAATGCTATATTTGTCTGCGCTTCCATAAGATCTTTTTTAAGTTTCTGGTTTTCCTAAAAAAATAAAAGAAAGACAATTAAAATCTAAACTAACTATTTTTTAAAGTTTAAGCAAGACCCAAAAAATGTTACTACCTATAAAATTATAACACAAGAACTCCTTGCAAAGTTATTTGCATTCATTTGAATATCACATAAAAGTGAGCGTTCTCCCCCCTTCCCCAATATTTTTAACTTGACTTCATAATGATATACATTTTGTGAGTTAATGAACTGGGACTATGGGAAACAACAGCTTAAGGATATTTCCAGGAGAAAGTAAAAGAAAATTCTCCCTGCCTTGATAAGCTGTAGCACCATCTTTGTATCTTCAACTGAATCTTAGGCTCTCTCAATTGCTCATAGGTCAGAATAAAACCCTTGCATGTACAAACACTCAAAACCTAGCATCTTATTAGTGACTTACACATGCATAATGCAGCTTATATATACTTACATCTCTTTTTGGATGAAGTACAGAAGACTAGTCTCTTATCCTTGTACTCCATCCAAAACCCTCATGAACACGTGGCAGCTATCAAGTCCCAGGAGAGACTTTTGCTGCTCCTTCTTAAGAGAGGGAAGGAAAAGGAGGCAATTCAGACCATGAAGATCCAGCTGTTCTGAGCTCCTGGGGGAAAGGAAAGGTGGATGCACTACATTTGAGAGCACATCCTTATTTCTCTTCCACCTCAGAGCTGAGACCAATTGCTTCTGTACCATCTGAATTGCTTCCCCACTCCCTCCTTTCCCCACTGGTAAGAGACAGGAGTAGGGGCCCCTCCCAGCGCTTGACAGTTGCCACACAGTGAGAAAATGCAAAACCACACACATGATGCTCATGTAGGAACCTGGCCAACACACTTAAGCAGTTTAAACAATGTCTTTCTTTTGCTCTAGAATGACAGTCATTCTCCATATAACTTTGACAACTTAAGAAAGATACCATCATTCCATAAATCATATAAATATGGCAGGTGGTATCGATAATAATTGACAGTGACAGAGACAGGTCAAATTACTACCCCAAGCATGGAAGTTTTAAGAAATTCATACCAAAGTCAAGTCATGTATCCTTGTCTTTAAGGCTGCCAAATCTTCTTTGTGATTAAGATTTCTAGATTGTTCTTCAAGCTGAAACAGTAAAGAAATTGTGGTTGCTACAGTGAAGTGCGTCCAACTGATCCATCAGAGTACATGGATATCATTAGTAGAAAGAGAGCAAGACATACACCAGAGGTGGACAACTTCAGTGGATCTGGGGCTACACTCAGCCCCTTCAGACCTTTGGGATTGCTGAAAATGATCAGAAAAAAAAAAGGCAAAAAAGCAAAGGGCTCAAAACAAAAACAAAAAAACCACCAGCCTGTGGACACATGCATATATCACCATACACAAAAAGACTTGTTTTTCCTTAAATAATCCTTGAAGGCAACTTTCAAAATAAAACTTCAAAGGTTAGTGGTCTTGGTCACACCACTCTCCCAGGCTTATCCAGAAAGGAAACAGGAGAGACCTTACTCAGTGGTTGCTCCAAGGCCATTTCCACACCGCACTGTTATAGTGCTACTGTTCCACTTTCAACATCACATGGAATCCTGGGGTTTGCAGTTTAGGAAGGAGCATTTAAAATTCTTAGCCAGAGAGCTGTTTGGCCTCAATAAACTACAAGCCCCAGAACTGAACAAGATGTTGGAAAGTGTAATAATAGCAGTATAACAATATAGTGTGCAAATGGCCCTAGACTATGGAGTTCTATCCCAAAGTAGGCTTAATTGACACCCTCTCTGCACTCTTCACTGGCAAGCAAAGACCTTTTCATTTAAATAGCTCTTCAGCCTTTTTTTTAACTCATTAAGGTAGAACAATTTTTTAAAGAGATTTACTGTATTTTTACTACATTATGAATATGTTTTTAACTATTTTAAATTAATTTTTAATTACATTCATTGTTCAATTTTTTTTTTAGTCTTTGTATTACATATTCTTTTAGCTGTATTTTGCTTAGCTATACAATGTAAGTTAATACGGTAAGGCACCTTGGGCCTCAAATTGGGAGAAAGACAGGTTATGAATGAAATAAAATAAATAAAAAGAAATGACCACCAGTTCCCTTACCTTCTAAAAACAAACCATCTACTAACAAGATGACACTGTTACTGCCCCACACACACCCCAAGATTGATATGGTTTAGTTGGCGATATTATTTGATTTGCACTGCATTTAATTGGCATTGATATAAAATGAAACCTGAGGTGACCGGAAGGTCAAGCTGAAAAAAGGGAAAATTACTGACTGTAAACATGAGATGGCAAGGCAGGTCAGCCACATCCCTTCCTAACCAAAACTGAAGTTATTGTCAAACAGATTGCAAAGCAACTCTAGAGACAATAGGTATATGCTAAGAGCTGGACATCTCACAGCTGAAAAGGTAAGTTACCACCAAATTGTGATTGTTTTAATCCTCATTCCTCACACCTGGATGTTTCCCTGCTTCGTACTCCCAACCTCTCCACAATACAGAGCTATTACAACAGCCATATCCCCCTTTGCCACCTAAACACTAAAATCATTAACTTTGCCCAGACTTCATTGTTTGTATTGCAACTCCCATTGTCCAGTCAGCTGAGAGCGCAATTCACACCCATACTCACAGAGTATATTTTGGGTATAAGAACCGTAGATTTCGAGCAATCTCTCGCTGTCCCTCAGTGTCCTGAACAGCATGCTGTCCATTTGATTCCAGAACAAGAACTGTCCTTAGGTGTCTACCTAAGCCATATCGCATCTTTTCATCACTTCTTTCTGGGCCAGTAATTATCACCTAAACTCAGAAGTCTTCTATCCACAACTTTCCTCCCTTCTTCCTTCGGTTAGTTCTTGTGTGCGTGCATGAGTGCTTGGATCTTTTGCTTATACATGTGAATCTTTCCATAAACCCCGTTTTAGCTTATTTTGGGATCTCTGTCTAGTTCTTTCCTCCGTGACCGCATAAACATTGGTGGAATGATCTTGTTAAGTTACCCCCCTCTCGCAGGCCTCCTAATTTTAATTAATTTCCCTCTGTCCCGTGGAGGTACTGGCATCATAGGTGGAACCCTGAGTCACCCACATTTTGAGGTAACAAGACTGAAGGCTCATCTTTAAATTCTCCTAATAACCAATCCTCCTAACTGCTTCAACAATGGCAAAGTATCATCAGAAGATCAAGCTCCAATGAATTAATGACAAAAATCACAGAATTTATAATACTTACCATTTTGAGCTTTTTTATTGTCACCTGGAGATCTCCGACTTCCGCTTCATACTGACGTTTCAGATCATTCAAAGCCTCCTCAGCTTTCCGTTTTTCCTACAACATTTTACATTTTTGTTAAATACAAATAGCAGAACTCAGCAATTACTCTTCTGCAGCAAAGACAATCACTTCTACCTACAGCACAAGCAATATTAAATACCCTTAACTCAACTTTCCTAATGCCGTGACCCTTTAATACAGTTCCTCATATTGTGGTGACCCCCAACCAAAACATTATTTATTTATTATTTACAATGCCTCCCCCCCCAGCAAAGGCTGCCTCGCCAGCCAAAAATGGGGGGACAGGCAGGGAGGGAGAGAGGAGCCACTCTCCCAGGCTGCACTGCGGAAGGAAGGGGCGGGGCAGTTGCACAATCAAGAAGCCAGCTGCGGGATGAAGGAGCAGCGAAGAGAGCACCTCGCGCAAGAACCTGCTTGCACGAACAGAACCCCCCACCTCCGCGATAAGGTAATGTGCGGAAAAGGCCCAGGAGTGGTGGTGCGCAAGCATGAGCCACGCGCTCGCATCCTCCTGCCCCCTTTGGTGGGAGCGTGTGCAGCCACATGCACTTCCGCCAAAGGGGGCAGGAGGATGCGAGCACGTGGCTCGTGCTTGCGCACCACCACCGAGGAGGGAATGGAGCCTAAGACCATCGGAAATACGTATTTTCCAATGGTCTTAGGCGACCCCTGTGAAAGGGTCGTTTGACCCCCAAAGGGGTCGCAACCCACAGGTTGAGAACCGCTGCATTAAAGCAAACCCATAGGCCAAATTCCATTTAAGTGCTGCTACTATTGTGCCTATTTAGTTATATCACACCTCTCTCCCAAAACTGGGACTTGAGGAAACCGGTTATTCAGTGGGGGATGGGGTCAAAGCTGGAAGAGTGGCACCTGTTTTAGCTTAAGGATCTTACTAGTCTATAAACCTTGGGAAATGCATTCCAATCTCTTTGGGCGGTTCAAAAACCTGTACTACAGCTGGGAAACCACACATGACGGTGGCAAGGGGAAGAGGTGTGTCCTTCCTAGACCTTAAGAAGGGCTGATTCAGGCCAAGAGCTTGGGGTTCCTCACCAACGCCTGACACTGTTTGCCTGCGAAAATGCATATATGACCACTGTAAAAGTTTGTCAGGTTAAGTGTCACATAATTGTTGTCACTAAGGAAGAAACCCCATAGTACTGGCTAACACATAAAGTGCAGTTCAACTGTGTCATGAGTCATTCTAGTATCAGTGACAACAATGTGCATGGTAACCATTAAAATTTATAATTGGTACTATCCCACAAAGTAAATATCACAGTGCCTTTGCATTTACATTTGGGGTGTCGTACTTATGGAAACTATGTGCCTAAAGAGAACAGAGGAAGATAAATATAATTTCAAACAACGATAAGAGAAATAAGTCATCATGGGCCACCTCTAATATTTGGCTCTAGGTGGTGGGATTGATCGACACTTAACAGATGCATATCTACCTAGGGAAGCCTTCCCTAGCTCAGTGCCCTTCCAATCCTTTGAATTACAATGTTCAGCATACCTTACTGGCTGAGGCTGACAGGAATTTAGGTTCATAACATCTGAAAGAGAACAAATTAAGGAAGGCTGGCCGAGGCATTCCATCACTGTTCTTTTTAATACTGAACCATTTACCATGGGATCAAAAGTTCTCAATAGGTTGAATCCCTAGGTACCACCATGACTGTCTCTGTGTTATCAGGAACAATTTAGACTTGTTGTTTTTAAAAAATAGTGTGTTGTGCAGGAGGTAATGGTGTGTATCTTTTTTTTTTTTTACAGTATACATTTGATACACTGCATTAACTTTTTTTGCCTGTCACAGAAACTGACCACAACAGAAGTATACTTTGACTGTAGCAAGTGGAATTTGTGCCTGGTTTGTTTTTATACCTTTAAGGAGCCCCAGATGATTCTCACCACTTGAGTAATAGGTTTGTGTGGACACCTGATTTCCAGAATGTCCATAACAGCTCTTAAATCTCCCAAATGTTCTTTTGCCATGCTGTATTATGCTTCTCTTGATGATAAAGTACTTTAGCAGAAGGTATCGGTCTTTCCCTTCCCAACCTAGACTTGCTTATTTTACCAACATTCTCCGCCCAAGGAGAGAAACAAAGGAAGCATTGACCTTCATAGTTTTCACATCAGTGGTAAACTGGAAGGGGAAAGAATGCATAGAAATGTAGTACAGATGAAGCCTGAGGCAGAGAAGTCAAAATTCTGTCACTAATTTTATTAAAAGGAGAAACTACTTCTGAAATATTTAGTGCCAGAAGCATTAATAAATCACCTCCTTCTTGATTTTATGCTCTGCCGCCTGTATTCGCTGGTCCATCTCTTCTTCTAGTTCACCAAGCTGCATTGCTGCTTTGTCTTGTGCTCTGAAAAGCAAATGTTCATATATAACAACCACAAGCTTCAAAAGTGACTGTAAAGAAATACATGACATGTTCTGCCTCAAACCAAAACCTGTGGCTTGAGATGTCCCAAACTCCATATTTCTCATGTGTTTATCCAATTTATATCCCAGCGTCTTGCAAAAATGCATGCCTATATGAATGGTGAATAAATTCAATATTTATGTCTTCAAATTAAAGTCACTTGTTTTTCAAAATTCAGATTAAAGTAATTTGATTCTCTCAGAACATAAACTAAGAAATTGTATGGGAATGTCAAATGTGGGTATTGCTTTTCACGTCACTGGGAGCTCATGGTTTGAGTGCAGGATGTCTCACCCCAAAATTCTGGAATGAGGTGCCCCACCATCTACCAACAATGAACCTCAAAGTCTACCAAAACTGTTGTGTGATTTACTAAGTACACATACAGAACTCTGTGTTTATGTGTGTAGACAAAACAGTTCAAAACAATATCCCTTGCAAGAGCATGCAGACATACAATGTCTTGAATCCTGCTGGTAGTGCCAAATAGTGTAGATCAATTGAATCAATACAATTTATGTTAACTGTTGACTTTGCATTCAGCAGTTTAACCAATGGGTCTATGCTGGGTAGGATTCCCAGTAAGATTCAAGTCAGTATGTGAGGAGTTCTATGCTTGTAATACTAGTAACTCAGTCTCCTCAGAGGTGTCCGTATGCCATACATCCAGGAATGATCGGGATCAAGCCTACTTATCTTATCACTCCCTCCAACAGCAAACTCAGTGGGTAAATACCAACAGGATTCTGTCAACCTGCTATCACAAACTTTGTAAAAAATGTACATATTGAGGAAAAAAGTACCTAAGTCAACCAAAAAAAAAAAAAAAAGACCCTAACCTATCTGAAACTGCTCACTGTCTAACCTATCTGGAACTGTACAATATCTGGATGCCCCTCCCCTCTGCCACAAGGAACTGTTACAGAATACTCTGTTTTTATCCTGAAAAAGGATATGGCCTGAAGCCTGGAAATGTGACCAAGAGCATTAAACACTGTGACATTTTATTGCAGTTCCTACATATGTCTGTCAAAAGGTGAACAGGTAATACCGTAGCAATGTACCAGTCATAGTTTTACCCAGCTGTTTTACAGCGTGTCCATAAACTCCAGGCAGAGAATAGAGTTACCTGATACAATTTCATTTCTTCCTTATTCCCCGCCACCACCCGCAG
Source organism: Ctenosaura bakeri (assembly GCA_948474755.1). Taxonomy (NCBI): domain Eukaryota; kingdom Metazoa; phylum Chordata; class Lepidosauria; order Squamata; family Iguanidae; genus Ctenosaura; species Ctenosaura bakeri. The sequence goes on from CAOLHI010000099.1 coordinate 165,114, forward strand.
GTACTGCATGATCACAAGAGTGTCAAACAATCTTGACTTAAAAATTTGCTTCAGAACAAGGAAAAATGGATATGCAAAACCCATGCAGACCACTAGATAAAAACTTGAAGCACATTCCATCAGGTGCATAGGCCTGAATGTCATACCATTCTAATCACTCTGAACCACCTTTAATAAACAACCTGTAAATGTTAACTTTTTTCTTTCCATCTGTCTATTTGCTCTGCTTTCCAAAGGTACAGCGTTGAACTGCAAGGCAATTCTGAGAGGCTATTAATTCTAACAGTGCCATTAGTGAGGAACAGGACCAGAGAGAAAAGTAAACAAGGAAGATCACAATATGTAAATAGGAGAGCAGAATGGGAATCTACCTTATGGGGTAGATTACCATTCTTTAAGACCTTATGGGGGTCTTAAACATTTCTATCATGATACAAGCTGCATATCTTTGGTTTCACATTTTGACAGTTCCAAACCTCGGAGTAACTAGTTACAAACTAGATTACTTGTAATATGTTCGTTTGTTGCCATAACTAAGATGCATAAGGAAGAAGAACAGTTCTTATTTTTGTGGTGTTATTGTAATTAATTTTAACTATTTTTACAGTAATGGATCATGTGTGGCCTCATTTAGGTAGGTTTTCTACCACAGAGCAAAGCTTTACAGTGGTCTGAATTTTTTAACCACTTAAGAAGTAACTGTTTTAAATACTTTCAAATAATAAAATGTAAAGTGTTACCTTTTCGATGGAAATTATAATGGTAACTAACTACTTCTCTCAGCTTGGAACCATAACTAATTACTTCTGAAGTAACTTTCCAAAATCTACAATCCTCATACAACTCAGGGTGGAACTGGATGCATGCATATTAACAGATGCCATGTATGACTTTACACAACACCACATACTGCAGAGAGCAATTGTTTAACTAAAGTGTGCAAAATAATTGACTCTACCTTTTCACAGCTATGGCCAAGTTTTCCATCTCTGTGCTCTGAAGCTTGATCTCTCGAATAAAGTTCTTAATAACATGCTCGTATGGTTGAATTAATCTTGGTTCCACTATATTGATGTTCTGATACAGAACACTGACCTGTTCTTGTCTGGAAGAGAAAAGAATATTTAATTAAACAAGCTGAAGATTTATTCACACAATCAGTTTACATCTTATGCAGAGACAGTTGGATAAAATGGAGTCAACAAGAATGTTTTTATACAGCTTTTATGGGTCAGCTTTATTTTTAGCTGAAGTCAATTCAAGAACTACTATTAGGAAAATTAAATTTAAAGAAGGAAATTTAATCTGGTTTTGTCATAGTACTAAAATATGGTTTAAATAAAATGGGAAAAGTTTTGGGAAGGTCAGTTATGAATATCAGTGAAACTGCATAATAATGATTGCAAACTTTCACCATCTTCACAGAAAATGTGCACAGCCTCTCTTTATTACTTAACTGCATTAACGATGACTTTTTGATACTCCCGAAAAGTCATCCGGGACTTGGCCTCAAGACAACCAACATGTTAGCATCATGGCTGGTCTGAAAATTTTGCTGCTTGAAGTGAAGGATCTTAAGCAAATCTTACCCCATTTGCTGCATTGGCACCTGAATCTGACTTCAACAATCACAAGGGGACAGCATTCTGCATTGTACCCAAGGTCACGAGGACTGAGGGGCATAGGCTAGACCACGGGGGGGGGGACTCAAAAGCTGCTGCCAGGTACCTCACTCTGCCTAATGATAGTGCCAGTCCCAGTTGGCATAGTTATTGCACGAAGCCTATTGTGAAACAGTGCTTGTGCACAGGCTTCCACACAATCAGGACTCCTGATCACACAGAAGGTCCAATTGCACGGAACTTACCTATTCATATACAGGTTCTGTTCATGAAAATGTTCAAACAAAAAAAAAAGGGACATCCATAAGTGAGGATCAATGATATATGTGCACATCTGCACACACGTGGATATGTGGTAGAACACCAGGCTTAGAAAAACTGTTTTGTGACATTATAATTAGATACACCTAGTGAAATCTGTAATTTATGATTTAAGGCCACTGGTAATCCTGCTGGAATATGGAGGGTCAATAGGTTTGATCTAGGATGGGATTAGGGCACACATAGCCCACCAGTTTTTGTTGGACTGCTGTTCAACTGCACCATTAGTTAGGCTGGCCAAGGCAGATGGGCGTTGCAGTCAAACAACATCTATATGGCTTCACTGCAATGTAGGAACTGCAATCAAGAGACTCAGTAGGAAGAAATGAGTTGTAGAAAGTGATAGCAAATTCTGGAAGCTATGGAGTTCAGTTTCCCAGGCAAACAAAACAAAGCCCAGACAAATGCAAATGTTAAGTGCACCTTCCAAAAAAAAAAGAAGCAACTGTGTTAATCTGTTACAAAAACAACAACAAAGAAATCTTACATCACCATCTTCATCAAGTACATGAAGCATTATCTTCCTTACATACGAAGGGGAAAATATCTCGACAGTGGGACCAAATAGGCATGGAACAAAAGCAGTACAATCTGAGACAATTATTTCAAAAGCTCAAGTGTGGATAAGCATGGTGACAATTCACAACAGCAACAAGCAGCAATAACAAAATCAAGCTAGCTCTACCATGTTAAAGGGCACCAGTAGGGACAGGAAACTATTGTCTCTAAGCCTAAACAAACAGAATGAAATTTCTTAACAAGTTTTAATTCAGTCATTTCACACTATTACAGGCTCTTTCCCTTTGAAGTTCCTTTGGTTTGAATGGCAACAAAGTGCCCTGGATAACTGAAACTTTCTCTTATCAGTTTCTGAATTTTGTTGTTTTTGATGTCAGATTCATTCACCCTGTTGCACAAAGATTGACTTGTAGAAGTCTACAAGTCTACAGTAGAAGACCACTGTAGACAAATGACACTGGAGAACAAGCAAGGGCATGGATGCTATAACATGGATGATGTTGTTCTGTCTTACATCAGAGCTGCCTGAGCAAAGATGGGGAGCATCCATTGGTATCCAAGGTCTCTCTGGAGCCAATCTGGGGGCAGTTGGGTGGCTGCAGGGTGAAGGTGGAGAAGGGAACCACAGTTGTGTGCACAGAAACTCACTTTCCAAAATTGAAATTAGTGCTGTAGAAGGTATTGATAGCTGTTCTGCCAAGTGGATCAATTCCCCACCCTCGGGCCGAAAATCTGCTTCAGCAGCATCTGGCTATGTTGGGAGATTCTGTTCCTTATGTTTGTACCTCTGTTACCTGGCTCACTGATGTATTTCTGAACATCTGGAATAATCAGAGAAAGAATCTGAAGTACTTATGCATCCAAGTTCCTTCACACATTGACAGATGTGTACCAAGACCTGGTCCCACAATCCCACCATGCAGAGTACCTTTCTAAAAAAACTGCCCAGAATCCTATCAGTGCAATACACTGGTATAATTATCCAAGCATAAGTAGAGGCAGCAGGCAGGAAAAGGCCATGGGTGCAGCAGCTGTAAATGAAGTCAGGCCCAGGAGAAATGGGCTGCTCAAAGCTGGCAGATATTGTCAGACTTCCCTTGCCATCATTGCATAGCCTTGGAAAAAGTGGTAACCATTAGTGTAGCTGGACAACAGAATTCCAACCTCTGGCTTCGGAACCAGCTGTCTAAAGCGCACTGAGACCTAGCATTAACAAGCAAGACAGAACAATAAAGCATTTTTAAAGTCTATCCTTGCTTACAGTTCCCTCTTTTCCATTTACACAACCATTGTGGTACATTTGATATCATCAGATGACTGAGCCTCAGAGATACAATGGTTTGCATGAGCTACGTTTGACACTGAGCTGAGATTTCAGGTGGAGACTTCCAGTCCATAGCTCCAAACTGAATTTAGATTGTGATAACATTTGGAGTACAGGACAAAAATAGAAGCTTCTGCCATCTGACAATTTGAACCACTTAGCAGTTCAGTACCTTTCAAGCCTTTTCTCACAGGGAGGCTATAGGTTTTGCATGCAACGTCCATGGCAAGCATAAAATATGTTCTGGATGTAGCCAAAAATATTGGGCAGAGTCTGCAGGCCACTTGGTACCCATTCTATATTTGCATCACAACTCAGCTTCTCTTTTGTGCAGGCGCCAGCTAATAAGCGCATCTCTCCCCACACTTCACGCCCCTTTTCCTTTTGCATCCTTTTGTAACTCCGTTTCCACAGGAAGGCCTAGGAGCCAGCCTTGGCTGGTATTTTGACAGTGCTACCTTTTATTCTATTCCTGCATACGTCACAGTTGCTGTTCTTGGAGGTATTTCAGCTTCAAAAGATTAAGCAAACAAGAAACCTGAATGAAGGAGGGCTGAAAGCTACGCTTCCCCCAGCCATGCTTTTCAGTCTATACCTGTTGTGCTCTGCTTGGAAGAGCTGCTACTGTCATAAACATATGGCGGTAATTGTGGGAGTTTGCACAAGTTATTTGATCTCAAAAACCGCAATATGGTTTCATTGTTCCTCACTGGCCCAATTACAACTGTCAAGAGCGAGATTCAGCAGACTCCGGTGGCCTACATTTACGCAATGCTAGTCAGGCACAAGAAGTGAGAAATCAAACCACAGACAAACAGAGCAGCACAACCCCTTAGAGGAGCACCAGCAGTCACAACGTGGGGATGGAGTCTTTTCAAATTAAAAATGACAGCATGAGCACTCACCTGAATGCTGAATATAACAAGTCGTCATGAGATTTTTTTTTAAAAAAGGCAGCAACCCTTTTATCTTGCAACTGTTTTAAGAAGGGAGTGTTAAAACTATATTCTGTTTGAAAGCCTATGGCACATTGTATCCTGACTAAGCTGCAATAGTTATACATTCTTCAGCCCCAGAAATCTTTGCAAAACAGAAAGATATTGGCATCCTCCAATATATGAAAGAGAAACAGTGGATCTTTACAAAGGCACAGTATTTCAGAAAGTTGTAGCTAGACAGAAAAATCCTTCTCTATTAGATACACTATCTAGTAACTTACAACAGGTATTATTTAGGAAAGGAGGCATTAGTTCCTCCATCTATCCTATATCTAATATATAAAAGTCAAAGTTTGTCTGTTTACCTGTGTCAGGCGAGAAGACCTCATACGATCGGCTGCCTGTGAAGATTCTACGGAATCTTGGGGTTTGCAGTTTAGAGAGAGGTCTTTAGAATTATCAGCAAGAAAGCTCTTGGGCCTCAGGCAAATGTGCCTATCTTTAGCTGGTTGCTATGGAGATGAGGCCTAGCAGCAAGGAGGAAGGCAGTGTATTCCCTCAGGAACCCAACCTCCGTATGTTAATAAATACAGATTGGATTAGGGAATATGGGTAAAAGTTACAGGTACTGGACAAGACAGTTTGGGGAATTAGAGACACAGGATCTCAAATCTGTATGTTTCAACCACATCTAATTCCTAAGGTAAGGTAAGGTAATTCTTAAGGTATTTCTAACAGGTATTACCTATGAGAAAATAAAATCCTGGGCAATGACAGGTACATAGGCTAGTTTTAAATAAAACTGTACTGTTATTCGTTTGGAGCAATCTATGCCTCTGATCATTATTACCTCCTGTTACTAGAACAGCACCTGTGCAAGCTGCAACAGACACCACAGGATTCTGGCACGATTGTTCTGCCAACAAGTACCTTGACTAATTGTTAACACATAATATGGAGAAATAAAATAGCTATTGTTATTTACTTAGCTTTTGCTTTTTAAAGAGATTGTTTCCTTGTTCACCAAGTTCCCAATAATATTGTTTGCAATTTCTGAATCAGATGGGAGTCAGAACCATATCAAAATACATGAACAATCTGAAGGAAGTGCTGGTGCAAATAAACTCAAATGCATTTCCAGGATAAAATCTCATCATGAAAGCTGAAAACTTTAGACAGACATAGACTTGATTCATCAAAGCCTACTGAAAGTATTCAAAGCATTAAAACAGGAGCTTCTCTCTGGATTTTCTGAAGTCCTTAAAACATTTTAAAATCTAGCATAATCCAAGTGTCAAACCATTATATGTATCAGTGCAGTTGTGGTTTGATTCAGTTTGGATGAAAGCTATTTGGAACCAGCCCAATAACTTCAGTTTATCTCCTATCTTTATCTACCTGTCCACAGCCCAAATCTGATGTGAGCAGGATGTGTGGCTGGAGGTAATCGAGCTCTTTTCTTTCCATCTCAACAGAGTGACTTTTTAGGACTCCTCTCTAAGAGTGGATCTGTTTATTCTAGGGTGAAGGCCAGGATTCATTTTTCTACACTTTATTTATAACACAGGAAAAGAAATGTCCAAGAGAAGCAGTAACAACCTCAGAGCTGTTTCTTCTAAGCACCATTGGCCATTCCTTTCTTTTAAATGATAAATCTATGTGTTTCATACAGCCTGTCCTGCACTCCCTAAAATAGGCTGCTGTTTCAGGAGTGGTAAAAAGTAAAGTTCCACAGCCAGTCAAATTGGCTTCTGTCCTGAAATAGAGAGGGTACCATCTTGTTCTTTGGTTCAGGCAGCAAAATGTCTTGGGCTGACCCTAACAAAAACCAATGTAAGAAACCGCACAATTTATTTGCATTTCTTGTGCACCATGTGATGTCAGGGTCCCTAGTTTTTGCTGTGTTATTTCCAGAATGCTGAAAGAAGGGCCCTGATGAGGAAAACCACAGATTTCCAGGAGTTCTCATGGGTGCCCAGACCTCTTGTGAGAGGCCTTCTTCTTGTTGGAATTAAAAGGCGACTTCTATATGCCTGTCTCACATTTCTCAGTCAGTCTTGTGCTAACACCCAAGGTCCCACCATCCTTCTCTACATTTCATTTCTCCCCAGCCACAAGCTGGTCCCCTGTTAAAGGGGCCAGGAAGGATCCCCCCCCATGTTGATGTTTTTAACGCTCCCTGGGGATCCTCTCGTGGAATCCAGGTTTCTGTCATCTGCCTGATGCTATGAACTTTTTGCACCATATTTTATGATTATTGCTGCTATCTGTCACACCTGGTGAGACTGAAGGGGGAGGGAGGGAGATATGGGCATCAGAGACTGAAGAGATGATTGAGATGGACCACTCTGAAGCTTTGGACAACTGACAGTGCTGAATCTAGCCTAGGACAAGTATGGAAGTTGCGCCCCTACCTTCTTACCCCTACCCCCACCCCCATTCCCATATGCATGGCTTTTGTGCCCCTCTGGCAACAGCACCTAGGACACGTACCCTGCTTGCCGCACCCTAGACACACCTCTGGCAACTGTGAAGGGAAGCCACAGGTTGGTCCCTCACAACTCCCAACAATAGGTTTATTAGGGCTTAGTCTTGAGCACAGAGTCCAGCTGGCCCAACACAAAATTAAGAGTTCTAGGATAAGTCTGGGCCAGACCACTGATCATAGGTAACTTCCTCCACCTTCACACAGTTTCATTTAACCTGTTTGTTCATAAAGTTGTGGCTTATTTCAACTCCATTTGAGCATCTCGCTTTCTTGACAGAAACAATTCACAGTGGGCTCTCAGTACTTAGGATACGATTCCAGGATCCCCCCTCCCCGACATGGATATCAAAATTCATGGATTCTCAATTGCCATTATATACAATGGTGCAGTGAAATGCTTTACCTTATATAAAACGGCAAAATCAAAGTTTGCTTTTTGGATGTTTTTTGGGGGGTGGGGGGGTATTGTCAAGGCATAGTTGGTTGAATCCACACATACAGAATCTGTAGGTATGGAGGGCCAACTGTAATTAAAAGAGCATCTATTTGATGACATCATTATTATCCATAGAGAGCCAGCCTGATGTGGTTGTTTCCAGGTTGGCTTAGGACTCCAGGAAAGCTAGATCCAAATCCCCACAGTGGGTATCCTTATGCAAGTCACACACTTTCAGCCTCAGAGGAATGCTATGACAAATCTCCTCTGAATAACTCTTGCCAAGAAAACCCATGATAGGTTTGCCTTCCAAACATAACTCAGAAATGACTTGAAGGCACACAACAACACAACTATGATTCATGAGACCACCTTCAAAACCTGCCAGGTGCCCTTCTTCAAACTGGCAGGGAGAGTTTTTGGGGGGTTTTTTTAAAACTCATATGAAAATTTTAAAAGTCCATAGATCAGAAACAGGACTCATGCTGCCCTCCAGATGTTGTTGGACTGCAAGCCTCAGCCAAAACAATCAACACTGAAGAATACTGGAAATGGAAGTCTGACAAAATCCGTAGAGTCACATGGTTCTCACCCCTGCAATAGAGAAGCCAACAGCTAAAACACATGTAATAAAGTTATTTATCTCATGACAGTCTCAGTTCAAAGGTATTTTGTACCTCTGAATCTGGACTTCTTTGGCTTCTGCCGTACAGCTGATTTTAAAACCATGTTGTTTTGATCACCGTTCTGCCTCAAGCAATGCATGAGAACCTGCCATTCAGCAGAATCAAACCACATGCCTGTATACTTGTGCCAAACAAAGCAATGGCAATTCGCTCTACCACCCTATTAAGACAAAGTAGCTGGACTGAATTCAAAGGGCTGCAATAAACACTGTATCCATGGTACCAAGATAAGGGAGACACATGCTTACACAAACTCTCACTGCACACACTTCATTCCACCACCTACACAAGAGTCCTAAACTAGCATATCAGAATACACTATAAACCTGAGTGACCTTTGCTTTTCAGTCAACATTTCTACTGAAGTTTGGAAAAGTTGTTTTTATAGAATACAATTCCTCAAATTCTCAAACTCTAACTTAAAGTTAAGTGGTAATCTTAAGAAGTGAATTTCTGAGGCTTTGATCTCGACAATACTGAAACTTCAAGGAGATGGTGCTTTTTCTGAAAAATGAACATCAGAAAAATAAATGATTTATTTCCAAGTTTGACTTTTCAGGGGGGTGGTTGTGTTGAAAAATACTGTTCAATGTATATGAGGAGCTAGGAATATACTGTATGGGATCCAGTCTTAGTTATCCACTGATCTTAATGAGCATGCTCTGACTAAAACTCAGCCCAATACAATGATGTTTAATAACTAGGATTTCATGCCATCTGATGATCCGTCATATCTGAGAATAGTATAGCAAAGCTTTAAAAACATTATACCAACAACTTTTATAAAGATATGGAACAAAAGAAAATCCATTCTTTTAGGCACTGTAAAAGTTGACAAGTTCTGGCAACTTAAAATGTTAAATTTCTTTAAACACATTAAGCTACTTGTATTCATGTTCTGGCTGTTCTGTGCTGATTTGCTGTCTGCATAACCAAAGTATTTGGTTCTTTTCAATTTTCCCAAACTAGTGTCCTCCAGATGTTTTGTACTGCACCTCCCATCATCCCCAAGCAGTCTAGCAACGGAGGCTGGCATTGCAAGAGAAGGTTGAGGAAAACTACCCTAGGCCCCTACCAGACAAACAGATGGGAGCTGAGGTCCAGAGAGCACTAAGTAGAGAGAGGGCTGGGACAGGGATACTGAACTTGGAAACAGTATTGTTTGTGAGGGGTATAGCTATTGGTCCAGGTGGCTGAGAGATGCGGGAGTTTTAGCCCAAAACACGATTGCTATCAAACATCGATAACAGTCCATATACCATCAGCAGGCAAGCAGACATCATAAGCATCTGAATACTGTTCTCAACAAAGAAGCACAGATTTCCGAATTTTAGGCTGCTAATCTGCACATTTTCATTTCAGGTCACCAATGCATCCAAAACAGGAGAAAACTGATATAACATGTCTCTATATAAGAAACAAAGGCTCACTCAAAGCACCCGTGACACCAACAGGTACTGACAAAATATGAACACATTATGAAAAGGAATAAATATTGTTTCAAAATATTTTTCTTGTGCTTTCTCAAAAGTCATGTATAATTTTCATGATATCTTAATTCTACTTCCAAACAAGCAGTTAAAGAATTAGAGAAACAACTGTTAGTAAAATATAGCCATCTTTTCCATGACTGTCCCAAAGCAAGGTGGAAAACACATTGTAGAGGGGGAGTTTCCCCATATAACATTCAGAGGAATGTGGAAAAGTCTCCTAGAGAACCCAGTTTTTATCATGCAATCAGTGACGACAGCTAAATGAGGACTCTACTTTAAGAAACAACATGCTTCCAAAACCAGAAAGAACTGTTGCCTTCATGCCCCACCCATGAGATTTCAAAAACACAGGAAGTCAATTCTTCTCAGAGCAGACCACTGATCCATTTAGTTCACCACTGTCTTCGTTTATTGGCATTACTGCTTTCACTGATCAGCCTATTCCAGCTCCAGAGGTATATCTTCAACCCTCCTGATGCTGATAAACTACTGTTCCCATCAACTCTCACCATTGGCCACATCAATAGGGACTGATGGAAACTGGATCTTAACAACATCTGGGGAGCCACCAGTTGCCAGACCTGCTCTGTACTTTCAGACATGAGTCCTTCCAAGGCCTATTTATCTGAAAGTAACAGAGAGTGAAAGTAGGAGCATTTGCTTCCACACATGTATTCTACCACTCAGCTACAAATCTTCCAAAAGAAAGATTTCTGGTTAAGACGTGCTAAAAACAAGATGATGGACTACCATTTGTTGGACTTTCAACCAGCTTTAGACTCTTTTTATAGTCTTAATTAAAATCATCTGTTCAGTCATCTGTATTTTAACTAATTAATAATAGACGCTACCAAAAGATATGACATATCATTTTCTACACATTGTTCAAAGGAAAGGACACCTTTATTGTTCCTTGTGATACTCTAGTTCAGTTATCCCCAACCTGGTGGCCCTCAGATGTGGTGGACTACAATCCCTTATTTTCAGACAGCTGTGGACAGGTTTGCTAGGGATTGTAATCTGGAAATGAGCAAATTGGGGAGCCTGCCTTAGTTCAATAACACAACACAATCAAAATAGCCTTAAAAGCATTTGCTTATCAAAACCACACCAATAATGCCAGAAGAGTCCCAGCCATATATATCCAGTCACATACTCAAAATAATATACAAACACTCAAAGACATAAGTGAAACTGAGATTTCATTTTATTATGGAGGAAGATAGATTGCCATCCATGTAAAATCATCCCTTCACATTCACTAGGATAAGGGGCACAGGAAATACCCTGTGAAAGTAAAAAAAAAACATGAATAGGCCTTCCCAAACCATATTAAACACACACAAAAAGTATGATCACCATATTCAACCCATGGTGGATTCCTCTGAGGTACCAGGGTTCCTTCACAAGGCAGAAGTGGGTGGCTAGTGGGGCTTTCTGCTACTTCCACTGACGTTCCACACCAAATTTCATAGGGACTTACAAGCCTTGTTCGCAGTTTCCTCAGTCTCACAAGCCTTGTAGTCCCTATTAAAAATGGCACAGGGAGGCAGCAGAGGTGACAGCAAATAATCTGTGAATAATCAAATCCACAAAAGTGAAACCTGCAAATGTGGAGGGCTGACTGTAATGGCATTTATTTGAACAGGATAACTCCTCTGAGATTTAGGGACTTGAGTTTCCTCAACATTTCTTACCATTTGATAACTGCATCTTTCATACAACAGCCTGCTGTCATGAAACAGCTATCAACCATAGAACTTTCTTATCACAGGAGCACAGTACCCAGCCAGAAAGGCAAACATATAATATGATCCATTCATCACTTGATAATCTACTACCTCACTAGATTACGCACAAGGAGCATAAATTCCTTCTGCAAGGAGATATTTTTGTGCTTTTAACGCTATGGCGAACAACCTCCGGTTCTCCACCTACTTTCAAAAGCCTTCTGCAAACACTCAATTTAGACCTCTGGCAAAGATGATCCATCCTTCATTTGGCAACTCATTGGGTAAGAAGGAAGGTGAAAGAGAAAGAAGAGTGTGGCCTCTTGAACTTTAGTTATGGCCCAACTCACCTCCAGCACACAATCCTGGAGAGATTATTTCTAAGAAATGTGGTCCTCAGACAGAAATACAGGCTCCCACTCTCCTTTAATATATTAACAGCCCATTCCAACATGTATCTGCTCAATAGTATGAGTGTAAAGGTACACCATTCTACACTCAAAAGACTGGATCTGTTTTTAGACTATAGCTTCCAAAACTCCTCAGTCAGCATAGCTACTGGCCCTGCTAGCAGACAGACTCCCAGGCTGCAAGTCCCATTGCTCAATGGCTTTTGTTTCTTAATAATTGTTTGCCTGAAAAGTAGAAATGGTATAGTCCTCGAGAATTGAACAGCAACTCCCATGAGCCCCAACCAGCATCAACAATGGTGACAGATGCTGGAAGATGCGGTTCAACAAAATTTGGAAGGTCACATGTTTCTCATCTCCAATATGTAACACTTGTTGTTGTGTGCCTTCAAGTCATCTCTGACATATGGCAGCCCTACGGCAAACTCATCATGGCCTTTTCTTGGTAAGATGCATTCAGAGAGTTTGCCTTTGCCTTCCTATGAGGCAGAGAAAGTGTGACGTGCCCAAGGTCACCCAGTCACTCAACTTCCATGGCCAAGTAGGGATTTCAACCCTGGTCTCCAGCGCCCTAGTCCAACACTCAAACCAGGACTGCTTGTACCAATTACACTCAGCCTGCTGTATGCATGAGCTCAGGACCTGGAAATTTAACTCAACATGAATTCGAATGTACACAATACTGCATATTTGAATCACAGTGGAAAGCACAGTAGCCATCTGCTTCTCCCATCAAGGTAGTAAAGTTCCATCACAAAGGAGAAACGGGCAGCCAGCACCATTTTTAATACTGTAAGGCAGCAACACCTTGCCTCGTGAGGCTTCAGTCTCTCACCAAACCTTGCGAGGCTTGCAGGTAGACTGTGAAGCCTCATAAGGCAAGGTTTATACAGTAACCCCCCCACAGCATTAAAAATGGCACAGGACAATCATGGAAGTGGTGGCAAGCCCTGATTTCCATGTGTGTCACATTCTCCAAGCTCCCCCACCTCTGGGGACAAGAGGCAAGGGAGCCCAAAGAACGTGGTACACCAGGCAGCTAGGGCTTGCCACTGCCTCTGTGGCTACCCTATGCCATTTTTAATACAGAGTTCCTCTCACGAGGCGTCACAGTTTCACTGCAAACCTTGGATGGACAGCTTTTTGCATCCACAAAGTATCCTGGAATCAATTCCTTGCAAGATATGGAGTGCCCACTATATGTATGCTCAGGAATGAAGCCCACTCTGAAAGGAAAGTTGAATTCATATTATAGAATATAAAAAATAAAAATACACTGAACAGAAACCTTGGATGTCTGTATTATCTGACATCTAAAATTAACTGAGGATCCACAACAAGACATGTTCCTAGCACTTGAAGATTTGTGATAACACTGCTCTTCAGGGCCACCATCAGTTTGCATTTATAAGCTATTTTGTTCTCTCTGGTTGCATTTCTGCCACATTAATGCCACAGGACATTGTACATTATATTGCCAAAATACAGAGACAGTGAGTGTCTGACACAGGGATCCCCTGTCAAAGCTACTCCTACAGCAGTGCGGAGGGCTGCCAACTGAAAGCCATGTCCAGAGGCTGTTTCCAAAATAGCCACAATATAGTGCAAGTGTGAAGTTACAGACAGCTACCTTTTCTGTTCCTCCTTAAAAAAAAGGGGGGACAAAGAATGTGTGTCTTATATAAACCTACACATCTGAGACTAAACAGGAACTTGTTTTTTCAAAAAAGATTATCACCTGATTTTTTTGTTCGCTTGTGTGTGTGTGTTTTACCTGACATCAAGGCAACACCTGTCTCTACCAAACATGGGGAGGGGAGAGGGGAAGGAAGAGTGCCACCAAGACACATCGTTTTGGAGCATGTTCTGTACTCTTTCACAGAAGTTTTGAACTAACAGGTGATTGGCAAGGGGGACTTGAAGAAAAGAAATTCTTCTAAAGTAGTAAGAGAACAGTTGAAATCTGAGAAGCCTAGTTTGCCTGAGGCAATGAAAACTAAAAGGAAACAAGGAAGCCCAAAAGCAACGTGGCACTTTTCAAGTTTGCAGTAAGGGAGACCGATGGTATGCACTGCTCCATATAAATAATTTCTAAGGAACCACAGTTGTTGTTATTTACTGCCACCGACTTATCACCTCCACCATAAATCCTGACACAGTCTTATGCTACTCCATCTATAGCTTTGGCTGAGTAGTAAATACCACAAACTCAAACAAGGGGGAAGCAGAAAAGAAAGGAGACTGCTGTTCTTAAAGTATAAAAACAATGTCAGGCCATGAGTTCAAAGTAGGCAGAAAGTAAATACCAGGAGGAGATGCATCACTGCCTTTGATACATTTATGAAATTTCAAGGACTGATTTTTTGATTTCTTTTTCTCCTTCTTTCTTTCTTTTTTTTTACCCAAAGTCTTATCCATTCCTTTCTTTGCCTTGGAGAAAGTGTGGGATAGAAGTTAGTGCCAGGCTAGGAGCAACAAGTTCAAATGCCCACTCAGATTCAAGAATCAAGCCCACTGGGCCAGTAGCTCTTTCTTTCCCTAGCCTACTTTAATTGCATTTTAATTTCTGTCCTACTCCACCTGGAGCTTTGGGGAGAGGCAAGTAACGAATAATTTTTTTAATTATTATCATTATTCTTATTATTCCTACTATTATTATTATTGCCACAGGGTTCCTGCAAAAATAAAAGATGCCACACCCCTGGAAGAAACCTAGGACATAACTAAAGAAGAAACAAAGGCCTTTTCCGCATGACACTCTTATAGCGTGATTATTCCACTTTCAACCTCCTATGGAATCCTGGGATTTGCAGTTTAGGGAGGGGCATTTAGAATTCTCAGTCAGAGAGCTCTTTGGCTTCAGTAAACTACAAACCCCAGAATTCCACAGGATGTTAAAAGTGGAATAAGAACACTATGGCCATTTCCGCACTAGCCCGTTATAGCGCGATGATTCCACTTTCAACCTCCTCTGGAAGTTGGGCCCGCCCTCAAACTGCAAACCCCAGGATTCCAGAGGAGGTTGAAAGTGGAATCATCGCGCTATAACGGGCTAGTGCGGAAATGGCCTATAACAATGTAGTGCGGAAATGGTCAAAGGCAATAGCAAGTAACAGGAACCGAAGAGGAGGGCTACTGCGCCTAAGCAACAGCAAAATAGCCTCTGCGTTTTAAGTTGCCTGCTGCTTGGCAGATCTGCCGCGGATACCGGACAAGAAAGTCGCCAAGTGGCTGACATTTTGCGATTCACAGACTTTTTAGACGGCCGTTACCGGCGGCAGGAGAAAGCTGTACTCTGCACATGTTCAGATGCGCTCTTGCTACCGCCACGCACATTCCAGAGCTGAGCCTGAGTTCGAGGTCTTGCGGGGCCTGGATAGGGCTTCACTGCTCGCTGGCGAGGGGCGACGCAGGCTCACCTGGGGATGTAGCTGGCCTCCTCCCCCAGCCGGACCTCAAAATCCCGCCAAGCCTGGCTCGGGGCCGCCGCACTGGACGCCGCCGCCTCGGCCAAGGCGTCGAAGGCATCCCCCATGTCCAGCTCCTCCGCTCCGTCCTCCGACGGCGGCTCCTCTCGGGGCCCCCGCCTCTGCTGGGGAGGAGGAGGGGGAGAGGAGGGGGCCGGACGGGGCTGCTGCTGCTGCTGCTGCCGCCGCCGCCTGCCCCGCTGCGTCGCCCCGCGGAACCCGCGCACGAACTCCTGGAAGGTGATGGCGCCGTCCCGGTCGGTGTCCAGCCGCTGGAAAATCGCCTCGGCCTCCTCGGGCCGGACCCGGAGCTCGGCGCACAGCGCCCCGAAGTCATCCCGCTCGATCCGGCCGGAGCCGTTCACGTCGCAGGCCAGGAAGAGCGAGCGGAGCCGCGACGTCTCGTCCAGCTCCACCGGCTCGTCCTCGGCGGAGCCCATCGCGAGGGGAGGCCGGAAAGCAGCAGCCCGAGGCGGGAATCGAGGACCCGGGCGCTGGATCCGGCTCCGCGCGAAAAGGCAGGAGAAGGCGCCCGGCACGGTGACCCCGCCGCCGTCGAGGGAGCCGAGCCAGCCCACCGCTCGCGGCCGCCAATTCGGAGCCTCCTCGGACCGCCCCTTTGGCGCTCCGCCCCCGAGAAAGTTCGGCCCAGAGTTTGGTGGGGCCGCAGCGGCGTTCACACGTCCCCCCCTCCGCTCCTCCTCCTCCTCCAAACCTGCGCCAAGAGGCACCTGCTCTTCGAGGACGCCGAGACAGGAGCCGGGAGAAAAGGCGCGCAAAACTCTGGCCTTCCCACGGGAGGCTCCTGATAAAATTCGGCCCGTGAGGAGATTTCCTTCGCGGCTCCTCTTTCCTCACGACCGAGGCCAAATAGCCGGGAAGCCCGGGGGAAAGGGGGCGGATTAGCGTCAGGTTTGGCCCGCGTCGCATTTAGGGTTCGAGGACGCAAACGCAATTCAAGAGAGCCGCCTCGGCCACCCAGTTCCCTCTTCTTGTGAATGGCGACGGTTCCCAAAGGTTCCCCGTCCCCTTAATAGTAATTGCGCATATGCTGCTCGTTGACCATATCCGCACTACCCTGTTATAGTGCTATCATTTCACTCTCAACATCTCACTTTCAAGCCCCCCCCCTAAACTGCAAACCCCGGAATTCCATAGGATGTTGAAAACGGAATAATAGCGCTATAACAGGCTAGTGCGGAAATGTTAGGCTGCATTCAATGAGTAAGCCCCTTTGAGACGTTACTTCTGAGTAAGCATGAAGGGAAATGCGCTCTTAATTGCTATTGAAGGTGGAATTGATGCTCAACTGCCAAACTAAGGTAATTTACCCCTTTAAAACTCTTTGGCTGACAACAACTCCACAAACAATTTGAAACGCTCCCCTCACTGGCCAGCATAGCTGTTGTTGAGAAGATGATTGGATTGCAATATCTAAGGAACCACATGTTGCCTACCCAGGATTTATGAGAATATTATTGTAATTATTATTGTAAAAGTTTCTATTATTGATAACAATTCATTTATTTTCCACACTGCTCCCACAGCTAGGACTCAAGGCATCTTACAAAAATGAAAACAAATACATGCTAAGATAAAAACAGATGCACATTATTTAAAATGCAGTTAAACTCGTTTTAATTAAATAGAATTAAAACCTTTTAAAATCAAGAAACAGATGATACCATGCTAAAATTGGTGTAAAAATAACAGTTTTATGGCACCTTAAAGACTAATGTGCTTACTGTCCTCCAACTGTCCTCTTGTTCTTAATAGTTAATGTGTTTTAGGGGGTTTTAGATGGGTTGGTGGGTGGGGAGGATGGGTTATGTTTTAATTGCTTTTAATGTATTTGATGTACTGTTGTAGTACCTCCTCAATCCGTCGGGAGAGGCGGGATATAAATATTATTGTTATTGTTATTGTTGTAGCTTAAGCTTTGGGGGACTTGGCATCTACTTCATGCAGAGGATGAAATGGTCTGTAGTCCACAAAGTAAATTTCTTTTAAGTTGCCACAAGGCTTTTGTTGTTGTGTGGTCTGAAATTAACAGAGCTGCCTTTGTAGAACGCCTACTAGAAAGGCATCACCTCCATTCCAATTATTCTTTGTGAATGCAAGTGTTTGGCTGGAAAATCATTATCTCTTTTACCTTGGATAAAAATAGCTACCTTGCTGCTTCCTGTACAGTCATTCCTGGAAAACCCCTTCAAAGGTATACATACCATTGCTTAATTCCAAGGCTTATCTGCTGCTCTGGTTCTTTGCTCTCTGGTAGTAGACAAATCTGCTGTGAGAAGACTAAAGTATGTTTTCAAACCAAAGATCCATTTTGTAAGGGAAAGTGTCCATTTTTAAAAGAAAAGGCAGATAACATGGGAATTACCTGAGTCATTTTCAATCCATGTTGCAGGAAACATTGAGCTGGGAGAGTCTTTGCAAGATTACTATAGGCACTGGGATGTAAATTCTATATGATGGAATATAATCAAGTACATTTTACAGCAGAGTGGACAAAGTATGGTTGCACTTGGCCCACATTCCCCCAGGGTCAAAAATTCTCCAAAGTGCCTCAAAGGGTGTGTGGAGGGCATTTCCATCACATTTGGAGGCCCCCTTGTCCCCCAGGTCCAAAAGTTTAATATTTTTCATAAGAATGCTTTGCTCCATAATGTCCTCTAGGGACGTGGGAAGCATTTCCACCATGATTTAGAGCCACTGGTCCAATTTTAGCCAAGATGAGAGCTTTTTTGATGTCTGCTCACTTCCTGTCTTAAACACTTCTCCTGGGCCTAAAATGGCCTGAGAAAGCCCAAAAACATGGTGAAAATGTGCCTCATGATGCCTAGCAGGCTTTGGGGGAAAAACATTTTGGGGAAATGAGTTGGGGATGTGGTTCTCCAAGCTCTCCTGGAGGATTAATTGTTGTTCTGTGCCTTCAAGTTGTTTCTGACTTATGGGGACCCTAAGGTGAATTTATCGGGGAGTTTTCTGGGGCTGAGACCTTGCACCCAAGGTCACCCAGTGGTCTTCCATAGCTGTCCTTGGGCACATCATGCACTGTCAACCCTTAGAAAACCCTGTGATGGGGTCACCTTACTGTTGTCATAAGCTAGAAATATCTTGAAGGCACGCAACAGCCACATCTTATAAATACATACATTAGTTCCTGTAAAATGAGTTTCAATGCCCAACACGTTGATTTATTTTTTTTTACAATCGTCATCTGGTTCTTCTCCTTCTCCTGCATTAGCCACATTTACATTTTGAATGAAAACTCCTGACTACACGCATTCAATTTTAAAATGGCTGTCCTAATTTTTATATAAGTAGTTACATTTGCCATTGATTCATTATAGAATGACTTGTGTCTTTAGTATTATTTGGAAATGCTCAAGGAGTTGCCTCATGAGAGAGTTACTGCTAGCCCATCCAGCTCATGATGTGAATTGTGTAGCTCTCCAAATGTTATTGGACTGCAATTCCCAGCAGCCTCGAGAATGCTGGAAGCTTCACTTGAACAACACCAGGAAGGCCACATAATCCCCACCCCTTATCTAACCAATGACTAGCAGCAGCTTATACATTTTCATGGATTTTTTTTCTGTGCTGCAGAAACTGGAATTCTTTAGTGAACATATTAAGAAGAAAGGCTGGGATAATGCAGAGCTGTGCATTAAATCTTGCCTAGCTAAATTATTGCTAAATACAGACAAAACCTGAAGGTATCTCAGCTTCTGTTCTAAAAGAGAGTGATTTGTCACCAGCTGTTGTTCTTAGTCTAGACTTTTGCAAGCTCCAGTTAAGTGGGTGGTGTCTGGGAATTAAAGTTTCGCCTTTCCGCTTGCAATAACATTGTACTCAAAATAGATCACCTGAGAATCAAGGAAAGGAACTGACCTTTAGTTGTAACACTGGTTTTGTGAGGTTGGGATTCGTTAAAAATCAACTGCTGTCTTGCTGAACTGGTTTGTGATCACAACTCTGCTGCAACCATCCTTCAATAAAATCTTAGCATGAACATACTTTATAGTGGAGCTGGGGAAACTGACCCTCCAGATAAACTGGAACGCCCATCAACCCTTGACAACATGATCGATGGGAAGAAGAGTTCATCAATATCTGGTGGACCACAGCTCCCTCGTAGTTTGTTGTTATGTGCTTTGAAGTTGTTTCCAACTTATAGTGACCCTAAAGCAAACCTATCATAGGGTTTTCTTGCCAAGATTTTTTTGCTTTTGCCTTCCTCTGAGACTGAGAGGGTGACCTGCCCAAGGTCATCCAGTGGGTTTCCACAGCCAAGCAGGGATTCAAACCCTGCTCTCCAGAATACTAATCCAAGACCCAAACCACGCTGGCTGTCATGCTCTCCCTCATAGTACCTTAGAGTAAAAGGCCCATTCTCTTCTTATTTCTTTTTTAAAAGTATAGTTTAAAAAATAAGTTGCACTGAGATGTATTGATGTATTCATCCAAAGCAGGGGTAAGCATTTAGAAATACAAATGTCTAGAAGACCTTTAGGGCATTCTGATCTTTTTTGCAGGAGCAGTGGGGATGTAAGGCCTTCCAAGGCTGCTGGGGGTGGGATAATGTAGCCCGCTACTCTTTCACAGTTGGCCACTCTTGTGTGAAGTCATAAGCTATCCTATTTCTTATTGCTCACCCCAAGCATTCTTAATATTTATCAGTCTCTTGGTGCAAAATGGGAATGAAGAAGACTCCTAAGGTTTTTGAAATTATATTTGATGGCCAACCCAAGCCATTGTGTTAAAATAGAATTTGAAGATATGTCTTCTGAGTAGAAATTAACCAAGTATGAACAGGTTGCTTACCTGTAACTGTGGTTCTTCGAGTGGTCATCTGTGCCATCATACACTAGGAGCTTTAGCGCCTGCGCGGTAGCGTTCGGAAACTTCTAGAGCTTGTTCGCTTGGCGGGAACCCCTCCCCCACGCCGGTACTGCGCATGCTCCTCCCGCCGAGCAACGGCTCTCCTCAGTTCTGTCGTCCGCCGGAGAACCTACAGGGACCTGAGAAAGAGGGGAGGAAGGGCGGTGTGATGATGGCACAGATGACCACTCGAAGAACCACAGTTACAGGTAAGCAACCTGTTCTTCTTCTTCGTGGTCTCTGTGCCTTCATACACTAGGAGACTGTGTAGCTTACCGGTCGGACGGCGGGTCAGGTCCTACAGCACGGAAGCCAACACCTCACGTCCAAACCGGGCATCTCTGCGCACCGGCAGTCAAGCCTGTAGTGGCGCACGAAGGTCGATGGTTGGGACCAGGTCGCCACACGGCAGAGTTCATGCAGGTCAACTCCTCGCAGGAGGGCCGCAGAAGTAGCCACAGCTCTGGTGGAGTGGGCTCGAAGCAGGACTGGCGGAGGCTTCCTCGCGAGCTCATACGCCAGTTCAATAGTCCTCACCACCCACTTGGAGAAGCGCTGGGTGGACACTTTTAGGCCCTTCCACGTCGCCCATAGCAAACAAAGAGATGCGGCGTCTGTCGGAAGGAAGCAGTCCTGTCCTTGTAGAAAGCCAATGCCCGACGCACGTCCAGGGAGTGGAGGGACCGCTCCAACGGTGTCGTCGGGTTCGGAAAGAAGGCAGGCAGGATGATGTCCTGGTTGAGATGGAAACTGGACACCACCTTTGGCAGGAACGAGATGTCGGGTCTCAGGACCACCTTGTCCCTGTGGAAGACCGTGAAGGGCTCATCGGAACGAAGAGCTGTGATCTCACCCGCTCGCCTCGCTGAGGTCACCGCTACCAGGAAGGCAGTTTTCATTGTCAGGAGCCTGTCATCCGAGGTCGCCATCGGCTCGAAGGGCGGCTTCGTCAGCTGCGAGAGCACCAGCGAGAGGGACCACGGCGGTAGCGGCGGCGATACCGGCGGGTAGAGATGATGAAGTCCTTTCAGGAACCGCTTAACGGTATCGTTCCTGAAGAAGGCCGAGGCAGCAGATCGTGGCGGTTGGTATGCCACGATCGCGGAGAGATACACCTTCAGGGATGGAAACGCCAGGCCCTGTTGCCGGAGGTGCAGGAGGAAGTGCAGGACGGTCGAGAGCCCCGCGGGCGATACCGGCTCACTCCTCTCGTTAGCGAAGGTCAGGAAGCGTCGCCACTTGTATTGATAGTTGCGACGGGTGGATTCCTTCCTGGCCGCGACGAGGACGGTACCGAGCACGGGATCGTCTAGTGCGATATCCTCCAGGCATGGAGGGCCAGGCGTGGCAGGTCCGGATGGAGGACTCGGCCGCCGGAGTGGGAGAGCAGGTCCGGTGTCGGTGGCAACCGGAGCAGGTCGTCTCGCGCGGCTTGTAGCAGGGGTGCGAACCAATGTTGCCTCGGCCAGTACGGGGCTACCAGGATCGCGTCGGCTCGGTCGGCGAGGATCTTCGATATCGTCCGGCCGAGCAGCGGGAACGGCGGGAACGCGTAGAGGAGTTCCCCGGTCCACGGAAACTGGAAAGCGTCCCCGATGGAGGCACGATCGTGGCCCGCTCTGGAACAGAATCGGCGACACTTCGCTTTTCCCCTGGTCGCGAAGAGGTCGATCGATGGTTCGCCCCAGCGGTCCCGAATCAGTCTGAACGCCTCTCCGGAGAGAGACCATTCGTGATGGGATGAGGTGTCCCTGCTGAGGGCGTCTGCCGTGGTGTTCTCCTGCCCGGCCAGGTGAACCGCCACGGGATGCGTGTGCAGGCGAATGCACCATTCCCACAGGCCGAGCGCGATGTCGAGCAGGGTCGTGGAATGAGTCCCACCTTGTCTGTTGATGTAGCAGACGGCGGTGGTGTTGTCCGTCAGAATCAGGACCGTGCGCCCCGCCACGGCATGGCGGAACGCCCGTAGGGCTTTCCAGACGGCGAGCAGCTCCAGCGCGTTGATATGGAGAGCGGTCTCGTCGTCGGTCCATCTGTCGCGGACTCTGAGATCGCCGCAGTGGGCACCCCATCCATACAGGGAGGCGTCGGTCGTTACCGTCACCTTCGGTGTCGGCTGTTGGAAAGGCATCCCCGACATGAGATTGCGTCGCGACTGCCACCATCGGAGGGATGAGCGGACGTCTCCCGGCAGCTGCAGTCGGAGTGTCTGTTCGTCTCGCAGGGGGTCGAATATGCGGACGAACCAGTGTTGAAGAGGTCTTGCTCTCAGCCTGGCGAGATATGTCACAGCGGTCGTCGCAGCCATGTAGCCCAAGAGCTGCTGGACGCTTCTCGCAGATAATGTCGGGGCCGTACGAGCGTGAGCGGCGGCCCGGATCAAGGTTTGTGCTCGAGACTCTGGTAGGTACGCCCTGGCGGAGGTCGAGTCGAGCGTCGCCCCGATGAAGTCCAAGATCCTCGCCGGCTCGAGGTGGGACTTCTTCGGATTCACTCGTAGACCAAGGCGGGTCAGGAGTGACAACGTCATGTGGACGTCGTGGTAAAGTCTCTGTTTGCAGGACGCCACCAACAGCCAATCGTCGAGGTAGGGGAAGACGGAAGCGCCCTTCGTCCGCAGGTAGGATACCACCGGGGCCATGCACTTGGTGAAGACCCTTGGGGCAGTCGAGAGTCCGAACGGCAGCACCTTGTACTGGTAACAGGTGTCGTCGACTGCGAAGCGGAGGTACCGTCTGTGCTGCGGGCGAATGGCGATATGGAAGTATGCGTCTCGGAGATCGATGGAGGCGAACCAGTCCCCTCGATGTAGGAAGGGTAGGATCGACGGTATCGTGACCATCTTGAACCTTTTGGGGCGGATGTAGTAGTTCACCCCTCTGAGGTCTAGGATCGGCCGGAGGGGACCGTCGGCTTTCGGTACCGTGAAGTACCTGGAGAAGAAGCCGGTGGTCTTGGCCTCTTGCGGGAGCCGCTCGATCGCCCCTTTCTGGAGGAGGGATTGGATCTCTTCCAGGAGGGCCGGACTCGACGGCGTGGAGTAGTAAACGCCGCGAGGAGGAATATCGAGAAACTCGATGGCGTAGCCAAGACGGACGATGGAAAGCACCCAAGAGTCCGTAGTGACATACTGCCACTCCGCTAGGTGTCGAGCGAGAGTCGGTCGGTCTCCGAGCGCTGATGGTAGGCTGAAGAGTGGGTATTGGTGGGTCCTGCCAGGCACGTCAAAACCGAGACTTTGTCTCGGAGGAGGACTTCTTCGACGAAGGCGGGCGCCGCCTAATCGTGCGTCTGGCCGATGAGCCGGAGGACGGTCTCGACTGTCCAGACTGGGCCGACGCTGGAACGACGAGGTGGAAGATCGTCGCCAGGATGGTCGGAAGGTGGAGGCCCTGCGGGTCTGCGTGGCCGGCTGCAGCCCGATCTTTTTTGCGGTCAGTCTCGCCTTGACGAGATTGTCCAAAGCTTCGTCTGTGGACGAATTGAATAGGCCTTCACCGTCGAAGGGGAGATCTTCAATCCTCCTTCTGGTGTCCTCCTGGATGTCGGCCGGTCGAAGCCAAGCATGGCGGCGAAGGCCGACGGATCCCGCCATGACCCGGGAGGCGATCTCCACTGCGTGCCGGGAGGAGGCCATCTGGTGCCGAGCGATGGAGATAGCCTCATTGAAGATCACGGAGGAGGCTTGGCGGATGTCCTCCGGTACCGCTTCCATCGCTGGTTGCAGGCGATCGAGCACTTTCTTCAGGTATGCCGCGAGGCAAGCCTGAGTGTTGGACAGCCTGATCTGCAAGGAGGCAGCCGAATAGAACCTCCTTGCGTAGGCGTCCAACTTCCTGCCCTCTTTGTCCGGCGGGGTGGTGTGTTGCCTGCCGGAGCCCTTCGTCTGCGCGGACTCGACGACCACAGAGTTCGGTGCAGGGTGATTAAATAGATAACCGGCGTTATCCTTGCACCCTGTAGAGGTGTTCTAACCGCTGCGGTATCGGCTGAGCCGAGGCCGGCTATCCCAGGCGGCCTTCACCAGTCTGGATACCCGGGGCAGGAGAGGCAGCGGGGCCGTGGAAGGTCGCTTCTCCTCGAAAACGGAGAAGGCTGGATCGTCATCCTCCGGCTCCGCATCGGCGATCTTAAGGCCGAGGGTAGTGGCCATGCGGAGCAGCATCGCAGAGAACTGGTGGACGTCCTCTGGAGCAGAATCTGGGATCGGGTCCCCGAATCCCAACGGAGGAGACTCCTGGGAGGCCGCCTCAGACACCTCAGACTCCGCACTCGAGTCGTACGACTCCGAGCTCGGTGAGTCCTCTCGCCGCTCGCTTTCCGGCTCCTTCGTAGTCGCCGCAGGTGTTGCCTTCCTAGGCTTCTCCGCAGCCGGGGCGGTGGTAGCAGCAGCGTCCCGCTTGGGATGGCTGACCACTGACTTCACCCTCTTGGTGGTGACCGGGGTAGTCTGGCAGGCTGACGTCGTCGTAGCCCGCTCAGTCACCACCGACTCCGTAGGGCGCGTCGCCGTTGCCGTGACCCTAGGAGGTGGCGATATCGCCCGATACCGTGGTGAAGGCTCCCTCGCCCTATGATATCGAGGGGAGGGAGAGCGGCTGAAGGAGCGGCGGTCCGACGGAGATCGGCTTCGGCGTCGACGGTACCGAGCCTCGTCCCCTCTAGGCGAGCGCGATTCGCGCTGTCGACGAGGTGACCGGGACCTCCGGAAGGTCTCCCAGCGACTCGGGCCACGATGGTACCGATCCCGGTACGATGGCGAATGCGACCGATAGGAGGCCGGGCGCTCTCTCCATTCAGATTCCCTCGCGTACCTGGCCACGTAGGACGCCGAGGTGTATCTGGAGGCAGACGAGCGAGGTTGTTCCTCTCTTGTCTCCCTCGGAGGCGGCGAGGCCACCGGACGCTCGGAAGAGCGGGACCGGGACCTGAAGGAGGTCGAACGCCGCTCCGGAGAAGCAGAGGGCTCTCTCTGCTGCAGGTCGGCCGACCTGCGACGGCTAAGAGGGCGGTGGCGCTCCTCCACCAGGGTTGGAGGGTCTGCCACAGGCGAGTCCGGGCGCTGTTGGGGAACGTCCTCGATCTCATCCTCCGAGAGGTCGACGGACTCGCCTCGCCCTTTTGAAGGCTGCTGAGTAGGAGGAGGAGTAGGAGGTTGAGCGTCCCCAGCCGGGGAGCGCTTCTTTTCCTTCTTCTTCTTCTTCTTCTCCTTCTCCTTGCCCTTGCCTCCGTCCGGAGCAGGGCGCTTTTTTGCAGGCGTCTCCGTAAGGGGAGCCTCAGCCTTCCTCGCCGTCGAGGATCCTTTCGCTGACTTGGCAGCCGCCGACAGCTTCGGGATCCCCGGTAACGCCGAGATCGGCGTTTTCGCCGGTACCGAGCCCGATACCGACGAGGTGGACGGAAAGGCAGCCGCCGATACCGTCGATGGCGTGGTCGTCTTCTTGTCGGCCATCTTGGGAGTGGAGGTCTCGCTATCGCCCGCAGAGACTGTTCCCAACAATAAGATTTGAGTCTCGCGGAGCGGTTGCGAAGAGTTTGGGGAGTAAAATCCCTGCAAATTGGGCAAGTCCGGATGTTGTGGGACTCGCCCAAACAGAAGAGACACTCCTTATGGCCGTCGTTGAGGGCAACCTTGCGGCCGCAGGACACGCACTTCTTAAAGAGCGCGGACATAAGACGAAGAAACGCCAAACTCCGAAATCCAAAAAGACGAAAACCGAAGGGGGAGTCCGAAAGAGAGGTCAAAGACAGTCCGAAAGTCCGTAAAACCGTGAAAAAACAGCAAGCCAAGCACGACGTGAGAGGAACAAACTAAAGAACCTTCCGTACGCGGCGGCGGACGAGAAAGAACTGAGGAGAGACCGTTGCTCGGCGGGAGGAGCATGCGCAGTACCGGCGTGGGGGAGGGGTTCCCGCCAAGCGAACAAGCTCTAGAAGTTTCCGAACGCTACCGCGCAGGCGCTAAAGCTCCTAGTGTATGAAGGCACAGAGACCACGAAGAAGAACTGCAGTGCCACTCTGCTTCTGATACAATACATATTAACCAACAGGTCAGAGTCAGATTGTATGAGGATATTAATCCAGAAACATTTTATGATCCCTATGTACATCTGAACTCAAAACTGAAGTGAGAAATCTATTCTGTTCTGACAGAAAAGAGTAGGTAAAGTACAGCCTCCAAGAGTTTTTTGGGCTCCCTGAGCTCAGTAAATTTTGGAGAAAAAGCCTCAAAATGTACGACTGGTCTGCAAAAGAAGCATGCGTACAACAAATAAGTAGAATGTAGATTACAACCCACCATTCAGACCCTTCAGTTTGGCCCATTTCTTAAAATCCAACATGACATCATCTCATGCTGTCACAGAAGCAGAGCTTCGAACAGCAGATGGCATCTGCTGTATTACTCAGGGGGATAATTTCCGCCTATATAGGTTTGGCACCTGTGTGGCACCACCCCTGCTATTCAAGCAAATGGCACTAAAAACACCCAACAAAAGATTATTTATTTCTATGACTCCTAAGAGTGGGTGTTGAAGGCCATCCTCCCAGAAGGAAAAAAACAAAACATGGTTTTGTTTTGAAATGTCTTACGCACTTGTTGGTTAAAAAAAAGTGGTATCAGTCTGAACACAGCTCATATGTAAAATGAATGTTAAAAATCTTTAGTGTTTATCTCCTTTTAATAGAATGCCCTATCTGGATTCAGTGATGGAGAGATTATGGTAGTTTAGGTGTTAAGCCAAACCAATCCTTAAGATATCTGCATCTTACTTCACCGTAAATCAAAATCCCAAATCAAAGACAGAATCAGCTTTAAAATCACAAAGCATGAACACTTAAAAAAAGAAATTGTTAACCTGAAGCATTTCATATGGGCAATCAAGGTACCCATTTCTAGTAGTCTAGTAAGAACTGTTAACTATTTGTTTGGAATTCAATTGTTGCATTTATCTCATCTTTATTGAACTGAAACACCCTAGTATCACCCCTAAGCCAACCAGTGGATATTATTTGAATATAAAAATATTATTTTATATACATGCACACAGAAATAGAAATATATATATATCTGTCTTAGGGTTGCCAAGTGAAAAAACAAGTCAGGGCTCCTGTAACTTTAATGATTGTTCATAAAATGGAATTTCAGGAGTTGTTTGTGTGACGAGTAACACTTGCCAAAATTCTGTCTTTTGCAGAACTTCTTAAAGTATGAGGACCCTGTCCTGTTTTTCATATGGCAACCCTGTCAACCCTAAGTGTCAACAACCAGCCAATACACCCACTACAGTCCTCCCCCACATTCGAAGGCTTGACCTTTGCAAATTTGATTATTCATGAGGTGCCTGCTTGCCTCTCCCCCATTCTCCCACTCCCACTCCCTGGCCTTTTGCCCCAGTGCACTACCTTGGCAAAAGGCAAGAGAACGAGAGGAGAAAATGTTCAGCTGCATGCAAGGCTTTACCCTTAACTCTCCAGCATGTTGTCTTGCAGGTGCGCAGAAATAAGGCAATGCACAAGGGCAAAATGCAAGAAATGCAGAGGGAAAGATGTTCCCTCCCTACAGTCTCGTGTCTCTTGCCCACATGGGCAGAGGATAGGACAGTGCAGGGGGAAAAACCTCTCAACTCTCCTCCTTGCCTCTGTGGACGTGTGAAGGAAGCAAGCCGGCACTGGCATTAGCAGGCAGGAGAGTGCAGGAGGAATGACCTCCCCACACCCATGCAGGCATGTGAAAGAATGAAGCTCCTGCTGGTGTTAGCAAGCAGGAAAGTGCAGAGAGAAAGACCTCCCCTCCCTTCCACTCTCCTGCCACTCAAGGGTGTGCAAAAGAAGGAAGCCCATGCTGGCATTTGGCAGGCAGGAGAGTCCAGGGGGAAAGACCTCCCGTCTCTGCTCCTCGCTCACCTGGGAATACAGGAAGAAGGCGAGAGGCACCAGACTGGAGGAGGGAAGGGTTTTTCCCTTGCGTTCTCCCGCCTTTCTGCCAGGCCAGCTGCAGAAAAAAGGCAGGAGGAGGGAGAGGGGAGCAGTCACAGGGAGGTGGGGATTCACCTTTTTTTTTATTTTTGCAAGCTTTCTGCAGCCTGAACCCTTGTGAAAGTCAAGGGACCACTGTACTTTTGAAGAAAACTGCCAATGAGCAGATATTTGTATGTAGAAGCACACACACACACACACACAGTTTGTAAGTACAATTTATATGAATATTTACTTTTAACCAGGAAGCTTTTTAAGCCCACACTGGTGGAAGACAAATACAGAGGCACAGGACAAATCTCCCCAGGCAGACAGTTCCAAAGTTTGGGTATACCAACTACATTCTAGCGGAACAGGCTTCACTGGTCAGTCTAAATGAGTAAATAGGCTGCATTCATGATGCATATTTCTTCGGAAGTGCATCTACATTATACTGTTATTTCTTATTTTTTTTAAAAAAAGAGTCAGGATGACACTTTAAACAATATTTAATGAGCTTTTGTACCTACTTACAAACTAATGCTTGTATCTCTTTCAAAACGTCTGTAAATTAGACAAGGATTTTTTTTTTCTTGTTTCACAAATGTTAAAAAATGGCAGATGTAGTTAAGTATGTAGATTAAACTTAAACAGAGAGAGAGGGGAACCTGGCCCAAATCCAGTTGTTTGTGCAAACTAGGGTAGAGCCATTAAATCAACAAAACTTACATAGGCAATGACTTACCAAGTTCTCATTGATTTAACAGGTTTTCTGTAGTTGAGACTAACAATTAGGTACTAGAGTCTAGAAATAATGTATCTATGTCATCTTTGTTGTATATTGGTAGGATTCCTCATTCAGATGACAACTTATCAGCTGGGACACGCAAGTCATAGAACACTTCAACAGTTTTATTTGTTTTTTTAATAGACTCCAGATCAGGCACCAAGTGGCAACCATATAAATGAAGGATCTTTAATCTGTTAAAGAAAACAGAACATTAGTAAAATTAAGAAACACACTATCCCCATGTCATATAGCAACTATACATAAGAACCTAAAACTTTGTTTCCTTTAAAAAAAATACTGGAGGACCTTCACCCTAGAAAGGTGAGTATGCATGACATGGGCCATCTTATCACTTTCAGCTCTCTGAAAAACTATAGTTTTGAGGTTGGCTGTCTTGGTCATTGAGTGAGTAGCACAGGCCTTTAATGAAAAAGTCTTCATGATCCTGAATGGCAGGCGATAGCCTTTGTGGGCTAGAATTCAGTTTTCAGAAGGTAACAAGCCAGAGAGTTAGAGTCCGTTTCAAGAACGCTTTCAAGCCAGTTTGAAAGTTTTGAATTTGGAGAGCAGAGGGTTGACTGTAGGTGAAAGTCTTTGGGATGCAAGAGTTCTTCGGGGAAAATCTGTTGCAGAGTTGCGAGAAATCTTGCATGCTGTAATAGTATAACTTTACCTTGACTCTGCTCTGCTTGCGTATTTGTAAATCAACAAAATACTACAAAGACATTAGTAGATCTCTACTATTATTCCATCAAAACTAGACTCTAAAGTATAAGACATAAAATATAAGTACAGTATGAGAACATGAAACATCTGGAACACATTTCAGGTCACTCTGCCCACCCCACAAAGGATACAGTACTATCAAGCTGGAAGAGATACAGAAAAGGATACCTAAAACAAGCAAGGGATTTGAGCAAATCCCCTATTAGGAAAGTTAACACCATTTGGGGCTGTTCAGCTTTGAAGAAAAAACAGTGAGTAAGGAAAGATGTGAAAAGCATTACAACATTATACATGGTGTGGAAAAAGTACATGGGAAGAAGCTTTTCTTCCTCTGTCCTAATACTAGAACCCAGGGGCGTTCACTGATGCAAAAAAAAACACTCAGGGCACATGAAAAGAATTACTTCTTCACACAGCATATAGTAAATATGGAGCTCATTGCCACCAGATGTAGTGATGACTGGCAAATTTGACAGTTTTAAAAGAGGATTAGATGATGGTTAGGTTCATCCATGGTGTGCATTTGTATACGTATGTACATGTGTATCAGTTACTTTGTATATCAGTTGCTGGGGACAGGATATCCCACTCATGGCCTTCCAACAGGCAATTATTTACCCACAGTGTAACAGAATGCTATTTAGAGGGGTCTTCAGTCTGTTCCAGCTGTTGTTGTGTGCCTTCTTTCTGACTTACGGCAACCCTAAAGTGAACCTACCATGAGGTTCTCCGGGGCCAAGAAAATGTGACTTGCCCAAATGGGCTTCCATGAGATTGTGATTTGCCCAGACGGTTTCCATAGTCACGCAGGGAATTGAACCCTGTTCTCCAAGGTCGTAGTCCAACACTCAAACCACAATGGTTCTCTCTAGCGTAGCTATTCTTATGCTTTTATATTTAACTGCTCGTGACACTGTTAAGTGCTCCCCAAGTCTCCATTTCATTTACTTCCAGACCTCTTGAACTGCTTTGGAACTAAAAGAAACACCTGCATTAGCATCCCAACCTGATTCCCACTGCCTGGGAATGTACGCTTTTCACCAATGCCACACAGCTGCCAACCTGAAAAGGTACTGAGAGTGAACAGAGGTAAGAGGAAGAATCTTGGTTACATTCTTCCTTAATAACAAGCAAAATTTTTAGAAGGTGTTTCCTGCTTCATAGAGCCAACCGCTCAAATTCACTTGGGAAAGCAAGAGCCATGCCCTTGCCATTTCTAGTAACAGAAATCCACAGTATTCTTGCCAGAAATGTGACGTCAGGACATTTTTTGGCCATTGCATCCAACTGCCTCAAAAGAAGTCAAACGTTATCCAAAACAGAACTGCAGTCTGATTATCATCCTTGATTCTCACTGCCAGAGCCTTTTTTTGTTCTAACAACTGCTCTTATGCTGTTATATTAAAATAAAAATTCCTTGAACCACTACAAAAAGAAATCGGACATGTTTCTACAACTGAAATAATCTAAGACTTTAAGTTTCCTTTTGTTGCTCCCTACCATTGAGGGTTACAGCAACAGCACTGAGTACAATAACAAAAGACCAAGCTAGCATTACAGTGTTGCTAAAGAATTTGTTAAATGTGGAAGCAGTTAAAGGAAATGGCCATTCATTTACCTGAAATGAGACTAAAAGTTTAATTGACTCAAACTGCAAAATAAAGCAAACAATAAAGATGTGGAAAGCCAATTTCTCTGGAATGCGTAAGACTCCATATTTCTTCCTCTTAGTCTTGACCATGAAAGATCATTAAAGATGAGGACACACAGATTCTTCTTAATGCAAGTTTGTCAAAATGAGTGATAGTTTTTGATCAATGAACAGCCTCATAAATATATGAATATGTAAGTATGGCAAGAAAAGGGTCATCCCTTCCTTCTTACATGTCCACTGAATCTGTGAGCCCTTCATGTGAAAAGAGTTTTAGAGTCTGTCTAATCTAGCATTCTACTTCTCACAGTGCCCAAGCAGTGGGCTGCAATCATAGCACAAAGAGAATATCTATAGCCTAAGCTTGACGTATGTGCTAGAGTTATGTTGGAATAAGATGATTTTTTTATCCTCTCAGAACATCACTACAAGACACATACTGTTATTACTCTGTATTTAACAGGGAAAACAGACAACTATTCTAAAGACCTTCTTGCAATATTATTGGACCTATGTGGTCAGGCACTGCAGCATCCTGGAACTTTACAGAGCATCTCTGCAAGATAATGACTTGTCAGGGTCCATTTTGGCTGACTACAGGAGAGATTAAAGGAGATAACTTGGATCGTTTGAGCATCGTTTTTTTTTTTTCTATGTTGCAGAGCTGACTTCAATACACAGTATTCCAAAACACCATTTAGACTTTTGGAATAACATTTTTTTTTAAAAAAAAATGGGTTTTGTTTTGATGAACTACAAGCTAAGTTGGAGCTGAGCATTTTATTACACTGTGATTGTGCTTGCTTATGCATGGATTGTGTAAGAAGCTGAGGCTGATTTTTTTTTATTGTAACTTTATTGTAAGTACATCAAATAACAATTCTTTTTAAAATAACACCCCTGTAGCATTCTGCCTCTGAACATGGAGGTTCCATTTAGCCATTATGGCAAAAAGTGAGACCTGGAACAACATGTTGCAATATGAAGAGCTCTTGTTAACTGTCCCAATTTGTTAACTACACTCTTCTTCAGGATAATCCATTTCATCCCCTCGTCTCAGCCTTACCCAGTCTTTATTAGGCCGTATCACCACTTTAAGGATTTTTTTTCTTATTAAAAAGATCTTCAAACCTTAAGTTCCCTAAAAATTGCTGATATCAAACTCACCCACCAGGTGTGTGGATGGTGTCTTTTCTTTTTCTTTTTACAAAATATTCATTGGCACTCACACCTAAACTTTGGGAAACTGTGCTTCACAAATCTGTTTAATCTCCTAAACATGCTACTTTAGATAACTTCATGGGAGCTCAGATAAATTAATGAAAAATAAGTGTATCATTCCTTCTGTTTCTGAGGTGGAGGTGTGATCTGGATGTGACAATGTGTGGTGACAGAAAATCCCATAAATTCATTAGATGCTGTGGAAGGAAGAACTTTTCTTTTGGCTGTCATGAAGCTACTGCCCCTCAGTTTCACTGGGAAAACCTGAGTTTTGTTAATGTAGAAGACAAAGAGAAATGTTCCTGTTTTCTTTTCTCCACATCATGCAAAACTTTATAAATCTTGAGTATGTTCCTGTTAATCATTCCTTTTTTTTCTGAACTGAACATTCCCTAATGCTTTAGCACAAGTAGGATTCTCTTGATGTCAATCTTCTCTTGATGTCTCTAGTAAGTCAATGAAATCTGTAAGATCTACGGTACATTATTATATTGACTT
The DNA here is from genome assembly GCA_948474755.1 of Ctenosaura bakeri. Lineage (NCBI taxonomy): Eukaryota > Metazoa > Chordata > Lepidosauria > Squamata > Iguanidae > Ctenosaura > Ctenosaura bakeri. The sequence goes on from CAOLHI010000099.1 coordinate 198,280, forward strand.
CATTGTTGAGCAGTTTTATACCATACCAGACAAACACTTACTTTTTGCAGTTTCTGCATAGTTTTCCAACTGCATCCAAGGAGATATTCTTGCAGAAACTAAGCTTCACACATTCCAATGTACGGAAGCAGAAACTAGCCAATAAGCAAACTCTGAAAACCATAAAACAAGATGCCAGTTATGTTCTGCTCTTGCCACAGGATTTGCTTTAGAAACTACTTCTCAGTGTGAGTACATGGTACATTTAAGCCATTCAAGATTTTTTTCTCAATGGTACAATTCAGCACCATTCTGATAGAATTTTTCCACTTTATAGATCAAACAGGGCACTATATTAGAGAAAAGACAAGTTTTGGATATGTGCATTGTACAATATTAACTGTGATAAGGTTAATCAGAAATAAAAAAAACACTAATGTGGTATAGATGGCACCTCCATTTTGTTCCCTCAATTTTTTCATGTTCCAGAGGTACTTAGTTTGCTTCAAATCTGCCACCTATATACAGCAATTATGTGATCTTGCAAATGTTGCTCAATTGTAACTCACAGCAGCATGGTGAGAAATACTGAGAGTCAGAGTCCGGTCTAGTGGGATACATAGTTCCTATCATTGCTATATAATGTTGATAGCTACATATAGGCAACTGTACAATCTCTGATACATTTCTGTCCAGTGAATGCACATTTTCCTTGCACTAGGCTCACATCATAGCTAAGGCCAGCTCTAAATTTGAGTGTACTCTGTGCATCATATCCTCCATGGGATACACCACTTAACTTAACATACACATCAGGGTCATTGTGCAGAAGTACAGAAGAGAGGGAAGAGGAAGGCCATTGCAGAAGCTCTCCTTCAAGTCAATTCTGACTGGAATCCAATCAAAGGGTTTTCCTGGCAAGATTTTTTCATAGGAAGTTTGCTATTGCCTCTGCATTTAATTACCAGTAATATGCTGATATATATATCTAACACAGCTACAATGCCAGTTACATAATGATTGCTAGGTTCAGTGTGGTGGTGATTATTACAAGAACAGAACAACAGAATCAACAAAATGATCTGAAATGGACCTCATTGAGATTGCCACTTTTTACACTAGTCCAGCTCCTGTACTTTTAGCAGCAGTAGATGGCGACAGGGTGACTTCACCAGTTTAATTTATATCATTTTATTTTGATAAGAGGGAAGGGACTGCTTATGTTGGTTGCAGATGAACATCCTCTCAGCATAGCGTAAACATCCCCATACAGAATAAGATATGTCCACACCACACAGCCCCTCCAAGCAGAATAGCAACACTGCACAACACATCTCCAAGACTGGCTACTGTTATACAAGTGCAATACATAACTGCAATATGCAACCACAATGTGTGATATAGAGTGTGCAACTGAAATGTGTAACATTGCTTTACAGACAGCTCCACTTCTGCCACTGTCAGCAGAATACATCTGTTATGCTATGATGAATAATTCACCCCACACTCATAGTACAACTTACACGCACACACATTACTACATAAATGCCACCCCTTATATGTCATCAAATTGCCATAACAAACAGCTGGCTGTTTGTAACCTCTGCTGCTAAGACCACTGAACATTAGTCTGTGTGTATGAATTTCCAACCTGCAAAAGTGTGGTAACATTTGTGGCCAATGATGATGAACTGCAAGCACATAATTGTCCAGAATATCACACAGTAAATCATCACCTTATCCTGGCCTTACTATAATCCTAGGCTATGTCCACTCAGATGTAAATCTCACTACATTCAATGAACTTGCTCCCATCTAGGAATTCGCAGCCTTAAGTCAACTTTGATTTTATTCGATAGGCTTGTAGCTGGAATTAAAAACAGCTACAAATGTTTTTTGGGGAAGGGAGTAAATTTTAGTGTGTGTGTGTGTGTGTGTGTGCTTCATATTAAAATGAAAACTATCAAGAATGAACGACATACACTGGACTAATATACATACACTCTCAAGATACTTGCATTGGACTTGCACTTTCAATTATTCTTTTGCATATTCTGCACCTGACTCTGTCAATTATGCATGACGAACAAAAACAATGAAGCTAAACCACAATGAATGAAGCAGTTAGTTATTACTCAGGCACACGCATAGCGAACCAGCTTTTCAACTTCATGAGTTCCTTCCTTCTAACTGCAGAGTGAATGGTAAGTTGACAATGGGCAGATTATGTATATTGTTTTCTTTTAGGAAAAAAAGATCTGAAGACTTTGCAAATACCTATGACCTCATAAGTATTAAAGCAAATAAAGAATAAAGTTCCAGATCAGTGTTTTTCAATACCATTGCAATGCTTATGTACACAACTTTTTGCATGGATGCACCAAAGGAAATCTTACAAATAATTGGTCTCCACTGTGCTAGATTTGTGTTGGAAAGAAATGTCTTGTTCACATTTGAGGGTGGGATTAGGAATACGCTACAGATGCTGTTTACCATGCCTTGACTTTTGACTTCTTCATGTGTAAAATTTTTAGCTGTCATGAAAGTCAGAAACTTGACTTCATCAAATGTACGCCATGCACACAAAGACATCCATCTGAAGATGTTTCTAAAGTTTTTGATAGTGTTTTAAAGCCAGTTAAGTGTCCCTTTATAAAGATAAGAGATTATTATGATAATCATCATCAATTTATATATCACCATCAGTGTAGATGGCACTTTAGAAGAACCACATAAAAAAAGCCAACTGTACCAAAGTTTAACAAAGGACAGGACTGGCCTAGCATCAGAGAGAGTGTCGTAGTTGCCTCAGGTATCAGATGCTTGGAGGCAGTAGCACACAGGTAGGAAAACATAGTCCTGCACCCCCTGAGTTAGTTGACTGCCTTCAGTTGAGGCAGAGGATGCTCTCCAATTAACAGTGTCCAGCTGACAGTGAAGAGGCTCAGGAGCTGCCACTCTTAGTCCGGGCTTATGGGTCTTAGAAATTTCTAGTTTCTCAAGCTCAGTAGTCTTTGGTTCTTCACTGGCAATTGGTCTGGTGCACTACTGCATCCCAAAATTAGTTCTTCAGCCTCTGAGGGCATCTCCAGGTAAATGCCAGACTCTTAGATCATGAAACTTTTCTACATTTTGACTGCCCTTTGCTTATACCTCAGGACTTGTCTTAAGCATGTAGGTGCGCAATAATTCTCTGTAGCATGGGGTGGACAACTACCTGGGACTGGAAGACTCCCTTGCTCATCTGTGGGACCTCAGAAAGCTACATCCGCCTCTCTCTCTCTCTCATGCACAAACCCAATACTAAAAATGCCTACACAAGCATACACCTGAGGAATTACAGGGTTGCCAATTTTGCTATGCCATGTTGGGGTTCCTGAGCTGTTCGAAGCAACGGAAATACTGATTTAAAACCAGGAAATAAACTAGGAATTTGTTTATTTTAATGATCTATTAAAACACTTTTTTTCCTGCCCTTTTTGTGCCGGTCCATAGGTTTTAAAACTCTGTATGTCTCAGGCCCAGGTTATCTGAAGGACCATATTCTCCTTTATGAACCTGCCTCATGTTTTGAGATCTGCTGGGGAAGCTCTTCTCTTTGTCCTACCACTCTCATAGATATATGTGGTGGGAACATGGGAGAAGGTCTTCTCAGTGGCTGTTCCCAGGCTCTGCAACTCCCACCCAAGAGAGGTTAGATTGGCACCCTCTCTATTCTCTTTCCACTGACAACTGAAGGCCCTTCTGTTTTGACAGGCCTTTGAGGACTGACTATACAAGGCCCATCCCCACACAACAATGTGCTGGATTTTCTATTTGTTATTTTTGTTGTGCTGTTTTTCAATGGTTTAATCACTTTTTAATTATTGCAGTTTGTGAATTTTTAACTAGGTGGGGGGTTTTGTATCTGGTGTAAGCTGCCTTGAACACTAAACTGGAAAAAAGATGGGATATGACTATATTATTATTATTATTATTATTATTATTATTATTATTATTATTATGAGTGGGATCTCAGGGCAGCACACAATATAAACAATGTAAAACACTTCCGGTTCCAATGTGAAACACACCATTTAAACAGGATAAAAGCATACTAAACATAGCAAGATTTAAAACTACCTTAAAAACTACAAGAATTTAAAACCATGTGCATGTATACTTGGAAAAAAATTAGTCCCCAAAGGCTTTAATAAGCAGCCTTTGAGCATGGCACCTACTTAGCACCAGCAGACTGTTACCCTGATTTCTGGGGTCCCTTGGAGGACACCTCTATGTGCTCCACATGATGGGGAATGGAAACTAGCCAGAGCACAAGCAATAGCAATGCGAGAGGCAGGGTAACCTAGCGGGGTCTTTTACCCAGTTGTTATGGGGTCAGGCCAAGCCAAAAACCAAACAAGAATGTCCAATAAATGATTTTATTGAATAAAAGTCTCACGCACCAATGCAATCATGCACACACACACCCAAGAGCTATTACGAAACAAAAGAGAGGAAACTGGATAGGGGAGTATTGAACGGGTACAGCTGGGGTAATACTGCACCTTTTCCTGAAGTCCTGGGTCCGAGAAGGCTGCGGAGAAGTGGGGCTCAGCACAGAGAGGGCTGAGGGGATCACTCAACGGACGGAGCAACTGGGGTGACCAGGAGCTATTCGAAGAAATGCTCAAAAGCCAGGACTATTTGTAGGGGAAAAGGTACCTGGAGGACTAATCCTTTCCTGGGGAGAACAATGGGTGTTGGAGCGATAATGAAGCTCCACCATGGTAATTTCCTTTGTGTGATGGGATTGCAAGGTGTTACCAAAGTCTCAGGATCTTCGGCTGTATTTGGTTGTGGTGTGACTTCATGTAAATGGTCTTCGCCTGATAGGATATTTGCTCAACTTGGGGCAAACATCCTAATCCCCTCAATTTGGCTTCTCAGGGGCTGAGAACTCTTTGTTTATTGTGGGTTTGCACAGTTTGAGTTCTCCTGGGGCTACGTGACTGGGGATTTTACTGGCCTGACCTGATTTTCGATCTTTGACCATTGCTGCCTACGTGCCATCAGGGTGACCTCTCAGGCACATTGAATCATATTTTAATATCAAAATTTAGACCCTGGGACAGGGTTAACCAGTGAGATAACAAGACCTATAAAGGGAGTTTATTTCTGGTTTATGTCTTGGTTTCAAATCAATCTATGCCAGGCTTTGAATATTCAATGGGGGAGCAAAAACATAGCAAAATATTCATGCATTCCTTAAGGAATGCACATAATATTCTCAGTAAAACTTTACAAATTCTTTAAAAAAATAAAAGTAAATAATCAAAAATTAGAGTGAGCTTGGAGGGCCTCAAAAGACTACACATGGCCTATATTTTATATGTTGTAGCAGAAGGTGTGACTAGATGTTTAATTAACTTGTACTAGATTTGTACTTCGTCATACCAGGCTGAAGGCTACACAGTAATCAGCATTCTGATGCAAGATCTTCCAAGTATTTTACTACAAGATACTGATTGCCTTGCAGTCACTGAAAGTGGAGGGCAATGCAAATCAAGAAAATCCATCAAAATTATTATGATAATTTATATAAACTGTGCTGCCTATCTAAATAACTACAAGTATATGTTCTGGTACAGTAGCACGTAAATCCACTGGGCTTGTAAAAGAAAAATAGCCCCATGAGACACAGTTGAATGTAATGGAGTCAAGAGGGAAATGGACCAGACCAGACACATGAAGCTCAGACAGTTCAGAGCAACTGGATTGTATTTAAGGAACATAAAACCTCACAATTATGGAGCTCTTTCTATTGCTACCTAGGAAACACAGTCTTAATGTTCTGCAACTCGGGAAGGGAAATTGAAAATGTACTGGAAAAAAGCTCTTTTGTCTCCTCTCCACTCTTCATCTTAATTAGCAGACCCTCAGCTTCTGAAAAGATCCGGCAATGAGATGAAAAGGGAGCTCAGTCATCACACCAGCCAGCAACAAGAGCTTTGTAGCCACTGACGCACACTGACTGACTCCAGCAGGGGAAAAAAACCTACTTTCTTTTAATATGTAGATACCTCACTAATTAAAAATGTTATTAATGCATGACAACAGCTCTATAAAACTCTGCATCAATACAACAGGACATGCAATCTGAAAGGGAGGTCACAGAATACCAGATTTTGTTAAAAAAAATCAATGGAGAATGTTTGCCTTTTTTCATCACCTAGCATCTGGAGTCAAATTATCCACCAGCAAGTCTTAAAAATGGCATTTAGTAGGACTCATGGAGTAGTATTATTTTTGTTAAGTTGCCTGAGTCTTTTAATCACTCTGTGCAGAACCAAATACTTTTTCCAGCCAGAATGTACCATATTCTGGGCAAGTTTTGCTGAAAAATTTGTAACAACCCAGTAATGAAGAGGAGGAGACACCTGGGGAAGATTAGCTCTGAGAATTTGTTTTCAGAGCAGAGGAGACAGAATCACAGAGTTTGAAAGGATCTAACGGCCATCTTGTCCAATGCTCTGGCATATAGGAATACACAACTAAAGCACTTCCAAAAGATGGCCATTAAACCTGTTTTAAAGACCTCTGCAGAAAGAAAATCCACCAACTTTCAAGGCAGCCTATTCCATTCTCAAGCCAAGAAATTCTTCCTAATATTTAGCTAGAATCTACAAAATGGCAACACCTTTTTTGGACCAACTAAAAAGCACAAAACGTATCATGCAAGCTTTTGAAGCTCCACCAGTTTATCCATCAGGCAAAAGGTGTTAACAATCACACAGCAGAAAGAAAAAATGGCAATGTTTGAGTCACAGGCCTACATTTTGTCTTAAGATGCCGCTTTTGTTGTCCATCTTAACTCAAAACAAAAGCCACACCTTCAGACAAAAAGCAGGCCTGTGATTCCTACAGCATCATTTTTTTTCTTATCCTGTATGACTTTAAACATCTGTGCTTGATGAAGAAGCCAGTGGAGTTTCAAAAGCTTGCATGATGTATTTTGTGCTTTTTAGCTAGACCAATAAAGGTATCACCATTTTGTAAATTTTGGAATTTGTATTCTGCTGTATGGCCAACACAGCTACCCCAAGTATCTTTTCTAGGCAGGATCTATCTGTTTATAATTTGAATCCTTTGGTTCTAGTCTCTGGAGCAAATCCACCAGTTTATCTGCCATCATTTGCCAGAACAAATGAGAAACACTGGCAAATAAATAAGATGATGTTATACTGCAGTTTACACATTAGCACAAAAAAAATGACAGAAAGGTGGAAAAGCCGATTATCTTTTCTTTCACGACATTCAGTTCAACTGTCTACATGTTTGGATTCTTCTTGTGCAGAAGAGGGTGTGGAGGAACCTTATCAATGGGAGGAGTCACAGTAAATTCCTAAATTTGTCACTGCATTGGTACAAGCAGATATGTGCTACTGCTTGCAATGCACGTATTGTTATAGGTATCCTGTCACATTTCTGTGCCTAGGACATGGTCATGAGTTGCCCTATAGCAATACTGGGTCAGAGTCTTGAACTTCGCAAAGGAATGCTAACAGCCTTGTCTATTTTGGCAATGTGCTTCCACAGGATCTGAAAAATACTCTTTCTTAAATACTCCAGATGGAGCAAAAGTGTAACTTTTCTCCATCAGTCACTTAAAAAATATGTAAGCTAAGTATTTCTGAGACCCAGCATGGTGTAGTGATTTGAGTGTTGGACTATAATCCTGGAGACCAGGGTTCGATTTCCCACTTTGGCCATGGAAAAACACTGGGTGACCTTGGGCAAGTCACACACTCTCAGCCCCAGAAAACCCCAATTAGGTTTGCCTTAGTATTGCCATAAGTCAGAAATGACTTGAAGGCACATAACAACAACAAAATATTTCTGTGTAAAAATAGATAATAAAAATCCGAAGTCCAGGCAGAAAGAAAATTGAACTCAAATAAAATCAGAAAGAACAGGAACAAAACTTGGAATTTCAAGAGGGTCTTCTGGGTTTTTCAGTCAGTCTGGATGTGCCCTAAGAGAAACATGGAGAGTACTACATTTGTGCATTAGAAAGCTAATAGCATTTTTGGGTGCTGGCTTCTCTTTCTCTCTCTTGAGAGCCAATATGGAACAACAGATTTGGTAATTTGTTGGAGAATATAAGATTTTTTTCCTCCACCTATACTCAACCTGCAAAGTTGTAAAGAAACTCCATGTCATCAAATGTCAGAACTTTCCAAGTGGTTTCTCTCCAAAGGAAATTAAAGCCAGATAAGTGCTGCAGCCCTGGAACTCCGCAAAAAAGGAAAGAGCCTGAAATCTCTCAGGGAAATCTGTCCCTCTCATTCATAAACGACAAGCTTCACTCCCACCCAGAGGGTCTTATCAGGCTTCTCATTACTAAGCATATTTTGAATTTCAAAGGCCTGACTTACTTTTCCTGCACCACTGAGTAAAAATAATAATAATTAGTATTTCAGCTCCTCTTTGTAACCATTATAGGTTGTTATAGACCTCTTCTTTTTTTCAAAGAGTGAAACCTTCTTGCTCTTTGATCAAGAACTTGTTTTGTTTTTTATTGGAAGCAGAATGGTGTTTGCACGCAGCTCATATGCTATTTTTCCCGATACAGAGAAACTCACAGCCACAGTTCTGGGGATCACTCCTCTGCTCTGTATCTGTTTATAAATATATTTGATCATCATTTCTTCACACTATTGCAAAAGGAAAGCAAAATTTGTAATCATGTCCTATGGCACAATGCCTATCTACTATTTAAGAAATAAATGAGACCACATCAAACATCCCAAGGAACCAGTCCATGGGGAAGTTCTGAACAAGCCTCATAAAAATGAAATGGCTGCACTTGACAAATGGGCAGACATGTGCTATTACTTGCAATGGCAACGTAGTTAATACAAAATAAATCTTGAAAATCAGACTTCATTTTTATTACATACTTTCTCAGAAGAACAGAGTGCAAAACATTCTCAAACATTTTACCCTCTCTTGCTTGTTGCTGTGGAACTCAAATCAAGGTATGAAATCTTATGACATCTCCCTGCCAAAGCTTGAACTCCAATGTCAGTCACCTTTTCACAGCCACCAACATCGAGATACCTGCCAGAATCAAAACATGGCATCCAGCTATAACAATCAAGTACACATTCTGATAATAGAAAATGTTTGAAATGCGATTCTGGGATGCATCAACAGGAGTATAGTTTCCAAGAGAAGTGATAGCACCACTCTATTCTGCTTTGATCAGACCCCACCCAGAATATTGTGTCCAGTTCCGTGTACCACAGTTCAGGAAGGATACTGATAAGCTGGAACATGTCTAGAGGAGGGCAAACAACACAGTAGAAGGCCTGGAAACCATGCCATATGAGGAGAGGTTTAGAGAGCTGAATATGTTTAGCCTGCAGGAGAGAAAGTTAAGAGGCAACATGACAGTTATGTTTAAATATTTGAAGGAATGTCATATGGAGGATGGAGCAAGCCTGTTTTCTGCTGCTCCAGAGAGTAGGATATGGAGCAATAGCTTCAAACTTCAGGAAAAGAGATTCCATCTAAACATTAGCAAGAAATTCCTGGTGGTAAAAGCAGTTTGACAATGGAATACGCTGCTGCAGAGTGTGGTGGAGTCTCCTTCTTTGGGGGTTTTTAAACAGAGGCTGGATTGCTAGCTGTTGGGAGTGTTTTGATGTGTGTTCCTGCATGGCAGGGGTTGGACTTAATGGCTCTATGGTTGGACTTCCAGCTCTATGATTCTATGAGTCTATGAAAAAAACATATGCAACTTGGATAAAATCAGTTTGTCCCTAAGGCTTTAACAAAAAGCTAAGTTTTAATTTGGCACTGAAATAATTCCATTGTTAATTCAGCCTCCACAACTGGGGTGCCACTGGAGAAAAGACTCTCTCCCATACACTCCCACAATACATTTCCTTTACTAATGGGACACAGAGGCATGCCCCTCCAATAGATCTCAACTATAAGGTAGATCTGAATGTAATACAGGAACATTCATTTTCCCTTTTGTTTGAAATATAATTTTTGTGAAAGGGAGTGTCTATTTTATGTATGGAGGCTCTGCCTAAAATATATAGAGTGCTAATTTTCCATCATGTGTAAACATGTGTAAACAAATGTAAAGAAACATTATTCTTTTACAAAACAATCATCAGATGGAATCATTATTGGCATCTTCAGAAGATATTCCCCTCTTAATATAATGTGTGGGGCTTTTGTACAAGATTATATTCATATGATACATAATGAGTGTCAAAAAAATACATACATCATGGATGCTTTCCATGTCATCACTCACAATGCAAGAAAGTACTTTCATATTAAGAAATATGCTAGAAAGGAAAGTTACATGAAACCTTTTCTTCAGTGAACACTGTATTTGCCTATCCCAGCTGCTATACTAAGCTGAGTCCATTTTATACCAGAAGGTATAATCCCAGATCTGTAATAAAACATTCTGCTGTGAAGCATCTTGAAAAGAACACATAATGATTCTGGGATGAAAAAGACGTTCAGCTCCATGACTGCTACATGATATTCTTAGTTAAGCAACTGCACCTTTAGAAGATAAAGTATGACATAATTATGATACTGTGTCTTCAGCCCAAACAAATATACTGAATGACACTTGTCACGGAAGGTCTTTGTCAGATAAAACTATGAAATATTAATAGAAAATAGTTTTCTCCACACTTTATATTCATTAAGATGAGCCCATGAAAGGCAACATGGAATATTTCAACTGGTTAACTGCCAGAAAAATGCTAGTCTTTCATTAACAACATTAATAATAGAGGAAAAAAGCATATTTCTATTACTGATGATGAAATCCATTTTAGGAACAAAGAAAGAGCTTGGAAAAGTTTTTGCTGTCATGGTCTATAACTCCCAGAATTCCCCAGTCAGCATAGGCAGAGGTCACATTGGCTTGACGACAGTGGGAGCGACAGTCCAAAAAGCAACTTCTCCAAGCTCTGAACAAGATCACATACACCGAGTCAATGTTTAAGGGCTTACGAGATGGTATGGTTTGCGCAATTAATTGCACAATTATAAAGCTAATTTTGTCCCAGACAAATGTCACTCCAGACAACACTTCCATTATTATAATATTAATAACATTACATCAATCACTTCTATTATTATCCTGTTGGGGAATCATCCCTCCATGAAGTACACTGAGGAGAAGTGCTGATATTAACACTCCTGGACCCTTAAACAGAACTCAGGGAGTGGGCTGCAAAATCATGCATTCAGTTTCCCTTCACTGTCCTTGCTTGCTTACAATGTCATCAGCCATCATTGTGGTTAATATCAAATAGAATTTCCTGTTCACCAGGGTTTATTACCTGCATACTTTCCAAGCTAAAAAGGTAGGCAGAGAGCTCAAAATCAGCAAAGTATTAAACAGAAAAGAGATGTATATGATTAAAGAATATAACCATGGTCCTTTATTTTAAGACAACATTTATCTCCACAGTGTATATCTGTGTTACTCATGAGAGGTGGGTTAAAAAAAGTCTAGGTTGGTGCAAATGTAGTGCTCAGAGAATCATAGAGCTGGAAGATACCCCCAAAGGCCATCTAGTCCAATGCCCTACCACACAAGAATACACAGCAAAAGCACTTATGAGACAATGCCCATCCAAACATCTGTTTAAAGATCACCAGTGCAGGAGAGTCCACCACCCTATGCTGATGGACAGTCTAAATGACTGTCTAAAGAGATTTTCAGCCTCTTGAATACTTAAATCAGCAACAAGCAACTGTGGCCCTTCAGATGCTTTTGGAATACAATTCCTTTTGGGATACAACTCACCACAGACTATGCCTGTGAGATAATGTGTGAGCTGTAAGCCAAAAACATCTGGAAGACCATAGTTGCTTGCACTCAACTGAAGTGACTCTTGTTATTCATTTATTTATATTTCACCTTCTTCTCAGCCCTGGGATGCAAAGTTAAAACAAGCACAGATAAAAGTTAAGAGACTTGAAGAATGCCTGGCTGTAGTCAGAAAAACTCAAGAAACCTGTTTAAAATTAGATCCAGGGAGGCTTAATTAAAAAGAGGTCAAGAAAGAGGCTTAAAGACCTCTCTCATGTGAGTCTGTACCACATCTTCTCATAAAGAATCATTAATCATGCTTCTGGCCCAAATGAAGTCACTAGATGTAGCCACCTTTTAAATTATTATAAATAGAAGCAGAGCTTCTTAAACATACCTGAGTGAAGGTAAATGGGTGCTAATTTCCATCAGGCTGATGTCAGTTAATTGAGAGCAAGAATTGAGAATGAGACATTCCAACTCAGGACATTTCTTGACAATAAAATGAACCACATGATCCCTCACCTGCAACACAGCAGAAAAGAAAAACAAGAAATATGATTTGGATAACTTTCCTTCAACATAACTTTCACAATTCACAAAAGTGCCCAAAGAAAGTGCTGAGGTCATCTTACCAACATATAAGGAAACACAGTTCTAATACTGTACATCAAAATACTAATCTTGTATATATTGATTTTCATTATATGCAAGGCATGCATTGGTTCTATAGCAGAAATTGTGGTGTTCATTTTGGCTAGGGAGAATATTGATATTCAATAAAAGTATTGTGGATATACACTTTGAAATTTATTGCTTAGAAGTTTTTTCTTCTTTATATTTGTATTATTATACTAAGAATTTTTTTTGTATTTTCTTATTGAGAGCCACTTTGAAGCTTCTTTGACAGCTAAAGTGATGCACACATTTAATAAATGGAAAAAAATTACAAGATCTGTCATGAACCTAGAAATGGAGAAAAAAATGAAGAACCAAAATATGCCATGATTATTAGGAATGGATATGTGGACTGGTGCCCTCCACTGAAACATGAGAAGTTCTTCTGAAAGAGCAGGGCCAAATCTTTGGACTGGAGGCATTACCTGTAATGGTACAGGAAGATTTATAAGAAATATAATGGAAAAGGAAATGAAACTGTTTTAGATAAAGAAGTTCTTTTCCCATGCCTTTTGAATTCCGGGCCTTTGCCAAACCCTAAGTGTAACCAAGGAAAATGAAGGAATTTTTTTAAAGGGGGGAAAAAAAAACAGAATTTAAGAAGTCTGTTTTTTGTTTGTGTCACCACACTACATGTTTAAAGACCTACCAAAGAGACTGTCCTGATGCCAGTCTTTCCAGGTTAGGGAAAAAATATTTTTGTACTGTCCTGTATCTTTATTCTATCCTCTTAGTTTGAGGTCCTACAAATTTCCTCCTAACCAACACTCACCTATAAGTGTAGCCAAGGAAACAGCAGTCCAGGCTACCTCTTCCTCCTCTCCAGCCTGTAGAAAAATGCTGCTTTTTTCTCCACATTGTTGTTCTAGTGTGCCTTCAAGTCATTTTTTTTACTTACAGTGACCCTAGGACAACCCTATCATGGAGTTTTCTTTGCTCAGAGGGGGTTTGCCATTGCCTCCCTCTGAGGCAATGAGAGCCTATAACTTGCACAACGTCACTCAGTGGGTTTTCTTGGCTGAAAAGGGATTTGAACCCTTGCCTCCGGAGTCCTAGTTCAACACCCCAATCACTACACTACACTGGCTCTTGTGCTTCTTTATGGCCATTTCCACACAAGACTGCTATAGCGCTATAATTCCGCTTTCAACATCCTATGGAATCCTGGGGTTTGCGGTTTCGGGAGGGGCCCAGTCTTGTGTGAAAACGGCCTATATAGTTACATCTAATTTAAACAGGGTTGGGGAACCACTCCAAATGTTGCTGAGTTGCAACTCCAATCAGCTGTGCCCAGCATTGCCAATGGTGGTGGATCATGGTGTTACCATGCTGTACATCCCAATCTGTGATGCAGTATGATTGGCTATAAATACTGTTTAATTGACATGAAATAAATATAAATCTTGCCCTTATGGCTGAAAAGCTCTGTAGTGACAAAGGACTCTGGAAAATTCCTTTAGTTAGACAAATTTTAGCATGGCCTGGTCATAAGTTTAGATGAATCAAACAGAAAAAAACTTGACCTGATGGGTTTTAGATGGTTGTCTAAAGTATTCAAGCCAAAAGACAATAGCAAATGAAGCTGCTAGAAGGCTCAAGTCCTACTACCTTTTTTCCACATAAACAGTCCTTTTGTTCTTCCACCTCTCCAGTGCTTACGAAGCTATCAAGAACCTATTAATACATCTGTCACCTGGCTGCAAAGGCAGTTAGAAACTTCCAGACCTTTCTGTCAGCTATACCAGAGAGCAATTCACATATTTCTCTCAGGGCAGAAAAAGGATGTTTAAATCCTTGATCAAACATTGGTTGCTTGGTAGTACCTTGAACATGCATGGTGTGTTTTGCTGCATGAGGGTTCTGTTCCAGATTTCAGTTCACTGCACCACCCTCAGGCTTCCCCAGTGTGAGAAAGCTCGCTTCAGTCTTCTGGTGCTTCAGGAATGGTAACTATTACCTACTTCACCCCAAACTCTTGCTATCCAACCTTGCTCTCCTTTGTTCTTTGCGAGCTTTGCACGGCTGTGAGACTGTTTGCTTGAGTGTGTTTGTGAATTTCCCTCAATGAAAACTGCTGGAGGAATTCAAGATCCCCTACCTTTTGGGGTAACAATGGGATCTGAAATTCAAAAACACTTGGAAGATCACAAACTCAATCCTGTTCTAAAGTACTTCCCCCTATTGTTAAAGAGGTTCTGGCTGATTGCAAGGGATTTCTGTTTTAAATTGGATATCGTTCAAAATCAGAATCAAAAGAATCCATTTTACATTTCCTTATGAATCTGATTGGACAAGGTATAAGTAAACAAACTCAATGTTCTGTGCCATTCAGTACTTCCTGTTTCTACGCACAAAGTCAATTGATTTTATGTTAACAAATTTTTCAACTCTCTCTTAATTATGTGTGTTCTCCTCTGCTTGCCACACAGCTCAATAAAAGCCTCACTTTTCTCCCTTCTTGCCTTCTGCATATAAATTAAAAGTATTATTTTATAAGGAAAATTCCCATGTGTTCCAAGTTTTCAGTGCACAGAGAGACACAACAATCAGATACACATCCAGCAATGTGTACAGACACATAGACACAACAATTCAGGGTCTGCACTGCAGTTCTCACTGTTCTTCTAAGGAACCAGGCTGTGGGAGAACTGTATCCTCATCTGATTCTCAGTTTATAGTAAGCTTATTATACATTTATAGTAAAAAGGAAACTGACAGCAAAAGATGCAGTATTAAAGTAATGCCAAAAATGTCTTTTTCACAATTCATGGGGTAGGGATGAAACAAAGGCTCACCTTGAAAGAGGGGGGAAAGGGTAGAGCTTTAGAGACAATGCTCAGAGTGAGGAGAATATCCATTCCATTTATCTTCTTAATTAAATAGCTTTTTACTTTTTTTTTTTTTTTTACTTTTAAAATGCCTTTACACATTTGTACCAGCAAAGGATTCCTCTCACAAAACTTCACAGTCCAGTTTTTGGAATACCCATGCTATCACACAATACTTTTTTAAAAAGTACTCAGCTTGTTGGGGGCATGTATAGAAATACATGCTATTTGTAAGTTGTTCGCCGCCTCGATCCATATGGAGAGGCGGATAAAATAAATAATAAAAAAAAAAAAAAAGGAAAGGAAAGGAAGAATTTAAGGTGAGCAGGGGTAAACATAGCATTATGCAATGTACAATGCTTCATCCCACTGTATGCCCTCACAGAAAGATTTGAGTTGTGTTTAAGATCTTCATTCAGCATCTTGCTGCAACTCCTGTTCACATCAGTGAACCCATAACACCAAGTCCGGTAGAGATCTTCCTTAATTTTGCCTACTCTTCCCCTAATTCAGTCTCTTGTCACCTGTGGCTCTGTAGCCTTATACACATAATCCCATTGTTAAGATACATGTCTCTGCACAAAAAACCCCAAATAAATGTAAAAGGAATGGAAGGGTATAGCAAATATTTCCCAAAGACCACAGGGACCGGCCAGGTGGCAACTACAGTCATGATCACTTACAGTCTTATAAAGCAACTCTATAGATGAGAAAAGGGAAAATTTCCCAGTGGTTGCAACATTGGCTCTCCTATGAAATTAAAAACCACCTGCTCACAAAACAAACTAGCTTAATTAGCCAATACGTCAGCTTTAAAAACTACTTTGAATGCATAGTCACATAATAATAAACTCTTTTATATACGGTAACTCAGTGGTGTTTCTGTCTTCTCACTTTTGACATGATCACAGACAGCAGAAAGCATATCAGCATGAGTTTTACATTACACTGCTAAGAACAACCACATCACATCTGCCACTTCATCAGCAATGTCACTTTGCATTTTAGTTAAATACAATTATATAATACTCTCCCTGTGTGTATAAACAAGGTGAATGTATCAGATTTAGACAATGTGCTGCTTTTACTAGAAAACAAGAGTTTTACAGAAAAGCACTTTGATTTAATCGAGGAAATCTCAAGCCTTGGGATCAAATCTGGCTATATCTCTTTTGTTATGATACCAAATCATTCAGTTGTTTTCTGAATTCTGTGCAGATTATTTCCCATTCTTAAAAGGTGAAATTCCTCTTCTGAAGCTTAGTTACTTCCAGTAAGATAAAATATCCATGCATTCTTGGTTCCATCTCTTTGCTTTTGATCTCATCCACAAATGGAAAACAGCACCACAAATTTCTCTGAAACTGAATTTGGATCTTGGTCTAAAAGAAGTTCCCCTGCCTTTGATTCAGACCAGGCATTATTCTAATGTGTAGCTGGACAAATCATGCACAGACAGAAAATGAACTGTATGGTAGAAAACAGGTTTTCGTGCAGCTAGAAAGGGAAGCTCTAATGAGGAACAAGAGCTGGAAACAGGTAAAAGTGAAAGCTTCCTTTACCGTATTGATCCCTGTACAGTTGAGACTGGTTAGCTTTTCCATACAGTTTGCTATTTCTGCAAAACAATCTTCAGTAGTCTTGGGAACTCTGCCAATATTCAGAACCTTTAGATTTGGACACTTCACAGCAGCAGATTTCAGGCATTTGGCAGTGACAGCATGGCAGCCAAAGATTTCAAGTTTCTTAAGTCTGGAGAAGGATATAGAAGATGCAGTCAAAAAACTTAACAGTGTCTTCTAACATCAGCAGCTCAACATTTGTTAAAGCTGCTACTGTGTAAAGCTGTCCAGAATATTAAATAAAAACAAACAAACAAACAATAAATAAAAATTAACTGCATAGGGATATAATATTACTCACTCCCAAATTCAGACATAAAACGGTACCTGCAAATAGTAAATAAAATAGTACTGATTTAATGAAATCACAGGTTAAATGCTCTAAGCATATCGATCATTTGCTAAAATGACAGGGCTCTTAAATGACCCAGTTCCCATACTGAGATCAGCAGAACTGATGATGGCTTCCCTGATGCCAGATAAATACAAACCATTTTATGCAAATTGCAGATAGCACGCTCAATTAACAAGAAGTGTTCGTTTCACACATTTAATTAACATGCTTGACACAATTAATAATTATTCCATCTTTCAGCCAAAAAAAGCACTCAAGTACACAACACCATCAGCACAGAATACCATTGGAAGGCTGAATGGTCACTGTTGTTTAATAATAGTTTGAGAATGGATCTAAGGCCACTGAAACAGGCATGGTTCCTCACCCTTTTCTCTTAGACCAAAGGATTAAAGGTCCTTGCCCACTTGCCACCTATTCTAGATCCTGTCTGGGGTTCTGTTACCACTTTCTGGCCACCTGACTGCCCAATTCATAACAGTGGTTAAAATCAGACAAGCAGAATTAACATCAACTCTATTTAAGCATTCTTAAGTATTGGAATCTCAGGATATTTGTATGGGAAATATTTAGCTTGTTTTGACCATCTTTTAGGCTATTTATTATATGCATTCATAGATAAAGAAATACATTCCCCTTAGGGAGAAACACAGACATGTAAATGTCTGGATGTCTGCTTTCACCAAGTTACATTACACTGCACATAAAACATCATACATTTATTACATCTCATTATGGCAATTAACAAAGAGTGAACCTTTACCTCTCTTTATCTCTTTAACAGGCTTTTTGGTAGTTAACACATACAGGAACATTACCATTTTAAACAGTATATCTCAGACACATATCCATCATCATCATCATCATCATCATCATCATCATCATCATCATCATCATCATCTTCCTTCTCAGGTTCTTTCATAGAGCCTTTCCGCACTACACTGTTATAGTGCTAATAATCCACTTTCAACATCCTATGGAATCCTGGGGTTTGTGGTTTAGGCCAGAGAGCTCTTTGGCCTCAGTAAACTACAAACTCTAGAATCCCACAGGATGTTGAAAGTGGAATAATTGCACTATAACAATGTAGTGCAGAAAGGCCCATAATTTCAATAGTGTCTGTAAAGGCACTATACAGACATCTCACAAAGGCTTCTACATGTACAGAATTCTGTCTCTTCTGTCATATCCATAACCATCTATCCATCAAACAATACAATCTCATCTGTCAAGGCACTACACATCTCTGAACAGGTATCTGAGAACATACAGACACCCAAAGGTTAATCTCCCTGAGCACTGTTAAATCTTAACAGCATCCATTACATCCATAAGCTTCTTAATGGGCATCCATTACAATAATAATAGGACATATACCGGTATCTATTTTAGCATAAGCCCAAATATTTCATACCAGTACTACATTTCTCTTACTAGCACAGTCTATTTTTAGCAGCATGTCTGGGCAGTTTATCACTCTAACAGGAACAGCACAGCTATCATAAACAGCATTTTTCATTGATGCAAATTACCAGAAACAGTGTAAAGTGCTAGCTCTGTCTTGGCTTCTTTTATTCTCTCTCTAACTTTGCCCAGGCTATCAGCTGTCCAATCAGAATAAATCAAAGGTGCTGACTATTCCAAGTTCATGATATCCAATCAAAATACAGATCTTAGCACAACCCATCAGTGATACAGTTCGAGTCTTTGGCTGCCTGTCATCCTAATTGCATCAGCCATTACACTTCCTAGGAGGTTAATATGGGTCACATCTGTTCACATCTCAGACCGTTTTTAGATGTGCTAGTGTTCTTTTCCCTTATTTTCATTATAGTAGATACTTTGCTCAGACTGAAGCCACTTCCAGGTTCTCAAGGACACATACACACACATTCTAATCCATCTAGCTTTCTGCATCATATCTTATATTCTATATGCTATATTCTATAGCTTACACAAGGTTACACTCTGTACTTTATAGGTTTATTCTGAGCCTGGAAAGTTGGGAAGAGAATAAGCTTGGCCTGTAACACTACAAGCCTCAATATGCTTACTAGAGATGTGTTTCTAATGAACAAGTATAGAATTGTACTATGTAAGAGTGTGCCTTCAAGTTGCTCATTGACCCCACGAATTTCAAAAGGTTTTCTTAGACAAGGAATACTCAGAGGAGGTTTGTTATTTCCTTTCCCTGGCCATTTCCGCACTAGACTGTTATAGCACTATTATTCCACTTTCACCCCCCTATGCTGTTATTATTCTACTTTCAACCCCCTATAGCACCATTATTCCAGCTTCAACCCCTTATGGAATCTTGGGGTTTGCAGAAACTGCAAACCCCAAGATTCCATAGGATGTTGAAACTGGAACAAAAGCACTATAACAGTCTAGCGTGGAAATGGCCTCTGAAATATAGCCTACAGCACCTGTTATTTCTTAGCATTACCTCATTCAAGTACTAACCAGGCCTGACCCTGTTTAATTCCAAGGTCAGAAAGGATCTGTTGCCTTCAGGGTTTTCACTATACATAACAGTTAAAACTGGTAAGGGAAAAGAAGAGAAACTGAATGTAGATGAAGAAGAATGCATTCCCAAGGCTTGCTTCCGGCTATTTAAACATTGTTAAAAGATTTGCAGCATTTCCATTTGAATGAGAACATCTGAATCACGACTAAGTTTTATGTCATGGCTTTGCTTATATTGAATCTCTAGTTTTTTGTACACGTTCCAATCAACACTAATTTTATACAGGATTGCCAAATTGTTTTACTTTTGATTTTCTGTCCCACATGTGTAGGTATGTGCAAGAAATACTGGGATGTGGTTTTACTGGTCCTTCCTCTGAAATATAACCTACAGCAGCTGGTATTCGTTGGCAGTCTCCCATCCAAGTACTACACAGAGCTGACCTTGCTTACCTTCCCAGATCAGACGAGATCTGGTGCCTTTAGAGTATCTAGGCTCCTTTCTTTTCCTAAACAAGGTCAATTCCAGAAAATCCAGGTTGGATGAAACTAAGAGAAATTATTTTTAGGGTAAAAGAAATTATTTTTAGATGAGTTAGGGTTTCATTCATGCTATATAGTTGCTTAGCCTCCTGTGCTACCTTTCAGAGGCACCTCTGAACATGAACAACACAATATACCTGGGTGCAACCATGCAACACAAGAGAAAGGACCTAAGGTCTGAGGGTCCTGGCCAAGATGCTCAAAGAGGGACCACTGCATACCCCAAATGGGCCTACCTCCTCTTTGTTGATAAAAGACAACAAAACTACTGGTATGTTTCTCCTTCTTCTTCTTTCACTAACTCATCACTAAGAGAAGTCAGACGAGAAGGCACGAAGAATAAAAAGAAGCAGCATTATCTGGAGGCTCCAATGACAGGGTGGCAGATTAACCAAAGAGAGAGAGAGAGAGAGAGAGAGAAAGGCAAAAGATTCAGAACTGCAGAAGAATAGCCAGATTTCACCAGAGAGAAGATATTAGTCAATCTTCTATTAGAAAAATACTGTAGGCTATGCCTATTAGAAAAATACTGTAGGCTATGCCTAGAAAGTTATAACCTTTTTTATTGTCAAGTAGGGGAAACCAATGGGCAAATCTTCTGCAGACAATAAATGAAGTACTCTAGACTCTGGTATATTTATCAGTAGATCCTGTCTATATTGCTCCTGCAATAATTCTTGTCGATATCTTAAGTGGTTCTGTTATACCTCCCTGTATTTTCACAGATGCTATAGCAGCCTTATTTGCACTCTGTGCTGGTACACAAATTCACTGCATGCTTTTATTGCACTCAGCTGGAGTGTGCTATATCATTAAAGTACATCTGTCATATGTAAACACATCAGCAGGAAGAACCATCACACTCCATCATGTTCTAGAATTTTATAATTTTATAAGAAAAAAAGCAGTGGTGAAATATAATTGTGACTTAGGAAAGTGACAGACAAGGTTGGAGAACAATTTTTTAAGAAATTGGGGTAAGGAGCACATATGGATTAAGATGTTCGGAGTAAGACATTTCTGTCTTGCTCTCTTCCAGTTTTACAGCCACAGTTGGAAGCAAGTGCACAGTGATGCCAGCTCAGATTATATTAATGTAAAGCAGGTGCTAGAGCAATAGCGAAATAGTGCAGCATTCCAGATAGTGTTGAACTGCAGCACTCCGATTCCTCAGCATTGCCTATGATGGCTATGGCTGAAGGGAGCTGCAGTTCCATAACATCTGGAATATAGTTCTGACCCCTTTACTAGAGAGATCCTCTAGGCTTCACTGCACTTCCATTTCCAATGTAGGCTGGTGCCCTGGTGGGTCTGGAAAGAGTGTAGCAATGAGACAAAAAGACAGTGCATTCCCTGGAAACAGGTTGCTTGATTTTATGATACATATATAGCAGATTTTATGATCTGCTATATTACATTTTTTATTCCACCTTAAAAAATAATTTAAAAAATTGTTCAAGTAGCCATACAAAAGTCACTAAAAACAAGTTATAATGATAAAACCACTAAAATTATTGCAATAATCAATAAATATGAAAAATAATTTTAGTGCTCAGATTGAATGTACACATCTTCACCCCCATTCTAAAAGTGTATATTCCACAAACCAGGTAGCAAACAGGAGAATGACCTCTTCCACACGCTTGTCAAATAAATTACGCCAGTGATTGAATGCCACAGCACAAGAACACAACTGCATTGCAGGAGGCCATCAGACACAGCTGCAGTGTTTGTGTATGTGCTTTCAAGTAATCTGTCCACATACAGCAACCCCATGAATTAGACTTAAATTGCAAAGTAAGGTAAAGCTGATATTACATATTAAACACCTCTCTGGAATTCTCTTCCACAGGAGGCTAGGCTGGCCCTCTCCTTGGTCTCCTTTCACCAGCAGGCAAAGACTTTGTTAAACATGTTTTTAATGACTAATTCTTTGCAGGGAGCCTTCTTATGGAACTGGGAGGGGTACTTTACCTTGAACTTTTGCGAGTTCTTTAATGATTTTATATTGTTTAGTGCATAATTTTAAAAATGGTGATATTTTAACTGTGTTTAATTTTATTACTTAGTTTTTAGCTCTTTTTGTTCTGGGAGAAAGGTGACATATAATGTCAATAAATACAATAAATAAATTAACAGCAACCACAGGTTGTTTTAAAAGTACAAATAGGGATGCCAACTAATAGGATCATTGCAGATAGTAAGGGGGAACTTATCCCTTTCCTCATGAGGTGTTTTCCTGACAAAAATCACTCACTGAACATTCTATTTGCACTGGGAGGAAAGCTCCCATTACATCTCAGAAGTGCTGAAACTTCTTACATGTAGATTGTTAAAGCAGGACAGCAGGACTGAGGCATGATGTAGAAGACAGTGTAAGAAAATATTATTCACAGGATCCTGGCTGGTATATAACTAGCAAAATTAATACAGGTTGTAAAATTTGCAAGAAAATTTACAAGAGAGGATACAAAAATAGGCAACACATTGAGAGAAACTGGTTGCCATCTGTCAGCTATTGTAAATGGTTGTATAAGTAAATGCAGATGTTTCTAAATGTATTAATTTTCTGAGAAAATTATATGGAGCTGGCATCCTGTTGGGAAGTTACATCATTACACAGACTGACTTATGATAGCATAAGGTTGAATTGCATCATTGTGTAATATTCATATTGTCAGAAGGGGACTGAAGACACAACTACACTACTGGGACCAGAATGTGTCCTGATGCACATTGTGCCCTGATGCAGTGGGGTCCCCTACTGTTCAACAGGACATCTTGTATGGTGCCCCAATATGCCTTAACACAATTTATGAGCGTGGTTGCGTATTGTGTTAGCAACATAACTCCGTCATCATAAGGTTATATATCCCAGCCCCTGGTACAATATCTCAACTAATGCTTTCAGCAGTGAACTTTCTTAAATTTGATCGTTAAAGAAACTAAACAGGATAAACCCTGATTAGTACTTGGATGAGAGACCACCAACAAACAGCAGGTGCTGGAAGCTACATTTCAGAGGAAGGAACTGATAAACTACTTCTGAATATTCATTGCCTAAAAATCCCTATGAAATTCATGAGGTCACGATAAGTTAACAGCCAATCTGAAGGCACACATACTTCCCTTAGATACTATAGGGTTAAAACTAACATTAAAAGATTAATAACTAAACATTTTGTTGCCCTAAACAACCACCTGCTCTTCACATGGGTGTGTGGTAGCCAGCCTGAGACAGACAATATTTAATTAGAAATCTCTAGGCAAACATACAGTAAAATAAACTATGAAAAACTACCCCGTCAAGTTTATTCTGACGTATTAATGTACAGCCTTTCTAAAAAAAAGAAAAATCCAGTCATTTTCATTTTAGTGACAACTCAAACCTTGTATATTGAGTTTTTATTATTTGGCATGGAATTTATCCAACACTTACTTCCAAGTACTAACTCAAGTCAAATGTAACAGAAGATATGATTGGAACTGAACGTCTGCACTAATGTAAGGCATCAAATTAGGGCACTCAGCAAAATATACTTTTTATACAGGAGTGTAATGATTACCTGTGGCCAATTTTGTCAGTGGTTACCAAGCATGATATCCAGTAATGAAGCTCCTACTTCCGAATGCATTTGATGGAGATGAACAGTAAAGCAGGAATGCTACCATCATGTTAACTGCTCTGAGATCCTCGAGAGATGCCCTTTCCTCAGTGTCACTCCAAGCATGCTTGGTGGGGATATGAGATAAGGACTTCTCAGCTGCTGCCCTCAGGCCCCGGGATTCTCCTCCTCGAGAACGCCCCCTCTTTGCTGACCCCCTCCCAGCAGGCCAAGACTTTTAAAAAAATGACAGATTTCAAAAACTGAAGTTTTTAAAAAGATACTGTACTGTTTTTGCAGTACTGTCTCTAAACTGATTTTTATTCTTTTTAATTGTGTAGTTTAAATTTCTTTTAAACATTGTGATAGTTTAATTTCATTTTAATGTTGGTCTTTTGTATGTTTTAACCCTATTGTATTTTAATCCATAAGCCACCTTGTGTCTTGGTTATAGGGAAAAGGCAATGTAGAAATTAAGACGATAATAAATACAGATGTTGATTCTACTAAGATAAACAAAAAACAGTATAATGCATGTGCAGTAAGTCAGATTATGTATGATGAATAAATGTATCAAATGTGCACAAACTGACTTTTTATTAAGCACACTCAAAATAGTTTACAAGACTGAGAAATGTTCTTGGAGCTTTTGCAATGACTATAGCATTCATCAAAATTGTATTTTACTTTATTTCATATTGATTGCAACTTTACTCTTTCTTAGAACTCAAGGTAATGTACCAGCATTCTTCCAACCAACCAATAAAAAGTCTTTTATCTGCTTAGACATGTGTCTCCTCACTAGGCTTTGAAGACCATTGGTCTGTACCTCCTTAAAGACCTGCCAGACCAGAAACCACTCCTGGTTTTTCAATTGTACCTGAGTATTTTGTGTCTAAAAGTCATTTCTTATTAGTTAATAAGTTGGACTAGAACCAAGGTTTCAATCCTTAAGGAAGGATATGATAAAATAATAAATAAATGTTTCATGCCTGATGAATTATTCCGAGACCATTATCTTAAAATTGTAAAAATGTGCAGTGTGCTTACATGACTGCTACAGAATTATTTTCTTCTAAGGTAAAGGAGCTGATATTATCCGACACAGAAACATTCAGTCTCATTTATGTTCACTTCTCCAATAAGTAAGTTGCAACCTGTATTCCCAAACAACCAATTAACATACAGGATCAAATTATTGTAAATGAAAGCAAAGGGCTTGATTAATACAAAACAAGGC
Source organism: Ctenosaura bakeri (assembly GCA_948474755.1). Classification (NCBI taxonomy): domain Eukaryota; kingdom Metazoa; phylum Chordata; class Lepidosauria; order Squamata; family Iguanidae; genus Ctenosaura; species Ctenosaura bakeri. The sequence continues at coordinate 223,438 of CAOLHI010000099.1, forward strand.
TTCCAGCATGCAAAACCCCACCAGTCTTTCACAACCTGTGCATGAGCCTGAAATCTTTTACCTTAAGTAATATTAAACATTTTTCTTTTATAGGCTGCTTCTGTTACATGTTCTGACTTAGAAGGGTGTATCAGCAGTGTACATTCTAGTAACATACTTCACCAGAAAGTAAAAAATGGCACAGTTCTTCCTGTAACTCTGTTTATGACACAGACTCTCAAATGGTGGGTGATCAATGGCAGCACTCCACATGTGTTTGGACTTGATCCCAACATACCTTGCCTACATGGTTCAGAGGAGCACAGTTGCCCACCTGGCTTTACATACAAGGCGTCAGTTCCTCAGTTCTGACGCAATGCTAAACCATACTTTAGAATCTAGATCATAGCCAGACACAACGTTAAATTGTAGTTTAGAGCTGCGTCCAACCTGAGCTATAGCTTTTATTAAATATCTGCCTTAAGGAAGAGTATTAATTTTCTTCTTCATACAGTTCTTCAAATAGTTTTTTTTAAGGGTCCAATGAGGATTTCTACAACTATCCAACAATCTTAACCAAGATTCTTGGTAAACTTTATTGAAATTATATTTCTTCTTCTGAAAAACTTCCTCCATTCCCAAAACATTTTGTTAATATGATATTAATTTATTGCACTTAAATTCCCTGAAGAAAGATCTGAAGTGGAACTACTTCATTTTATACAAGGGCATTCCATCTTTAGAAATACATATTTTTGAAGAATTTGGTGTCACAAGGTATGGTAGTGTGGTGGCCACTACCTGGGTGTTGTGCCTCCCGTTAACGAAGCAGTGGACACAGCCATGTTTCACACATGAGTATTTTGGGAGTGGCCAGTACAGAAGCAAAAGCTGCAGCACAGTAACAGCAAATGCTGTTCTTGTTCAGTCATCAGCCTATGTGGAAAAGGCAGGTCAGAGCACAAAGTTGTTGCTAGATACAACAGTGGACATCACTTTGGAAGACATCTCCCCCAGCATCAATACTGTGGCGTTCGTTCTTGTGACTTCTGGAAGCGGATTCTTTGAACTATCCTTCTGCACCTCCCTCCACCTATTTTGTTTCACTCAGACTGACTTCTTCAACTTTTTGACTTCTCAACTCTTTCAACTCATTCTAGTTGCACTCCTCCTCAAATTATATATAATACTGGGGTGGGTTTAAAAATGGATTATTAGACAAATTGATGGAGGAAAAGTCTGTTCAAGGCTACTAGTTATGATGCCTATATAGTAGGAGTGGTCATCCTTTTTTGTCCCAGGGGACAAATTCCAATATGGGAAGAGTCTGGGGCCATACGGAATAACTGGGTGATGCAAGGGCAGACCCAAGTAAATTGAGGAGAGGTTTTTATCAATCTGGACATGCTCTCACCAACAATACAAAGCACAACTCAATTTTCTATATTACTAGTCAAGAGTAAGCCCTTGTGAAGCTGCTCCCTGGGCTTTTAGATAGCTTAAACAGCCTCTTATTTCTGATTGTTTGTCAGCAGTTAACATCCAAAGAAGCCTGCAGGACAGATGGAGAACATCCAAAGAGTCTCCAACCTTGCTACATAGAATCACAAACATTCAAAGGTACTATGGAAGAGAACTGTTGCTTCTGAAATCAAGTACTGCTTTCCCAAGGGCATCTGATTAGGCACTGTAAAAACCTGCAGTAGAGGATGGTGGTTCCAAAGTCAATGAGGTGGTTAATCCATTCTGGGTTTTAATATGAATGTTAAAGACTGTCAGTTCACTTCCAGGCTGAATACAAGATGCAGGTGATGACATTTAAATCCCTAAAGAACTTGGGACCTTAATATCTGAAGGACTGATCCCCTACATATATGCCTAAGAACTTAAGCCTATGGGCGGGGCCCTCCTCTGTGCCCCTCAAGTGGGAACAATATGATGTGACAGGACATGGGATAAGGTCTTTCATCTGTTGCACCCCAATTGTGGAATGCCCTTACCTTGGAGGTCTGATTTGTGCCAACATTGTTTTCTTTTTAGTGCTAAGTCATGACATGGCCTTTGGGTCTCAATTTACTTTTAAATATGTATGCATATGCCTTTTACTTGTTGCAGCTGCTTAAGTTGGTTTAACTTCCTGTCTTGTTTATTAGGGTCTATCTTCTTTAAACTGTAACATCATTTTAATCTGCTTTAACATTGTTTATTATTTTGTCTGTAAACTACCCTGAACCTTCCAAGACAAGGAATGGGGCATAAATATGTTAATTAAGGAGCTATCCAAGGTCGTAAAGCTATTTGGAAGACAGAATTCAAATCCTTGGACAGCTTCTTCAACACATGGACTATAACCTAAAGGAGCTTTGCCACCACTCTAACCCTGGAAACACTAGCCACTAATGGAAAGCTGAACTAGGTGAATCTTTGGTCTTAAACATTTGGGCTCGTTGACTGTCCTTACATATAGCAATATAAATTGCACCATGAGTGGGCTTTGAGCTTTTCATACACAAAACTGCAATCACTGTAAATGTCGACTGCCCTGTCAGCATACTTACTGAAAAACCCCTCTTGCTAGCTTTACTTTGTTGTTTTTCCTGATCCATCACATGCACAAATAAATATTTTCCATTTTCCATTAAGAAATGGGCAGGAATTGAAGCTGAACCTCATCTGCAAGGCCAAAGTTCAGCTCAGGGCCATTTTAAATGGCAAGCGAAACAAGCAGAGAATGACCACCCGCTTCTTTCACTGCTAACCACTGAAGCATTCAAATATTAGTGATGAATGCATTTGACTGCAAAGTCACACAGCTCAACTGCCAAACATGCTCAACCAAGGGTATCTCTCTTGCTAGAAATAAAACCTTTCTTTTTTCAGATAATGTCTTGTAAACAGTGCCAGGAAAAATAAAGAAAAACTTGATAGTGCAATGTTTACCAAGGGTGGGGACACAGACTTATAAGCCATGTAAAGCCATGTTAATGCAACCGACACTAAATGTTACATTTCAATGTCTATTCCTATTGGCATATGAATTACCGTTTTCCATGGTCTTCAATCAACATATCCACAGAATCATCTGTAAGCTTGCATCCATTAGCAGAAAGACACTGTAAGCTAAAACACAGAGCAACTGGAGTTACTGTACTTCCTTTATACAAGTTAAACAATATGTAACTTACCTGATTTAAACTTCATTTTGTGCTTTCTCTAATCAATGGAAGTATATAATTCATGCTGGTGTGGAACAGAGGATAAAGAACAATATACTAGCAGACTTCAGTTCAGTCTTAGCAAGGATTTCAAGTTCCTACAGCAAGTCTAATATTACAAGTTAAACAAACTCTTTGTCATGTATGGCCTTTGGTTAACCATTTATGTCTCATACTCCGTGTCCTTTACATGCTAAATATGAGTATTAACTGGCTGTCTTGGATGTGTCCTCTATGCAGTTCATTTGGCTAAGTATCAGAGTTTTGTGTTAGAAATCACCATCTTACCACACCTTGCACCACCCATCCTGTAGGATTTCCTATTTTCATAATTAGATATATTTATGGCTGAAAAACATAATCAAAGGCACACTGACCAAGAAGCGTGTTGCCAGGTCAAGCTGACTTAAGACATGTTCCGCTCATAAGTTCAGAGAGGATTAGGCAGGAAAATCCAGTGCTAACGGGTATATGCCAATCCTTTCAACACTCCAGGCTCTTTGCACTTCCAAGTGCCCAGATTGGTGAATAATCAGAGACCATCTCTTGACCCTGCCCTACAGAGATCTTCCCTATACCTTCATATTTGCCCAAACATTAAGAGATTGTCATGACCCCGATCAATGTTTTATCACTCCAGAGTTAAGGCAATCAGCCCATTTCAGGCTTCTTTGTCAGTTCTGTAGGAGAACCAATACAACTTTGTCTATGCATGCCCCTTCAGGGTATATAAACCATAGTTTCAGCCCCAGCCACTGGTAGTACACTGAATATAATATGTTGTACGTGGTGCCCCAGACTGCCGCTCCTCCATGCTACCCTTAGACGCAATCTGAATCACTCTGCTGTGACCTCTTTCTTCAAGACTAGTAACTATCACCATTTCCACCCCTAATCTGTCTTTGTTCAACCTTTCACATCTCACTTTGCAATAGCCTTGTACGGTTCTTAAGAGTGTTTGATTTCTTGTGTGTTTGTCAACTCAAGTAAAATACTTTGCTTACTTGTAACTGGAGTCCTCTCTAAAGTTAGTACTCGTAAACAGAGGTTAAAACATCCTGCCATTACTCTTCTCTCACGGGCCTCCTCTGAGCTTTAACTGCTCCAGATTCTAAGGAGACACTGGCATTGCTGGTAAACCCCAACATCCCCCACCTTTTAGGGTAACAATTTGTAGCAAAACAGATTAGATTTCTACTCATACAACCAAATTACCTCATTGCACAGATTACAAGGAGCCATAAGCATCTGTCTCTGCTTTGAGCTATCATTTTATGTCTGGTTCCATCACACACACACACACACGCACGCACGCACTATCTTTCATTAAGCTCAAACTTGAGGTTATTGTAAAAATGCAAAGCAGATTCCACATGACTGTAATCCAGCAGTCAGCAAAGTGCAGCCCCTTGAAGCCCCCATCAGTCCACTCAATCTCCTAATTTTTTTTAAAAAAAAATTCAGTGCAAACATATCCACGCGAACATTCCAGAAACCCTTACTACTCCTATATTATCCATTTTCCTCTGCAGTTCCTCTCAAAATGGTGATAGAACATGATGAGATGTCATTTCCTATAGCCATTTTGAGAATGACTGCAGCAGAAAATAGGGGTATTTGGGCTTGCTGGTGAGTGACGTCTCGCCCCCATGCAGTTGCCCATCCCTGCTGTAGTCTGTCCACCCACTGTTACAAGTATGTTTTCCCTCCCAGAAAAAGTTCATTGTCTAATCAGTGAATATACACATCTATTTATGCATATCCAGGACAAAACAGTCTTTACACCCCTCTTCTTGTAATATACTATTGCCCTGTCCACGACATTTTCTTAACCTGAGAATATCTCTGATGTTCCGGGAGGTGGGGATAAGACATGACACCATCTTAAATGTACATGTTTCTACTGTTCTCATTCAGTATGAATACTGACATCATAAAGTGGCATTAACTAAAGCCAAAATGATTTAAAAGTCCCCAGACTAGTTCCCATGGAACTGATTAGGCAACAAAACAGAATGACATGGTCTTCATCTCATTTCATTTCATTTCACAGGCAACTCAGTTTTGAGATGCCAACAGAACTGTAGCTCCAAGGAGGCATCAGCAGATTTTTTAAAAAGAGGGAAATTGAGACCAGCATATCAGCACAAGGTTTATGGATACACATCCCCGCTTGCAAAAAACAAAACAAAAACAAAAACAACTTACTGGGGAAAACCCTAAGGGAGAAAAGCAATGATTTCAAACAGTCCAATGATGACTGAGCATGCTCAGTAGTCATGAATTGGCATCTGCCTGTTAATAGGTACACAGAGAGGGGAGATAAGAACATCTGGCATGGGATGGAAAAGAATATTCTAGGAGACTGCACACAGGTCCTCGCATAATCTCTAAATCAAGGGTGGGCAAAGTGCAATCCATGGGCAGCATGTGGCCCTCCATGGCCAGCCTTGGAGCCCTCGGGGATAAAAAAAAATTAAAAGAAAATTTGCCCTGTAGGGGGTTTGAGGGTATTTTTGCCATATCCAACCACTTCCCAAGCCATTTTAGGCCAAGGAGAGACTTTTTTCAAAAGAGCAAGTACTGCTAAAAAGGGGGACTCTCCTGGTAATAAAACAGCCCAAGGGCCCCCAAAACATGGCAGAACTGCCCTCCCAAACACACCCAGAGAATCTGGGAGCATTTGGGGGTGATTTTTTCTTGGATGGGGATGCAGTCTTTCCTGGAGGGCTAATGCATCCCCCTTCCTTGCTCTAAATAGATAAATGGACTATCACAACTTACTTCTTTTTTTACTTTTGCAGCTACATTATACAAAATGGTAGCAATGTGCTCAATGACATTAAAAAGATTTTTTTTACCTTCTAGAAGCTTTTACTAGAGCAATGAGTCCAGAATCAGTAGCCCCTGTCCAGCTTATGTCTACAATTCTTAGGTTATGGCAAAAAGTACTTGCATAAAGTAGAATGGTATCCCCTCTGAATCCAGGACCACTACAGCTTCTTATGTTCAGTTCCTAAGTGCAAAAGAAATAAAGGAAATCACAGTGGTGATTGCTGTTTTTGAAATGTTTGCAAATCTTGTTTTGTATTTTAGCCATCCTATGCCTAGGAGAATCAATGGTTCTTGGGAAAGAAAATTCTGCATGAAAAAAGGTGCAGATTCAATCCCAGCATCTTGACTTTAGCTGAGGATCAGTGAACCGGTGACAGAATGCCTGGGACTTGAGAGAAATACTCTAAGTGACTGCTGTATTAGACATACCAACAATCTGACTCAAGAGTATAGCAGGTTGATATAACCAACAAAATAGCATAAAATGATGCAATTATTTCATCATGAAATATGTGGGAACAGACTGGCTCAATCAATGTTTCCCTAAAGAACACCAGTTTTATACACTTACACTATGCACTTTAACTATCTATCTATTTATTTACTTAGTGTATTTATGCCCCATACTTCAACCAAAAAGTCTCTAAGGGCAGCTTGCAAATCATTAATTTGACATTTCTCTGCCAACAGGCATACAATATATGTAAGACATCAGACATAAGGAAAAGGGAATGGTGGTGGGGGAAGAGATTAAATCCAGAAGTTGTTGACTGACCTTCTGTCCCTCAGAAGCCAGAACAAGGGCAGTTGGAACATGGAGGGAAGGCATGATGGGGCTTTGTCCAGCTGCTCTTCTGTCTCTCAGAGACTAGAGCAATGTCAATTGAATCATGGAGGGAGGCTCCCACACCAGCCACTGGGCCAATTCACTGGAACATGAATTGAAGGCTTCTCACCAGCCAAGGACCAAGCAAGATGATGCTTTACGCATTCTTAAATGACTTGTTCACAAATGTTTCTCGTGCAGATAGAGTATGTGTACAATGTGGATTGCTGGCATGAAAAATATTTGCATCTTAATTATTTTAACACCCTTCATCATTTCTAAGGGAGTTATACTGTGCACAAGATCAGCTGAATGCATTCCCTATGAGGCTAGCACACTTATGTGTTCACCTACATCATTGCCCATCTCATTTTCTTAATAATAATGAGGGACAAGGGACAAGACTGAAAGAAAGTGACATTAAGAAGAGGCATTTTTGAGAAATAATCAATGCAAGTTTGACATACACATGAGTAACACAAGCCATTATTCAGTCTTCTACAAAGAATAAAAGTCTATGCTGATTTTAATCTGGGAACAGAGAGTATATGTTGTTACTTTCACAGGAAGGCTACTTTCTATGTTATGTGGCATTATGGACTCCCTCTTGTGGTCCTTTACAATTACAGGTATAGCTCACTTAAAAAAATTACACCTTCAACACAAAGTTCAGTACCGGAGGCAGAAATTACATGGAAAAAATACAGGTAAGTTCCTATACTCCTCACCTCCAAAATGAGCAGTTCAACCTGTTTCAGCAAACATTTTATTCAAAACTAACAACATGCACACGTGAAATGAAACAACCAGGCCAAATCAGCCTTGCATAAATAGACAAAAACATTTTGAATCTTCAAGAAACCACTTGGAGACTTCTAAAATGCATCCAAAGATGACTTTTTCCTTTACCAGTTTCCACTTTTCTTATGATTTCCATTTTTGAGACCAAAGTTCTAGATCTATTTTTTTTTTTTTTTGAGATGCTGGGAAGGAGCTAGTGAGGTAGGTTTATCTGCTCTCCCCTCTTCGCTCTGTTTTACTGTTCATGCAAACTCTCCAGAAGGGATTCCAGAGATAGCTTCTGTGTACTTTGCCTGTTGTAGGTAGGCACAAAAAGCAACAGTAAGATCAGCTAGAGTACAATCCCATTCTTTCCCAGCTCAATTGTTTACTGCAGACACACTGCTGCAGCCTGAAACCAAAAATCTGTGTTTATCCAACCCTCTTTCACATCCTCCCAAAGTTGATGAAACTTTTAGCTCAACAGAGAGCAAAGAGGAAAAGGGGATGGGAAGTATAAAAAGACTTCTTAAACAGCAGCTTAATTGTTGGAGGCTTTGTTAATTGAGGTATTCCTGTATACTTCTATTTTTTTTTCTTTAATGAAATACTACTGCTACTGCTACTACTGCTATTACTATTACTTTATTTATTTATATCCCACTTTTTCCTCAGCCCTAGGACTCTGTTTTTCCAAAAAGTAACATTGGATATGATTCAGTAAACACAATTAAGTAATTATTTCAATTTTTCATAAGCCAAGCAATAAATAAATGGATCATTAATACACAGACAAAAAGCATCCCACAAACAAAAGAGTCAATGTAGCGCAGTGGTGGGAATCATGCAGCCTTCCGGATATTGAAGGACTTCAAATCCCAGCAGTCCTGACCACCGGCAATGCTAGTTGGGGCTCTTGGGGTTGCAGTTCAATACCACATAGTAGACTGGATATTCCCACCTCAGTGTTTTATACAAACAACCTCTGCAAAGCATACAATTGCTCAAAATCTCTGGAATTCATTTACACCTTTATCATGTGGGATGAAATTTCTAACCTCACTGTTCTCTCTGCCACCTTACTTCAGCTGCTATTTGTCTTGGAATCCCCTTTCTCCTACATCTTCCAATACCAACCTGACCTACTACTTCTCCAGTACCCCTTTCTTTCCTCTATATGATATTTTACCATCCTTGCCTGATCCAGGAGCCTGTGAAGCTTCAAAAGCCAGAGTGATATATTTTGCATTGTTTGGTTGGTTCAATAAAGTCATCACCACAGTTTTTTAAACAATTTTTTCTAATGGCCAACATGGCTACCCTAAGACTGAAAGCAAGGGCATCCACAGAAACCCCACCCTTCTGTTACTGGCCTCACCATCTTCTAAGAGTCAAGAATGTAAATTCCTGGGTCAGGCAAACTCTTCTACACAGATTGATTGCCCAGCTTATTCATCTAGTTTTTGTCTGTCTCCTACATGAAGACTCACTCAGTGAAAGCCATGTATGATTTGTCAGCATTTGGGCAGAAGCACAATCTTCTGCCTGAACATTTCATGACAGTACTTCAACAACAGACAGAAACACACTCAAAACCAGTAAGAGATGAATCTCCATTTTAGCTATCAACAGCCCCCAAAGCATCCATTATTTTTTTTTAGAATTTCTGCATATTGAAGTACTCCGCAATTCTTCACTTTCTTCTTAAAGTTAAACATGGATTAGGATGCAAAATGAGATTTTTAGCCTATAAATTCAAGTATCAAAAATTGAATTTCTATTCACCTTAAAAATTAGATACAGTTCTCAATACAACAATAACTTCAGTACTTAGTACTTTAGTATTCAATACTTAGTACTTTAGTAGAGGTTTCCTACAACCGCAGTAACAAAAGCCACATTTCTTATAAAATATGACATTACCTTAAGAGAACCTTCACACTGCTGAAAGAACTGCTTTAAACCTAAATGGGTAATTCTCTGGGTGTCATCGTGACAATGATCAAGAGTGAAACGTTGGGGATGACGGTTCCCCAAAGCAATCAGCCAATCATCATTTAAACAGTGGCAGTTGGTGAGATGGATCACCTTCCCTGGAGAAAGAATATCCAATGTTTTTAAGCTGCATACCAAAATCTGTGGAAAAATTAAAGAAAATATTTGCATTTCCCCTCCTTTTTCCTAAAAAGAACCCAAAGGGGATTACCAGTCCTAGCAGGAAGAAAGACAAACATGGCATTCATGGGACAGGAAGTTTTTCTATTATTTGGGCAACATGGCAAAACATCTGTATAGCAATAACCAAAGGTATCATATAAACTAAGGCTACAAGTTATTTACTACTACACTTATTTTAAGCATTCCTACTACACTTCTGGGTGAAGAATGATAATGGTACTTTATGCACACGCACAACAGGTATGTAAAGGATAATCACTATTTTTTTTGTCCTTGATGAGAAAGGATGCCTTGAAATCTCAAGAAAATTTCATGACATTTTTTCAAAAAGCTGCATTGAATAGTACATCAAAATTCTCATAATCTCACCAGAGATGGTTTTTAAAAGAAGTTTCATTCTCACAAGCAAGAACAAAATAAGCAAAGATTTATGTCTTTGCTACACACACTATTATAAATCTCAACAGTACCTCTGGGAGGAAGCATTAATAAGGCAATGTGCACACTGAAGGATCTTTTAACTTTGCCAGCAGCATATCTTAGAACATAGGTCTCAATAATTTACACTCTTACCGCTTCTATTTCTCAAAGGTAATTTACTTAACCTATAGGAATAAGAAACATACAAAATGATCCCGGATTTGCAGAAATTACTTGTTTGGAAAAGGCATGCTTAAAAATACATAGATTTTTTTTTTAAACAGGGAAGTATATGCAATATACACTAATATATAATATATTTATAGTAATCATATAAGGCAGATTATCATATAATCACATTTTAAGACCGGTATGATGAATTAAATTTTGCTGTTAGATCAGAGATTATGAGGTCTGAAGAGCTAGGTAATGGCTGCATGGAGCTTGTATAGGCTGAAGCAGTAGCAGCTAGTGGCTCTCATGTCAGTGGGGCAGTAAATCCATTCCACGGGGTTCAGCACCTTGGACAGCTCCTCTAAAGCCTGAATTAAAACCTGGAATAGATTCTGACACGGAAGCTACCAGCTGCCACAGGGCTGAAGCAGGAATGGTTTTTGGATTCTTGGTAGCTGCAGTAGCAGAAGCTATGCAAAAAAGATTTCTTACTGGGAGAGAGAATATGGGGAAAAGGAAATGAAAGAGTTAACAGGACAAAAAAAAGTTATGCATTAATGTTTTTCAGCCATTGTGCTACTCCACTGAGGCTTGATTGCTCCAGAGGGCCTCAGCAAACAGAATGGACATGTGGATTGGAAGGTAGAACACTGGACACAGCCAGGGTATGATCTCTTCTACTGGGATACTATGGAAAAAGGCTGCACTAAGTGGCAGGGCTTTCTCTGAAAACTAGTTTGAAACCAGAATTAATGTTTCCAAGAACTCATACAAGCATGCAATAGGAAAGTCAGTAAGAGGAGGGAGGTTACAATGTAGAGAGAAATGACCTCCCCACACACAGAAGATGGGGCAGAGTTTGAAATACCTCTCCAAATAGCTTTCCTGAAGACAAAGCTGAAATGTAGAAAAACTCCTGCAAATACTATAGAAAGAAAAACTTGAAAGGTGTTGTGTTTAGGCTCTACCTCACCAAAAGCAGAGACTCCAGCTGCCAGAACTGGGTGCGCTGGAATACAAAGCAAATGAGACCTCCTGGCAAAACTGTAGATTCCATGGTAATGTGATTTCAGCAAGGCAATGGAAATTTCAGCAAGAAGGAAGTGAGCAGCAATCTGGAACGCTAGACACAAGCAACATTGCAGCCAAACAGGAAAAACAGATCTGGACACGGAAGCCTTGAGCTCATATAGAATTTTTTAAAAGAGGCAAATGAAACTTAGATGAATCCCACTGTTCAAGTGGGAACTATTCTTAAACTACAGGGACAAAGGAAGTGAAATAACTCTGGCCAGGTGAACAATACTCCCAACATAGCAAGTGTCTTCTGTATAAATTAGTATCTTCCTGCAGTGCTGCACTTTTAGCTGGCAGGTAGTTTAACACCTTGGGACATGGTGCTTTTTAGGATGGATGGGAAGTCAAGCAGGGATAAGCAAGGTTAGTACTTGGATGGGAAACTGCCAACAAATAGCAGGTGCTATAAGCTATATTTCAGAGGAAGGGACAAGCAAAATCATCTCTGAATATTCCTTGCCTAAGAAAACATGAAATTCATTGGGTTGCCATAAGCCAACAGACTACTTGAAGGCACATACACATAAATGCATACATTCATACCTATCAAGAGCCAGCATATTTGAGTACTAAATTACAACTCTAGAAACTAGGGTTCAAATCCCTGCTTAGCCCTGAAATGCACTGACTGACATTAAGCAAGTTACACTCTCTCAGCCTCAGAAGAAGGCAAAAGCAACCCCCCTGGAACAAATCTTACCAGGAAAACTCTGTGATAGATGCTCCTTAAGGTCGCCATAAGTTCCAAACAACAAAAAGAATTATAATAAACAATGCAAATGTTACCTTGTATTGTGGGGGTCCCGGGAGGGACACCCAAATAACCAAGCAAAAACACAAGATGGGGAAATTAACTTGAGCACCCTCTTAAGCTAGTGAGAGGCAGGGTAACTTTAGCTGGGATCTTTTAACCCTATGTATACAGCGTCAGGTCAGAAGAGCAGTCAGACAGTTTTAAGGGAGTAAAATTAATAGTTTTATTAAAGGACAAACAACAGAAAAGACACCACAAACACACATGTAACTAGAAATTAGAGTTTTCAGGGGGAATGGGTGATACGACACCTTTTCTCGTAGTCCTGAAGAAAACGGAGAGTTGCAGGGAAGAAAGCTCAGCGCGGCTCGCTGAGGGGCGACTCGCTGGACAAACCAACAGCAAGGCAGGATAGCAGTCCAGAGAGTTCCGAGGAGGACTCAGAACTGGGGACTTTCTATAGGGTGGATTGTGCCTACAGGCCATGCCATGATCGGTGAGAACAAAGGAAATTTGGAGCGGGACAAAAACGTTGGAAAAGGTCAGGTTTTACATGATTAGCTTAAAGCTGGATGACAATAATATGGCCAGTATGCAAATGGCTTAGCATTGAGAGGGTGCCGGCTCTCAGCCGAGCGTCTTTGTGTAAAGTGGCACTAAGCAAGGTGTGTCTGCAAGAAGTGGTCCCTGAAGCAACAGAGAGGCATTAATCTGCCTGCCTAAATAGGGGTTGGAATGTCCAACCATTAATAGCCACGCCTGTCTACGTGCTTGTCCGGTGGCCATTGCAAACACATGGAGCAGGGTGGCAGAGAAAGGTCAAATGAAGGCCAAATAAGTTTGATATCAAGAGATATCTAGTGCTATCACCGGGCATCACAGAACCGTGGTAACACGAAGAAACAGAAGAAGACATCAGAAAGGCAGAACGAGGCCTCTTCCACAACATCTGAGAAATAAAACCAAATTAAACCAGAAGTAGTGATGCTATATAGGCAACAGGAGTAAATATTGTATGATCATGGGGAAAAAGGATAATGAAAGCCATACATGGAAGAATTATGTAAAAGAGGTTTTAAAAAGGATGTCAGATTCCTTCAAGGAAAAATATTTTGACAACAAACCACAAAACACTTGGGAAAAACAAATCATCAAGAACAGATGATATACCAATACAGCAATTTTATACTATAGAGACAGAATCCATCCAAATTCTAATAAAAATCTGTCAACAAATATGGAATACAAAACAGCAGCCCACACTGGAAATATTCAATACACATTCCAGTCTCCAAGAAAGGAAATATTTGCTACAATATTTGATTATGTCAGTATGTACACTCTACTGTGGACAAGAGACTACTGTTAGGAAACAGCATGGTTTTCAATTGGCAATGCTGCATTTTATAACTGTTATTGTTTAATCTATGCAAGAACATATCATATGAAAATCAGGATTAAACTCAAAAAGAGAAGGTATCAAAACTGGAGGGAGGAACACCAACAGTTTAAGATATGTAGATGGTCTCATATCACCATATGACAAGCAAAAAATAGCAAAGATTTGGTACAACTACCAATCAAATTAAGAAAAAAGTGCAAAGGCAGGGTTACAGTTGAATACTAAGAAAAAAAAATAAGGGTCACAGGTAATTTACATAATATTAAAGTGGATGAAGATATCAAAATAATAAAGATTTTCCATATCACAACTCAATTAATCAAAATGGAGACTGTAGTAAAGAAATCTGAAGTAGACCAAGGCCATTTCCGCACTACACTCTTACAGCGCAATTATTCCACTTTCAACATCCTATGGAATCCCGGGCTTTGCAGTTTAGGGAGGGCCAGCCAGCCCCTCCCTAAACTGCAAAACCCAGGATTCCATAGGATGTTGAAAATGAAATCACCGCGCTGTAAGAGTGTAGTGCGGAAATGGCCCAAGTCTAGAAGGGCAACTATGAAGGAATTAGATAAAATACTCAAGGGTAGAAATATATCATTAAATATCTAAGTCGGAATCATCCAGACTATAGTAGTTCTGATTTTTATGTATAGCTATGAAAGCTGAACAGTGAAGAATGCTGACAATGACATCAATCCATTTGAAGGGAGAATTCTGTGGATTCCATGGACTGCCATAAATAAATGCATACATATATACATGGGTCCTAGAGCAAATTAAATCTGTACTCTCACTAATGATTAAATTGAGGCTATCATGCTTTGGACACATCATGAAATAAGTCACTGGAAAAGGCACCAAAGCTTGGTAAAGTGGAAGATGGACAGAAAAGAGGAAAGTCACATTGCAGATGGATTGATTCAATAAAGGAAGACATGGCTACAAACTGGCAAGGTCTGAGCAAGGCTGTTGATGACTGGTTCTGTTGGCGGTCTCTCATCCACAGGGTCACTGCAAGGTGAAGTCAACTTAATGGCAAACAACAACAGCAATGGTTGTGAGAAAGAGCAAGGGCAGAATATGTAAAATGGTCACCTTTCCTTTTTCCACTGAGCTATGGATCTCTAAGACTTAAGGAACCTCAGCATGGCCCCTTTTATACTAGACCATCATTCATGGCCTGCTTCATTCCTAAAATCAGATCTTGTGATTTAGTTCCTTATATCAGTTCTCTCCAAAACTAGCAACCACACTTTTGATGTTCACTAATTAGTTCTGCATTGTTTGATTGTGCACACAAGAGACCTGGGTTATTAGAAATACTAAAGAGCATATTATCATCCCTACGAGAAAAAAAATGGTCTGAAATTCTACATCTATATTGTCTGCATGATCTTGTGCTAATAAAAACCCCAGCATTCCTCCCATATAAGATTCTGAAAGTATCCAAGGAATTAGTCTCCAGGCCTTTTCTTCCCCTTCTAGGGCAACATGGCTTTTAATCCTTAAATGAAAAGGACTTTATCCCCTGTAGTTCACCTCAACTGAAACTTCTTTTATATTTCCTGGGTTCTTCATTGTGCTTTAGGATTCAGATCCTCCTTAACTGACTCAGCCAGGATAGGTCAAGATACAGGTGACTGACTTGCAGCCTCTGTATCCTGTGTGGCCAAACAAAGATAAAGAAAAAAAGATGTTTAAAAAGAAAAGCAGAGATATCAGCATCCAAAAATGGCAAAAAAAGATCTAAACTGTTTTGTTTGAGGAAGCAGTTTTCATGTAGCAAAGAGGCCTTTTGATATGTGAGAACAGAAGAGTAAACCAAAGTATATTTCTAAAGATAGGACCCTTCCTGAAAGATTTGTCTTTCCTTCTATGTGCTTCCTCTGAAGTTATCATCACTAAGTCACTAATGTACATAGCAACAGAATTAGCACTCAACTGCTGGGTAAACTTTCCTATGACCCTACCCAGAAAGCAGCAGGAGTAATAAAAAAATGGACAAATCATTATTCTCAATGAAATATTCAATATTCAATAGAATACTGAATATTCCATTAGTTTTCAGCAATTAACTACTCTCAGTGCTCAACACTGGTCTACTATCTAGTAGAGCTGTACAGCATTTTAAAATATATTTACTTAAAGAGCAAGTTAAGAGAGTTTTTTCTCAGTTCCAAGCGCTAAACAGCTGATGTGCATAGACACAGCTGAAAACAAGCAGTTTGAGATTATACACTGCTTTTCACATCCCCAATTTCACAGGATGTCTGAAAGAATTCTTCATCTTGGTCTTTTCAGGAGCAGTAATATCAACAAGGCAGGACGTTGGGACAGATGTCTAGGGCCCAACTCAAACAAATGGGCATCGAAGCCCTCAAACTACATTGCCACCTAAAGCAAGAACAGGAAACTGTGGCTCTCCAGATGTTTTTGGACTGCAAATCCAACAATCCCTCACCATGGGTTACATTGCATAGGACTGGTTGGGGATGCAAGGCAAAAATATCCGGAAAACCATGGTCAACCAATACACGATTAAAGAAACATCTCTACCCCAATCTCCTGGACCATTAAGTTTTCTAGGATATAGCCTTGTGGTACACACACCTCTCTGTCCAAGAAGTCACAATAGTTCTTATGTTACTTGACTGCCCTCAGCATGTGATTTCATCACACCACTCTTGCTGCCATCAGATTTCCTCATTCATGCACCCTCAGTCACTCATGGAGGGGAATACTGTCAATGAACAAAGGGATACACGAACAAACCAGGGCCATCCTGAAAAGTTTTTTTAAAAAATTAAAATTTTATACTGGTTTTCTTTCAGAGAGCCCTGAACAAATTACATGCTGTTCATCTCCCCTCTTTTCTAGTTTCACAAAATCCTGCAAGGTAGATGATGGCAAGAGGGAATATGACTGGCCCAAAGACACCTGAGTGGGGTTTTGAACCCAGATCTTCATGGTCCTAGTTCAAGACTGATCTAACCACTCTACAACATTGCTTCAGAAAATGTGATTGGATTTCCATGAACACAGCAGAGTTTCAGATCAAGGAAATTACAGGAGGATAGAGAAATATTGATATTTCTCTTCAATAAGCAAAGGAGTAACAACAAATACAGCCACTCAAATAAAATAGAAATCCATTATTGGTAATGGATGTATCATAAAAGAAATGAATGTTGGATACCCACTACATTTAATAATATTTTGTTTATGAGAATCAGAATCATTTTGAGGAATAAGAAGCGTAACCTTTACACCCCTTTGTGTTTTAAGACTGTTTTATTTTGGGGTGGAGTTTCATTCAGTCCAAAGTGCTCACAGTTGATTTCAAGGTATAGACAGTCACCTGATACATGCTGTGCAAACAATTGTTGCTCAGTTAATGGTCCACACACATGCTAAAAGCTACATATGCTGGGAGGGTTATCTCTTTAATTTGGTGCATAACTGAGTCAAATTCATTCCAGGAAAATATACCACAAGCCTCTTAACAACAAGTGCACAGTACAAGAGTTCTTCCATTTCCTAACACAAATTTAAACCAGATGCAAAAGAAACTTTGAGCCCTTCATTTCTTTCAACAGTCCCTCTGTAGCCAATGTCTGCTCTTTGTTTCACTGCAGAATGCTTCCCAAAACTCCTCTCAGCCTTCAACCTCACTCAAGCCCATACATCAACATGAACATCTCTTCATTACTTGCTCTTGGCCTTTTCCATTTTTATCACCAAGACAGCATACTTTGGGAAAACATGTCAGTTTTGTCTCAACACTGCATGTGGGTTTCTTAGGTGCATTCCATGGATTTTTGAAAGAGGAAGAATCAGTATATCCACCATTGTTTCTATTTATATATACCTGACAATGGCACTATTATTTTCTTTCTTGCTGCTCAGCAACTATTTACTTCAATGTTCTTCCCTTAAAAATTAGAAACCTTATTTGCAACACAATCTGTGCTGAAGCATCCTTTTTTTTTTTTAAGAAAACCCAAACAAAGAGTTCAAAAGAAATAAAAACCTGCTGGATGGGGGAGTTGGGGAGTTAGTAAACAAACTGTTTTATTTGTCCTCTAGCAAACCAAACCAAACCAATCCACAACTGTTTTGTTCATTTGTCTCATTTTATGATTATATAATTCTACGATTCTGTACATAAGACCTCTCATTCTATTTATAGTCATGCTCTTGTTCCTCTTTCTTTTGCTGAAAGCTACTTCAAAAACAGGGTGGCCACCTTTCTTTAAACATCATGTACCCATACTGTTCTTTTTTATGAAAACACACAAACACAGAGAGAGCTCCTAGAACATTTACATAGCATTACTGAAATGCAGCATTTGGCTGGCATCTAATTGCACACCTCTGTTTGTTCAAGGTGGTAAGCTTTTGGTTTGGAATTCACTGTGGGAATGAATTTGACACAAGCTTAGCAATACATGCCATCAACAGGTGACCTTCAGTTTGTTTTCGACCACAGTCACAGCACTTAGAAATTCACCTGCTTAAAGAAAATGCAGAATCTTGCTCCTTGGGGAATTTTGAACAAAATCTCCATAACTCTGTACCATGCAAAGGGATTACCTCTGTTAGTTTTCAAGAACTTTACACAATTTTTAAAAATAATTGTAAAAATAGTTCTTCACATTAATTCATTTATATGTATAGTGCGTCTTCCTTAGCCACAGTCTCTCAAGAAGTAGATTTGAATGTCCACAGTTCTGTTGCATCCCATTCTCACCCAGAGCTTGGAAAAGTCAGGCACAAGCTGGGAGATTCTGGGAGCTGCAATACAAAAAAGTGCCTTTCTCCAACGTCTTCTTTCACAACTCACAGCAGTGAAAGTTGTTGGGCAAATTTCAAAACTCCTGACCATGCACTGTGCTGACTAGGACTTTTGGAAGCTGCTGTCCAACAACTGTGGACTTAAGGTTGGGGAACCCCTGATTTAGACTATAAAAGAGTAAATTAATTACTGAAGTAAAAGGAAGAATGCCTGATCAAACCCAGTAAGTGAAGAAATTAGGGTTAAAGTGAGTTAGGGTTAAAGTTTTCTCCAGTTTGGAGAAGACTTATTCACTCATTCATTGTCAATGTGAGATGTCATCAAAATAGCTTCTCCTTAGGGAGTTGGATAAAGAAATCACAATATTCTAAATCAGCTGATGTCAGAATCACTGTGGCAGAAATAATGGGAAAATGATAAGGTGACAATTTTTTAAAGCAAATACTAGGATTTCAGGAGATAATCTGTCAGATAAGCACAGAAATGTTTCTCCAGAGTCTGTTACTGAAAATATGCACGTTTTGTTACTTGTAACTGAACCTAACGAAGATATACTGACTCCTGGGAAACGGGCATTTTTTCACACAGTTCTCAGCTACTAAGGTAACATCAATGGAGATGTGGAATGGAAATCTGCTGGGAAGAATGGGAAGGCAGAGGGCGTACTTAATCTCATCCCCTCTTCATGTTTCTGCCAATTCTACAGTGTCATCTACTTCTGTGTTTGTTTCCCCCTCAGCTGGACTTTCATTTTTTGATTCTAATTGAGAGTATGGGAATAATTAAAAATGGTTTAGGGTTTTATTGTCAACCATACTATTATACAGAATAAAGAGGCCACCTTAGTTAACAGATACTATAGGACAATGTTCACTTGCCCTGGCCAGTCCATTACAGCCCCTCAACCCATCCTGCCACTGCCTTCCACCTGAGGCAGCACCTACGTAGCTGTAGCATTTACTTGCTCCTGGTCTGATTTGGTCGGTCACACCTAATTACCCTTTCCCAGTAAGACACAGACATCAGCACTGGAAATGCCCCTAAGCAGCATACAGACATGGAATCAGTCTAGGTTACACACTTCTGTAAGCTTCACACATATGCACAAACATTGCTCTGCTAACGCAATGCCACTTGCCACTTCACTGCAGCATTTAAGTGGGTATCAAGTGGGCACCAGGCAAAGCCGTGACCATGCTGCAGCAAATTATGGTAATGCTGCTTGCTGCCAGACTGACATGTCGATTTAACTAGGTCACCACGTCTGTGATTTATTCAGCGATTTACCCATCTCGTGGCTCATAAGGCTAAAGGGTAAACAAATGTGAAACTGTGAGCAAGCTGGCTTTATACCCCACTCCCAAAATAACATTCTATTATGTCTAACAAAACATCCCTTTACAAATTGTTATTTTGGGCCTGTCGAGAGCATTTTGTTTATGCAAAATATGCTGAAAATGCATTCATTAAAAAGAACCAGAATGCTTCTATCAATTATTCACCAAATAAGCCTGGAGTTTTAACCTTTTATTAGAAACATTACAATATACACAAAGACTGAAAGCAAAGAGAACAATAATGGTAGCGCAAAAAAAAAAAGTAAAAGAGTTTCCATAATCACCAACACAGCAGCTTACAAAAGGAATAAAGCGTATTCAGTTTTTAAATTCTTATTAATTTGTTTTAATTTGATTGTCAGGGCCTGGAAAGAAGGATATTCACTCTAGCTTTCTGAAATAGAATTAAATGTGCATACTGGACTGGTCTGGACTTTTGCCAATTTCCCTCTAATCATCACCCTCCCAATACTCCACTCACTTGCTGATCACCCATTTTAATGTACTTACAGAAAGATTCATCTCTTGCTAGTTGGTAAAACCGGCGACAGACTTGGGAAACCCGAGAAATATCTTTATGAGTCAGCAGAGAGAAGATACAAAACCACAATTCATCAGGAAGAAGTAGCCATGGAAAGAGGTTGTGGTCACCTTGTCTTATCTGAAAATAATTTTTTAAACAAGATCGCTCTGTGTTATGCCAAAGAATAGGAACAACAACCATAAAGACCTAATTCATTCAAGTTCAAAACACAGGAAATGACAAATGCCTGAGCAAGGCCAGTAGTAAACCAAGATCACTTAACTGATTTTTTTTAAAATGTCCTTTAGCAACACACACAGAGAAAACAATTTTTTTAAAAAAAGTCTTCCAGGCTCTGCTGTGGGCAGTACCTGCACATCACCACTACGATAATTTTTGGAATGGCAATACAGCATGTACATGGGCTGATAGAACTGAATTAAATGTGATACTACAAATACACAAGATATTTGTTTCAGGGAGGTACATTTCTTTTGCATATCTGGAGATTTACTTGCATACCAGTGGCTGGTGTCAGTGGGCAAAAGGAAAGAAGGGGTTTGCACAGGAAATATAAACAAGATTGTGACATCCCATCCAATCTGATATAACCACCACAATTAATGGGCAATAGCAATTCTTTCTACCAGTCTTAAAGAAGCATTTCAAAATCCCTCCACTTAAACATATCTATGTTCCACTGATTACACTAATAAACCTTGGTTTTCTAAGAACAGACAGCCTGCCCTTTCTCTCCAACTGCCCCTGCTGCCATTGTTCTAATAGATGAGAAGACAGAACAGGCTTACCAAATTTACTTCATCACAACCTGGAACAGCAAAATCATGATGCTCTCTGGATTCTGTCCCTGAAGTGGGGGAAATTAAAGATTTCACACAAGATCATCAAAGTTGCACTGATTTGGGAGAACCTAGCAAACTTCTCAGTATTCTTCTCCCTTAAATATTTTATTTATTTAATTAATTGATACTTTTCCACCAAAAAAGCCAGCACTCAGAGCAGCTAGCAACAACAATATACCTATTAAAAACCAAAAGAAAAATTACTTAAGAACACAGTGGAAAAACAACAGTTAAA
The DNA here is from genome assembly GCA_948474755.1 of Ctenosaura bakeri. NCBI lineage: Eukaryota > Metazoa > Chordata > Lepidosauria > Squamata > Iguanidae > Ctenosaura > Ctenosaura bakeri. The sequence continues at coordinate 244,834 of CAOLHI010000099.1, forward strand.
GACATGACCACCATGCAATTACTTAGACACCTTTCAATAGTAGACCAAACTACATGCCAAAAAACTTGCTAGAATAAAACGACTATGGCATAAGATAAAAGCAAACCTAGCATTTCTTGGCAAGAAGATCCAGAGAGTGGGAAGAGCCACCAAGAAAGTCCTCTCTCACATCCTCAGCAGTCATGCGTCCAGAAGCAGTGTGACAAAGAGAGTAGCCTCCTCAAAGATTTCCATCTGCCTCAAATATTGGTGTCCTGAAGATTTTCAATGCCCCACTCCCAAAATAGGTAAAGTTTTGCTGCATGTTCACTGTTGTGGGTGCCACTAGATAACAAAAATGCCCCATGCCACATAACAGATTACTTACGAGAGTGTATTAAACAGATTAGGGATCAGAATCTGTAGTTACTTCACATGACCCCAACAGCTCATGCATATTGAATGAATCTTTGGGCGGTTTTCCCTGTACACAGCTATACTAACTAGCAAAAATTACCTCTGGATAAAAAGAAAAAAGAAAAGGTTAAGAGGTGACATGATAGTTATGTTTAAATATCTGAAGGGATGTCATATGGAGGATGAAGGAAGCCTGTTTTCTGCTGCTCCCAAAACTAAGACACAGACCAATGGCTCAAACCTCAGGAAAATCAATTCCATCTAAACATTAGGAAGAACTTCCTGACAATAAGAGCCATTTGACAGTGGAATATGCTGGAATACACTGCCTCAGAATGTGGTGGAACCTCCTCCTCCTTTGGAGGTTTTTAAACAGAGTCTGGATGGCAATCTGTCAGGAATGCTTTGATGGTGTATTCCTGCATGGCAGGGGGTTGGACTCAATGGCCCTTGTGGTCTCTTCCAACTCTATGATTCTATGACTTATTTCATCAGAGCTGCTTTAAGTCCCACACCCAAAGGTGGGGCATTAACTAAAATATTCAAAGGCAGAATTACCAAAGTTGATCTAATTTGGAAGGACCCAGCAAACCTCTTAGAATCTTTTTCCTCTAAGTATGTATGTATGTATGTATGTATGTATGTATGTATGTATGTATTTATTTAATATATGTATCTTACTTATTTCACAGTATACATACAGTATTTAACTTACATGCATCTGCATTTTTAAGAAAACGTTTTCTTCCATTCTGATCACCGGATCTTTTCCTCAGATTTTTGTTGGACACCTTTATGCTGATCTGCCTACAAGAAGTGCAGCCTGCATCAAAGAAAAGTATTTTAATTTTTATGATATTTTAAATATTCCTTAATGAATTCTGTTCTCATCTGTGGAGATGTGAGCACTAGGCTCAGACTATGAGAAATGTTCTAGAGCCAGATCACCTGGGATATTTTATCTGGTGGCACTCAAAACTCATAGTCAAACTCAGTTCCTAGGTGGACACATGGTTACTCTTGCTGCCACAGAGCACTTGGAGCCCATTCACATGACACAATTATAGCACTATGGTTCCATTTTTACTGTCATTGTTCAGTCCTATGGAAACCTAGGATCTGGAATTTAAGGAGTGACATTTAGAGAGTGTTTTAGTTCTTCAAGAAACTACAAAACCCTGTATTCTACAGGTTGCAACCACTGCAATTAAAGTGGAATATAGTGCTATAACTGTAGTGTGAATAAGTCCTATGATTTTCCTGCAACACAGATTGCTATGGTTTGCAATTTGAGATACAGGACTGGAAATTTATGTTCCCTCTTCTCATTTAGCTACCTTCCCTTCTTTTCCTCAATCATAATTTAGCACCACATCTACACCAACATGTGAGTAGTGTCTGAAATGGCTTTGCAACTTTTGGTTTGCAAAGAAATTATCATTGGAATCAGAGCAGATACATAACAAAGCTATATATAAATCCAACAAGGGAGAAGAACTGAGAAGAAAATTTGTCTGTTAGTGACTATATTTTCACTGATACTGACACAAGCCTGTGTCATGATGGTGTTACTAAGGCTGGGAGAATGAGTATGCTTTTTTTTTTTCATGTAAGGAAGAAAGCTCTCCTTTCCCCAACTACTACTTTCCTGCATTCAGAGAATGCTTCTATGTGAAGAAACATTCTTTGCCTGAACCTTCCACCTGTAGCTTGAAGTAGTATAACCCAGATAAAAGTTTACTGCCTCATTTGTGTGAGAGAGAATTAGGCCCTATGCTGCTTTCATAACAATTGGCTTATTCTTTTCCTATTTGTGTGGAGTTTTTTGGTTGGTTGGTTGGTTGGTCGGTCTAATGTAAGAATGAATGCATACCACTTGAATGTTTTTTGAACCACTCAACACTCTCCATTTGGGAAAGAAGACTGGCACACCATTTTTGACATGGTACTTTTGACAAGAAGGCACTCCAAATTTTACAAACCTGAAGATGGACATCTCTGGGACTTGCAACTGCTCTTCTTCATTTTCTCCTTATCTAATGTAGGTGTTTGAACATATTGTGGTCTATTGCAAGAAAAACAAAACTAAATAAATTTAAGGGGAAAAAAACCCTCCACCAGAACTATTATGGACCAGAGTGTTTGACTAAAGCATCAGAGTCACAGTTCTAGTTCTTTCTCATTATTGGAATCCCCAGGTAGCTTTGGCCCGGCTCAGATATAAAGATTTCAAACTGGTAAACCATGGTTATGAGGCTGAAAATGTGCTGTGTAGGTATATACTTTCTCCTTGTCCCTCTCCTCATGTGCTCAATTCAGTCCACTTATCATCTGTTCTTCTTTAATAAACCACAGTTTCCCATATCAACTAACTAGGGCAACTTGTTACTTCAATTGCAGCTGAACCTAAGATATGAAACGAAGTTCATGGAAGTTACAGGGAACCAACAAGCCAGGACAGAAGTGCCAAGTTAAGGTGCACAAGAGGAGGGATATGGAATGAGCATGTGACCACACTTTGTTCTCAGGTAAGTTAAGCTAACTTCAGTAGGCCCACAATGAAGACATCTGAAACAGACTGTTGTTCTTTATGAACCACCTTTTGGCAATAATTTTGGAAACCTCAAAGCCAACAGGACAAGTTTAACAGTGACTGTCTTCAGAATATTTTTGTTGGAAACTACGTTAACTGGAGAGATAGTAACCTGAAACCACACTTGCTTTATTTTTTAGGGTTTTCTTTTTTATATTTTCTTGCAAGAAAGGAGAAACAAGATAGTAAATATGGCCTTTTCTTGTAACAATTAATGGAAGTTTCTATTTACTGGATTGTAAACTGAATCCAGTAAACCCTTTTTCACTATCACAAAAACAAAAAGGCAACTTTGGTGCAGTTTTTGTAATACACACCTCATTTTAATACAGTTAATCAGATAAAAGATTTTTTAAAAATCCCCAAAGAGAAATACTTTAGCTTATGAAAGCACAAAACATGATCAATATGTTAATCACCCTGTTGAGCACACCTGTAGTGGGAGCAGCTAAACAAACTACAGAGCTTCACTCCATGGTTTGTTTATAGTCTCTTACTGCTCTGATTTGTTTCTTTTCCAACAAACTAGAGTTAGAATCAATAACTGGATTCAGGTCTGCTTGTGGATTTCACCTGTGGCTAACTGGGAGCAAACCCAGAGAAGTAACTATGCCTGGACAACCATGATAAACATATTGCAGAGTGAAACTCCATTGTTTGTTTAGTGGTTCCTGCTACAAGTGCAAGTGACTAGGCAACAAGCACTGGAGCACTACCTACCCATGGTAAGCCAGAATAATCAAGGATCCCTGGTTTTCAATGACATGCATACATTTTGAAAGCCTATCTCAAGGGCAACCCTGTTATTATTCTCAATATGAAATGACTGAAGAAAAAGTATATACTGGACCATCCCTTTCTCTGAGTAGGGTGGTGAAAGGTTAGAGCTTAGTCTGACCCAGCAGAACGTAAAAGACACATCAGGCTCCTCTACTCACTCGGCACTCCTTTGATGGAAAGCACCAAAGAGTCGCACCACCAACATTTTCCCACACAGGCATTCAAAAAGGTCAGAAGCAGAGCCATGGCAGAAAGAGTAGAGGAGGTTGGGTCTTTTTTGAGGCTCTCCTAGGATGGACTAAGTTGTCACCTTTCACCACTCTACTTAGACTTTTTTTTGGATAAGAGTTAATGTACAGTACAGTTGGCCTTCCATATTTGTTAGGGTTAGGGGGGTACAGGACCCCCACAAAAGTGGAAAAATCACAAATATAAAAATGTGTGTATCTGTGGGAAGGGAGCCAAGGCATAGTGGAGAGAACAGGCACCCAGGGTCTAAACCAGGTCAGGGAAAGGGAGTGGATCACTATGGCAGCCCCATACTTCCTCTCTCGCATCTCCATGTCCTTCCTTGGGTATGTGAGGAGCACTGGGAGAGTGTTTGTGGTGCTGAAAAACTGGGCTACAATCTATCCTTAGCTAGCCAGGCAGCAGCTGGTGGAGGATGAAGAGGACCAGATGCGACCTTTTAAAGAGCGTGTGGCCTGATCAGAGCTGTGCAGAGGGAAAGTTCCCCCAGAAAAGAAGTACCTGAGGTAGGAGGCAGAAGAAACTCATAAAACAATCAAATCTGTGAAAATCAAACCCACAAATATGGAGGACCAATTGTACTTATATCAACCCATAGATAAGTTGACTCATGTCTCTGGGATCAAATTGGTGACTAAAATTTCTAGACTTATACATGAGTATATACAGTAATTCCCAATTTGCCTCTTTAATAAATGGGAAAACATATGCTAGCATTCTCTTTAACATGCAAGTTAAATCTTCATGAGCCACATTAGGGCTATCCAAAGATTAGATTGGTCCTGTGCTCCACAGGTTCACATCCCATATGAATGGCAGGCCTACATTAAAATACTGTAAAACTAACACTGTAAAATATTCATCCTGCTGTTATATGACATTAACACACATTTCATTCATATGGAGAAAATAACTTCAGCCTCCTCCATTCAAAACTTCACAAAATATATGGAATGAAATAGGTGACATATACTAAAACATAAAAAGCAGACCTTGGCTTCAGCTCTCCATATGTGTAAGCTGACCATGCAATGCTTGCTCTTGCCCGATGTCTCTTAGGACCAAGCCCATTTGTGGAAATTTTTCTGGCCTCAAATTCGTCTTCATCTACAAAAAGATGTCCCACAGAATGTAGATGTAACCACAATTCATTTCATATCTACAAAGGTTCTAGGTGATGTTAATAAGAATCATACACAAACATAGGGGGAAATCTTCTTAATTCACTGCATGTGATATCTGCTCTCTCTAATGGTTAAAAAAATGAAACAAACATAAAAGCAGCTGTGGAGGCAATGGCAGCAATGGTGCTTGGTGGAAATATTTAAACCACAGATGAAGAATGTGTGGAACTCCAAATGCTGTTGGACTGTAACTCCCATCATCCCGCATCACTGCTGGGGTTCATGGAACTTGCAGTCCAACAACATACAGGAGCCCACATACTCCCCCTGTGGCTGGTGTAAGCCTTTTCCCTCAGCAGACTTCACAGACAACTCTAGAAACTAGCTGGGTCAGGAGGCAGGAGTGATACAATTGCCTCCAGCACTACTTCTCAGATCCAAATTACAATGTTTGGGGATTTTGATTTGATGTTTTAAGACCTCCCAAATCCCATCTATGTTGGTCTAGACTAATTAGGACAAGGATAAATCTATTCCTGCGCCACTATACATGTTGCAAACCATGCCACCACCATAGTGCAGGGTTGGGGAGCCTCAAAGGTCTTCAGGAGTTTTGAGGAACCAGTTGGAAATCCACATCTGGTTTTCCAAAATTGCTTGCAGGAGGAGTCAAAAACAAGGTGTAATAGGTCCCTGGACCTTGTTTTAAAAGAAAATGGCTGCTGCTGGAGGCTGTCCAGCCCCTCTCCTGCTAGTGAGTGAGGCTATGACAATCAGAAGCAACACTTCTGTGCAAATCCTTGTTGCTGGTGGGAAGTATGAAACTTTTTGTGTGTGTTTGTCCTGATCAGCAGAACAGACTTTCATATCTCAGAGTACAGCAGGTTTACAGGGGGTGGGCCAGGAGATGTAACTTGATTATGCATGCAAAACTAAAAGGGCAGTGTAGAATAAGTGCCCTTATTTGTAGTTTTTAAAATTTCTTGTCATTGTTTTTGTTAATAACTTTATTAAACCGTACCTCTTCCCTAAACCAAGACTCAAGTCTATGCTGGTTCTACTCTATCTGAATACTACATGGTGTGCACATGTGGTGGGGGGATAGAAAGAGCAGTTTGTACAAAAGAGAAAAAAGCTGCCCCACAAACTGCTGTTGATTTCAGCTCATATTCCATGGTTCCAACAATGTATCTATTTGCATGCATTAATTTTAGAAGCTATTGGTCTGCATCACAATACCACTAAAAAGACATCAGTATAGATTTACCTTTCAAAATTGGTAGGTTCCCTAATTGTCTGTTAGTACTCAGTGTAAGATTAGACAGAGGTTTTGGACTGATATTTGCAAATACAGCCTTAGATTCTTGCTGTCCAGGATGAGTTTGTTGTTTTAAAGCTTCAGGCCTTTTATCCTTATGGCAACTTATTTCAGAAACTCCAAAATCACTGTTCATACATTCTTCAGCCTGTTGTTCATACAAACTATTAGTCTTACAGAGGCAAAGGTTAGAAATGTTTGCTTCTTTAGAACATTGCTGACAAGAGAATGAATGGTTGCCATCTTCATATTGAAGCCTTTTGGACTCACTGAGATAATTCAAACAGAAGTAATATTTAGCCAAAACACTATCATCAGAGTGGGATTTGTCATTCCAAAATAATTTCTGATAGACATCAGCTCTCATCCTTTCACTTTGTAACTCCCCAGCTCCACTTTTAGAACCCACTATTGATTTGACAACATCCTCAGAGATATTTTCTTTTATATCATCTTGCAGACCTCTTGGGACCGTATTTAACATACATGTCATAGTTTCATCACTATTCCGAAGCACTGAGTCTAACAACGTGCAGTCACTGTTACTGCACAAGTCAGTATTTTTAATAATCAGATTTGAACATTCTACACCCATTTTACAAGTACTATTTTCTGAAGGCTTTGGTGACAAATTCCCACAGAAAATGTTCATTTGCAAAGTGGGCTCTTTCCTCTGAGATTTCAGTTCTGTTTTCCTTTGGTCTCTCTTGCAGTAGCCTCTGTTATATGTACTCTTGGCTTCATCTTCTCCAGTATATTTATTCCCTTCAATACGTTTATCCATCTCTGGTGTATGTCCTGCTTCAGAATCATTTCTCTGATCTGTGATTTCCTGTAGAGGCTGAAAATCTAACAACTCATCCCTTGACAGATCTTTTTTCACCTGAGCTTTGGAACTGAAAAAGATGCTTCTCTTTGTAGCTTCTTCACTGAGGCTTTCCACATTATTGATGGTCTCAGTGGAGACTTCACATTTTTCAATCCGCCTGAAATTCTGGCATTTGTGTTCTTTGATCTCTGCATTTTCTGGATTCCACTTTTCTTCACTGCTATCAGATGTTTCTGTGCAGCAAAGTCTGTCTCCAAGCACTCGAGAGCTGAAAAGTTTCCTGTCTTCTGGTCTGAAAAATGTAGCAGTGTCACAAGGGCTTTTGCTTTTCTTGCTCTCTGCAGCTGATAGTTTTAAACTATTTGCCTTCACTTCTGGCCATTCCTCACACTCCTCATCTGAACTATCACTTAGGGGAGCCCAAAAATAAGTTTCATTTTTCTGTGAGCCTAATATGGGTATAAATGGATCATCCCCCTTCTGTATAATATGGGAGTTTTGAAAATTGTTTTTTATTGTACTGCTGTGCATGTGACCAGCTGTCTCATGTACTCTCCTAATATTACTGGAAACTATAATATCCTTTTCTTCTCTCTGATGCTTGGCTATGCAACCAGGATTTAAAATCTTGTTTGCAAAAGATGATGCATTATTATCCAATAAATTACATGGATTCCATATTTCAGAATGCTCTGGGTGATGTTCAGAGGCGACACAAGGACTTAAAAAATCAGAGTGCAATAGCTTTAAATAAAAATGGTCAGCACTTTTATCTGTAGCATTCATGCCTCTGGTCTTTTGAACCATCTTATTTTCAGTGTTAAAATCCAGGTCAAATTTTCCAGTTTCCTTTATGCTGTCCTCAACATAATATTTATCAAGGAACAATTCAGCCCAGGTTCCAACTTCTTTGAGCTTCTGTGTTTCAGGAATGCCAGTATCCTCACAAAAATTATTATCTACACAGGTAATACTCAAGCATTTTCTACATGTTAGTTCATCTGTGATACTTGCTTCTTCTGCTGTTCTCAAATGTTCTATTCCAGAGAGTCTCTGAATTTGGTATTTCCCTCCATTTCCTGTACTGCTGAGCTCCTCAAAATCCATTTTAGGATTAGCTACAGAATATAATGAGATGCTTCTGGACGTTATCGAATTTGAGTTCTTGGCAGTGCAGGCAGGCACAATCCTTTCACGGAAAGCTGCATGCTTACATTCTAAGAACTTATGGTTCTGAGTATGTGGTATACCGATTTCAGCAGCAGTCTCAGCAAACACTGATTTTAATACCTTCAGAGATGAATTCTCCTTCTGTAGAAGAAATGCAGACAGATAAGAACTACTCTAGTACTTAATAACAACATTATTTACTAGCAATATGTTGAGATTCCCTTTTCCTATCTTCAACGATAACAAATGAGACAGCTGAAAATGAGTAACAGTTCTCTGTGTCACACAGGAAATATTCTGACATAAATTTCACAGCCCAAACTGACATTAAAAAGTGCCATCCTTTCTTACCACCTGTTTTTCCTCTCTCTCTCTCTCTCAAAGAAGTCTGCTCTTTAAATACATAGAAAGGTTGTACCCAGTTCAAGACCTTTGCTAAAACAGTGACATCTGCAACATAACATCCATTTTGGTCTAGAAGGAGTGTTGTCATATCGTGTAACTATTTAGCTAACACTAACCTGGCACAGTCCAGAGTGGCTCGCTAATGGTCTTGCTAGATGTTAAGGCTCAACCATACATTAGGCTGATGGTGTGATTGCTAGGAGGGCTGTGAGAGGCACACAAAGCATGGACTGCAGGTACAGTTAAGCTCTCCAAGCTCTTCCTCTGTGCAGAAATTACTATTAGTAAAAAAAGAACAAACAAAAAACCCTCCTATTTGCATCCATGGGAGTTTTTTCATTGATGCTAATTGTCACATAGAGAAATGGGAGGGCCTTTTACAGAAATCATGGTTGCAAAGGGAATGTTACCCCATTGGCATACCCTATCCCGGGAACTATAAATTTGATATCATATACGCCAACCATGCCAGAGAGGTTGCCTGGATGGGCACGCAGGCAAAGAGGTCAAGCGGCCAAAACTAGGTCAAGACCAGGAAAATCTCCAGTTACATAGCCCAAGAAGACCTCAAGTTGTGCAAATCCACATAAACAAAAGGTCCTCAGCCAAGAGTAGCCAACTTGAGGGGATTGTTGAGTTTTCCCCAGGTTGAGCAACCTTGACTTTGGAAAATCCTACAAGGGGAGGTCCATCTACATAAACTTACACTGCACCCCTTGGCAACTGCAACCCTGAACACTTGCAACACAGCATAAACTAATCATGCAAACGACCAGTCCATTGTTCTTCCTAGGAGAGGGCCTGCCCTCAAGGTATGTTCTGCCCTATAAGTAGTCCCAGTTTTTGAGGGTCTCTTTGGAAAACTCACCACCACGCTAGCAGACTAGTACTCTGTTAGTTGAGTGATCCCCTCAGCCGTCTCTTTGCTGAGCTCCATTCTTCTCACTGCTTCCCGGACCAAAGACTTCAGGATAGATGCAGTACCACCGCCTCTACATTCCCTTTGTTATATCCTCTATTCATTTTTCACCTCTTTTCCTTCTCAATAGGCCTTGTGTGCATGATTGAGTGAGTACGTTGGTGCATGGTACTACATTCAATAAAATTCATTTATTTGGTACATTTGTCTGGCTTTTTGCTTGGCCTGACCCCATAAAGTTGTGTAAAAGATCCTGCTGGGTCACCCTGCCCCCTCGTTTTGCTATTGCCAGTGCTCCGCTAATTTCCCCAACCTTTATAACTTGGAGTAAATCAAGGTGTCCCCCATGGGACCCCCAGAAGTCAGGGTAACAGGAAGGCTTGAACTATGCAACCTAAGTTATAAAGACATGAAAAGAAAAACACCAATATGGTGCAGTGACAGTTTTGGCTGTGGGAAAACCATTCATTTTTATTTATTTATTTATTTATGACCTGTCTTTCTCCCACACAGGATCCAAGACAGCTTAATATGTAGATTGAAAAAAGAAAAATGCTAAAAGGTAATCATAATATTACTTTTTAGTAATATTACTTTGTTACATTACATAATTAATAAATAAATAATCAAAATCACCACCAGACTAATACAGCTCTGAATCACAAACATTTTGAAAGCTTTTCTAACTTGACAAATAAGAAAGCATCTCACATTAAGCGACCCTTGCACAGCAGAAGTTAATGACCTAAAGCCTGTCAAACACATTTTTGCCTGTCAGCAGAAGGAAAGCAGAGAGGGGGCCGTCCTAGCTTCTCAGGGGAGGGAGTTCCACAGTGTAGAAACAGCCATAAAGAACACCTCCTCTTATGTTCTCAACAAACATTCCTGAGAACGAGGTGGGACTAAGAGAAAGGCTTTCCCTGAAGACTTCAAAACCAGGTCAGGCTCATATGGGGAGGCACGTTTCACTTTTCTACTTGACTATGAAGCCAAATGGGTACTTTGGGACTACCGGTAGTTACAATATCCCAGCCAATCTAAATTTTGAAGACAAGCTGAGGTGGGATATAACAATTTTTTTAAAAGAAACTTAACACTAGATCTTAGGTCAAATAAAGTAATTACATGCCAATAAAAATATGTCTTCATTTTCAACCTAGAGCGCAGTGTCAAGTTGTGATCTGGAGGAGAAAATTGACTGTACTTTCATTGCAACAGAATACAAGAGTCGGAATATTAATTCAATTCATTTTCAGTACTGCTCATATGAGAAGGGCAGCCCATATGGGAAACAAATGTGAACTCTAGAAGGAGGAGATAATAGTGCAGAAAGCAAGCCAGCAAGGAGTGACTTGGGGAAGAGAGGAAAGGAATAAGGCATGCAGGAAGCCTTTCCCCTTCCCAGAAGAGCCAAGTGACTTTTTGAAAATATCTAGATAAATCTATGTTGTAATGAATTCATGTGAAAGCAATGATTACACTGTTATTTGAATCAAAGAGCATGGATTAAAACCAGCACCCAAATTCCATGACCATGTGGCCACTGTATCCAGTTTAACCTCATTTCATGTCTACACACCACTGTGTGATATTACATGAAATCATGATATACCTATATATTAGGTTACTTTTTAAAAAGTTCTGTACATCTATTCAGTTACTATGATCAGGACAGAACTTGCAGTATGCTGCTTTTAGAAACCAACTCACTGTTTTTAAGAGTTTCTAGTTTTTGTGACCAAAATGATGTTTTTAACACACGTTGGCCCAGATTCTACATCATGCTTGCATAGTGTTAAATATGCACTTGAGTAATTTCACACTGATTATATTACATCATTTTTGCGCTGAAGACCAACCTTGTACAACTCACCATACGCCTGTCAATGTAATGCTCACTGTCCTATTAAGCAAAAGGGAATGAACAGTAGCTATTTGTGAATCTTAGTGAAAAAAGTAATGCATTGCAGGCTCTGAAGAAAAGTTGCACCCTATCAAAGAATGTGCGACTGCATAGAGAGAATTCTGCAGATTAGACTCAACCAAAATAGACCTACAGAATCAATCAGTGGTGACTGTTCACTCCCTTGTCAGTGGGACAGTGAATCCATTCCAAATTTTATATAGTTTCAAAGCTGCTGGCATAGGGTTCAGAACTTTGGATAATATCTTTAAAGCCTGGATTAAAATCACCTGCCATGGAAACCACCAACCGCCATCACCATTAATTGTTGAGTGGCAAGTGAACATACTGTTAGTTCTAATTGATTCAAAGGTTCTGCCCTCAACAGGATTTGGGCCAATGATTTACACCTGTGGAACTCTGCTTGTGCAACCATGAACTGACTAGGTCTGTGCATGGTGGAGTGGTCTGAGCACTGGACTATGACCCTGGAGACCAGGGTGTGATTCCCTGTTCAGCCATGGAAATCCACTGGGTGGCCTTGGGCATGTCACACACTTTCAGCCCCAGAAAACCCCACGATAGGTTCACCTTAGGGTCTCTATAAGTCAGAAACAACTTCAAGGCACATAACGACAACCACACACGGGCCAAAAGGTGCATCCACATGCATAAGAGGACTTGTATATGCGTGTTACAACAAAAGAATTCTGAATGCTTCTCACTTAGGTATTTAGAGGCTCAAAATCGGATGCATAGTTTCCATACAGACGAGCCTATTACCAAGACATTCAAGGAGCCCTCTATTCACATATCTTTGAGTTAAAAGTCTGGAGTGAAGTCTATGGGAGACCCATATAAGAGCCACACACAGAAGGCTGCAGGTAGAGCTCTGGTCCAGAATAGATTTCTCTTTTTGCTCTGTGCTAAGTAAGGCAGCAAAATTAAAGCCTTGTGTTCTATCACATCTGCAAGGAAACAAGTGAAGACAGGAGAAGTAAAGATAAGGCTGGCAAGGTAGGGGCAGCACTCTCCACATCCAGGAACATTTATAGGGGGAAGAGACAAGTGGGCAACATCTTGGGCCACTCCTGTACCAGTAAAGTGCCTAGTCACAGGCCAGTACAGGCAGGCTTAAATTAACAAAGCCGCTTGGCCCTTCCCTAAACTGCAAAGCCCAGGATTCCATAGGATGTTGAAAGTGGAATAATCCTAACAGTGCAAGACAAGATAAATTCTAGCACATTGTTATTTTTTTTGATATGTGTGGTTGTATGTTTTGTTTTGTATGGTTGTGTTTATATTGTGTTTTTTGTATTTTTGTTTGTATATTTAATAAAGTATATTTTAATAATAAAAAAAATTTTAAAAAAAGAAAGTGGAATAATAGCACTATAACAGGCTAGTAGAGTTAGTTCTTCTCCTAGTCCCAAACTGACTGTTAAATAAGGAACACGTAATGCCCAGGAAGGTATCCTGCAATGGAAACCCACCTCTTCCTCTGACAGACTCCAGACTCCCGGGGGAAGGCCCAAAGCAAGAAAAGCCGGCGCAGACGATTTCCCTCTTCCAAGCGCAAGGCGCGCACCCGTCGGCTGGAAGGATTGCCTGAGGGGGGCTGGCGGACCACCTCGACTCCTTTTGGGGGGAATAATCCGCCCCCCTCCCCCGCCCGTTTACACGGAGGCTAAGCGGTCCCGGCTTAGAGGGCGCGCCTCAGAGCGTGTGGGAAAGCAGCAGCGCGGGGGTCGCTGAAGGAAGGCGCCTCCCCTGCGGCCCTCTCTTCCCCGCCGGCGCGGCTGCCTCGGGAAATGTGTCTGACGCTGTGCTCATGGAAACCGCCTGGCGCGGAGGCAGGGAAGGGACGGGAAGAAGCGGGGCCGAGGCAGGGGCGCCGGGAGAGCCTGAGGGGCTCTTGTGCCGCGCAGGAAGGCTGACGGCCTCCCGTCCGTTTCCTGAGGCGTTTGTGATTATCCCCCAGGCGCCGGCCTTTCCAGCGGACCTGTTCTTGCCTCTACCACCGCATGCTGCCTGGCGTCTCATTTTTCCTCCTTGCCTTCAACCTCCGTCCTCAGGCCTCGACACAATTCGCAGGGGCAGCCAGGGATGTTGGGGGGGGAGCAAAATGAGGACATTGCCACTCCAACTCTGTGCCGCCTCTGTTAGATTTTCCTCTAGGCTCCAAATTTCTAGCACTGCAGATAGTGAGACCCTGGGGGGGGGATAGTTCACACCTAGAACCCTTAGTGCTATTATTCCACTTTCGGCCAGAGAGCACTTTGGCCTCAGTAATCTACAAGCCCCAGAATTCCACAGGATGTTAAAAGTGGGATAATAGCATTGCAACCCTGTAGTGTGGAGGGCCCTCAGTCCTAGCTGCATGGAAATCTTGGAGTTCTCCCTTGGCCGTTTCCACACTACACTGTTCTAGCGCTATTATTCCACTTTCAGCATCCTATGGAATCCTGGGGTTTGCAGGTTAGGGAGGGGCCTTTAGAATTCTCAGCCAGAGAGCTCTTTGGCCTCAGGAAACTACAAACCCCAGAATTCCATGGGACAGCATAGTGTGGGAATGGCCTTAGATTTGCTGCATTGACATTCCCTTGGCCCCTTTTCTTTGGATGTCTGGACTGTATTTCTGTATTTTCAACAGATTTTTAAGTTACAGGAGTTCTAGACATGTGGAGACAGAAGGAGAACTTCATTTGTGAATTTGTGGAGGGTGCCTTCATTCTCTGACCTCTCCATAGATAACACCTTTGGAAACGGCTAATGTTAAAGGTGCAGAGATGCTGCTTCTTCTCTTGCTGTAACATTCAAGGTTCAGGAAGAGATGCTGTTTCAGCAGCACCAGTATCAGATTGATCCAAGACCAATCATGCGGTGACACCTTTACTGAGACAACCAAAAGGCATAAAAACACTAGCTTTCAAAAATTCATGGGCATCTTCAGGTAGAGATGGTACAATAGCACACATCTGTGGTCCTGGCATCTGCATTCTAGGTTGGATGTTTTAAGAAGTGTGTGTAGAGGAAATGTGACGGACACCCAAATGTCTGTAAGCTGAATGGTAACAAAGACAACAAAACAGAGGCAATAAAGTAAAGTTTGGCTTCTCCATTTGAACTTGCAAAGTGACTGTTTCCCACGCCTGTATGTACACCTTAAGGGCACTGTGACCCCAAGGAAAAGAGAAATAAGATATGTCTGCACTATACAGTTTGAATTTGATACATCCTAACTGCCAGGGCTTCATTCTGGGCAGCCTGGGATTTGTTGTTTGGTGAGATATTTGGAATTCTCTGCTAGAGTACTTTGGAGGGGTGGCATGATTCAGAGCTCTAGCAGAAAATTTAGAGCTCTTCCAGCAGAGAACTCACCTTACCAAACTAGAAATCTCAGACTTCTGTGGAATGGAGCAATATCAGATAAAATGGTATCCATCTCCCATAACTTCGTAGTGCAAAATACTCAATGATCCCTCTTTTAGTTGTTTCATTTGTCAAAACTGAGTATACAACTTCCTTGGTGGTCAGGACACCATCTGGAACAGGGAGCAGACATGTGAGCACATACTGGCATACGTGTGTGTGTATGTATGTATATACACACATACACACACATATATATTTATGCACACACAATTTAATACTTACCAATTTTGATATTTGCCAACACCAATCATACAAAGATCAGCTTTGTGCAGATTTACTGAAAAGTAGAGCCTCATGCCATTAAGCACAGTTCAGTTCTATGCACCTACACTCAGAAGTAAGCCCACTCCAGGGTGTGCACCTTTTGCTTTAAAACAAACAGAAATGCTTCATTTTCCCCTCAACCTCAGTGCAGTAGGTTTCCAAATTCAACTCCTGGCATCTCTGGTTAAAAAGATCGGGAAAGACCTATAAGGAGAGATGGAAGTGTAAAGGCATGTCCACTTGGGGAATCGATGGGGCAAAGTTGCATTAGGAGGGACATGGTGTGATAGTGCTACCCCAGCCATGTCTGTATTACCCCTTTATTACTCCCTCCTATTGAAGAAAAAAAAACTTGTACCAACAAAAGGGAGATGGGAACAACTGTAGGTCACCCCTAGACTCTGGAACTCCCTTTCCAATGTTGGCCAGAATGTCCTTCTGATGGCACACTAGAACCTTTTTGTTCAGACAGGCTTTTAATACAGAAAGTTTTTAAAGAACAGGCTAGGGGTGCTGTATTGTTTTAATTGCTGTTTTTAAGAGTTTTTAAAAATCTTTTTAACTTTTTATTATTTGCTGAGCTGTTATTTAATTCTATTAACAGTTTAATTCTGTTTTAATATTCACTATTTGTATGTTTTTAATTGTATTGTGTTAATATCATGAGCTGCTTTGAGTCCCAATTTTGGGAAAGAAAAGCAGGATATAAATATAACAACAACAACTGACACTGGTACATTGTGGGAAGACCTGAAATTTCACAGAAGAAGTGTGAGTAGTATGAACACTACTAAATGTTTATGTATACAGCAATTGATTCAGTGGGAATATTCTAGCTGGGACTAGCAATTGGATTTAGGTCTTCAGATAACCAGTTCATACAATACACTTATCTGTGCCCAAACCGACCATCGCCTAGTAAAAAGAACTGTGCATGTAATAGAAATGTGACTGGTAGCTGTCACTATTTTGATATCAACATTAAAACAGAGGGTGATGGTTAGCACAGCGAGTATGATTCTTACAAGGTTTAGGTATCAGGGTAGAATAGGCATAATTTAATGATGAAGAGAAAGACAGTCAGATTCTGTTTTTAAAGTTGGAGCAGTCTTGGTGCTAACAGACTGGAAAAACATGGTACCGTTCAACTGGAAAGCCATCAGGGAGATTTCTCATGTCTCATATTTGCCATACAATTGATATTTTTCTCTAAGTATAAAGGTTCTGAAAAAAAATGTTGCTGTGATATGCTAAGATGAGAAAATAAAGTCTCCATATCCAGTTGGTAAATTTCATTATCAAAGCCATAAAAATCTGCTAAAACTTTAATATTCAATTTGTGCTTGGATTCCTTTGTGTGTGCTATTAGATGACATTCCACGATCAATGGATTTGTGCATATCAGTTTAGGATTTAAAAACATTCTTTTCGCAGATCATGTTTTCTTGTTCATTTCAAAGCCCTGGCAATCAATTCCTGTTTGATGCAATTGATTAATGATTTTGGTGAAATATTGAGTATTCAATTAACTGGTTGAAGTCAAAAACACTGCCAGTGCAAGACAAGATAAATTCTAGCACATTTAAAGCACAGCAATTTCAATACTGCCCAAATTCTCTTACTAAATTTGAGTATAATTATCCCTAGGGACTTATCTCAGATTATTAATCTTAATATAATAAACTGTTAAAAGATATTGCACAAGATTTAGAGAGAGAAATGGGTTTAAAGATAGTCTGTCGGGTAAGGCAAACATAATTAAAATGAACACTATGCCTAGAATTGTTTGTGTTATTTATGGAATTCCACTACATATACTTTGCAAGTATTTTTAAAAACTAAATGCATTGTTCAGGATATATTTGGGGAAGGCATCTCCTCCTAGAATTTCAATGAAAAAGATGCAAATTCCAATCAAAGAGAGAGGTTCTGGCCTTTCCGTTTTTCTTACGTACCATCCTTACATACCATCAGGCATATCTGTTATCTTGTATTAATTTTTGGACATGTCCACTCAAAGTAAGTAATCCACCATGGTCAGCCTTGGAGTCTTCATTTCTGGTACCTCTATTCAAATGGACAGTGCTTGGTTCTCATTTTATAAAAAGGACAGTGTTTTGCCAACAATTGCAGCAGTTACAACTACGTGGCAAATATTGCCTGTCAATTGGAATTTTACCTATGCTAAATTGACTTTATGAAGGGATCCAGATTTGAAAATTGGTAAGGAACCATTTTTATGTAAGGCGTAGGCTAATAATGGGATTATTACCTTAAATGAGATACTTGATGTTGATGATGAGGGTTTTTTTCCTTATTCAATTTTGCAGGAGCAGTTTAAATTACCTTTATTACCAAAAATTACCTAAATGGTGATATTTAAAACTGAAACATTTATTACAATCCACATTTGGCCCTGCAGGATTAAATGCATCCAAGGTTTCCTTAATAGAGAGAAGTAGATCTATTAATTGTTGGCTTGGATACTTGGCTGGCCTCTGTACTGTTATCAATAAATATGAAGTGCGAGGTTTATAGCAAGAATGGAACAAAGAATTTAAATATCCAATTCTTACTAATCAGTGGCCATCCGTTTTAACTAGTGCGGCTATAGATCTCCATCTTACACAGCAGAAATTGCTGTGTAAGCAATTTATAAGTTTATAAGTCACAACAACATCTATTCAAGAAAGGGCTTTCTAAATCAGCAAATTGTTGGATATGTAATACTCCTAATGCTTCCTTAATGCATATGTTTTTGAGTTATCCCATAATAGTTACATTTTGGGAAGAAGTAATCACATAGTAAATTTGGTCTTGTAAAGTTCCTTGACAACCAGGTACATGCATGTTCTTTTGAATTATTTACTTGTTTCTTAGAAATTAATAAATGGCCATCAGAAGTGGGTTTTTTGCACCCTCTTGACTGTTAAAAGATTAACCATGGGGGAAATGTTCCAGGACTTAATGCTGATAGCAAAAAATGCAGATAACAGCGAGGATGCTAAACTTCACATGTGTCTCTCTGCTGCATCTGTCTCTTCCTTGGTGGAGAGTGGGCCAGGGATGCCATGCTGGGCTTTGCATTCCTCTTTCTGCCACATCTCTCTTCCTTGGTGGAGAGAAGAGGGGGAGCCATGTTGGGGCTTTGTGTGCCTCTATTGCAACTGTCGCTTGGCCCCATATTGGGGCTTTGCTGTGCACCTCTGTCATGCGGCTGTGTAAAGCAAGGATCCTAGGCAGGAGCAGCAGCCTTGGCCCGGGCACAGATTATGCGTAAATGAAACTGTGGATATCAGTTGGGGGGACCTACAGTATTTTGTTAGTGAAAAGAAATTTTTTCTCCAAAATTTTCCTCCAACAGATAGAGGATCCAACAGTGCTTGCAGCATTTGAAAGAATGATGTATAGATGAAATTTGCAAACAGACTTATATTTGGACATTTGGGCAGCTTTTTATAGAAACTTACAACTCATGTGGTTATTTTTTCTTCCTTTCAGTTTTATTTCCTGCTTTTGTTATACTGGAACATTATTGTATGTAACTGAGATCCGTTTTGAAAGTAAATACATTTTTTTACATTTTTTAAAAAAGTGTCAAGTAAATTGGCTCTAAAATAGAACATGACAAAATTGTACCCTTAAAATTACAAAATGGGTGAAGTTTATCATGATTTGTTTTTGTTACCATGAGGTGGGTGATCTGGCCTGCCTGTGTGCTGTCTCTTGCCTTACCTTCCACTGCTTTTTTCTGGTCTGGCCAGAAGAAAAGTGAATTACACAACACCAAGGAATGGGAACTGTAGCCCTTCATGTGTTATTGGACAGTAACTCCCTCAATCCCGCATCATTCATTACTATAGCTAGGGCTGATAGAAAGTAGGTCAAAATCATCTGGATGGTCACAAGTGTTCATCCCTGTAAGTGCTTCTTTTCCATCTGGTCCAGAAAGAATACTGGTGCTAGTTTTCCTTGTACAGTGCCCAATATATGCAGCATGCAAGGTGTTACACTATATATCTTCAGAATGGAGGAAACAGGAAGCTGCTAATACGTCTGTGAGGGTAAGCATTATTTATAAGCTGTGCTAGAAACAAGCAAAACTTACTTAACCCAGGATGTGAGAAAAGGACCTGGGGCATCTATCCTGGCATGTAGGTGCCTGCCTATCTGAGGCATGCACAGATCTATTCTAATTTATCTGATGCACATTCAGAGGCAGCACAAATACTGTGAAACAACATCACACAAGTTTGGATTGAGTGATCATTTGCAGCATGAGCAAAGAGCTATGAAACACTAGTTTCAGCTTCTGGAAATATATCTATGTTGGGGAAAATTGCATTTTGATGGAAATATCCTTGAATCCTATGGAGCTGGCTGTCATGTAAGTGCATACAGGATTACAGTTATGTCCTAAATATATGCAG
This sequence comes from Ctenosaura bakeri, assembly GCA_948474755.1. Lineage (NCBI taxonomy): Eukaryota > Metazoa > Chordata > Lepidosauria > Squamata > Iguanidae > Ctenosaura > Ctenosaura bakeri. The sequence goes on from CAOLHI010000099.1 coordinate 264,649, forward strand.
TTGCTAGTCTCTAGGGCCATTTCTGCACTAGCCTGTTATAGCGTGATGACTCCACTTTCAACATCCTCTGGAATCCAGCTGGCCCCTCTGAAACTGCAAACCCCAGGATTCCAGAGGATGTTGAAGGTGGAATCATTGCGCTATAACAGGCTAGTTTGGAAATAGCCTAGAATACATTCATTGAATCAATTCATAAATGGTAAGTCAACCCTTACCTACATCCTGTTCATTCAATGGCACTGCTCTAGCTGGGAGTGGCAACTAAATTTAGGCAGTGCAGTTTTAAATATTCCTTGATGGGAGGTTCATAGGTAGCTCCATTATCCTGTGTTTTCAAACCGAGATTTAAAGAAAGATTTTTGGTAAATGTTCAAACATATTGCCAAAGTCTTTAGTTTTTTTAAAGGAAGATTAAACATTTTTAATATATTAATGTTAAGTGAGCCATAGTGTCACACTGTGGCCATATTAAGCGTTGTTTTTATTAAAAAAAATCATATAATAAGTACAGAAATAATGAGTTCACAATAAATAAATATTACAATTTTTTTGGACAGAAGTTATTCTAACAGACAGCAGGTGGCACTGTCTCATCAGTCTCTGGATTTTCCTACTTTTTTTTTAATCTAATACATTCAAGGAACAAAATTTCTAACAGGGAAAGAAAAGAGTTTAAGAACAATTCCAGTATTACAAAGACATTTAACCACAGTCACTTTCGCACAATGTTTCTTTGCACACTTGCAAATGTGATAGGGAAGCGTAACATTTCATAGAGGATTCTAGTGCTCATGTCCAACACCCTGCTAATGCAGCACAGGACAGGCAATCTTCCAAGGCAGCTCTCCCAGCACCTTTAGCTTTCACAGCCAGATGCTTGGCACTGCAGAGACAACCACTTAGAAGTCATCAGCTTCTCCTCTGGACAGCAGTGGAAATTTCTTTTTCTACCTTTCCCTGCCATTACACTCATGCTGCTACTTATGCCAAAGTAGTTTTGCCAGCCAACAGGATCTTGGCCTCTCCCAATTTGGTGGACTCCGCAAATCTGATGAGTGTCCTCTTTATTCCTTCACCCAAGTCATCTATAACTATAGGCTTCCCCACTTACCTGATAGGTTAGGAACCAGAGCACTGTCAGAAAATGGAATTGGTTGAAAAGTGGAATCCATGTACTATACTGTAGGGAACATGAAGGACTTAGGGAGTTTCAGTTGTTACCAACTTCATGTGTGCAGCTTGCAATTTCTCTCAGTTGGCTTAGCAGTTCCCCCAACAGCTCACTTTGCAAGCAGCACCTGTGTGGGAGTAGTTCCAAGTGAGCCTCCGTAAGCAAGAAGAATTGATGAAAGCAGGCCTCTCACTGAATTAATGGAACTTTTCCTTAATGTGGAAGTGTCAAAAGAGCAAGTTATCATACAATGGGGCATCAAAAGATGGGGGCTTCCTTATGTTGAGCAATGCCGGGCCCAGGACCAAACCCTTTGACACCTCTCTTTTCATTGGCCTTCTGCCAACTGATTCCCAGAAATTACCTTGTAAAATTACAAGGGTAGGGGGAGAAGGCTCTGACTCAGAGCCCACTGGGTGACTTTGGAAGGTTCAGATGCCATTTCCCAACATTCTGGATGCATGTCACCGGCTCCAGCCCTTCCTGTGAAACGTGGAAAGTCACTGTGAAGGTTTTTATATATAAGATGTTCTGGTTCCCTCCAGCACTAGCTTTTTTCCCCTTGATTAAACCAAAAGATGACTAAATGATGTTTTACAGAAGAATCAGAACGCTTGGAAGTTTCATGGTGGCACAGTTTGTGCACTCAGATAGAATGAAAGGAGGGCCCCGAGAGATTCCCAGAAGGGACTCTTCATTCAGTCCCTCCGCTTTTGAAGGCACAATTAGTGGGGACAGAATCTTCTTTGTAGTTGCCCCTAGGCTCTGGAACTCTCTTCTGAGAAAGGCTAGAATGACCCCCTTCTTTTTGTCCTTCCATCAACAGTAAACCCTTTTTTCATTCCAGTAGGCTTTCAAGAGGCAGTGTGGTGTAGTGGTTTGAACGCTGGCCATGGAAACCCACTGGGTGATGTTAGGAGTGTCACAAACTCTGTGATAAGTTTGCCTTAGGGTCACCAATAGTTGGAAAATGACTTAATAACAAGACTTTTGAGAACTGAAGGTTTTTAAAGGAAAGGATTTTTTTTTTTACTATATGCTATACTGTTTTTTAAAAAACACTTTTTAACATTTTCTTTTAAATTGTTTTTAATTCTAAAAGTTTAATTCTATTTTAATATTGATCTTTTCTAATTTTTAACTATGTTGTATTTATTTTAAATTATAAGCTGGTTTGAGCTCCCAGTTTTTGTGAATAGATGCAATATAAATCAAGATCAACAAAACAGCAATATCAAAAGTGATGGCTGTATGCGTCACACAACCTGTAAGATTCACTCCCCTGGCCTAGAGGAATAGTGAGATATAAACACAATAAAGGTATAGAAGAGTCCACGTGAGATCCTCTCACGCAATAAATTCCAGACAAGGGTGAACTGTTTCATAACTACTGTTTATAACATGGCCTGAGTTTAATTTCCATACATGTAGATTTTGCTCATTCTAAATATTTTTTGGTATATGTTTCTGCAGTGCCATCGCAATGTTTTTCATGATCACATACCATTACAACTGTCAGTGTACCTGATCCTATTCACCGTATGCTAGCACATCACATTTTAAGCTATATCATTAGTTGTTGCTGTTGTAGTTGTTGTATTTTTAAGTCAGGTCTGATTTACAGCAATGCTAAGGCAAACCTATAATGGTATTTTCTGGAGCTGTGTGTGATGCATCCAAGGGGTTTCTGCGTCCAAGTGGGGAACTGGTCTCCAGAGTCATAGTCCAGCACTCAAACCACTACATCACGCTGGGTCTCTGTATCATTACTTAACTGTTTTAAATGCTGTGTTTATGATTTCAGCAATAATCCATGCTGCTGTCCTTTATATCAAATTACTTGACAGCACAATAAGGAATATTCACAAAATGCTTTTTTTCCCAGTATATTTTTTTATTAGGGAGTCCTGTCATTTTATTAACATATAAAACAACCATGATGTTGACATAGAAATGTGAAATTCACTTTACAAAGATAAGGCTCAAGTTTACAGGTACATTTTGTCCCTAAATTTTTGTGTGTGTGTTCGCATTTCCATGAAATAAACCCCATTTAATTCTTCCCAGAGTTGTGTTTATAAATATCAGACAAATCACAAAATAGATTTCAAGTACATAACATCTTACACTACATTCCAAGCACAGACAGAAATACACAATACTATCTATGGACTCTCCATATGCCAGCTCTGATATTTCCAATACTGGAAACAAGACATTGTTTCAGTCTATGCAGTACTTGCTGTAGATTATATATGCATCTTTCCCCAATCTCTTTTCATTACTCTCTTTTGTTCAGAAGTGGGTCCTCTTACAAGGACACAAAACTGGATACAGTTCCATTAAGTGCTTCGGGAGAGAGGACATGTGGCCCTTTAACTCGTGTTAGAATACAAATTCCATCACCATCAGCACTGATGAAAACTGCAGTCCAACCATATCTGGAGGGCCGTACAGTCATCATCTCTGCTTTTAAACTTTGCTAAGGTTCAAAGACGCATATATACATCCAAATATTCATCTACATGCACTTGCATATAACACTACTTGTATTCTTATTGCACAGATCACTCTCTGAGGTACTCTGTTCCTTACATAACTGAGTCTTTCCCTGATCAAATTAAAGAATACTTAACAAATACTTCCAGTGATGCTGGAGCACTGATATGGACAAAACTACATTTTAGAACTCAGGACCTAACTGTTAATTAAGGGGTGTAGTGAATCATAGATACTTACAGGATGCAGAGTACAGTTTGCACTTATTTTTAGTGCACTGTCTGAAAAGTCTATATTGCATGCTCCCATAGCTGTAGCTCCTACAATGCAGGACTTTATTTTAGAAAATAGAGAAACATGTCTCTTTATTGGATTCTTATTTCAACAGAAAGAATTCAGTTAGAAATAGCAACCAGATTAAATATGCACCATACATGTGACCTGAAATTCTTCCAAAAACTGATGAATAGGGTCTCTTTTACACTTTGTAGTTATAGCACTTTGATACAAATTTAACTGCTATGGCTCCATCCTATGTAATCCTGGAATTTGTAGTTCTATCAGTTATTCAGAATTCTGTGACAGAGAGCTCTAGTGTCTCATCAAACTACAAACCCTAGATTCTGCTGGATGCAGCCATGGCAGTTAAAGTGGTACAAAATGCTAAAACCATGTAACATGAAAGACACTCTAAGGCAGAAACCTCGAATAGAACTTTGAAGGTAAAGTCATACAAGATTTCAGCCTCTGGGTCACAAAGGAACAATTGACAAGAGTTCCTGTTGAAAATGTTTGTTCTAAAAAAGAACGCAAATTATTTATCTTTACCTTCTAAGAAATGGAGAATAAGCAAGGGTAGATCACCAAAACTTCCCAAACTAACTGTATAAAACAATGAAACAGAATAGTTGTTTACACCCTGTTTAGCACATGCTTATGCGAATGAGCACATAGTGCTCCCACAGAGTTCAGAATCGGGGTTCACAATTTCCTCTGCAAAGCATACTTCATCTTCATTGTGCAAACTACAGGAACTATCTGATAGTTAAGAGCATATGAGTTACATGAGAATCTGTAGGACTCAAAAATGCTTAACTATGAGACAGAATTTGCTGTACATTTGCTTTCACATTTTAAAAGATTATTTCAGTCATGGAAGAAACATTAAAATGCTTCACTTAACCTATTCACAACAACTTTAAAAAACTGTGTCAACAGATTGTTCTAACAGAAGATGATCCCAAAATTCTTAGGTAGTAATACATGAGTAAATTCCAAAGAAAGAAGAGAGAGAGAGAGAGAGAGAGAGAGAGAGAGAGAGAGAGTAGCAATTCTGATAGAAATAATGGAGTGATTTTTTCCCACCTAAGCAAAAAAATGGAGTTTACCTGAATCACAACTTAAGTAGTCCTCCTATATTCATCTGTGGTATGCCCAACTGGTCTTAATGGGGCTTACTTCTCAGTAGGAAAGGATAGGGTTGCATTGTAAAAGTCCTGGTGAACCAAACATTTAAAATGGGGGAGGGGCTATAACAGGCAATCCATGCTACAGAATACAAAAACACAATTGGTGCTTTTTTCCTCTTCTGTTTCAAAATTGGGACGCACCGATTTTCTCTACACACATAAGGTTTTATGCATTTACAGCCTCTTCAACATACATGGAGCTACATAGGCACAAAATCCCCAGGACATCTAGACAACAAAGATACCCACACACCTCTGTCATAGGGACACATTTAAGAAAAAAAGGATGTGCATCCATTGTTATTTATATTAGGTCAGAGAGATATCATGCACAACAAATAATAACACATGAAATGGTGACTCTGGGATTCATCATGACAAAATGGTAATGAATAAGATCAGGGACTAAGAAATTTATCTTTTAATGTTTAGAATTTGAGGGATAGAATGCTTTTCATGGAGTCTTTATTTTTAGAGACCAGTGTATTTTTAATTTCTAATGTACTTAAGTAGGTCTATCTAGGCTTTGTCAATATATCCACATTTCTATGTTATGTACAGTAAATCTACAGTTAATCAAAAATTCCTCAAACTTCTTCCGAAACTATACTTGCACTCCCTTAACTTTATATCACTAATGGAAGTGGCAAACCACAAGCAAAACAATACTGCCCTCATTTGAAAGAATACTCACCTCTCTTCACCTTTAGAACTGCTAAGGCAGAACTACACGTTAGGTTGACCACCTGTTTGCCACCTAACACAAATGCAGGAGCCAGGGGAATTTGCAAGGTAGAATCAACTGATAGGAGAGAGTGCTTACATATTCTCTTGCAAAACTCTGATTCTCTCCTGCAAATACTCCTTTAAGCTGTTTCCCCCTATAAGTGGTGTTACTAGGAAAAAAATGGGGAAAGGGTAGGAAAATGGTAGGAAAGGGTAGGAAGGCAGGCTTCAAGTGAGAACTGGTAGATAGAAGAGGGTTTAAGCATTTCCTCCTGCCAGAGAATGTTCACCTACAAATGACCATCACATTACCATTACAAAGGAACCTCACAGTTGCTTTGTAATGTGTAGCTTGGCCCTCAGAAACCTGAGAGTCTAAATGTAATTTTAACTCCATCTAGCAGACTCTGCTGATTTTCCATCTCATCTACTCACCATCTTATGCAGACCTCTAAGAACTTCATTCTTCATTTTTTTTAAAAAATGCTAAAACATTTTAAAAATTCATGTCATGCCCTTGTGTATTTATTTTACTAATCTGTACACTTAAATATCTTCAGAAGTTATTGTTGCTAAAAATTTACCAAAATCTTGTAAACACATAAAAATATTTTTAAAAATGAAAAACCAAACCAAGAAAGGAAATCCCAGCAATCAGTGTTGCTTGTATAGGCATTGGTTAGTAGAGACTGTTTTACTAAGGAGTATATTCAAAAGCATCACCTTTCCTTTGTTGCTAATGCTTAAATTTAGTATATCATGGCTTGTAATGACATTGATGACAAATTTCAGTTCTATTTAGTCATTAATAAAAACAGACAAGGAAGGGGGGGAAACACAAATTGCTTTTTGGTTATTGAAAGACCACCATCTAGCTAAATCATTTGTTCAATTACAGAAAGGAAACTTAAGAATTTGGAAATTTTACTTATGGATCCAAAATGAAAAACTATTTGCAGATGGTCTTCAAGATGTTTATGAGCACCTGGTGCTAACTAAAATTCACTAGTTTTGAATATAGCCCTTAGTTGTATCATATATTTGTACTGTTTAAGACCTGTTAAGCAAGTGGCTGACAAAGTCTATTTTGCAGGCCACCCACTGTCTAAAAGGGCAGTAATATTCAATATGAAATTGCTGAAATTCAGGTGTCTGGCGGATTTCATGGAGGAAGGAGATATCAAGGTCTGATTCCAGAAGCACAAGAAGAAGAGGGAAAACAATCAGTAGTATTCCAAGCCCAACAAAAAGGAGTCTGGAAAAGCTCTTCACAGCAGCATTTATCTTCATGTTGCCCATCAAAAAGTCATAGCTCCATCTAAGAGCTTTCCGAGCTTCTTTCAGCTCTTCTTCCTCAGCAACCAAAAATGCATTTTCATCTGCCTCCAGTTCTTCAAAGGAATCAGTGTCATCTTTCTCGTTCTCTGCCCTTGGAGAGGACTGAAAGAGCAGGTCAATCTCCTCATCATTAACAGGAGTAGGGAGCAAGCTGGTACTGGGATTATATACCAGTTCTGAGATTGTTAAAGGCTCTTCCTTGATTTTCTCTTCCTCCTCAACAGAAAGATCTGAGCTGTCATCTGCTTCCTTAGCAGGAGAATTGGATATCATAGGTATTGAAACGTCATCTTCTTTCGGCAGCTGGATACCTATAAAAATAGTTTTTGCACAGATACTTTAAGTTCTAAGGCATACATGCTGAAAAGAAAAATAACAGGGCAAGGGAGATTCCAGAAAAAAAACAACCCTCATAATCTTATACTTTCAAAGTTAAGTGACATGTGCTTTGCGCTTTTCAAAACTGTATGTATGTGTATATATGTGTATATAGATACACAGGAATACTATTATACTTGATTTAATGCAAGACTATCATGGTAGAAGCATTTAAAAATGAAAATGGAAATTCACATTTTGTAAACCTCACAATAATGTTCCAAAGCAACACTGTCTGATACTGTATCTCATTATCTTAAAATCATGGAGTCTGTGTGTAGTCAGATAGAATCACAGATTTGGAATGGGACTCACTGGCCATCAAGTCCAAGATGCACTTAAGATTTATTTGTGAAGGACTATGTGATAGCAAGCAGAATTACATGAACGTACATTAACTGGTTATAAATAAAGAGAGTCCCCTGGATCAACACGATGAAAAATATTAGTTGCTTTATGGCTCCATATCTGAGGCTACAATAATCAATATTATACATAAAACCGCAAGTCACAAAATGCTACATAACAAACTGTTGCATGCAAAACAGCATGAAGTTTATGCTTGTCATTTAGCATCAGAGAAAGTGATCAAAGGAAATTCTATGAGTAAAACACATTCGGCAAAAGACTATTTTTTCTGTTTATGCAAAGCTTTATTTGCTATTAAAAGCATACAACTCTGTTTAGGGACGACTCTTTGGGGAGTTCCATAAAAATGATTTTTATACAGATGAACTTTAATGTGGTATTGTGTAAATGCAACAAAATTATTTAATTTGGACAAGCCAAAAGTCTGCATTCTGTATCACTGAAGAAGTCAGCAAAGTTTTAAAAAATCCATCTTACTGAAATATTAGCAATATAATTAGACCCATAGGCTTAAATCTAATTGCTAGTCCTTATTAATTGTTGAAAACTGTTTTAATTTAACAGTTCTGTTCTAGTTGGGACTGGATTTAGGTCACTGACTTATGCTTGAATCCAATCCTGTAAATTGAAATGGCCAAAATCTAGCCACCCAGATACAGCTGGATGACAACTCCCATAAACCCCAGGTAACATAGCAATAGTGAGGAATTCTGCAAGCTGCAATCCAAAAACTTCAGGGGGTGCACTTTGCTCATCCCTATAATACATGTTGGTTTAAAATCTGCACTATTTAATTGTTTTAAAACTTGTTTGTTTGTAATTTTATAAACATGTTACCCTAGTTGGATTTGTAGTTTTTGTTTGTAACTTACTTGTAGTTTTATGTACATATTACCATACTTTGATTCAAATAAATGTGGGGGGGGAGAGAGGGAGAGAGAAATTGAGAGAGAAATCTGTCATTTTTCATTGCAACTTTTGTATTTTCTTCTTTCAACATGGGCTAAATCAAATCTGAGATGAGTGGCTCTGTGAAGGCAGCAGGCGTTTCCTTCTCTCTCTTAATTACTGCAATCGCGACATGCCCTCCTCCCAAACTGGAAGGGATCCCCCTTCCCTACAACAAGAAGCAATGAGAAATTTCAAAGTCCCCATTTGAGAAATTTAAACACATTCAAGTTCCCAGTTATTCATTATTATTCTGTTTGAACTAACTGAGTAAGAGCATAAATATAAAAGTCAGACAAGTACTGGGAAAGTCCATACATACTGTCTACATTAATTCAATAATTATGGAGTCTTTGTCTCAGCTTTTCCTCAAAAGCAGTATTTAAATTAAAATGGAAATCAGCACATTCTTAAAATGGCACCTAAAGAATAGCAACTGCATGACCCTTATCTCTAGCAAAATTCCTAGAGCCTTTTAGCTGTTCATGTTCCTGAACTATTAACTTCAGATTAAGTTTAAAAATGTGACTCTTATAAACAGGACAAATTATAATTCTATCATATCAGATAACAATACATTTCTTGTTGCTATGTGCCTTTCAGTTGATTCCATTTTATGACAACCCTACCATATGGTTGTCTTTGCAAGATTTATTCAGAGGAGATTTGCCATTGCTTTCCTCTTAGGCTGAGAGAGTACGACTTGCTCAAGATCATCCAGTGGAGTTTCATGGTTGAACAGGAATTTGAATCATGATATACCATGAAGGCACCAGATTCTGTCTGATCTTGGAAGAAAAGCAGAGTCAGCTCTGGTTAGTACTTGGACAAGAGACCACCAATGAATGCCAACTGCTCTAGGGAGGAACTGGCAAAACCACCTCTGAGCATTCCTTGCCTAAGAAAGCTCTATGCAATTCCTGCCATAAGTCAATAGGCAACATAAAGGCACATACCCACACACACCTGGACATCTAGTTCAGCACTCCAACCATGACACTGGCTCCTACACAGTAGAATATGAGGTCTTATTTAGTGCAACAAATTGTATGAATTGATGAAACATGAGACTGTAACACCATGGAGCTCTTAGGCCAAAATCACATTGTCTATCTTAATGATCAGTTGAGAATTTCTCACTTTAAATTAATGCATATTGTCACCATTCAGCAGTTAGGCTTTGTATGTCTCTAACACTTCTCCCCACGCCCAAGTTAGTGAAAGATCTGTTGCTCTTTCACTTGCCTTCCTTGCCCTGGGAGTAGATTAAATTCCAATTATGATATGATTAGTGAACGTTTTCATATTCTTGTAGCATTAGCAATTATCCCAAGTCACTAAAGATTCCTGAAAGTGCGTTATACAAAAGTTTTCTCAAAAGTGCCTACAATGGTTTCCACAGATATATTTTTCCATGAATGAATTGATGGAATCTCAGTTGTCTAATTACCTTCCCTTTTCTGCTTGAGCCTAGTGCTACTGGGGAATTGCCAGAGTTTTTAAAGTGCCTCCTGCAGGTCAGCCATTCTGTAACAATAAGGCACCTAATCTTATAGAATTAATTTTTCCTGAAGCTGTTGTTTGATCATTCACATTGTCAATTCCTCAGCACAGATGTTCTTGTCAAAACTTTCTTTAACTTCTTGAAAGCTCTTTCATGGATTCACATCCAGTAAAACCCAGCATCTTGGGCTAGCAACTGCTTTAATGGAGATGTTACTATTACCATATTTGGAACAAACTTTGCTGGACATTCTCTGTCTAGAGTGAAAGATAAGTCTTACAGAGAGAGGATATTTTGACTGGATGTAGCAAAGCTTTAAAAATTACCATTTTGGATTAAACACAATGATTTCAGTCTAAAAATAACTTTTCCATACTCTGGAAAGGAAGCCACAGATGCTCCTTCCTTGGTTACAGAATCTTGCATTTTGATGGTGGCAGCTATCAGTTTAACACTGTATGGAATTTGTGCCTTGAGAAAATGTAAACTTTACTTTGGTAAACTGAGAGTTTAGAGTTTTTGCGGGTGCCCTCTAGAGGGGCCACAAAAAATACTAAGTAGGGAAGTAGTTGTGAGTGTCCTTCATAGGCAGTTATTATGAATATTACCACAAATAAATATTTGTGGCAAACCTACAAGTCATTCAGGTCATTCAGGTGAGTATGTACAAAGACTACAAAACTGTTCCCAGTAGTCTGGCTTCTGCCCCAACTTAGACATACATGGATTAGTCTGAGAGGTTTGGTCACAAGAGCAATCATTATTTTTGCACTGTCTGTTTTATTGTTCTACACCTCTATCTTTTTCAATACTATTAGAAACCTGAAGGGAATTGTTGAGGCTGTGGGGGAAGGATGAATTACACAATATTTTCTTTCTGTAAATCCTTGTGGTCTTATAAATAAAAAGATGCATTTTTCACCTTTGCTTTGCTATTGTTCTTAAGCTAATTTCTTTACTCTTTCTAAGATTAAAGTACAGTATGCCATATGCACACTATACTTCTGCAAAATTCCAGTGTTTCCATGTTGTTTGAGCACATATGTACAGATGTGTGCTTCTTTGTGGATGTGATCAAACACACAGGAAAAGAGTCGGGCAGATAGCCTAGGCAGATTTTGCCACCTCTTTCAACAAGCCCTGCTTGGATCTCATTCATATATGCCACTAGCAATATTGGAGATGCTTCCATTTGTGAGATATTCATGTGAATATAACCACATGGGTGGTGCATACAGCATGCCAGGCAATGATTGCATGGGAAGGACCCATGTGCTTAAGTCACACTTGCCCTCACCTCCATATTTTCACTTACTCCTGTGACATGGATCTCACCACAGAGTAAGCAGTGTTTAATTTATTACCACTTTACTTAGTGAACAAGTGCATACTTGACAACCAGGATTCTGCAAAAAAACAGTGAGGATGGGGAGAGGGAAAAATGTAGATCCACCTAATACTGTCAGCCACTTTAAAACAGTTTTAAAGGCCTTTGTGACACCTTCAACTGCTAACACAATCTTTACAATCATGTCCACTCCACTCATCTCTACAATCCATTCATATTGGCTTGAGATCTGGGTAGCTATAGGACCGGCTCCACAGTTTGTTTATTCCCCAAACACTTCATTTGTCATCTAAGATTCCACTGACTGAAATAAAACAGCTCTTGGGGCCTTTCTGGTTTTGGCATTGTGAAATATCCTACTTAGATAGGCATGCCTAGTCCAAGTACTGAATGCTTTAAGATATTCAGTTAAGATCTGTTTTTTTCTAGATAGATCTTTCGTATATGCTAAGAATGCTCTGTTCATATTTTTCTGTCTTCCCCTTCTGCTATTTTCCTCTCCCAATTAGCTGTTTCCAATTACACAATTGTTAATTTTGCAATGTTGTTCATTTTGTTTTTGTTATTGGTAATATGCTTTTATTTTTGTACTACAATTTTATTCTACCAAATAAGCTAGTTCTCCAATTTCTTTCTTTAAGGATTGATTTTTTATTACTATTATAAAATTATTATTTTATTGCTATTATTACTATTATATGTTAGTTTTTTTCCATAATGTCTAGAAACATCATCAAGTTTTACAATATAATTTTGATCCAGCAAAGGTTTGTTGTGATTGTATGAAAGAGAGCTTTCTCTGAGAGTCTGCAGCTCTTTGTACTTGCAAGGCTGAATATTAAATGTCATGAGACATTCTTAGGATTTATCCCATCTATGTATTAAACTGCCATGTAATTCTTTCAAAGTTAATTCTTTCTAGATATATTTTTAAAATCTATATATTTTTCTTTATCAATTTAGGTAGTCTTCTGGAATAAAAAATTACACTTGACTCTGATCCATTAGAAGCAAATTCTTCATTGAATTTTATGTTTCTAACTCTTCCTATCCTAACTTAACTTCTCCCCCCACTGCTTTCTTTTATGTCAGCTGAAGGGGTTGGAAGAGGCATTAATTCAAGTATTATTGCTATAATTTATTGCACTCATGGTGTGGACTTTGTCAAAATGACTAAATTGAAATGGGGGGAACACACAACAGTGCCTTTCTACTCATAAAAGGTTTAAATTAAGGAAAGATGAACTTCAACTTACCAGCACTTGTAGCTGTGACCCTAGAGCCATGTCTCAGCAGGCGAATGCACACATCTTTGCTACAATGGTTAACCATTCGCAAATGGATACTCCGCCTGGTTTGGATTTTTACTAGGCATTTCACCATATTGACTGATTCGTATAGTTTCTATGGCAGCCTTTTTCAGCTAGTCACCCATACTGGCTGTGACCTTTGCTAAGTTTCCACTGTGTTCAGCTTGGGAGCACCCTGCTGAATGAATCAAATAACAGGCTTCCAACACAGCCAATAGAAGTAGCCCACCAGAGAACAGAATGGGAGACTATTTTTAAACCTTTCCAACCGTCTCATAATGCACAATGCAATTAAAATGAAAATACCAACCATTTCCCCAGCAGTTGCTAATAAACAGCTGCACTGCACATACCAATCTAAGCCCTTAAACATGTTTACTGGACTACAATGCAGAATAATGAAACAACAGACAGCAAAAGTTCACAAGTGCCCATATCAAAATAAAAGTAAATTGATATGAATTCTGACATTAAGGGGATGCATTCTGTCCTTTACTTTTGAATCTAAGCTTCTAGTTTGTTATTTTGTGTGATTTACCCTTTTCTGTGCAATCTACTCCAACACTGCTTCTGGAAGGGTGGTCAGGATATAGCTGATGTGCCCCTCATTTGGCCTCCACTATAGCAGGAATGCTATCAGTGTGGAAGCCTCTTGTGAAAGTCCAGTGAAGCCAAGGCTACTTCTGACACTGTTCTTGTTGGCAGTAGCTGTTATCCTGAAAGGGGCACTTTGGAACTGGGGCAGAGAGGATATTCTGTTTATCCAAAACAAGCCCAATCTCATTTGAAACGGGCAGAATTTATTTTCTAGTTATTGTCAGAGAGGCCAAAAGTCAATTACAAGAGTAAGATAGCACTCAGAGCTCTTTGGAATGTGGTAATATGTCCACCTAAACTCACTGAGGTATACTTCTACAGATGATGCCATTTGATAATGTTATGAAACAAATAACATGATATGATGGCGACAAAATAAATATATTTTGGAGAAGCAACGCAAACACAAAACTCTGAGTGGGTCAAACTATAGCTGAATTCTGTTGACTGTTATGCTGACATTGATGTTTTGGGAAAACTGAGGTTCTGAATGAAAGCAGAGGAATAAAATAATGAAACCTCTGGGAAACTTAGTGTTAGAGCATGTGCATAATGTGGAGAAGATCCATGCCAGCATCCCTAGTATCTTCAAGTAGAGTCTAGGGAAGATCCTTGCCTGAAGCCTTTGAGAGCTTCTGCTGGTCACTGTAGACAGCACTGCCCTAGATGGCCCAGCAGTTTCTGACATGGTATAAGGCAGGTTCCTATATGCCTATGAATGTATTTCCTTTGAGGAAAGGTGCTAAGGTGTAGGTTAGATGAGGAAGGAAGAGGGGCAGGTATTGTTTGCTTCAAGGTTATTATGCAGCCCAGAAGGTTTGACGGCCAGATCTACCAGGCATCAAATATGCTGCAAGAAATGGCATTTTTCAGAACTCTGTGTTTTGAAAATGCCACCTTTGGCACTCAGAAGATGTTTGATTTTCACAAATGTCATCTGTCCAAACAGTAAATACAATATTGTATTTCAGCATAATACTGAATTGCAGAAGTTTTTTTTCCACATAGATTTTGCTATATAAATATGAGTTTAACATTTAATGAATATCATGTAGATTAGAGGCAGAGACTGACTCTAAGTGCCCATATGAGTAATTCTGTTGATTTCTTTTCCCATGGAAAAAGAAAAGCTGCCTCTGTGTTTTTCAGTGAACCCTCAATAAACAGCCACTTTGGACAGCAGAAGAGAGAAATAACTAGCCCTTTCTTGCTGTGGGCTATTTCAGCATATTTTCAGATGTAAAATCTGTGTGTAACCCTATTGATGCAGAACACACCCTTTGGAGCCATTTCTAGATATAAAAAGCAAGCCTCTGACTGCCAACAAATGGTGCTGATGTGCTATTTTTATACTTATAAAATCATAAGGACACCACCAACTCATTAGTGTGTTTCCTAATTCACAGCCCTCTCAAGATGAGTAAATTACTCTGGGGTGTCCATGGAGAGCTGAAGTCAAGGTCAACAAATACATTTGTGCAAAAATAAACTGTATCATGTTACGTGGGAAAACTAGGCATGAAGGACAGGAGAAGAATTTGTGCTGAAATATATAGCCCAAAATCATATAGCTGAGTCAGCCACATACATAAATACTCATTAAATCTAATGCCTGAAAGCAGAGAACAGATTCTGTCTGCTCCCAAATGTATTAGACAGCACATTTTCTCCTCATGCTGGGAATCATTACTGCAATGAGGTGTCAGAAAGACATTTCTGGTAGGGAATTCCCAGCCTGCATTTGTGGTCCAGCCTGGTTGCTTTTCCTCAGGAACACCAAACAGACAAAGAAGCAATCCTTGCCATATTCAAAGGGCTAAAATAAATCCCTTATCTTCACTCAGAGACAACAGTGGATGCCTTCAGTCTCTTCTCTGGAAGATCTGCTAAACATTTAGCAGTTAAAGTGATTCTGGATTAAGACAAATGCTAATGACATTGACACTACAGATCTCCCCTTATATTGGGAAAAATCCTAGAACTGCATGCACTGACGCACAATAATGAAAACCTAAGTGAAAATTTGTTAACACTCATCAAATTTAACAATATTTTTTGTGATTCCTTGCCTCACCTGGCATGTAGCATACAGAGACAATATTGCTTTGGAACATGGGAATTCCATCTAGCTATTGATAGACCCATCCTACTTTCTTGATGGTTAAATGTGATTTTCCTCCAGTGGAAGTGCTAGATTGGATGGAGATTTCCAGGTAAATTTGGAGACTTCCACCATGCAAGCTCTATTTTTGAGAATGTACTCTGGATCTCCCGTTCCAGAAAGTAACAAATGCTATCTCTATTGCATGAAGACACCATCAGTTTGTACTATTATCACATGATTCTTGCAAGGCTGAGCTTAGGCCATTGTGTATCTGAAAATAAAGTTGCTTCAAAAAGTAGCAACTTTGTGGGTGATTGAGACAGAAACTGGATTTTGTTTACACATGGCCCATCTCACTACTCAACATTCTCTTTTCTAGAGCTACCTCGTGCTCTCTAACTGTTCTGATCTGGCAAGAACAGTCCTGATTAATCTTCTGCCATCCCATTTTTTCAGCTGCTCTTTAAATGTCCCAGTTTCTCTCTCTTCTACTACCACTTTCCCACTTAATCCTTGGCTTGCTTCAATTGCTGCAAACTGGGTTAAAAATGCAAAAGTAGTTTACATTCAACTTAATGGGAGGAGAGGACAGCGTGGGGCAGAATTTTGGCCTTTTCTGTACAATTAGGCAAGCATAAACTCCTATAGCCTCTCCTAGCTTGGCTTTTCTTCCTCATTAATAAACTTTGTCATCTGAATCACTCTTTGATGTTGCCTGGCCACATGTGTCCCAGTTTTCATCAGTGAAATGTTGGAGGATATGCTGCCTCATCTGGTCTTGTATGTCTCCCAAGATATTATACTGAAGGACTTCAACATTCAACCTGTTTACTTTTCCTTAATTTAAACCTTTTTGAATTTTATTACTGTTAGCCACAAGTCCCATTTTTTGGTAGGAGGAAGGATAAAAATTTAATAAATAAATGATTAAGTATTGCCTGTGTTGAGGACTATAAGCTTGCATCCCTGCCAACAGGAAAACAACCTTGAATAAGGAGTGTAAGATCACAGAGTTCCAAAGCAATTCAAGTAGCTTCATGCAGTTTATATTAATAGTTCATGAGTCACAGATGTCTCTTGCATGGAGGTTTCAAAAGGGCCAATCTGACTAATGCATGAATCTAATGACTAAGGGGAAACATACTGGCAATTAATACACAGTCTGCAGGAGTAAATATAAATGCAATTAAAGTGGACAAAACTGAGCAAACAGGATGCCAAAGTTCTTTGGATAGTAAAAAAAAAAAGGCTATCTACAAATCTTATGCCTCGTAGCCAATGCACAAACTTAAAGGAGATTGTCAACAGTGTCTCAAAGTGTTCTCAGATATTTTTCAGATAATGTCCAATGGTGGTGATGTTACAACTGAGGACACTGGCAACCTGTGGCCTGAGAAATGGGAGTGCCTCACTTGCCATTTTCGAGTGAAGCATCCCCACCCCTGCATGGACCACAGTCTTCATCTGTGTCAGGGTAGTACCTATCATGTCACCACTAAGCATTTAACTCTGAATCATGATGATACTCCAATGAGGAGAATAGTTCACAGCCACAGCCTGTTTTTTTCCTCCCAACATTCTTGTTCTTCCTCCATGACACATACACAGGAGCATCCTCTGCCCCAGGTATACCCATATATATGCTGTGATTAGGTTAAAACAAAAAACATCAGTAGCCCCCACATGCCCAGGCCAACCACCCCCGCCACTCACCGAGAGACCTGGGGGCACGAACACGAGAGGGAGAATCACGTGGTGCAGAGAAGGAACCAGATTCCCAAGCTGCCAGGCTTCCAGGTAGGAACACAGGGACGGGGTCATGCTGGACCAGGTGGGAACTGAGGGCAGGCTCTTCCCCTGCCAGAGTATAAAAGTAGCAGCAGCAGCAGTGAGAGCAAAGACCCAGCAGCAGAGCTTCTCAGCCAGTCAGCTAAAGAAGCTGGAGAGTTGGTCAAGTTTAGGGATCAAACCAATTCCAGTCTAAGGAACCAGCAAGAGAAAACAGCCAAGGAGGCTTTCAGGACAGGAATAAACCCAGCCACATGCTCTAGAGGAACAGACTGCAAAAAACAGTAGCTAACATCTCATTCAGTATTTTATGCAGGGAGAAAAAGGGAGCAGAATCAGGAAGAAAGAAGGAGCCAAGTGGGGAAAATTCAATCACATGCACCCACAGATGACAGAGGAGTTGTTGTCCAGCTTCTACCAGGAACAACAAGGCTTTAGGGGTCTTTGTGGGCAGAAAACTGCATAGTTTGCGCCAAGATGATATCCCCAACACCATCTCAGAGTAAAACAGATTTATTTACTGGTTGCATTTCCTGTTTAAAGCCCTGAAGGAGGGCACCAAATGGCACATATTCCCCCTTGAGTGTGGATGGTCCACAAGTCCCCTGCTGGACTCCTAGGTAAATTAGGACAGTTATCATTTGGATTCTGTACTTCTCTGAATTTTACAATGCTATTCTTGGCTCAAAAACTGAATAAAAATCCAATTTCACACAAGAATGCAGTTATCAGGGACAAATAAGTACAAAAATGTATATAATAGGAAATGATCTGTACAAAATGCATACAAAATGTGCATCTTATTGAATAATGCATACAAAACTGCAAAACTATGTGTTTTAAATTCATAGAATGGCATGGAAATTGAATACAAAAGATGTGTCATTGACTGCAAGGAAAATGACATAGATTAGATATCAAATTATTTGTACATCCCTACTCTTGAAATACTCTAATGATATCCCTAGTCAGCATATGTCTGCATACACACTATCCTCTCCAACCTCCCCCATCATTTGATTGTCCCTATTACAGAGCAACGTAGTCCTAATTCTTTCTTCCTAACAAGCCAAATATATCTTTACCCCACTCCAACTGCTCACAGCCTGTAGGGAAAAACCAAAAAAAACCAAAACAGGATGAAGCTCTTATGATGTTTGACGACCTTATGGAGTATCCCATCACTTCCTTTATCTACTTGGCTTCTACAGTAGAATCCAACAGAGCAGAGACTGTTTAGATTATCTGTTTGGGTAAAAGAGGTTACATTACACTTTCTTTCAATGATTAAAAATGCTAAGACAGGAGTCAGGTGCTGGGTTCAGATCCCAATTCAACCACAAGACTCAATGGGAGGCCTTGTCCAAGTCATTGCTTGTATGCCTCAACTCCCATCTATAAAATGGAAATCCTGCTTTATCACACTGTGGTAAGGAGGAAAGATACTGGATTCTTTTTCTTCACTATTAACCATATGCCATCATTTACTCTAAATAAAATATTAAATAATATTAGTGGGATAATTTCCATGAACTTAGTATTCACAAAGAGACCCTGCTGTGTCTGTTTCTTTGCTTGTTTGTTGTGGGGGTGGGCAGAGAGAAAGAGAGAGAGAGAGACTGTGTGTGCGTGAATGCATGTGTGTGTGTGTAAAATTACAACATGAAGCCACATCAGAAAAAAACTTGCCTTCATCAGAGAGAGCGTCTTCCTGGTCATTTGATGATGGATGGAGTGGCTGCAGAGGCTCCATATTAATTATGAGCTGTTTGTTCAAGGAATGAGAGCTGCGGCTCTGAGTAATGTTGGTTCTGAGAGGAAAATGGGGAAATCAGGACATATTAAGTAAAAGACAAGCCTCTATATTGCCATATCTCAAAGCACATTTAAAAAAAAAGACATGGTAGAACCAAAGGGATGTGCCTAAATACTCTGAAAGCACCTGTCTTGGCTGCTATGCAGAGGTAAGCTTGGTTAGTACTTGGAAGGGAGACCACCAGGGAATACCAGAAGCTGTATGCCAGCCATTCTCAACCTTTGGTCTTCTACGTGTTTGAGATTTCAGTTCCCAGAATCCATCATCATTGGCTAGGCCAGTGAAGGCTTTTAGGAGTTGAAGTCCAGAATAGCTGGAAGATCAAAGGTTAAGAATGGCTGCTGTATACTGTAGGAAGGCAATACCAAACGTTCTCCAAATAAACCTTGTCAAGAAAAAAGGTTGTAGGTTGGAGTCTGCCTGAAGGCACATAATAATAACAATAATATCAACAACAAGAAACAGCCAAAGGATGCCTTACTTACTTTCTTCAAAACCTTTCTCTGCATCGAAACACACATTTCTGATGGCTCATTTGCAATGGCCTTTTTTATCTTATTTTGCACATGATGGTTAATTGCCAGTATGGTCTCCTAGAATATCCTTATGTAATATTTGATAGGAAGGAATCAACTGAGAGAACAATTAAAGTACAGGGAAGGAAAAATATAAATGGCAAAAGTCCCAAGGAAAAAAAAACTTGCTTTATGGTTGTATTTCAAGAGACTAGAAGAATCTTCTGTACTCAGACTCCTGGTAATTTTAAAAAAGAAAACACTTCTCCTACTCAGGCAGTCTCAGTTAATCTGTTAATAATAAACTGAACCCTGCATTTAAGGCACAGAAACAGTTAAATAAAATCATGGTGCAAAAGGAAGCTAAAATACCAGTGCTTAGTGTGCTTAGTGGGATGAAACCTGCACTTTATATCAACATCTTATGCCAGATTAAGCATGATGTGTCTAGATTCTTTTCACCCTCTTATTGTACATGCAGAGATAATGGTAATTGGTAAGCTTTTAACTGCTTAATTATTATTTCAGTTTGGTAGTATCTGAATTTTCTTATGCTAATGAACTGGGCTTCAGATTTAGAGGCTGTGGCTCATATAAGCAACAACACAGAGAAACAGCAAGCAAGTCCTATAGTGGACAAACCTTTTCCACATACCCTTGAACACAAAGGTCCACAATTATTGAGCAACTTTCTACAGTGATCAAACAAACATTTGTCAGAATCCTATTGGCTACTTCCAATTAAAGTACACTTGTTGAATCAATTACTGAATGGTGAATCAACATATATATAAATTCCATGATTCAGTGGGTCTATTCTGGCCCACTTAACAGGATTCAAGCCATACAACAACCTCTTAATCTCTTGTCGATATTGATTCAGTTCTTTGCTTTAAAATAAGGGAAAACATCTTTTGGAGATTAGTGGGCTGCACTGCATACCCTACACCTATCTCACTGCAGTGGCAAAATATCCAGGCAGGTTCCCAAGGTAGCCACACTCCGGACCAGAGGGACACATCACCTAATTTTAGCCAATCTAGACCAACAGAGGGCTGCAGCTATACTGCTGCAGACTTCATTTTGGGCAACTGGAAGCAACTGGGGTGTTTGGTGGAGACTACATGTTTTGAGGTAGAAGCCATTACACAGTCCCACAAAGGCTTTTTTTTTCAAATGTAGATGCTTGCTTGCTTGCTTGCTTTTTTTTTGCCAATTCTCCTTCAAAACTGCTGACTGAAGAAAATGAGGAGGGGTTCCAGGACATTGGGGAATTAGCAGGGGTCCTAAAGGCTGTAGGAAACCAATGGGGCACATGATACCCACTCCTGCATTAAACAAGGTGCATGTTCCTGTGGTTTGTTGTAAGTGATCTCATTCCACTTGAAAACAAGGAATATTCAAAATGTGTGCTTAAAAAACACATGGTGTTTTCACTTCTGCTGCCACTGCAGTGGCAAAATCAGTGCTGGTAGCAACAGTGCGGCACAAAAATGTCCAGTGGGCAATACCTGGTCTGCGGGCTATCCCCATCACCCATCTTTGGTGTAAAAGAGATTAAGGGCCCATTCATGCTGCATAATTATAAGCACTGTGGGAAGGAGTATTTAGCATTGTCATGGAACTTTTAGTGCTTCAGCAAACTACAAACCCCAGGATTCCACAGGATCCAGAACAGGATGCAGCCATGGCAGTTAAAGTGGCACCATAGTGCTCTAACTGTATAATGTAAAAGGTCCCAAGGATGACAACGATCTGTTTAGCTGACAACAGCAAGGAGGTCTCTGAACATTCATTGTTGTTTTTGTTGTTGTTGTGTACCTTCAAGTTACTTCTGACTTAGGGAGACCTAAGGTGAACCTATTACAGGGTGTTACAGGGCTGAGAGTGTGTGATGTACCAAAGGTCACCCAGTGGGTTTCTAGGCCAAGCGCGGAAACGAACCCAGCTTCCATGGTAGTAGTTCAATGCTCAGACCAATACATCACACTGGCTCCTGGAACATTCTTTCCACCAGCTTGGAACTGTACCTGTGCACTTCAGGAGGCTCCCTCTGGATTTTAGAACTTGCTTCAACAACCTCTTTGGCAACTTTTCCACTACAATCAAACATCAAATTTAACATGTGATGAAGATTTTACTGGCAGTATAGTATCAGAATGCTTAAAGCAATGAATATCTATATATAAAGCTATCAGATTATACAAATCAATTTTATCTTTAAAAAATATAATTCTTGTGTAATATTTACAGGTAAAATCTGGGCAAAGAGCTGGTCATTTATTGACAGAATACACTCTGCCTCAGGTCACGGATCCTGGAATGGATCCCCCTCCCAAGGCTGCAGAGCCCCCCATCCACCCAAAAATGAACTGGCCAAATATGACCACCAAGATCCCTGTGTCATTGAGCCTCCTCAGAAATGATCATTTGGAGGTACAGTAATTGATGAAACCCTAGGAAATATTAAGACAACAATTGTAGCTGAGCTCTCCTAGGCATAATAAAAGCTGCCTACAATCTTTCCGTGCACACTTACTTGGGAATTTGCTATACTGTACACATGGAGGGTTCTTTTAAGTACACGCTGTGCTTGTAAGAGCTTTCATATTTAAGGATGTTTGAATGATAATAATTAGTAAAAAATAATTTGCTCTACCTCTGCAAGTATCTCTAAGTAGGTGAAATTAGTAAAATGAAAGTAGCAGTGGGGTTGCTGTGCCTCTACCACCTTACAAATAGTTCCAGCGTTCCTGTCCCTCTTTAGCAGTACTATGTCTTCCACTCAACTGCTTACAAATAGAGTGTACCCCTTCTTATTTTGAGGTGAGATGTAGTTCTCCAAGTTTGATAGGGGTGGGTCTGTATCCCCTTGACTCAGGAAGTTGCCGATTCCTGACATAGCTACAGGGGGTAATTTTGGAGAAATTTCAGGGTTGTTTTGCCAGATCTCAGGTGGAGGCCTTGACTCTCCAGTTCACATGGGTCATCTCTAGGTAGCAGACAAGGGTGCAAATCCTCCAGTTTTGGTTGACTCAGACCTAGGCTAGAGGAAAGGACTATGTGCAAACCTCTACATCTAATAGTGGCTTTACTGGCTAACAGAGAAGCAGCTTGCCACAATTTGGCTTTACTGGTTTGTTGTTGCAGCTTCCAAGCTTCTCCAGGGGGAGGGGAACTCTGCATTTACTTAATTAGCTTTCTCCTTCCCTTCCAGTCATTGTGGATCCCAGACTCACCCTCTATTCTGCTCTGCATCCACATTCCGCTAGAAACAAGTAGACTAAATTTTCCTTATCCCATCTCTCCAAGCAGACTGCATTTGGCACTTAATGCATAATGCTTAATGACATCAACAGAGGCCATCCTTAGGTCTCACATTTTGACCCAGAAATTCAGGGATGGAGATGATCCTGAACTGGCAACCCTGCTTTGGGGGAGTAACAGTTGTCTGTCATGGAGAGGAAGGAATACACAACTATATTTCTATGGATCTGCTTATATCCAGATCCAAGCTATAATAAAATAAAAACATATTAATCAGCCTTAAATAGTCGGCAGGATTCAAACTGTATCTCAGTATCTCAGAAGAACAAAATGGTCTTTGCGTGATGGCAGAAAGTACAGTAAGGTAGATGGTAGATGAACTAGTCAGAAATTAATATTCTACAACTGGGGTACCACCACTTCAAAGTCTCTCTTTCAACAAGCCATCCACTTCACCTAGAATGATGGGGCTGCCTTCAGGTTGCCAGGTGTCCCATTTTGTACAGAAAGTTTCATATTTAGACATCAAAAAGCCTACAACAGATAAGAAACACACACGCAGCAGCTGATACAAGTGATGGCCATTAATTACATACCAAATCCTAGGGGGTCCATCTGTTGCAAGCATTGCTCTTCCCAGTCCACACCAAGACGAACATCATGCTCACACTGATGAACATCCTTATCTCATGAAGGCTGGCTTGCCATTGTGAAATTTTGCAGTGTTTGGAGTTCCCACAAGATTAGAGATTTTGCAGGGGTCTGGAACTCAATCAAAAGGCCCTCCTCTCATGAGACTTGAGGCAGCCCTTACATAGGCCTGCCTCACATGTTGCAGCCAATCTTGATCTGGCAATTGACTGTCCTGTCTTTAGGCTACTCTTAAAGACCCAAACTGAAGGCTACTCTTAGAAGACCCACAGATGAAGATCTGAATGTATTGGTTGGTACATAGGGAAACAGGTAATCCACCATGCTAGTGAAGATTCTTCTGTTCAGTTAAAATTGTCATGACAGACAGAAACCAGTGTTTAACAGGATTTCAGATGGGAATCTGAAATCCAAATCCAACTGTTAGTTCCAACTATAGTAGATCTATCATATCAATGAGGATTACATCAATGTTGATTTATCAAGTTTCCATTGATTCAATTCTATTCTAGTTTGAACTAATCACTGGATCTGAATCTGGATTTTTATTTTATTAATACCACCCAGCCACCCACCCATTTCACAATACTTAATTAACAGAGAGTATTCCTATTAAGATCAAAAAATTCTTACCTGTATCGAAACCTGCTACCTTTAAAAAATATTTTGCTACTGGACACAGTCTTGATTTGGCTTGATTTTGCATACCTTCAGAGGAAAGCAAACCAGAGTAGGTTTTTGAACGACATTTTAAAGACATATTAATACAAAACAACTAGCACTACTATCACACACACAAACTATGTTTTGCTTTGTTACATTGTGTTGAGTTTATCAAGGATACGTAATTGCAAATAATCTGTGCAAGTATGTTTTCTTTGAAGGAGCCTTCAAGGATTTTTAATGATGCATTTTACTATAAATCTGGTCATAGATCAGCTAGTGCTACCTCAAGGACAACATGAATTGCTATCCACAATTCACTCTAGGTCTCTGCAAACCATATCTACTGCATGTACTCATACAACTCAGTTTCAGGATCACTTCAAACATTTTGCATTCTCTAGGCCATGGACTCAGAATCTGTGGGAGCTCCCAACATGTCCCACAATTTCCATCAGCCTTACAATGCTTGTTTTAAAGTGCTCTGAATAGAACTGAACTGTGCTTTTTGCAAGCCAGAAACAACTGAATAGCACTAAGCAATACTTTGCAGGCCTGCAAGATAGGTACATACAGAATTGAGTTATGCTTGGCATAAGAATACATCCAAACTGGTGAAATGAATACCTGTCCCAACTTATTTTGCTTTGCACCTGTCCTTGGGCATACCTCATACCCTTAGCCCAGGGCTTTTCAAACGGTGTGTCGTGACACATTAGTGTGTCGCCTGTAGTGTGTTGGTGTGTCACCTCCCTGGCTGAGAAAGATCCACCCCACCTGAGCTTGGCTGTCGTTGTTCTTGCTGGGGCCTTTCCCTGGCAAGAGCAACATCAGCAGGCAAGGACCGGGTGGGAAGGGGCTATCTTTCTCCCTGCTGTCACTCCCACTGAGGCCTTTCCCTGGCAAGAACGACAGCAGCGGGCAAGGATCAGGTAGGAGGGGGCTGTCTTTCTCCCTGCCGTTGCTCCCGCTGGGGCCTTACCCCGGCAAGAGCGACAGCAGTGGGCAAGGACCAGGTGGGAGGGGACTGTCTTTCCCCCTGCCGCCCCTCTCACTGGGGCCTTTCCTGGTGAGGACGATGGCAGCAGATGAGAACCGGCAGGGGGGAGCTGCCTTTCCCCACCCTAGATATGCTTCTAAGTACTTCTGGTTTGCTAGTAAAACTGAATTACTGTGTCACAAAATGATGCATGTCAAAAAAGTGTGTCACCAACATGAAAAGTTTAGAAAGCTCTGCCTTAGCCACACCAGCTGCCTGAAGATGGCCCCCAAGTCCTTGCCAAATTGGAATTCAAGCCCTGGATCAAAACAGCTTTCCCATCTCTGCCATAGGTGGAATGTGCTTATGCAGGGAAAAAGCCTGATACCTACATAAGTGATTCTTGCTCAAGCATAGGCAATGCTATACATGAACATGCAATCATTACATATAGTTTTATGCAAGTAGGAAGCATATGATATATGAAAGAACTGGGGATACTCACAACAGAAGCTGTGCTGTGATCATGACTACAGCATGTTATCCAGCAATGTGTCTGTGACTTTCAGCTGTTTTGTGCTTACCTGCGTCTTTTGAAATACTTACATCACTGCATTGTACAAACACTATGCTGTTGCCCAGATTATTATTTCTTGTCTCTATTGCTTAGCTATTTCCAATTTGAAAGAGCACCATTACCTTGATTCATGGCATATCTTCAGAATTCTTCAACATATGAATTATAGAACTAGATTAGCAGGATCCTAAGCTCCTTCAACAGGGAAAGATTACTGTGGCTGAGAGGCAAATTTAGGACAAATGTCCAGTTGTCCAATCTATGAGATGGTTCTGCCATTAAATTAAGAGTATCTCAGCATTATATCTGTGTTTAAGCCTTTCTGCTTGGTGTCTAAAGCTTCAGGATTAAATATACTTAACCTAACACTAGGTTATTTATTGTAATCTTCTCATCTTTCCAGTTCAAAAGCATCAAACTAATTAATATGAAATGATACATTTTGGGCAAGCCTTCAGAAAGGCAATCTGCAGAAGAATCAAAGTACATACTTCCTTTGTAGCTTCACCATTTAACATGAAAAGGCCCTCAAAATTGTTTGATGCTCTCTGTTCATATACCTTTATTATACTGTTGAATTATAATAAATCTACTTACTTGTAAAATGCCTGATTCTCTACTCCACACTTCCAAAGATGCTTGCAGGCTGCTGGTGTAGAGGTGTGGAATGACAACATCGCCTTTTTCTACACATACATTTTAAAATTAAAGAGAAATAGAAAATGTTGATTTGACACTTGGATGGTTTAAGAGCATGAATCACACTTAGGCTGTGACAAGATGCTTATTCTTGTTAGTGCACACAAAAGTGCGTGTCCTAGAGAATTTTAAAGACTGAGTCTCTTCAAAGACCCCAAATCTACAGTTGTATCTCTAATCTTTGTAGCTCCTCACTGTATTGATCCTCTTCAAGATCCCCTCCACATTACCCAACCACTAGTCTGATTGCCATCTGTTTTAGGGTTTTTTCTTTCCTAGATTGGCTCTTCTCCCTCTTCCTTCTTGTTAGAGATGGAATATTCTGGCCTCATGTGTAAATCTCCCCAGATGACATAGGAGCATTCAAATGTTCCAGTAACAGATACCTTGAACCAACCAAATAATAGATTTACCAATATTTTATTTCTAGAGATTTATTCCTAGAAAGACTTCCAGTCCTAATTCTTCTCATTCAAAACGAGTCAAATAAATGGATAAGACAGCCAGCATGGTACAGTGGTTTGAGCACTGGATTACAGCTCTGGATTACAGGGTCCAATCCTCACTCAGCCATGGAAACCCAATGGGTGGCTTTGGGCAAATCACACTCTCTCAGCTTCAGAGGGAGGAAAAGGCAAGCCACTCTCTAAACAAGTCTTGCCAAGAAAACCTTGTGGTAAGTTTGCCTTAGGGTTGCCATAAGTCAGAAACTACTTGATGGCAAACAATAACAACATTAAGAACAACAACATAACATTGGATTACAAGGAACAATGCTTTGCAACATCTTACATACATTCCCATACATTCTATACATATATGTACCGTAGGTATTTTTCAACTGAATTTTTCTCTGTCTAAACTAGATTGCTCTCTGTAAAGGAGTATCTGGATTTATTCATAAGCATTAAGTTGATTGTTCCAGTATGTAAAGCAGAAATCTATTTTGTAAGAGCAGGAATAAATGTGCACACTAGCCATCAGAAAATGTCAAAATTTTAAATAAAAATCTTTTAGATTATAGAAAATATAGAATATCAAACCTCTTTCTGAATTGCAATCACATAGAACGTCTTCCCTTCAAACTTTAATTTACAGACATCAGACCTATAAAAACAAAGCCCTTTAAATGAGGAAAATATATTACAGTTTTAAAATCTTGCAGTTTCGTGCAAATTTAGCCAAATCATAAATACTGAAAACAAGTTGAATGAATTCTTCACTACAAAAAAATTAGAATATAACATGAACAGAGCAATTCAATATATTTTTGACCACTGTAGTTTTACATATCTTTAAAAACTGGATTGTATGCCTGTGGGCAAGGTCATGTCTTTTTAATTTTTGTAGAGTTTCAAGTGGAGTGACAGGCACTGTCTAAACAAGAAATGGTAAAGAGAGGAAGCACATTTTAGAGGCAAAATGATGTATTTATACTTCAAGATATTTTTAATTCTTGGCATATAGATAATGGAAAGGAGAAGAAAAGGAATCTATTGTCTGGGAGCAGTTTATGTAAAGAGCCCTAAATATTGCTATCATGGTTTCTGTGTATTTTGTGTATATACCTCTGGTTAAAACTTTGATCTTTATATCTTAAAACTATAAGAACATGTTTGACAGGGTTTTCTATTTTCAGCCCAGATTTGAACAAGTCTGCTCTGCAGTAAGCCACAAGAAGTTCGGCTTGCTTACTAATAAAGAATAAGAACAGGTTGCTTACCTGTAACTGTGGTTCTTCGAGTGGTCATCTGTGCCATCATACACTAGGAGCTTTAGCGCCTGCGTGGTAGCGTTTGGAAACTTCTAGAGCTTGTTCGCTTGGCGGGAACCCCTCCCCCACGCCGGTACTGCGCATGCTCTTCCCGCCGAGCAACGGTCTCTCCTCAGTTCTGTCGTCCGCCGTAGAACCTACAGGGACCTGAGAAGAGGGGAGGAAAGGGCGGGTGTGTATGATGGCACAGATGACCACTCGAAGAACCACAGTTACAGGTAAGCAACCTGTTCTTCTTCTTCGTGGTCTCTGTGCCTTCATACACTAGGAGACTGTGTAGCTTACCGGTCGGATGGCGGGTCAGGTCCTACAGCACGGAAGCCAGCACCTCACGTCCGAACCGAGCATCTCTGCGCGACCGGCAGTCGAGCCTGTAGTGGCGAACGAAGGTCGATGGTTGGGACCAGGTCGCCACACGGCAGAGTTCGTGCAGGTCAACTCCTCGCAGGAGGGCCGGAGAAGTAGCCACAGCTCTGGTGGAGTGGGCTCGAAGCAGGGCTGGCGGAGGCTTCCTCGCGAGCTCGTACGCCAGCTGTATAGTCTGTACCACCCACTTGGAGAAGCGCTGGGTGGACACCTTGTGGCCTTTCCGACGTTGCCCATAACAAACGAAGAGATGCGGCATCTGTCGGAAGGAAGCAGTCCTATCGCTGTAAAACGCCAGGGCCCGACGCACGTCCAGGGAGTGAAGGGACCGCTCCAGCGGTGTTGTTGGGTTCGGGAAGAAAGCAAGCAGGATGATGTCCTGGTTGAGATGGAAACTGGACACCACCTTAGGCAGGAACGAGATGTCAGGTCTCAGGACCACCTTGTCTCTGTGGAAGACCATGAAGGGCTCATCGGATCGAAGAGCTGTTATCTCACCCACTCGCCTTGCTGAGGTCACCGCTACCAGGAAGGCAGTTTTCAAGGTTAAGAGTCTGTCATCCGAGGTCGCCATCGGCTCGAAGGGCGGCTTCGTCAACTGCGACAGCACCAACGAGAGGGACCACGGCGGTAGCGGCGGCAATACCGGCGGGTAGAGGTGTTGAAGTTCCTTCAGGAACCGCTTAACGGCATCTTTCCTGAAGAAGGCCAATGCCGCAGATCGTGGCGGCTGGTATGCCACGATCGCGGAGAGGTAAACTTTTAGGGATGGAAACGCCAGGCCCTGTTGCCGGAGGTGAAGGAGGAAATGCAGGACGGTACAGAGTCCCGCAGGCGATACCGGCTCACTCCTCTCATTAGCGAAGGTCAGGAAGCGTCGCCACTTGTATTGGTAGTTGCGACGGGTGGATTCCTTCCTGGCCGCGATGAGGACGGTACCGAGCACGGGATCATCTAGTGCGATATCCTCCAGGCATGGAGGGCCAGCCGTGGCAGGTCCGGATGCAGGACTCGGCTGCCGGAGTGGAAGAGCAAGCCCGGCGTCGGTGGTAGCCGAAGCAGGTCGCCTCGTGCAACTCGTAGCAGGGGTGTGAAACCAGTGCTGCCTCGGCCAGTACGGGGCTACCAGGATTGCGTCGGCTCGGTCGGCGAGGATCTTCGATATCGTCCGGCCGAGCAGCGGGAACAGCGGGAACGCATAGAGGAGTTCCCCGGTCCACAGAAACTGGAAGGCGTCTCCGATGGAAGCGCGATCGTGGCCCACTCTCGAACAGAATCGGCGGCACTTCGCGTTTTCCCTGGTCGCAAAGAGGTCGATCGACGGTTCGCCCCAGCGGTCTCGAATCAGTCTGAACGCCTCTCCGGAGAGAGACCATTCATGATGGGATGAGGTGTCCCTGCTGAGGGCGTCTGCTGTGGTGTTCTCCTGCCCGGCCAGGTGAACAGCCACGGGATGCGTGTACAGGCGAATGCACCAGTACCACAGATCGAGGGCGATGTTGAGCAGGGTTGTGGAATGAGTCCCTCCTTGTCTGTTGATGTAACAGACGGCAGTGGTGTTGTCCATCAGGACCAGGACTGTGCGCTCCGCGAAGACGTGACGGAACGCTCGTAGTGCCTTCGAGACGGCGAGCAGCTCTAGTGCGTTGATATGGAGAGCGGTCTCGTCGTCAGTCCATCTGTCGCAGACTTTTAGATCGCCGCAGTGGGCACCTCAACTGTAAAGGGAGGCGTCGGTCGTTACCGTCACCTTCGGTGTCGGCTGTTGGAAGGGCATCCCGGACATCAGATTGTTTCGCGATTGCCACCATCGGAGGGATGAGCGCACGTCCTCCGGCAGTTGCAGTCGGATAGTCTGTTTGTCTCGCAGGGGGTCGAATATGTGGACGAACCAGTGTTGGAGAGGTCTTGCCCTCAGTCTGGCGAGATAGGTCACCGCAGTAGTCGCGGCCATGTAGCCCAGGAGCTGCTGGATGCTTCTCGCAGACAAAGTCGGGGCTGTGTAGGTGTGAGCGGCGGCCCGGATCAAGGTTTGAGCCCGAGTCTCTGGCAGGTATGCCCTGGCGGAGATGGAGTCGAGAGTAGCGCCGATGAAGTCCAACGTCCTCGCCGGCTCGAGGTGGGACTTCTTCTGATTGACTTGTAGCCCAAGGCGGGTCAGGAGCGACAACGTCATGTGGACGTCATGGTAAAGTCTCTGTTTGCAGGACGCCACCAACAGCCAATCGTCGAGGTAAGGGTAGACAGAAGTGCCCTTCGTCCGCAGGAAGGATACCACTGGGGCCATGCATTTGGTGAAGACCCTTGGGGCAGTCGAGAGTCCGAACAGCAGCACCTTGTACTGGTAGCAGGTGTCGTCGACTACAAAGCGGAGGTACCGTCTGTGCTGCGGGCGAATGGCGATGTGGAAGTAGGCATCTTGGAGATCGATGGAGGCGAACCAGTCCCCTCGATGGAAGAAGGGCAGGATCGACGGTATCGTGACCATCTTGAACCTCTTGGGGCGGATGTAGTAGTTCACCCCTCTGAGGTCAAAGATCGGTCGGAGGGGACCGTCGGCCTTCAGTAACATGAAGTACCGGGAGAAGAAACCGGTGGTCTTGGCTTCTGACGGGAGCTGCTCGATTGCTCCTTTTTGGAGGAGGGACTGGATCTCTTCCAGGAGGGTCGGGCTTGACGGAGTGGAGTAGTAGACGCCTCGAGGTGGAATATCTTGAAACTCGATGGCGTAGCCAAGACGGACGATGGAAAGCACCCAAGAGTCCGTAGTGACATACTGTCACTCTGACAGATGTCGAGTCAGGGTCGGCCGGTCTCCAAGGGTTGATGGGAGGCTGAAGAGAGGATGTTGGGGGGTCCCGCAAGACAGGTCAAAATCTGGACTTCGCGTCCGAGGAGGACTTCTTGGAAGAAGCGGGATGGTGTCTGAAAGGACGTCTGGTCAACGAGCCAGAGGACGGCCTCGACTGGCCAGACTGGGCCGAGCGATGGAAGGACGAGGTCGATGACCGTCGCCAGGACTGGCGGAAGGTGGAAGGCCTGTGGGCTTGTGTGGCCGGCTGGAGCCCGATCTTTTTGGCGGTCAACCGCGCCTTAACTAAGTTGTCCAACGCCTGGTCGGTGGTGGAGTTGAAGAGGCCCTCGCCATCGAAGGGAAGGTCTTTGATTCTCCTTCGAGTGTCCTCCTGGATGTCGGCCGGCCGCAACCAGACATGACGGCGCAAGCGGATGGATCCTGCCATGATTCGAGAGGCAATTTCCACCGCATGCCGAGAGGAGACGACTTGCTGCCGGGCGATGGCTGCGGCCTCATTAAAGATGACCGAGGTGGCCTGACGGATGTCATCCGGTACCGTCTCTATCGCCGGCTGAAGGCAGTCGAGGACCTTCTTCAGGTAAGCCGCAAGGCAAGCCTGAGTGTTAGACAGCCTAATATGCAGGGAGGCGGCGGAGTAGAACCTCCTTGCGTAGGCGTCTAACTTTCTGCCCTCTTTGTCCGGTGGAGTAGTTTGCTGTCTGCCGCTGCTCTTTGTCTGCGCCGACTCGACCACCACAGAGTTCGGTACTGGGTGGTTGAAGAGATAACTCGCGTTATCCTTCTGCACCCTGTACAGGTGCTCCAACCGCTGTGGTATCGGCTGCACCGAGACTGGCCTGTCCCACGCGGACTTGACAACCTTCGCAATCCGGGGCAGAAGAGGCAGCGGGGCGGTGGCAGGTTGTCTCCCTTCAAAAATGGAGAAGACCGGGTCGTCATCCTCCGGCTCCGCCTCCGCGATCTTGAGGCCGAGGTTAGTGGCCATTCGGAGCAGCATGGCAGAGAACTGGTGGACGTCCTCTGGAGCTGAATCTGGGATCAGCTCCCCGAATTCAAGAGGAGGAGACTCCTGCGAGGCCACATCCGAGACCTCTGACTCCGCGCTCGAGTCGTAGGACTCAGAGCTAGGTGAGTCCTCTCATTGCTCCCTCTCTGGCTCCTTCACCGCAGTTGTGAGTGGAGCCTTTTAGGCTTTTCCACAGCCGAAATGGCGACGGTGGTAGTGTCCCGCTTCGGTTGGGCCACAACTGACTTCACCTTCTTGGTGGTGACAGGCGTAGTCTGACAGGCCGTGGTGGTCGTAGCCTGCCTAGTCACCACTGACTCCACAGGGCGCGTAGCCGTAGCCGTAACCTGGGAGGCGGCGATACCGCTCGGTACCGAGGTGAAGGCTCTCTCGCCCTATGGTATCAAGGCAAGGGAGAGCGGCTGAAGGAGCGGCAGTCAGACGGCGAGCGGCTTCGGTGCCGACGGTACCGAGGTGCCTCTCTCTCAGGTGAGCAGGAGCAAGAGTCGCGTTGCCGATGAGGTGACCGGGACCTCCGGAAGGTCTCCCAGCGTCTTGGGTCACAGTGGTACCGATCCTGGTACGATGGAGGATGTGACCGGTAAGAAGCCGGGCCCTCTCTCCACTCAGATTCCCTCGCGTACCTGGCCACGTAGGACGCCGAGGTATATCTAGAGGTAGACGAGCGAGGTTGTTCCTCTCTTGCCTCCCGTGGAGGCGGCGAGCTCAGCGGGGGCTCCGAAGAGCGGGACCGAGATCTAGCTGATGTTGAGCACCGCTCAGGGGAAGCAGAGGTCTCTCTCTGCTGCAGGTCAGCCGACCTGCGACGGCTCGAAGGGCGGTGGTGCTCCTCCACCAGGGTTGGAGGTTCTGCCAGAGGCGAGTCCGGACGTTGTTGGGGAACGTCCTCGATCTCGTCGTCCGAGAGATCGATGGGCTCGCCTCGCCCTTTGGAAGGCTCAAGAGTCGGAGGAGGAGTGGGAGGCTGAACGTCCCCAGCCGGGGAGCATTTCTTCTCCTTCCTCTTCTTCTTCTTTTCCTTCTCTTTTCCCTTGTATCCGTCCGGAGCAGGGCGCTTCTTAGGAGGCGTCTCCTTGGCAGGCGCCTCAACCTTCCTCACCGTCGAGGATCCTTTCGCTGACTTGGCAGCCGCCGACAGCTTCGGGATCCTCGGTAACACCGATATCGGCGTTCTCGCCGGTACCGAGCCCGATACCGACGAGGTGGACGGTACAGCAGCTGCCGATACCATCGATGGCGTGGTCGTCTTCTTGTCAGCCATCTTGGAAGAGGAGGTCTCGTCAATCGCCTTCAAAGACTGCTCCCAGCAGTAGGATTTCAGCCTTGAGGCCCTGTTACGGAGGGTCTGGGAAGTAAAATCCCGACAAATTGGGCAAGTCCGAGTGTTGTGGGCCTCACCCAAGCAGAAGAGACACTCCTTATGGCTGTCGTTGAGGGCAACTTTGCGCCCACAGGACACGCACTTTTTGAACAGCGCGGACATAAGACGACACGCCGAAAATGAGAAGAAAGTCCAAAAATCACCAATCCGAGGGGAAGTCCGAGGGAGAGGTCAGAAACAGTCCGAAAATAGTCCGAAAACCGTGAAGACAACAAAGCCAAGCAAGAAAAGCGAGGAACAAGCAAAAGAACCTTCCGTACGCGACGGCGGACGAGAAAGAACTGAGGAGAGACCGTTGCTTGGCGGGAGGAGCATGTGCAGTACCAGCGTGGGGGAGGGGTTCCCGCCAAGCGAACGAGCTCTAGAAGTTTCCGAACGCTACCGTGCAGGCGCGAAAGCTCCTAGTGTATGAAGGCACAGAGACCACGAAGAAGAATCAAGTTTACAGACTTCCAATTTAATCAATTGAGTTCACTAGGTTTACTTAAGGTAATGATGCATAATGGAGCCCTAGTTCATTGCGATGAGGAAGATCTCCACTTGTAAAACCAAATTCCAGTCAGAACTGCCATCAATTAACAAAGCATTCTTAATTGATAATTAATGATGCAATTGTTCAGTTTCTCCTGTTTCCATCCTATTCAGCTCAGGGAGGCATCTATGCACTTACCCTCAGGAGATTGCCCCCTCTATATATCTTGGTATGATTAGAAACAAGGAAAGAGCATTGCATGTGGGTCAAAGTGCTGCACATCCAGAATTTTGCACAGCTTATAGCTTCCATGTATTTTAATCTAGTGACCTACATTCATGCATCAAGGTCACTTTCATAAGCAGAAAGGAAGATGAAGCAACTTCAGTGCTTAATTTGAAACTGGATTTGCCAGTACAGGAAATTAGATTCATCTTCAAATGGTAGGTAGTATAATGTTACCCACAAAATTGCAAAAAGTCTTGGACGTGTATGCTATCTCTTCCCTTCCCCAAAGGGAAAACAGAATGTGTGGCCCATTTAGTGGCACACTAAATTTTTAAAGATACAGATTTTCCCTGATGCTCTAGCAGAAGAGTCCCACTTTTTCTTGGGGCATATCAGGAGGTCAGTGAGCTCAAATTAATGTTGTACCATCTGTGTTATTCGCTTCCCAGAGTAAGAACATGAAGAAATGTATGAAGCAGCCTAACACTCCTGCTCAGGGCAACATGTATCATATAGCCTTCAGCAGTCTGGAGGATCAAGATCTGTACAAATTTTCCATTTGTAAGTAATGCCTTAGCAAGCCCAGAGTCTTCCACTGCACACATACATGACACTTGGAGAAGGACTTGCTTGTAGTCATGTTATGTTACCTCACCCTAGTCTTGGCACAGACATCACAGGGCCCAATACATCATGAAAAGCTCCAGATAGGCAACTTACTCCAACAAAATCTGGAGAGGAATTCAGATGTTTTTTGATCCTCTGCCTCCAGTCTACCAGGTATAGGCTCTATAGCCTTACTTGAAGGATGACAGGCTTAAAGTGGAAGTCCTCTTCTCCAGAACGAGTGCTTTGAGCCTCTGTGAGACTCCAGAATGAAGGACTCCAGATCCAGGTGGGTGAGGGTATAGTCTTCATAGGCATGGACTCAAAAGTCCCAACTGGCGGTTCTCGTAAATTCAGGCTGAGGCTCAAGCCTGACTTATGTGTTGGGACTTGAATTATCATCTGGTATCACTGGACTATTCTGTTCCCTAAAATATGGTTCTGAAGTTGAAATGAATGGTCCCAGAATTCTTTCTAAATGTAGACTACCATCCTCTAGGAATCACAGTAAAACAAATAATCTTGCTTCATTGTACAATCCTATGCATGTCTATTCAGAAGGACTCCCCACTGTGTTCAGTGGAATTTAGGAATGGAAGTTCAATGAAACTCCTAGATAAGAAAATATACAGCATGGAACCACAATGTAAATACAGAAAATGAGTCCAATTTCCCAAACACAGTATTCTGGAAGGGAGGAAGCTAACATTTATATTCTAAGGCTAAAAATAATGATCAGAGTAGCAGCTCACCATTTTAGCAAATGTATTCTTTTATTTCCCTGGAAAACTACAAAACCTGTGGCTGTGAATCCTAAAAATGTTGTGGTCCCAGTTGAATCCTTGGGGAAAAAAAGAAGAAGAAGAAATGCTTAAATTAGAGACATAGGGATTTGAGTGCAAATATACAAAAACTTAATTGAGAGAAAATATGTATGTCCTCCTACTGGAAGCAGTTCCTATGAATTTGCTTTTAAATTGATATTTAGAAAGAAAAAAAATTTGTACAAGTTTTGCTTTATGGCAGTTTATCTAAAAAGATTTTCTTATTTGTTGCTATTGTTATTATTGTTGTTATCACTGCAAATATACTTTTGAAGTGATGAACAGGGAAGCACTATTGGGGAAACATATCTTAATAGGCACACTATACTACTTCACAGTAGTGATGATTTTGCCTGTGATTTCTCTACTTAACTCAAACGAGATATAGCCCATCATATTATTGCTAATCAGTTCCAACTATTTATCGACATCATTCTCAGGAATCCAGGAGCAGCCTTCCTCATATTTTCCATGTCCAACTCCAGCTTAGATCAATTTTTCCTCATCAGAGTGAGCTGCACTTCAGATCCGGCCAATCATGTAGAAATTACTTTTCTAAGATACCTTCTCACACAGACAGGGGCTGCACTGGCAAAACAACTGGCCAAACTGGGTCTAATATAGTCCCAAAATGCTGTTTGAATGATTCTTCCATTCAAATGAGCATCAAGAATTGTGATTAAGCCTACTTAAATGTGACGCAATCCTTAGCCAAAGTATTTATCCATGTAAAATATCCTGGTAACTCCAATGCCATTTCCCCCCCAAGTTTTTAATCTTTGCTGAAACTGTATCACTCCAGTCTCAGAGCTCTGATAGGGAGAAAAGTTAAATAGGGCATTTGCAGGGGAAAACTGGTATGGAAGGAACTAAATCACCCACAGATTTTCCCTTTAATTGCTCACTGGGCCTTCACATTACCATTACAAGGGAAATATCTGCTTTGGTCCATAGCCTGCAACTTTAAACATTATCAATCAGCAGATATGTAAACAGTATTAACAAAACATATTCTGTGTGGTATTATGTAATTACAGTAAGACCAACAACCCACTTAAGCTAGCACTCTAGCACTTAAACTAGTTTAGTACCATTGAACCAGATACACATAAGGTGAAGTACACCAGTTTCTATAGGAGGTCTCTGTTTATGGTCATGTTTGCTGTCAAGGGACCATTATGCATCTTACAGTGCCTACAAAAAACTGCTTTCTTATGTATCCCAGAATAGTTTTATAGGTATTATAGAAATGTTTTAAAAATTAATAGACTATGGGTAATTTTGTAGTATGTGTTATTATTATGCCAATCAAATACATATCCAACCACTTTCCTTTACAAAATAGCTTGTAGATTTATTAAAACAAAACAAAAAACAAAAATATTTTATTGTATAACAGAATAGGAGTATGCTTACATCTGGGGGAACGTGTATCCCTCCAGGTGTTGCTGACTTGAATCTACATCATCCATCTCTACCAGTGAGGAGTTATAGATCAACAATATGTAGAGAGAGGGTCATGTGTTCCTCACATAATGCACTACATTACATCCCTTTAGTTGCTACTGGAATGATCCACCCCTCTATATAAATTCCCCTCCCCTTCAAGCTTGGGCTGCTCTGCATACAATAATTTCCTCCACTTACACCCTTTCTCACTGGCAGTCCTGCTGCACACAGGGAGTTGCACATGTCTAATGATACACAGATGGAAGGAATATGGCCTTGAATATGGGGACAGAAAGCATTTGTTTTGTTTTAATAAATTCTTTACCTTGCAAGGATGTGGATCAACACCATAGGTTTCTAAAGAGTGTGCTTTCAATAATAAATTAAACTCTGCAACAGCTGGACTCAGACCCCTGAAAATCACACAAAGGACAATAGTTATGAGAAATATATACAAACAGTTTTGGCCAATAATATTCATCATGGACAAGAGGCGAAATAGGAGATCTTTCATATGATTCTGCTGTTACTCTGTCATAGCGCCTAATCCTTTTGGATTAAGCTAGATGCTTTTCACATACTTTTGGGACTTCAGTGAGCTGTGCAGTTAATCAGGGGCTATCAAATGTCTTTCAAATATATGCTGTCTTCTGGTGCACATGGAGGAGATGGAACTTAATAAGAAATAAACTGCAGCCTTGGTTTCCAATGGTATACTTCCTCAATTCATTTAAAAGAATCACTCAGATTAAAGATGCATTCCTTCCTACTCTGGAAATAAACAAGGAAATAAACAAAGACATTTTAGTCGTCACTATGTCTCCACCACTAGTTTGGAATCTGGCAGCATTCCTGTGACACATTATACTTTCAGATAAATCATAAACCTTCTCCAGGCTGCATTCCATGCCATTCAGTTTTGCTCATTTGGAGTGAAGCCTTGCATATATCTGTACACTCTGCCTGAAGAAAAGACCAGGCCTGGGAGGAACTATGCCCCAACGGTCACCTTCCTGATCACAAAGTTAGCAAAATGTTATTATATTTCTGTTTTGTCACTTAAGGTTTGGCTTTAGCTATTGCTTTAACTATCAAGTGTGGCAGCTAATCTCTGACGAAGTAATCACTGCATAGCAGTTTTTAAAGCGTACCAATTTCTTTCTTCTTCTCCTCCCACTTCATCCTCAGCTTACTTCAATTACTGCACCTAATTAACTCAGAAGGGGAGCAGAGGAGAGGAGGAGGTGGAATCTTGCCCTTCCCAGTAGGTTCAGGCAAAAGCAAACTTCTGTGGCCTCTCCTAGCTTGTGTGTTTTTACCCTCTTGACCACACTCTGATGCTCCTTGGGCACGCATTTCCTCCCGCTGTCATTGGCCCCACTGGTGTAGCTGCAACAGCGAAGTATATCAGTAGGATTCTCTGACCTGATAATCTCCTGATAACAAACTTATCATGGTTACACATGTGGAACCATGACACTGCCAAACTTGCCACACAAGTATGGACTACCACGTAACTTAGGCCCTTTTCACATAGCATTTGCCATGCGAAAGGGCGCCTGGAGCATTGTGCGATTGTGAGGAGCTATCTGCATGACACATTCACAATCGCGCAATGCTCCAGGGTAGGGCAGGTGCCGCTTGCACACTTTTTCATTTTCAGCTTTCAGCTTTCAGCTGAAAATGGTGCACGATTGCGCATTGCTCCAGGACCCCGCGCACACTTGCCATGCGTGTGGAGCCTCTGGAGCCGTGGCAGTTGCACTTCCTGCCCAGCGCAGCATGGGAAACTCGCAGGTTGTGCTGCGGAAGGAAGAGGCAGGGCTCTCACACTGCCCGCTCGGGAGCAGGCAACTTGTGCAGAGCTGAAGCAGTGGGGATGCAAGAGCCTCTCACTGGAGGCTGCTCATGCGATCCCCGCACCCCAGCGCTGAGAAAAGGTGAGTTGCAAAAAGGGCCTTAGATATGCCAGACAGTAACTTTTAAGCAGCTGCAATGATGTAAACAGTCTTCTGGTTCCACACTTAGAATTTTTAAATTGCTGAGGTTAAGAGTTGTGCTAGCTTGAAATAAATAAGTTTTTTCTGAGGAACAGTTGGGACCCCGGTTGTGCAGCAGTTAAATGCCAGTACTGCAGCCACAAGGTTGTGAGTTCAATCCTGCTGGGCTTCAGGTTGACTCAGCCTTCCATCCTTCCACAGGTCAGCAAAATGAGTACCCAGCTTGTTGGGGGCAATTAGCTAACACATTGTAAACCACTTAGAGAACACTTAGCTGATAAGTGGTATAGAAATATACCTGCTATTGCTATTGCTATTGTATTTATATATGTGAAGTACAGTTACTCTTTCTAATTGGAAGAAATGCTGACCAAACTGCAGTATATCCAGTCTTAATGCAGACTGAGCTTAGCTAAACTGATGGGAGAAGAAGACAGGGTTTCTCTAAGCGATTCTTTCACATCCAGGTCTATGTGTTCAGTGGCCATGCCTACAAGGGGGTTCTTGGAGTTCAAAAAGTTACTTTTCCAAGTTTTTACTCTCAGGTATGGTGCTATTTTCCAACCCCAATTTCATTTTTTCTTCCCAATTCCAAGTTACATTGTTTTGCATAAAAATTCAACCATATATGGAGGTCACACATAATTCTATAGTAAGCCCCCATATTATATGCAGAAGGGCCCAAGTTCACTCCTCAACATCTTCAGCTACCCACTTAATAGAAGGTCGATTTGAGGAGGGAAATAAAAACACCAAGTCTATGCAAATGAATATTACATTGTCTCCAACTTGGAAATGGAATGGGCTAGAAACCCAAGAAAATTAATATTATAATCATTATCAATTTGGGCTTTGGAACAATTAAAAATTTAAGCTGAAGCAAACTGTGAAATAATTAGTTGCCTCCTACACAATGTCAAGTGTTCGGCTCATAGAAAGAAAAAGAACTACGATGGTTATGAACAAAAGATGCTACAGTCAACATTTTTATAAGAAGGGATCTTCTCAGAAATGTTTAAAGGAGATAATCTTTTCTGAGTAGAATACTTAATTTTCTACAAATGTTACTGAAGTAGGTCCCTGGAGAAGCATTAAAAACCTAATTCAGAAGAGAAGATTATGAAAAGCAGTTAAACAGGTAGCAGAATGGGGAAACGGATTTAAATACTCGTCCACTGTATCTTCCATTAGAGAAAGAAAAAGCAAACAAAAATACCCAGCAGACCAAAGCCACAATTCTATACAACATTATCTGGACAGAGAAGCAGATGATCCTCCCCTAGACACTGACAGACACAGACATAGATGTACCTTTCCCTGGGTTAGATGACATGAGGGCATGGCCACATCCTTGACATCATCTACTCATTGCTTCATCCAGAAGCCATCTCTGCATGGACATTTCCCAGCTTGAGAAAATGCACCCGAAACAAAGTGCTGCCTGCAGAAGCACTCCATAAGGTGTGGTGTGGTTTTGGGACACATTAAAAATAATGATGTTATCTGCAGTTTGTTAAATTTTGGAAGTAACAATATGAATTTTTTAAAAGTAATGGAACTGCTCAACTTATTGAGTGG
This sequence comes from Ctenosaura bakeri, assembly GCA_948474755.1. Taxonomy (NCBI): domain Eukaryota; kingdom Metazoa; phylum Chordata; class Lepidosauria; order Squamata; family Iguanidae; genus Ctenosaura; species Ctenosaura bakeri. The sequence goes on from CAOLHI010000099.1 coordinate 305,888, forward strand.
TGAATTTGCGGGCACGGGACAGTGGGGATGGGGGTGGCTCTTTGCTGCCATGATGGGCAGCAAGGTTCTCTTTCCAGGGGGCTGTGTGGCCCCAAGCAGCCTGGTGGGAAAGGAAACGGCAGCCAATGAATTCAAACTTCAGTTTGAACTCACTGGCTGAAGGAACTCAACCTGAGCAACCTGCTTGTAGGCCTCACTCAGGTCAAGTGAAGAGGTTTATATTCTGCTCCCTTCTGGTCAATCACTTAGTGAGCTTGATTAACTTAGCAGTGAGGAAAGGAGGGAGCAGAATCTTGTCCTTCCCAGCAGAATTAAGCAAAAGCAAACTGTTGCTGCCTCTCTGACTTTGTCTGTTATTCTTCATTAATAACTTTTGCCATCTTGACTGCACTGTGATATTGCTTGGCATTCAAGTCACAGATTTTATTTGTGAAATGTTGGTTGATATGTACCTTTCTACTGTGTTCAATGCGGCTTACACCCAAGTATAGGAGGGGGTATAAGATTTGCAGCCAAAATGATTTATAATAACCCAGCCCAATGAGTTGATTCACTAAAGCATGCAGGCAAGGAATTACTGGCCACACAGGACCCAACCTTCATACACAAAAAAAAATTCCACACAGAATTCACTTAAGTTGTATCAATGGAATACTTCCCTGTTCCCCCTGCAGCCCAGATATACTAGGTTATAGTGCCATGCATGAGGGTGAAAGTTTAAGGCTAATTTCTTTCTTTTAAAGAAAAAAATGTTACGTTTGCAGGCCCAGAGATGGTAACTGGCACACAGCCTTGTACTATTGTTTTCTGTTAACAGAAGTGTTTGCAGATAACCATAGTAGGCAAGGTATCTTTGCCCCATGTCGGCTAAAACATTGTTTTACTGTAGTTAGCATACTGTAAAGTACTTATAGTATGGTGGTAACTAATATTAGTTCATCTTCTATATATTGGTATGAAGCAAGATGATGCCTCAAGTTCTTTAGGTAGAGAGTGGGATATAAACAGAGTTGCCAGTTCAGCACCATCCTAGGGTCTGAGGTTTCTAGCCCCTGGTGATCTCATTAAGCATTATGCATTATATACCAACCACAGCTGGTTACTGCTTGTTATTGAAAAACACACACACACACACACAGAGCACATTTTCCTGTCTGGTAATTAAGAGAGGAATTTTAGCTAAAGCAGCTGTCCTCAAGAGAAGATGAAATAAGGGTATCATTTTTTCTCACTTACTTAGGAAAATAGGATAAAGAACACTTAATCTAGCCTACTTGCTTCTATCCAGACGGTGAATGCAGAGCAGAGGGTGAACCCTGGTGCAACAACAACTGGGAGGAAAGGAGGAAGCTAAGTAAAAATATAGAGTCTTTGCAAGTTGCAGCAAAAAATGAATGAATTCTTGCTAGTTGTAGCAAGCTGGTGCTCTCCTATGTGAATTGGAGATGTCCACACAGCTTCTTTCTGTTGCACAGAGCTGAACCCACTAAAACCAAATAACTTGTATTGTTGTCTCCCACCAGGAGATGACCTATGAAAACTGGAGACAAGGAACTGGCATTGAGAACTGGCAGTCCCTAGATATATTTTAATAAATTTTATTGAAATGCCATTGGACATGTTCGGTCAGCACTGTTCAGTCTACTGATGCAACAGTCTAAACAGAGTTTAGAAATAACTTGTTACAAATAAATTAATTGTAATTGGTTTTTGCAATAACTAATCCATAAATAGTTTGTAGTTATGGTTTTCCCCAGGCTAGCCAATTGTAATATAATGCATTGAAAGATGATCTCCTCCTTTAGCAGTGTAACTAGAACTATGTTTTAAGAGCTTATCATATAAGGCAAGCAAATAGCAAGTACAGGATTATAATAGCGTCTTTGGCTGGAACTTATCACATGATCATATTCTATTGTTCTCTTGGAGGGAGCCTGTTTGGAAAGTGTTACTTTTATAAACAAAAAATCAGTTAATGACCTCCTTTGTAAAAGAAATGCTTTCCAAATGATCTTCCATCAGAAGAACAAGAGAAGAGGAACAACTTCATTGACAAGTCCCAGCCAAAGATGCTATTATCCTGCTGTACTTGCAATTTGCTTGTCTTGGGTATTATAACCCTTAGTTATTTTTATTGTAGGGTATATGTGGCCCCGTTATTCAGGTGTGTTTAGGTAAGCAGCTTGTAGCACTTTTATGTTTAAAGTTACTTAGGGGTGACTGTTTCACTTACCTCTGGGTATTGAAGAATGATCACTTTTTCAACACTGAACTGTAACTAATTGATCTGAATGGCAACAATGCAAGTCCTAAGGCTAATGCCCAGTAAGCAAGAAAAGAAAAGCAAAATGTGTAGTAGGTGAAAAAACTACTGTAAAGGGGTATACACAATAGGGTTGCAATTGCAAACAATCATAAGGAACATCCTTTAGTCACTTCAAAGCTATTTGTGTAATGTGAAAAAGAGCAGAAAATTGTTTACGTTTTGGCACATGTTATTGTGAAGCCCTAAATTCAGCTGAAACAGTTTCAAACTACACAATAAAAGGCTTTCTCCAGGCCATGGGAAGATCTAAGGAATTCAGTTCGAAAGCTCACTTTAATATCGTACTTGCTTATAGCTCCACTGTGGGGTCAGCCGTTGAGAAACAGTCTTAAGTGTCTCGCATCAGTGTGAGAGGGGAAATTCTGTACAGTCTTTGCTGACATCCAACACTTGGAATCTGGGACAGCTGCTGGTCTCACACATGCATTAAAAACAACTGTACAAGTTGCAAGGATCAAAATGAAAGAACTGGAATCAAAAGTGGAATCAGAACTGGGTATGCAGAGGAATGGCAGCAGCTAATATGAACTGCTCAAATAGCATGTCTTCCCTTCACATTGAATGCATCGTGGCAAACACATAAACTTTATAAAGATCTTTTGTTCAAGGGAATAATTAGCACATCAGGAAGCTAAAATTATGGCACCTGTAAAAAGGTCAGTTATGATCTGCACAGTCAAGCTGTCTCACAGGCGCGACTGAAATACTGATCTCTCATAACCTGAATTAATTATTCAAAGTGGGAAGCTGCATCTTTGGAAGAAAACACACCACACTCATATAACCAAGCTATACTACTGGATCTTTCAGAACTTACTTTCCTGCCAATATCTGCCCACTGACTTCCTATTTTTCGTTTAATCATTGATACGTCATGTTTCTTAGGAAGGTGAGTATCTGTTTAGATCTTCATTAATGACTCAAAATATTCCAGTCCAATTAGGGTAGTATCCCTTTATTATTCACCCAGGAGAACTACAGCCCTTGATGAAAAGTTTACAAGACCTAATTAATCACCATCTTCTAAAACCGTCATGTGGCTTCTGTCACCACCTTCTTAGGAGATTCCACTTGCCCCATCAGTCCTGGAGAACAGGTTATAAGAAGGTCACATTTCCATAAAATCTTGACAGTGTTTTCACTGCCTCATGAAGGCCGCAAGAAACAGGGACATTGTTTCAATCATATGTGCTAATTAATAAAAATAGCTCTTTTGAATTAGGCAAAATGACACATCAAACAAACTGAACTGTCACTATGTGCTACTAGCTGTAACCCAGACATTTGCCTCATTGCTCTCAATAGTCACAGCAAAAACACTACCAGAATACAACTTTTTTAAAAAAATCATCTCAGTTAATAATGCTTAAAAATGACGGAGGAGGAAAATGTTAATTTGTAAATATGCAGTTGAAAGGAACTCAGTGACTCAACAGCATTCTGCACAATGTAATAATATACCTGACAAGAAAAATGCATTCTCAGACAGTAGAAAGCCTAAAATACAAGACAGACAAAACAAAAGGCCAGTGCTATGTTTCCCTTTCACATAGAAAAATCTATATAAATACACTGTGGCAATTTTTCCTTGATTAACAATTGAAAAAAACTCAAGAACCAGCATAGAAAACAATAAAGAAGGATTCCTTTTAGGATCCTTGAAAAACCCAGTTCTGAAGCAAGAATGAAAAGTGGGGAAGCGGGTCATCTCCTGGCTTTCGTTCAGCTGGAGAATCTCCTAGATCAGTTTTTCCAGTGAATGGAAGAAGCCTCTCCATTCATAGAACAGCAGACTTTGATCCAATCCACTCACTCTCCAGACCTAAAAAGGTACACAAATTTCTCTCTGTCTGTCTCTCTCTCTCTGAGTTTAAATATGTCATTAGTAACACAGAGTAGACTGATAGACTGATTTGTGTATTCTATCACAGTCAATGGATCTACAGGTGTGGTCCAGACCTAGTCTTTCCACAAATCTTGCAAAGGGATAATTCATATTCATATGAACAGCAGAATTATAGGCCATTTCTGCACTACACTGTTATAGGGCTATTATTCCACTTTCAACATCCTGTGGAATTCTGGGGTTTGTAGTTTACTAAGGCCAAAGACCTCTCTGGCTGAGAATTCTTAAATGCCTCTTCTTAAACTACAAATCCCAAGATTCCACAGGACATTGAAAGTGGAATAATAGCACTATGACAGCGTAGTGTGGAAATGGGCATACTCTAGAAAAGAATATATATTATTGTCACTGTTGTCATAAAATGGTGGCGCAGTGATTAAATGCTGATACTGCAGCCACAAGGTTGTGAGTTCAATCCTGCCAGGTTGACTCAGTCTTCCATCCTTCTGCAGGTCGGGAAAATGAGTATCCAGCTTGTTGGGGGCAATTAGCTAACACATTGTAAACCGCTTAGAGAGCACTTAGCTGATAAGCGGTATAGAAATACACATGCTATTACTATAAACAAACACTGAAAATGTGAATAAAATAATCATGTTTTAATCACTCCAAAGAGTTTTTTTGAAGCATGTTCAGAAGTTAACTAATTTACATTAAAACTTATTGAAAATGCATAGCAAATAATTACTGTGGAGTGACTTTTTTTAAAAGTGCACTGGTGATTTCAAAAGAAAGATAAGACAGTAATATTTAGTGTAGATTGATTAATACAGACTCAAAGAGTAAGATTTTCAAGTGCCATCTACTCAAAGAGTAAGATCTTCAAGTGCCATCACAGCCACTTCACGCTTATTAAATGAAAAAAAATCAGCACTGATTAAATAAAGTAATAAGTTTTTAAGCCAGCAAGACTCTATGTTGCATTAGTAATCAACCCTTCCTGATCTATAAAATAGAGGGTGGAAGCAATATTTTATCTACTAATAATAATGAGCATGTGATAATGTCACAAATGTAGAACATTTAATTTTAAAAAACTATAGGAAATTTTAAAGTGCAAAATACCTCAATTTGTCCTTAACTTTAAACTGAGCTCCTTGCAAAGACAGAATGAATTAAGTATTCTGCACAAAATATTAAAAAATTCAGTTCAGCTTCTAACACACTAAAGCCAAGGGAATTTTTTAAAACAAATCTTAATTTGTCAATGATTTTGAAAACATTTTTCATATAAATCGTAGTGCTATATTTTCCTTTCTGTTGCTGTTTCCTTGATTCTTCTCTCCAAGCTTTTTTTAAAAATAAAATGCTACCTTTAGATTTGTCTCTGCTATCTCCTATAACCTGAAATGATATTTTGTGCAGCTTATGTTTTGCTGTTAATATATATATGTGTGTGTGTGTGTGTGTGTGTGTGTGTGTATACACACACACACATATACATACATGCATACGCATATACCCACGGTTAGATATATGTATATATGTATATATATACACACATACATACATACATACACATATACCCACGGCTTTGGAGCACTAAACACCCTGGCAGCATCTGGACAGCACAGTAAACTGCAGTTAGCTCCATTTTAGCACTATCTGAACAATCCTCCTCCAGAACTTGCATGTTCCCCTCATCCTCTTATATGCAGCCGAGAGCAAGTTTTTCATTTCACATTCCCCTAAACTCACCTTGTCCCTTCATCAAAATCAGAAGCTGTACTTCACAGTTCAATAAGCCAGCTTCATAAGCCTAATCTGAGATACTGATTTCTATACAACAACAAGTCCACTTGAAAGGAATGTGAAAATTAAAGCTTTCACATTCTTTCTTTCCTAGCTGCATAGGAAGGGGAAGGAATAGCACGTGAGCCCTGAATAAAATGGGGTTCATGTAATGCTAAACCATAGCCTAAAATGGCATCTAAGCAATTCTGAACTCCTGATATATATGTCTCTGTCAGTCAACCTTACACAAAAAGACAGCTTTCCTTCTAGGGAAAGAGCTGGGGTGGGGGACAATTTTACACCAGAATCATGGCACTACAGGCTGGACACTATATTTTTTTATATACATTCTGCACAGTTTAAGACCCTGAAGCCTAGATATTGGAAAATGGAAGGAAAGTATGTGTCTTATCGAAAGTAGGAGCTCTGTGTGTCAGATAGCAACATATTAAAAATGCAGGCTTACACTCTAGTTCCAGCATTCAGTCACCTAATTCAAAACAAAGCAGATAACAAAATAGCCTAACAGAGAAATATTAAACAAATGACTGCAGTAAAACAAAACAAACAATACTGCATTGGTATCACAGAGTTACTCATATCTGATGCTATCATCTGAAAAATGATATAATCTGATGCAATCATATAATGCAGGCAGCCAGCAACAGTGGATAGTGACACCCTCAAGTGAATGGTCCCTTAAGTAGCTTCATATAAATGGCCACTGAAATCTCCCTTCCTGTTGGCAGGGGAGATTATTGTGACACTAAAGGACACTACTGAGACCTGTATCTGATTGGATAGATAGAAGATGGGAATGATTAAAAAACTGAAGTCTTTGAGCAGCAAGGAACGAAGCTTGCTCTTGGCAAAGCTGGTCTACCCTCTTGGCTGCTGCTTCACAATGGTATAACTGACACTCTGAACTTCTAAGAGGCGAAAGCAGTGGATCTTCCTTGATCTTTTGATTAACTGATATCCAAACAAAGCCCAGTTTAGAAACATATTTAGACATATACTCCAGGAAGTAGGCTATAGATCAATGCCATAGTTCTGAAAAAGATGGAAATCTTGTTATGTATTGCAGTACACATATGAAGATTCCTAGACTATATAAGGTCTATGTATGTTGGCTGCCTGCCTAGCCAGCCTGAAAACTGGGGTACTTGTTTAAGCAAACAAGGACCTCCAAAGAACCTCTGGCATAAACTACAGCCTAGAGGAAAAACAGCCACTTCAGACCACAATAAGGAAAAAATACAAAAGGTTTATTGCGGGTAACAAATTAAGGCATTTAGCAAAGGCCCATCATAAAGTTAAATAGTAAAAACAGCAGAGTAACATACAAACCAGTACAACGAGGAGACAAGAGAAAAGAGGAGAGAAAGAATGCTTTTCCAAACAGCTTATATACACTCCACACAGCTGTACATTATTAGGTACTTTACAAGTGCCTTAGTCAAACACATAAATTAACATACAGCTGCATAGGCTTATTTCAGTCTACACCTTGAGCTTAAAGGGCAAGGTCAGAAGAAGCAGCGCAGCATCAAGTAAGATTAACCCTTTACATATCGTGACACTCCCCTACTTGATGAGTAGCTGTTTCTTCCTTTACCACTATAGGACCCATCAGTCCTATCCTATTGAGCATCTGGTTGTGTACTACAACAGTAAGAGGTTTCGTAAACAAATCTGCTATGTTTTCTTCAGAAGTTACATAAGACAATGTTATCTTTTCACTCTGTACACACTCTCTAACGTTTTTAAATTGAATATGTACATGTTTTGTTCGTGCTTTTATTTGATCTGTTGTTGCCATATGTATGTACGCCTGTGAATCACAGAAAGTCTGAACTGGTTCTTTCACTGGTACATTCATATCTCTGAGTAACTGAACAAACCATATGATTTCCTTGCAGAGAGCAGAAAGACTTGCAAATTCTGCCTCTGCTGTGGAGACAGCAACAAAACCTTGCTTTCTTGTCCTCCAATCTACTGTAACCCCACTGAACCTAACTGTATATCCCGATGTGCTTTTGCGATCTGTTATATCTTCAGCAAAATCACTATCAGCATAGCAAGTTAGTTCAGATGTATGATCCGGTGTTATCCGAAGACAGTGGTCTACAGTACCCTTTAGGTATCTCAGTACTCGTTTGATACCTTGCCAGTGATAGAGTGTGGGTGTTGCACTTGCTCTACCCAGAATGTTAACACTTAATGTTATATCAGGCCGGGAAGTTTCTGCCAGGTACAACAAACTTCCAAGTACAGATTGGTACCTTTGCTTGTCTGGGAATAGTTCGCCTTCTACATTTTTTATAAATCCAGTCACCATTGGCGATTTTACAGCCTTGCAATCCTTCATGTTACATCTTTGTAATAAATCCAGAATTTTTTTGTTTCTGACACAACAGAAAACCTTGTTCAATTCTCTGGATTTCTACACCAAGATAATTTTGTACAGGACCCAGATTTTTTACTTGGAAATTTTTACTTAATTCACATTCAAAAGCCTGTACCTGTTGGTGTGTGCTACAGATGTAACACAAATCATCTACATATGTTAGAAGGATTTCTAAACTCTCCCCTTTTCCCCGGACATATGTGCAAGGATCAGCAATACTTTGCTTGAAACCGTACTTCTGTAGTGTGTTATCTAGGCAAATATTCCAACATCGAGCTGCCTGCCGCAGTCCGTACAGTGCGCGTTTCAAGCGCCATACATACTGTTCCTTTCCCTTCACCACAAAACCATCAGGCTGTGTCATGAAGATGTTCTCTTGCAGCTCTGCATTTAAGTAAGCTGTAGTTATATCAAAATGAGTAACTAGAGCTTTCTTTTGTGCAGCAATTGCCAGAGCTATCCTCACAGATTGCATTCTTGCTGTAGGGCTGAAGGTCTCATCATAATGCAACTCATCCTGTTTAAATCCACGTGCCATGAGGTGAGCCTTATGTCTAACCTGTCCATCACTAGTTGTTTTAACTTTGTACACCCACCTGCAATCTATGGGTGTCACACCTCTGGGCAATTCACAGAGGGAATATACATCATGCTGGGCAATAGAGTCCATTTCCTCCTGCATCGCCTTCCACCAGGGCTGCGCATTCTGGTGAGACATCTGCATTAACTCAGCAAAGCTGTTAGGCTCGCATGTTGCCAGACAAGCACGCACTGACAAAGATGTCTCAGGAGTAAATCTCTTTGGGGGGACCCCTTTGTTTTTCCTTTCAGATCTTCTTGGACTAACACTTTCGGGCATGGACTCATTACTCTCTTCAACACTACGGGCTCTCTTCCCAGTATATTTCCGTTCACCCTCCCCTGTTTGCACTTCTACAACTTCTCTTACAGCCTTCCCCTCTGAAACATCTTCCTCCTCAGTTTTAACACATGAGGAATCAGAAGCAGAGGCTGAAGGCTGTTCTGACTGGGAAAAAAGCAAATCAGAAGCAGAAGGATGAAACTCAGAAGCTGCTTGCACGCGTGCCCAATTTGCGTGCTCTTCAAACATGGCATTTTTTGATACCACACAACTAGTGCCACCTTTGAAGAACCGACACCCTTTGCAAAAATCTTCATACCCCACAAACCTCAAACGTCGAGCCTTTGGCTCTCCTTTCTTACGTTGGTTCTTTGGGATATGAACCCATGCAAAACTCCCAAAAACTTTCAAATGGGCTAAAGAGGGCTGTTTTCCATACAGGCACTCATAAGGAGTGGCTTGCACCACTGAACTCCACAGCCTGTTATGGAGATAGCACACGGTCAGTACTGCTTCTCCCCAAAAACCCAGGGGAAGGTCTGCATCTGCCAGCAGACTATGCATTAGTGTCTGAATGACCCCAGCAGTACGTTCAGCGATTCCATTCTGGAAAGGAGCATAGGCAGCAGTAGTTCTGTGTACAATCCCTTTCCTCTGAAGCCATTGCTGCACATTGCCAGAAAGGAATTCACTGCCTTGATCTGATTGCAGCCTCTTTACAGAATACCCAAACTGTCGTTCAACAAGGGCAGACCAATCTTTAAGAATCTGAAAAACCTCAGACTTCCTTTTTAGTAAATAGCAGGACGTATATCTACTAAGATCGTCTACTAGGAGTAGGAAGAATCGGGCGCCTCCCAGAGACTTTTTACTCATTGGACCTACCACGTCACAATGTACCAACTGAAAGGGAGAAGTAGGTACACGTGAACTGTTTCTGGGAGCCGGCAGTTGTTTAGACTTGGTCTGTTTACAAATGGCACAATCCAAGAAAACATTGCATGGTTTCAAAAAACATCCCTTACAACAACCTGCTACTTTCTTTAAAACAAAAAAACTTGCATGCCCCAAGCGACGATGTAACAGGTGTATACACTCATTGTGTGTGGGAACATTACTAAACACATTACAAACTTTGTGATGTGGCAAGAGCTTATACAGCTTTTCACTTTGAACAGCCACAGCACACACATTCCCATTTTTAAGCACTTTCCCTTGCCTCCCAGAAAACATAACTTCAAAACCAGATTCTGTCAACTCACCCACTGACAGGAGACAGAAATCAAGGGAAGGTACAAACAGGACATTCTCCAGGCACATGTCTAATGCAGAAATATATACATTACCCACACCACACACTTTAGCCATAGTGCCATCTGCCAAAACAACAGTGGAAACACTGGCAGGGGCTAAAGAGTCAAACAAACTTTCGGTGTTGGCCAAATGCTGGGAACATCCGCTGTCAAGAAGCCAAACGGAGGTGTCTGTCTTCTTAGAGTTGTCAGGAACGGTGCAGTCTGTAGCTACAGCAGCCCGAGATGGATTCCTGCGACCGCTGACACCTCTGCCACGACCTCCAACACCTCTGGCTTCTTGTTCCCTTTGTCTCAACAATGGACAGTCACATCTAAAGTGAGACACTGAACCACAACGAAAACATCTCCGAACGGCGTGGGCTCTCACCAACTCCTCCTGCTTATTCTCAGAAGCAGCATGTGTAGTTCTTCTTCCGGAGTTTGTTTCTGCAACTGCCTGCATGGGCGTCCTGGCTCTCTTCTCTTCCTCCTCCAGCAGCCTGGCTGTTACAAGTGACACTGTCAAGTCCCGTTCTGGAATTGACTGGAGAGACGACACCAACAATTCCCAACTGGAATCCAAAGAATTTAAAATGCAAGACACCTTGTCTCCTTCATCTAGGACCTTGCCTCTTTCGTGAAGAGCTGCAAACAGGCTGGACATTTCTGCAAGGTGTTGCTGTACTGTAATGCCAGGCATTAATTTCATATTGTAAAGCCGAAAACAAAGAGAAAACTTAGCTGCCGCTGTTTGAGAAACAAAAACATTTTTCAAGGCCACCCAGCATTCACGAGGTGACTGCAAGTCTCTGATATGCATAAGCTGGTCATCCTCCACTGAGAGCATCCTCCACAGGAGAGACATGGCCCGTCTCACAATCCTGGCTGCATCAGCTGCATTCGATGGGAGATCCACAGGTTCTGTAAAGGCACCCCAAACACCTTCTCCCTGAAGAAAATACTGCATCTTGACAGCCCAGGTCAGGTAATTCGAGCCATTCAGCCTCATGAGAGGTAGGCTACCCGATACAGAGTGAGCCATAATAACAAAAGAAAAAAACACACACCAGCCAGCAGGACCTCATAAATCAAAAAACACGCCTCACAAAAAAAACAGTGGCTTCTCCTGGTATCTAGGCAGCGCAGCGGAAGCGTGCTGAGCCCATAACCTGTCAGCTGCCTGCCTAGCAAGCCTGAAAACTGAGGTACTTGTTTAAGCAAACAAGGACCTCCAAAGAACCTCTGGCATAAACTACAGCCTAGAGGAAAAACAGCCACTTCAGACCACAATAAGGAAAAAATACAAAAGGTTTATTGCGGGTAACAAATTAAGGCATTTAGCAAAGGCCCATCATAAAGTTAAACAGTAAAAACAGCAGAGTAAAATACAAACCAGCACAGCAAAGAGAAAAGAGGAGAGAAAGAATGCTTTTCCAAACAGCTTATATACACTCCACACAGCTGTATATTATTAGATACTTTGCCTTAGTCAAACACATAAATTAACATACAGCTGCATAGCCTTATTTCAGTCTACACCTTGAGCTTAAAGGGCAAGGTCAGAAGAAGCAGCGCAGCATCAAGTAAGATTAACCCTTTACATATCGTGACAATGTAAGTATACTGTTTCTCTAAGGACAGTATGACTGTCTGTTAAACCTTTTCATGGAAAAGAAATATTAGTCATACAGCTTCAACTCATTCTCCTGTGATAATGTCCTGATAATCCAATGCTTAAGATTTAACAGGACACTGATGTTGATCCAGCCACTGGATAAGACCAGTCTTTGCAAACTTGGGGACTCAGATGAGCAAAATGGTTTACTCTGGGAAATCTGACAAGACAAAGATCAACAGGCAAAGAATATTCAATCTTTTACAGGATATAGAGGTGGAGGAACCATACTATGTGAAAACTTTGCATATACATTACAGGTCCAATGAGAAATGGCCTGAAGGAAATGTTTTTAAATGATATTGAGATGCAGTAAAGCACAAACATATTTAAAATACAATCAGTTTTGGACCTCATTTTCTTTCTTTCTTTCCTTTCCTTTTTCTTTTTTTAAAGCCTCTCCCCCCACACACACACTTTTTTACCCACACTGAGAAAATGACCTGAAGAGATCATAAGCTGTCTTTTTGGATTTCTGAACATGGAACAGAAATTATGACTTTTGTACTTAAAGAGGCTGAGGGGGAGGCGGGGCGGCCTTAAAAAGTGCCTGCAAACCCCGCCTCCCCCCATCACCCGGATGTTCTGCTCTCTTCACGCAAGAGGACGGCAAAGGCTGTCCCCCCGCCACCCATGGTCACATGGGGGCGGTGGGAGACGAATTCTGTCAGTCACAATATTATGTCCCTTCTCTCTTTCTCTCCCTAACTAGGCAATTAGTTTACATGCAATGCATTGAGAAAAACGTATAAAAGATGCATGGTGGATGCATTATTGTTCTCAGAGCTGTGGGAGAAAAAAATTCAGTTCGGGGTGATTTAGAGCAGCCTTTCTCAACCAGGGGCTCTATGACCCTCTGAGGCCCCCCAGGATATTCCAAGGGGGCCACAGGTGAAAATCATGTAAATGGGGAGTTACAGCACAAGACTAGGGGGCCACAGAGGGAAGTGAGAAATAAAGAAAACAGAGAAGTGACTGAGAAAAGAAAACAGAAAAGAAAAAAGAAAACAGAGAAGTGATGGAAACAGAGAAGTAGAGTGTACAGAGAAGTGACCATGCTTCCAAAGGATGGATCACCATGCGCACTCTGCAGCAATGTTGCTTCCGCTTCCTTTTCACTCCCACTTCTGCACTCCACTACTGTGCACACCAAGCTGTTCGCATCTCATTTGTCATGAGCAAAGTGTGTGGCTGCAGCAATGTTAGTGTGTAGAGTGCTGGTTCTTTGTGCAAGTATTACTGCAAAAGGAGATATGTTGCTGCATGCAAGAGTTCTGCACATAATCTTGTGTTTGCCATTCCTTTCGTGGTTGCTGTGTTCAGTTGCTTCTCATCGTCAAGATCTATCAGGATCAGACATAATTTTTCATTTGTCATTGTTCAAACGTTCTAATGCTGTTTTATTTCTGAGTGATCTCAGATCTCTTTTATTTCTAAGTGATCTTATTATTTTGTAGTTGCAAACATATGTAAAATTAGTCTGCATCTGTATCGAATTTTGTTTTTTTTATTTTTAGATACCCCATTGCTACCTCCACAAAAAAGAAATGTAGACATTACTCAGTCGAGTATCTTGGCTATGGATTTATTCTGTCACCACAAGACCGCATGACACCTATGTGTTTGATAGATACGATCACACATTCCAATGAAAGTATGCGTCCACGCAAGTTGCAGAAGTCTTTGGAAACGTCTCATAAAGACAATAAAGATAAACCACTGGAATATTTTTGAGCACTGCAAGATAAATTTGAAACTAGACCTACCGGTACATTGAAGAAAACGTTTGTTCAGAAATCGGTTTTAAATGACAAAGATTTAATCGCATCTTACAAGATAGCCAAACTAATAGCCAAGGAAGGAAAACCACACACTAAAGGGGAATCCTTGATTTTGCCAGCAGTGTCTGTTATTTCAACTGTCATGAACCAACATGCTCAAGAAATTATCGAATCCATCCCTTTGAGAAATTCATCAGTGTAGCGGTGTATTGATGAAATGTTGAATGCAAAATGCAAAAGATGTTAAAAACCAACTAGTCTCACAGTTAAAAGTTCAGAAGTTTGCTTTGCAAATTGATGAATTGTGTTTTCTAGATAACACAGCAATACCAATAACTTATATTAGATATTTGCATGATGACAAATTGAAAGAAGAAATGCTATTTGCTTGAAAGCTTAAAACAGATACTAAAAGTGAAACAATTTTTGAAGAAGTAAAGAAGTACTTTGGTGAGAAAGATATCCCTCTTAAGAACATTCTGGCCTATACTATTGATGGTGCTGCTTCTCTGACAGGTAGATACAGAGGATTTTTTGCATATTTGAATGGTGTTGTGCCAGAAGTATTCTGTATTCACTGTGTAGTTCACTGACAACACTTGGTTTCAAAAACACTAGCAGGGTGCTTGCATGAGTCTCTACAGATTGTAATAAAAGCAGTAAATTATGTTAAATCAAATGCACTTCAGGACCGCCTGTTTCAACAGCTTTGTGAGGACAGTAATGAAGACTTCACACACTTATTATTGGACACAAAAGTCCGTTGGCTGTCCAAAGGTAACTGCCTTTGTCATTTTGTTGCTTTGTGGGACTCAGTTGTGACATTTTTCAGAGACAAGGAAATGGAAGAAAAAATGACCTCCACTAAATGTGATATATTTTAGCTGTGCGATGTCTTCAAAAAGCTCAATTTTTAAACAAACAACTACAGGGCAGGAATTGTGACCTTTTTTTCAAGCAAGGAATTATTATAGGGTTTCTTGGAAAAATCAAGCTGTATGCCATCAATATTGGATGTCAAAAATTTGCACAGTTTTCCTCTTTGGCAGCAGTTAGTGATGAATTGAAAGATGATGAAATAATTGTGTATGTAAATCATTTGAAGCAACTGTATAATGGAAGTTCATATAATGGAAGTTCAACTGTATATGGAAGTTCATTCCCATGATCTGCTGGACATGGATATTCCTACCCGGGTAGTTGACCCATTTGCTGTGAATGCTGCTGATGTTGATGTTTCTTTGCAAAAAGCGCTCACAGAGCTACAGGACATAGAAGCCAAAGTCAAGAAAAACACCATTTGTGGAGAAAGAGTACAACATCTAAAAAGTTTCCACAGCTTTGGGACAAAACAAAATTGTTTTTCATGCCATTTCCTACTTTGTATTTGGTGGAATCAGGTTTCAGTCGTGTGAATTATTTACTCAGCCAAATACGAAATCGCTTTAACATAATGGACAGAGGTAATCTTCAGTTATCCCTCACAGCAATAGAACTCAATATAAAAAACCTTGTTTCTGGTCATCAAGTATAAAGGTCACATTGATCGAGAAATACTTAAAGTATAAATTTTTATGTAATTGTGTTTTCTATAAATTATAACAATTATAAATAAAACATGTTCTATTTACAAACAAAACATTTAAATAATTACCCTTCTACTAGTAGGACAGGGGGGCCACAGGAAGGAAACAAGGTGGGAAAGGAGCCATGGTTGGAAAAAGGTTGAGAAACAATGATTTAGAAAACTAATACTCCAGAAATATCCCATAGTTCTCCAAATCAGCTTGTTATAGTTTAAGAGTTTTCTAAAGCAAACACACTACCCTTGCCCCTATGCAAATCACTTCACAAAACATCTCTTTCTGTCTTCCTCAGTCAGGAAAATTCACTAATTAACAATAGAAAAGACAGGCACTTGATGCTGGAAATAATCATGATTGCCTATTGCCCATATATTCTGCATTTCAACTGGCCTTCTCTTTTACCGGTAGTTCTCTCACTTTCCTAAATTAAAAAAAAAAACTTTTGACATCCTTTAAGTTAAATGCCATTTCAATAAAATAAAAAAAAAATTCTCAGTAATATTGCCTCTGATTTTTTTTTTTTATCTAATGCAGGATAGTAAGAAGATACAGTATTCCTAACAATTCATTGGAGCAGAATACCCCAAGGGGGCATGCTTGCCCAAAGCAGTCTCTTACAGTAACAAGCACAAGAGAGACACTGTTCTCAATTTTTCTTCTAGTCTTCATTTAACTATAAAAATATACATCATAGGAGAAAACATATTCTGCATATAAACTACTCCATTAAGGACACTGTAAGTAATTCCTAACCCTCTCATGTAATCCTTTCCTGGAAAGAAAATTACATTTATTGAAAGAAGCACTAGCCTCTATAGTATGATGCTATTTAAAAAATAGTTGAGATGGCGCATGGTACAACAACCAAATAAAGCACCTCTTCATGAAAAGTAAAAAGTATTGCATGAAAAGTTAAAATTCCAAAGGCTACTGAAGTAACCACATTCTTATCTTTAAAAATAATTTGCCAAAAAAGAAAAAAGAAAAAGAAAAGAAAGAGAAAAAAATGAAAATGAAAAAGAAAAAGTACCATCTGTCAGTAGTGGTAACATTCACTGGGTGACCTTGAGTACACTGCACACTCTCAGCCCCATAAAACCCCATGATAGGTTTGCAGTTCATATAAGTCAGAAATGAGATTAAGGCACACAAAAATAACACTCATTTATAATAGGAAAATATTTGTCACATCCTTAAAAAAAGCTCCAGGTATGATCTCAGTCAGGGATGGGAATAATGTGTCTCTCATAGGCCAGAAACATTAAGATGACATGATTCCTCCCCCCATCTAAGTATGCTTTATGTTAATTTTTCATGTGCCTTCTGTGATCTAAGATACTGCCTCTCAAGCCGTTGAATGTGCAAGAGCAGCAATCTCCCCACCCTCAGTGTCCAGCGACTGATACCATATCTTCACCATATTATCAGGTGTTTCTTTCTTTCCTGGAAACTCACAGTGGACTGGAAGCTGACTGACAGCTCATGGACTGGCACCAATCTGCAGACCACCACTTTGAATAGCATTGATCTAAGATACAAACTGTGGGTTTTTGGGAAAGTTGGGGAGGGAAGCATGAAGGTCTTTTTGTGCTTATTACTGTGCTGTAGGGCTGGAGTGCCCAGAAGTCAAGCGTGTTGCATCATTCATATCTGTCTGTCTGTCTCTCTCCCTCTCTCCCCATGGGGGTGGGTGCGTGCACACACACACACACACACACATATATATATATATACTCCAACTCCAAATGCAAAAAGATGCACATTTTGCACATGAGAAAGATGTACATTCTGAACTTTGGGATTTGTTTTCAATACCAGAACTGAATTTAGCTCACAGTCCTTTTGCATAGACATCAGCTGCATGATATCTTCAAGTATCTTCTTTTGGGGAGCCTAATTGAAGTTGGAAATGATTTCTTAGTGGAAATTGGCAACCCCTTCTAATCAACCACACAAAATCAAAAGAATAACAACAGCTCTTAATCTACTATTTGTCCACCCTTGCTGTAAAGTATACAAATTTAAAAACAAAACTTCAAAATGTCTGTTGTATTTACCAACTGTGCAAAATACAAAGGCTGGGAACTTATATGTAAGCAGATGTGCTCAAATTTATTGAAAACAACAAACATGGATATATTTAAATCTCTTTTGAACTGTGCCCATAGTGGAGAGTCAAACAAGATCATATAATCAAAATAGATAGCAAGATACTTTGCATGCCTGTTGACTTTTTAAAAAATATCATACAGAACTTTCAACTTCTGACTCCTGGACAAAAGCCATACATATTTTGTATAGGCTTAAGATATACGCCAAGAAAACAAAATCTCCTGAATAATAAGAAACAAGGCAATAATAGTTCAAGAATTATTTTTTAAAACATCACTTTAAATTACCTGAATTCGTTTTTATGTATTTCAGCTATTTTTCTTTCCAGTTTGGGAGACTGTTTCGGAAAAATCTTAAAATCACTGACATAATTGTCCACATGCTCATCAGGGTCATAGTCACCAAGCTCAGCTGTGCAGATGAAAATACAAAAAAGAGAAAGCACACCTAATCAATTGTTACTAAACAATGCAACTAATTTAACCAAATTCTATTACGGAAGTATTTTATTGATTTATTATTCTTGTTTGTACTTTGGCTTGAATATTTACTGAATGAAGTGATTTAAAACTTTTCTTAAAAAAAATAGATGCTTTGTGTATAAATGGGATTCTGTTCATCGTCTTTAATGTCGGCCACTTCCACCTAGACTTTTATAGCGCTATTATTCCACTTTCAACATCCTATGGAATCCTGGAGTTTGCAGTTTCGGGAGGGGCCCCTCCCAAAACTGCAAACTCCAGGATTCCATAGGACGTTGACAGTGGAATAATAACGCTATAAAAGTCTAGTGCAGAAATGGCTGTTCTGTTGGCCATTTCTAAACCTGATAACAATTTGGAGCCTATGTACCTGAAGGAATGGCATCTTGTCTCAGAATACAGCTGTACCTTAAGGTCAACTGTAGAAGCCTCTCTCTGGGCATCCATCTCTTCAAAGTTTAAGCAGGTGGTCACTGGAAAAAGGGCCTTTTTGACTATGGTACTCTGCCTTTGGAATGCTCTCCCCAGGCAGGGTCACTTGGCACTAAAGTTCGTGGCTTTTCAGTACCAAGCAAAAACCCTTTTATTCCTGAGTTTTTTAAACTCTTGCTTCTCAAGCACAGAAATGCACAAGAAAACAACTGTGTTTGCTGGTTTAAAAATATGTAAACGGTTCAAGATGGGCTTTACAGGTATGATCATCAAGTGATTTTTAACAGTGTCTCTCTCTCTTCCTCTCTCTATCTCTCTCTCTTTTTTTAAATTTCATTTTGAATACTGGTATCCTGCCTTTGAGCTTTGTCAAAATTCACTGTGTAGCTTCCAATTTAAAACAGATTATGACAATCCAGTCTAGGCTTTGTAAGATAAGATATACACAGTCTTTTGGATGCTCTTATAGTCTCTTCATTGTTCCCTTGACTGTTTCACAAGAAAATAAACAAACCAGTATGTAAAATTTCTTCCATTAAGTACAGTTTCACATTTTGTATGATCTGGAAAACTATGATTAACAACTTTGGAATAAGCCAAGATTTTAGGATAGTTAAAATATTCGTTTTTTGCAAAGTAGTATTAATTATTGTTTTCCAACACAGATGTAACTACAGGCAATAGAACAATTCCTGGTTTGTTTCCTTTCTCATGTGAAGATGGGAAAAGGCGGTTGGATGTAATACACAATCAAAATACTTTTTTGTATCATGTAGCTGAGATATGCTTGTCTGAACACTTCCAGGCAATAGGAAATAAACTAGCAGATAAATAATTGTGTGTTTCTATTTATTTATCTGCTAGTTTATAACAATATTTGCTATCCACTGCTCCCCAAGAGTCAAGGCAGAGTACAGCGTAGATAGAACTAAAAAAGCAAAAAATCACTGAAGTTCAAAAGCAGCCATTAAAACCCACTGATTTTTATGAACAATTACTGAAGGACTGATACTATATCACTTGTATATAAAGTGAAGTAGAAATGTGGTTCACATAAGAAATCCATATACAATAAATATAGGGACAGGGGCCAGGATTATGAATATCAGCCCTTCCCTTAACCTCCATCCATTCACTAGAACTTGTTAACAGGGCTTAAGTTCAAGTATGAACCTGTTACTGCTACATGAGTTTATCATGCACAGATATATTATGTGGATGGAGCTTGAAGCAGAGGAAAGCCAAACACTATTGTTTCAGCTCTATGCCTAATTGTGATTGGGCTGAATCCAAACTAAAGTAATCATTGTTCGTTCTACTGATATCAGCAGGACATGCTAGTCATAGCTAAGTTAAATCCCATTGATTTCACTGAGACAGACATTTGGTCAACTTAGCCTACATCCAACCAAACTGATTTTACAAAATATTCATAATGCTTTTAATACTTCAGTAAATACTCCTGGCCTAGGTACCATGTTGCTGTTCATATCACTTACCTTGGACGATGCAGGCACCCAAGTAGGCTGCATCCGAAAATGCACACAGCAAACGGCCATGGAAAATATCTCTTTTGATTTGTAGATATAAAAGGTACCTGCATTTAGTAAGTAAAACAATTACTTGCCTTTCTATATTTAATTTACTTTTATTTTAATTTTATCATTGCAGTTCACACTACAAAGTATCCAGAGAGGCAGTGAAGAAAATAAAACTTAATCTCATAAAAATCAAACTGCTGTCAAGAAGTATTTATTCATGATGACATTTATTATGTCCTCTCAACTTACTAAGTCATGCTCCAAGAAAGAAAGAACAATAAGTACATTACTCATTATAGTAATTTATTAAAGTTAAAATATTTAATTTATATTGCTTTTCTCACAGTAATGCCATGAATGTATTTTCATTCATGTAGCCAGCATTTCTGTGTTAGTAATTTAAATAGCATTTAAATGTGAAGAGATGTACAAAGAGAGAGAACAAGTTCTTCCCTCTCTCAAGACCCTACTTCTTTAAGGTCACAACTGCACATTGATAACAGATCTCTCATGGTGGGGGGAGAGGGGAAGAGGAGAGGGCGAAGGAGAGAAAGAGAGAAGAGAGAGGCAGCTATAGGCAGGTAAGATCTTTTCTAGTGGAGAAAATTACAACTTAAACTTTCTGCTTCTTAATCTGCAACTTAATCATTCCTGTGATTATTGTACCTTTTCCTCTGCAGGTAGGACAAATACTTGGGGAGAGAATTATTTGGGGAGGGAAGAGGAGATGAGTAAACAGTGCTTTTCCTATCTGGCCTTCTGCTCAAGATTTCATCTTCCCATGGCTTCACTATTTAAAAAAAATATCAAGGGAAATAGATGGGCAGCTTCGTATCACGAGTAGCAGAATGTTACAACCTTAGTCTAGGATCCAAAGAACTGGATAAATTGTTTGGTCTACAAAAGGAAGTTCTCTATTTTTTGATTCTCAAATAAAAGTCCTCTGCACCACTTAGCAAACATCTTTTGAAACTGAATGGAACTGCAGCTGAGGCAGCCTGAGATGTGACAGGAAAAAGTCAAAAATGCCATTTGGCCCATGACAACCAGCTGACCAGCCTGAAATAGCATTCCAGTCCTTTTGTGGAAATTAGCAACTTTTTAGAGTTCAAAATGTCTTGTTTTGTTTTATTTTGTTTTTGGTTATGAAAGAAGAATCCCAAGTTCAATATTAAAGGCTGTCATAGGACTGATGATTATTGGGCTTCATTTGTAACTGTTCTTTTTGGGGACAGTTTCTGTAGTAACCATTGGCTAGTCACAGTTCATTAAACTCCTTTGAAAAATCCACAACTTGCCTATTATGTATTCTCAAGAGAGAAAATTTGTTCCATTATAGGAAACTGATTCAAAACCCTTAATCCATAATAACAATGTGCTAGAAGAGTCTGCCATATAATCCTTTTGAGATACTCCACTAGCCTAAAAATCCTGTAACTTTTGATAACAGTTTCTAGCTGTGTAAATCAGTTTGCACTGATTCGTTTGCAATCTGAGAAACTGTGCGCATACTGGTTTGAGCTGATATTGATACCATGGAGAGGCATTTCACATTTCCATCTCAAAACTTATCACACAATTCTATTTTCTTTTCTTTCTTTTTTTTACAAAAACATCTCCTGCAGCTATAAATTGATGTTTTCAAGAGCTGACTTACAGGACCAGGTGTGAGATAATACAGAAAAGTTTTCAGGGAAGAATCAACAGGAGTGACATAAGTCTTTAATGTTGCCTGTTTCTGACTGAGAGCACATAAAGGCTTTCAGAATCATGCTCTTTTTGAATGATAACAAAGTTCTGGACATAGTTTGAATCAGAAGTGTAAATTAGACATATGGACAGTGCTGGATTAAAATACAAGGGTGCTCTACGCTGAACCATGTTCTGGGTCCTCCTACCTGTACCATAAATCATATCACCTGGATATATGAAAGCAGGCACCAATACTAACCATGTCACACACTTCTTCACATGTGGAATATCCTAGAGCTCAAGTTGCATTTTCATTCAGTTCCTCATGGCTGCTCTAAGCATAATGCTCTTTTTTCAGTGTACACACTCTGGCCATTTCTGCACTAGACTGTTACAGTGCTATTATTCCACTTTCAACATCCTATGGAATCCTGGCCCATCCCTGATCTGCAAACCCCAGGATTCCATAGGATGTTGAAAGTGAAATAATAGGACTATAACAGTCCAGTGCAGAAATGGCATCTGAAACAAAAAAAATGTTAGACCCCAAAACTTGAAAGAGTCGGTTTAGGATAAAGAAGGGGGAAAGACAATAAAAAGGAGTTGGATTAATCCAGCGGTTCTCAAACTTTTTACTCTTATGACCCTGCATTAGGATGTTGTGCCTTCCTGCTCCATATCCCACTCCCCCATATCCTACCCTACGCCTCTGTCTTCCTCTCTCTCACACAGGTCCCTCACGTCACACATGCCCTATGTCTTAGGGCTCTCATGGTCACAAAAGGGCATGTGCCCGCTGTGCCAATGATGGACTATTCAGAGAAGCTGAGTGGGAAAAGCATAAAAAGGGGAAAGCTGATTTTTGCCATGTCTCAGGTTGGAAGAAGGCATAACAGCAAAAGACACTCTGCATCACTGTTTTACAGAGACCAGTCTATCCCCAATGGTGCATGCACACACACACAAGTCTTGCCCTTCTTTTCCATATTTACTGTACATGCAGCCTGATTTTCTTGCACACACCCCCTTAGGGTTCCACCCCACAGTTTAAGAACCACTGGATTAATCCACTAATCCATTAAAAGTAGAAAGTTTTTTAAAAAGCACTTCCTCAGGTAAGCATATGATTTAAAATGCAATTGCATATATGTAACGGTTATTTCCCTGTTGAGTACTTCTGGAATACCCCCTCCCAAAAAAGGAGGGAGGGAACGTACTATCATACAAAAATTGTGCTTTACCATGTTTACTTACAAGATAGGCTGGAATGGCTCTCTAGTGCTTTATCAAGTTGTTGTTCATGTATAATTAAATTAAAGGCCTTTTACATGCCAGTCCATAAGACAAGAATCCAGTTTGCACTACAGCAAACTGTGAAAAACATGCCCAGAACTTTCCAGACAATATCACTCAAACCCCCTCTGACTTGGACAATATAATTAATACAGATCTAATGAATGTAATTTTGATCACTTCCTGTCCTGTGGTAATGAGTACTTTTCTTTTTTGCACAGCCCAAGGATGTGGACAAGATTGTTGAAGAAGTAAGAGCCACTGTGTGTGTGTTAAATCCTTGCCCTTATTACATCATTAAAAAAAGGCTAAGTGGGTACAAGGTGTGGTCAATGTTTCACTAAAACAAAGTTCAGTTCCATCATAACCTTTAAAGGAGAGGTTATAAAACCACCATTGAAAAAGTCCTCCCTGGATCTCACTGTATTAAACAACCCCTGGCCACTTTGCAACATTCCATTTTGGGGCAAGTTACTCAAGCATCAAGTTGGTTTCCCAGATCCAGGGGCTTCTGGATGAGATTTCAATCTGGTTTCAGGCCTTGCTATGGGATAGGGATGGCTTTGGTTATTTTGGTGGATGACCTACACCAGGAACTGGGCAGGAGAAGTGTGTTCCTGTTGTTTCTGCTGGACCACTTAGCAGCTTTCAGTACCACTGGCCACAGTATCCTTCCTGGCTGCCATGCTGGAATGGGACTTGGAGGCACTGATTTACAGTGACTCTACTCTCTGCTGGAGGGATGAACCCAGAAGATGGACCTATGGGGACTCCTGTTCAACTCTTTGGCCAGGAGTTGAACTGTCCTCCATAATATTTGACATATACATGTTCACTGGGAAAGGTTTCTGGAGTTTTAGAGTTGAGTGCCATCTATTACTCCTTTCTACCTAATCTAAGGACTGTGTCTTGGTATTAAACTGCTACCTATTATCAGTAATGGACTATGTGAAGATTAAGAAACTGAAACTTAATCCAGATAAGACAGAAGTGGTCCTGGTCAATTGAAAGGTAGAACAGGGTATGTAGCTTCAACCTGTGCTGGATGGGGTTATACTCTCTCTGAAGAGCTGGGTTCCCAACCTGGGCATTGTCCTCGAAGGTCAAGTTTCAGTAGTGACCAGGGGTGTATTTGCATAATTAGGCTTGAGTGCCAGCTCAGCCCATTCCTAAAGATGTTGGAGCTGGCCATGGTGACACATGACTTAGTTACATCCCATTTTGATTACTGTGTTGTGCTCAAATAATGTTTGGAAACTTCAGCTGGTCCAAAGAGCTGCCAACAGATTTCTCACTGGAGCTGGCTACACTGAGCACGCAACCAGGAAAGGCTTTGGATAGATCGGGGCTCCAACATCAGAGCACCCTGTGTAATGATAAATTGCTCACCTTGCCTCTTTGCTTCTGTTTTGGAGTTGACTGTTCCAAAATAAGCTTTGCTAATGCATGTTCTGTTTGCTAACATTTTAGGGATAAGTGCAAAGTCAATTCACAGAAGGATTCTTGAATAACAAGTTCCATGTAACCCTGTTACTCTTATTTGTTTCCCCAAACACAGGAGACCAGTGCTGTACAATGCCTTGCATGCTTTAAAGTTTCATTACCAGTCCTGCACACAGTTTTACAGAAAGGGGTTAAAAGTTAAGGTGATGTGCTTGCTTAACCTGTTTTCTTTTCCCTTTACAATCACTGTCTCTCCAGATGTTTAACCACACTACTCAGTTCTCTGCGAAAGAGCTTTACCATCCATAGAATAAAATACTTAATTGACACAGTCAGCAAACAGAGCAAATTGCTATGCACAGTGTGCTGTCAAAATTAGCAAACATGCTTTTGATGGAGCCTCTCTCGGGGGATGTCAAAGCAATTTTTTTTTTTTTGCTGGCAGAAATGATTTGAAATACAAATGCCCTTGACAAAAGTAATTTATAATGCTTCTTCTCCAGGCAGAGTGCCGACTTCTTTCTTAACCACAACAAGAACAACACACTATATTTTCATTTACAAAGCATATAAACAACTAGGAATAAGCAAGCATCACAAATTTGTAACAAGCAAAATTTAAGAATATTCAATAATATAACATTTCTTCAGAAACCCAAGATCTAAATCCTTTGTGAACCCCAACTTAAACAGCCCTGTTAAATCAAGAGAGACTTGATAAGTGAGTTGTATAAATTCCATTCATTCAATGGGTATATTCTAGTTGGAGCTCACAACTGGATTTAGGCTCATGTCCTTAGCTGGGGGAGGTATTAGTTGATCAATACTAAAGAAGAGTTTGTACCACATAGACATAAACAAGTTTTGCTTATTTGAGCCCATACTTTCAGCTGTAAGGCAAGTAAAAGGCAGCTAGGTAAAACAATGTCAAGGGGCCGGTTTCTGGCTGAACAATTTTTCAGTGGTTACCATAGTAATGGAATATCACAGGGTGAATCTTTTACTGATAGTAGCTGGCATTTTTCAAGCATTTTTAGATATGGATAACTAGCAGGACCACAACCACTCTCTCCTCTCCCAAGTGCCTTGCTTTCATTCCTCCTTTGTAAAGAGGAACCTTAGCACATGAAAGAGAAGTGTGCTTAGTTATTCTGAGGCAAAATTAATACAGAAAGAACTCCACTGCTATTTAATTTGGATATAACTAAATAGTCATACATACATTTCAGTTCAAAGGCATAAATCTAGTTAACTGCAGAACTAGAGCAGGCCCACTGATGCAAATTGGCTTATATAACTGTTGATCTACCATGTGGTAATTGATTCAATTGGTTTACTCTAGTTGGGAGTAATAATTGGATTTAGGCCAAAGAACAGTTCAAAGGATGCTAGACAAAGTAACCTATTAACCCTCTGACCCTGGATTTCAAGTTCACAGATATTTGAAATGCATTATTTTTCCACCTGCCTCTCTAAAATTTTGTGTGATCTTTTTAAAATTTTAAAATACTGGCAGTAAAATAAAGACAGAATTTTTCACAGGATTTTTGTATAGAACCCAAAAATACGGGGCTAGCCTGCTTTGAAAATAAAGGAATATTTATTAGATGCTAACACTATCTTATTGCCTTTCAAATCATTCATCTAAGCTCATGAAATACGGCAAGAAAGATATCCTGAAGATGTACATGATATACTCTCACATTTGGATCTAAAATAGCCAAATCATTACAAAGCAAGCATAAGAAAGGATGGCTCTCTGGTTTTCTTCAAATGTTACTGTTAAGTGTAGAATGAGCGGGAATGAGCAGGAAAAAATTAAAAGCCCAAATTTAAATCCCACCCCCCAAGTTAATTTATTTCAAGCTAAACATGGATGAAAATTTTATATAACATAGAAATTAATGATTGGCAGCATGAGAGATGACCAAAAGGAGACTTGATAAGGATGGCACCATATTTATTTTGTTTTGATGAGCACTCTCTTGGAAGAGTTTGCCTTGAAAGGCAATATACAAATTATGAAATAAATAATATGTACTTTAAATTTAGTGCTTCCTGTATGTTTACACATTTTATGAAAATTGACTTAGCTATTTTATTGTGATTACTTTTATCTGTAGATGATGTTAGCACCCTGAAAGTTGCATGACAGCATGGAACAATATAAAAACAATATAAAAATTTTAATGAAACAAAATAATAAATAAATTAAAATAATTATCAGCATACTAGTTACTGCCAAGCTTGCAGCAGAACTTGGGTGCCTTGCTTTGCATGCAAAAAGGAGTTGGTTATCCACTGCCTTCTTTTTCCCCAGCCCAATCCCAGCCATTCTGAATCTCCATTTGATTCCATACTGCAGTCTCAATCACATTTACCCAGAGATAATTCATTTAAGGCTGAATTCTATGCATGATGCCTATTGCTCACAGTGGGACACATATCTGAGTAGGCACACTTCATCTCAGGCTACCTAAAATTCCTTTGTGCTAGAAAAGGAGGAAAATAACCCAGTTATCTAGTTCAACATTTGCCTTTTTAACAGTGGCTCACCATGTCATACTTAATATAAATACCTCTCCTCTCTCCCAGAAACCTATTAAAATACCTAGAAAATATAGTAATTTAAAGTAAGCAAAAAGTGCAAATGATTAGTAGAGTGACACGGCCATGATCTGAAGTCATCAACTAAATGCAAAGACAGGGAAAAATATACCTGGTGAGCTCTTCTTTAATCTTCAGGGGCTCATGTGGGTAGAATTTCACTCTAAAGCACATGGTATATGGTGGATGAGCTGAAACATTACAAAGAAAAATCATGAGAACAGCTATATAAAACATGGCTTCTTTAGCGCTGCAGAATAGTTTGTGAGATGCAGTGCCCCAAATTAAGAACAAAAAAAGTAAGCAAAAAGCAGGCATAATGTATAATAAAGAAGTACAAAATATTAGCATAAGTGGAATACAGCCAGTCTAAACCAGCAATTTGTATTAGCCTGAAATCCTATGTATGCATTTGTGAGAGTAAGCCCCATGCAATACAGTAGTATTCATTTCTAAGAAAATAGGCAAAGAAATGTAGTATCTAAAGGCCTATAACCTGTGATGGTTTGACTAGTTAAAACGAAGTAGACAAAGTTCAATATTTGTATAGTCCTTATTAATTAGGCTCCACATCCTCCCCCAGGAAATGAGTAGATGTGTTGGCAGGGCAAACACAACCCAGTGAAATCAATGACCAGTCTGTTTCCATTCTGACAGGGGAACCCATGGGGGGCTTGAGGTAGCTGGACTTCTAAGCAACTCCCCCTGCAGCTGCAGGCCAAATTATCTATCAGGCACAATGGAATATAGCATCCAGACTCTCCTCATAGGGACAAGTTTTCTTCTTTTGCATGTATGGGATACATGCATTCAAGATAAGCTTGCTGTCCACAACTGTGTTATGAGTAGCTTTGTCCACATTCCTAAACAGAAGATTGGGACATCACTCTTTCCACAACCTCAAATGGGTCATTGTTGCATGAATTCACACCACAAGAGGGCAGCCAGATATCATGAGACACTTGGATTTCCTGAGGTTTGGAGGGCCAATAAAAAGTTCTGCTGGGTGGAGATTATTTCTTTCTGGATATATGGCAGAAAGACATTTTCTAAAGAAAACTGTCAGTGTTTCCATGGGACAGGAAGAACATGAATAAGGTAGGTTAGTGAAACACAATCATTAAATGTAATTTATTTTAGAAGTGTCCAGGCAATTCTTTGCAAAATTCTCTTCTTCATATTCTGAGAATATGGCTTACTATTGTAAAGAACAAAAAGGAGGAAAGAATGGGGGGAAAAGTGTGGCAGGAGTATCAGAGGAGGATGGAGATAAAATTATACAAAGAAAAGCAGCAGGGAGGAAAATCAAGCAGTAGAAACAGAACAAGGGAAATAAGTGGTTGATGTAAGAACAGCCTAATTACACTGCAGTATGGATTTTGATCTACCTTTCTAACTTAATTAGTCAAATATAGGGATACAGAAGCACATTTCTTTTAGCCACGGATACTTCAGTTTTTGAATACTCATGTTAATTGATCTTAAATCAGTTGTTAATCCAATTAAGGTGCACGGAAAGATACCTATAAATTACAATGGTTTTAAAAACTGGATCTTAGTTGTCAATGAAAAATCAGTATCTGTCTAGGGTGATTACAGTTTTGTTGTAAATCACATGTCACTGTACCTGACAAAGTGTGAGGAGAAAAGTGGAAGGATTAATGTCATCACCACCTCAAGACTAGTATAGATGTTTTATCCCTTTCAGACTGTATCATCTGGAATGTGTCAACATGTCAGCATACCCTTCAACACTTAACAAATGAAAACAGACATTCTTGTGAATTTTAAGCACCTCTGTTTTCACAGTAAACATAGGCCCTTTCCGCACGAGGCGAGGGAATCGCTCCATGCCGTTACCTGCCGCTTCTTCTGGGATCCGAAGCAACGTGGACTGCCCCTGAAGCCCTTCTGCAGGCCTCCTCCTTGGTCCAGGGCAAATTGGAGCAGTGTGAGGTCTGTAGATCTGCACTGCTCCAGTTTCCAAAATGGCGGCTTCCAGCTTCCAAAATGGCGGCTTCTGGTTGGTCATGGGTCCTGACCAACCGCTGAAGCTTGCCACGCCTAAAGCCCACCCTCTGCGGATCGCAGGCTTGCATTGGTGCGAGCCTGTGAATCTGCACAAGGGAGCAGGAATGCAATGGCGCGTTCCAGGAAAATAAAGACCTGTTTTTTCTGGTCTTTCAAAAACAGGCTGGAGGACCACTTGGGGTCGTTTTGGAGCGGACTGAGGTGTGGAAATCCAGTAAGTAGTCCGCTCCTAGTCCGCTGCAAGGTGCAGACGACCTCCGTGAGAGGACGCACTGCCCTGTTCTAATTGCCTGGTGCGGAAAGGGCCGTAATCTTCTAAAGCCAAAGACACAGAGAAAATTCCTTTTGCATTACTGAAGGCTCTTCATGAGACACAGTACATTAACTATAAATATTTATTTATATTGCAAAATACAGGAAGGATTAATGGTTCATTTAGGCAGCAATCCTGTGGTCTCAAGGACAGCATTGCAAGAGCCATAAGATGTAGAATTCTCTCTAATCCCGCTGTTGATGAATCGGTGCATCCACTACTGAAGAAGGTCCACCTCAGAAATCTATTGTCTGCATGTAAGGGCCTTTCCACACTACACTGTTATAGTGCTATTGTTCCACTTTCAACATCCTATGGAATCCTGGGGCTTGCAGTTTAGGGAAGGGAATTTAGAATTCTCAGCCAGAGAGCTCTTTGGTCTCAGTAAACTATAAATCCCAGAATTCCACAAGATGTTGGAAGTGGAATAATAGCACTGTAACAGCATAGGGCGGAAAGGCCTTAAGATTCACCACAAGTGCTCACCCAAAATCAACATTCCCAGCAGCAAGTGGGAATTAGCTATAATCCTACCCCAGAGACATGGCTGTGAGATGCAGCTAAGATAAATCTCTGATCCAACCCACCTCAAACCCACATTTTCTCATCCACAGCCCTTTAGAACCAGCCACTTACATACCCACCAACATTTTACAGATGAAAATCAGGACACATGTGGCCAACCAATATCAAGGTATGGTCAAAATGGCAACAGCTATTAATGAGGAAAAACACACAAGCTAGTAGAGGCTGCAGAAGTTTGCTTTTGCCTGTTACTACTGGGAAGAGCCTGTTGATGACAAAAGGAGGAAGTGTGAGGAAGAGAGAGAAACTGGGACATTTTAAGAGCAACTTAAAGAGTTTTATGACACAGAGGATTGATCCAGACTGCCCCTGCCAAATTGAGAGAGTTGGAGCGCACTTATTTCATGGTCAGTCTACAGCAAGAACAACAGCAGACAAACCTCCAGCTATTTTCCCCCAAGAGTCTTTCAGAGGTCCCTGCAGATGTTGTTATTGTTGTGTGTCCAGCTATAGGAACAGCTTGTTTGTTGCTTCCCTCAGTCTCCCCTGACCAGAAAATAGGTAGGTTCAAAGGACTGCAGCTGGAAAAAAAGTGAATTTGCAAGTGGTGGGATTTTGGTCATTGCACCATCAACAGTGAATTCCAGTCTCCACAATAACTAAAAAAGTGAACTGCAATGATATTTAGCTGACTTGCGCTATCATAATGCACCACCAGGATACCAGGCAAGGCATTCTACAGGCATTTCCTGTACTGACCAGGGAGACTTTGAATCCATGCCCCAATCCATGCCCCAGTACATGGGAATACATATTTGCATGTGCACAGCTCCACAATATGTTGATCATAGCGCATGTTGACTGTATATACGTGTTGGATGTTACATGTCGTAACAGTGCATGTGTCTAGCTAGATCTACAATCTGTTTATACACTGAGAATGCATTGAATCTAGCATAGTAACACTCCTTTTCACTTAGCATCTCCTACACTGCAGGATTGTTGTAAAGATAAAGAGAGAAAGCATAAGAATCATGTAAAGTGCCTTGGAAAAGCTTCTTCCCTGAGAAAGAAAGTTCAGATTTTACAATGCGCTTAATGTATGGTTATTTGGTAAATTCATGTTTGTTCTCTGCTTATATTTGCTCATTTTTTTCCAGTTAAGTGTGTCTGTTAGAGACTTCGTTTATTTGGCAGGGAGTTAATGAAATCAGAACATGTATATAGCAGGAAGGCAGCAAACT
Source organism: Ctenosaura bakeri (assembly GCA_948474755.1). NCBI lineage: Eukaryota > Metazoa > Chordata > Lepidosauria > Squamata > Iguanidae > Ctenosaura > Ctenosaura bakeri. Next base: position 337,178 of record CAOLHI010000099.1, read on the forward strand.
ACACCAAGTGATTTGCTAGTTTTAATGTGTTAAACAAACCCTTGTGATATTAATACTGACATAAGATGCTTCCTTCCTCCAAATACAAGTATTTTTTTGTCCAAGGTCTCTGAGTTAATTAAAGAAGGTAAAGGATACATACCTGCGCGCGCGCGCACACACACACACTTTCCTATATGTATTGTTGCATGTGCACACACACATGTGGAACACCAGCAGTTCCACTACCAGTTATCTGAGCCATCATGCAGCAAAGAACATGGATGAAGCAGTAGTATACCAGGTACATTTTACACTACTGTTCATCTGTTCTTCCCTCTGCATTATCAAATATATCTTATTTTAATCATCATTGTTGAGTTGATACTATTTTCACAATAATCAGTAGGAAGCAAACTACTTCTCCTTTTTGCACAATAGAAACAAGAACTAGTATATAACTGGCCCATTCAACTAACCCACTGATTTTCAGACAATTAAAAGGATTTTAATGCAATACTGCTTACTATTTGTACTACCCTTTGTACTACCCTGCTTACTCTTTGTACTTACCCTTTGTACTAACATAGGAGTTTATTCCTCTAAATACCTCATGGTAGCAGCTTTATTTATATTTGGCATATGGTCATATATGTGTACGTGCACACAGAAACATTTTTTCTGAATCAGGACCTATCTGCTGGTCCATATTTTTGCTATTACTCTTCAGCAATGGTAGAATGTTGTGACTTTATACATTGGTCTCTTCATCCTGAATTTTAATTTTTGTCCATTCATTCCTTTATATCATTTTGTCTCTTTTATATCACATTTAATTTTCTCATTGATGCCATTAATTTGTAGAGTTAACATTCTTCTTTTGCAAATATTGAATGCAGGGATTCAGTTGCAAAATATACTCAGCTAACTCCCTTGCTGATTGCTTCTACACTCCTCCCTCCACATTTGTGGGTTTGACCTTCTTTGATTATTTACAAGGCACCCTGGTGCCCCCCTTCCCATTCCCCTGCTTTTTGCCCAGGCACACATGTCTTCCTTCCATGAACCTGGGCAAAAGGCAGACGAATGGCAGGGAGCAACCCCACACTCGTGCCTTCTCCGGTCGTGACGTTGCCCCCTCCCATTCGTTTCCCTATCACCTGTGAGCCTGGAAAGCAGCATGCCCAGGTGAAATGCAAGTGAATGGGGAAGAAGCGTGCACACATGCAGCTGTTGCCCCCTTCCATTCACTTGCCTATTGTCCGTGAGCCCGAAAGGCAGCACAGCTGTTAAAAATGCAAGTGAGGAGGGCAGAACATGTGCATGCATGTAGCTGCTGCCCCCTTCCAGTCACTTGCCTATCACCAGGGCACCTGGAAGGCAGCACAGCTGGGCAAAATGGAAGTGAATGGGGGAGGGGAAGCCCTGGCAGGGAATGGGAGAGAGAGTGCTCACTTAGGCAGGGGGGAATTATTCATTACTTTTGCAAGGGTTCTGCACCCCAAACCCTCATGAAAGTCTATACCATAAAGTCAAAGAAATGGCAGAGCTTGGTGAAATTATTTTTGGAATCTTCAGCTCCCACAGCACGGTCATGCTTGCGACGGGATTTTGAGTTGTATTCCAAAACTTTCCCCATCTCTGGATAACAGCTACAAATGTTCCATGTGAGAAAAAACAGTGTCATATTTGGCAAAGCAAGTGTGCCAGAAGCATTCAATGATGAAGAATGGCCCATAGATAACCCAGTGGAGGCTCTTACAACTGCACAGATGGACACCTGCAAACCTGCAAAGCGGGTACATGCTAAAGCTACGGACAGGTGTCCTATTTCCCCTTCACTTTTTCAAAGAATACCCTGGATGTTATTTCCTATCTATAAAACGAAATACCTCCAGGTAGTGAAGCAGGCAGTGGAAAAAAGTATGGCCATCCGAATGTTGATGGTCTGCAACTTCCAAACAATATAGCCAGTTATGGAACAGCAAGAGTTGCAGACCAACAGTATGTTCCCAAAGTTTTCAATTTCTCTTTGTATGCTTTGTTTCTCTCACAAATCAAATTCATGCTTGCCATTTTCTCTTTTATTTTCTACCAGCAGAAGACAATGATGAGACAGCCATTTTAAGTCTTACCTACAAAGGATGCTGCAGGGAATAAAGCAAAGGAGACCATATGTGGCACAGCTCTAGCAAATATCCATATCTCATGCACAGGAAAGGCCAGTTCAGCAAAAAAAAAGTCTCCAATCCTTTTTACAACAGGCAAACACCTGTTGCCTTTTGCTTCTCTCAACCTTCATTTTTTTCTTCATCTTACACTACGCAAACTTGGCAGCTACTAATATGATGGCTCCATTTAAATTTTATCTGCCATCCTCAAATTCACTTTTGTTCCACGGAACATAATCCAGCAGTTTTCCTCAAGCAATATTATCAGAAACTTATCAGATGTGTTTCAGTACTAAACAGTAGCATACTGGACAGAAACTCTGTAAAACTTTGCCTGCAATATCTGTTGTTGCAATTAATGTAAGATAGACTCACCATCTGACAAGACTATAAAGGCAGCAGAAGCAAGATTTATTTCTTCACAAATTCCAGCAGAGAATTATAGACAAGGTCTGATAAACTCAGTCCATTATATACTAAGCAGCCAGAGTTAAAGCAGATTTGCTTTAAAGAAAGGTTACACCACACAGCTTGTCTGCCTCTTTATCATGCAAAATAAGTTTTGCAGCAGAAAAGCTCTGAGACATTTAACCTTAGGGCTAAACAATAAAAGACACAGAATACACAGTAAAGTTATATAAAAGGACCAACTGGAAGTATTTAGGAAATGGTAATTTTCATCATTAGATTTTGTTCAAATATCCTGAAGTTTTAGGTTAGGGTCATTTCAGACATTACAGTAACACATGGCTTTCTGTATTTCAGCTGCAGTTTGGTTGCCCTTTTTCTGTAAGTGCAAGCCTGAAAATAGAAAAAATGCATAGTGTGGATAGCCCTGAAAAATTACATTTCCAAATCAGACCATATCTGCTTTAAGATAGAGTAGTATCAGACATCATTTCCTAAAATCAACCTGACCTGATTTGGGAATATGGAAACTGTTGCTGTAGCTGTTAGCAAAGGGATATCAGTTTATAAATATTCATGATTGAAAAAGAGTGAAGGACTATTTTTTCTTTAAAAAAATACCAGTCTGATTTAATGAAAATGATAAAAAGTAGTACAGTGCATAACTAAAATATGGAATTCATTGCAACAGAGCCAGTTTGCTGGCCAATAGCATTTTTTTAAAGATTAAAAAAAAATTACATATGATAGATCTAGCAATAACTAGTAACTAAACTCTTCAAACTTTGTGGTTGCCAAGTACTAGAACTAGATTGGGGAACAACTCTCATCAAATTCAGATTCAGAGTTCTTGGGAGTTGTAGTCTAGTGATGGGCATAGCCAAAAGAAAAAAAGTAAGAACAAAACTAATAGCATATTTTAGCTTGAAGCTCTTACTGCCATTTCAACCGTTAAGAATGTGAAAAGCCCTATTCAAAATCTCATAGTGTCATGGGGAAGAAGATATGCTCTTGTCCTGAGCTACACAGAGCCACAGCCCAGGCTCTGTGCTACAGATTAGCAGAACTGGATATCACATTCTCACCTTCCTTGTGACACCACGTCTTTCCAAAAACCAAAGGCCAGGGAGAATACACACTTGTATATGTGTAGATCAATATCAAATGTTGAAATGAATATTTATACATCAGTGGCACAATCTGAAGTAATGCTGCCCACTTGCCTATTACAGGTATTTAGAATGCCTGTGAAGGGCAATTCTTTACCTACTTGACAGGTTTCAAGTTTTAACAGAGAAGTTCTACATCTGAGCAGATAAGAGATACATGATTGCCAACGCAGTTCAGCCCAGCCCATTGTCCCTCAGAGTCTCATCTTGTCTACCACACTGTGCAAAATATATCTCCAATTCCTGAATGGAATCTGGACCAATAATATTGTAGCATGTTGACAATATGCTGTCCTGTTTTTCATGTAGTTGGGACTGAACTGAGTTAAATCAGTAATTTGTACACATCGTTTAGAATGTGACCCAAGTTATTAAACGCATGAATCGTCGCCTTCTCCTATGGTAAAGAGAGAACATATAAATGACCCAGTGAGAGAATGGTCACAATGTAAACAAAAAAACCTACACAAGTACTCTCTTTCAACATCTCTTTCTCCTTCTCTTCTACCAAATCCACATAGCATTCTAGTATGGAAACACAATAAGCTATTTCTATGTTGCAGTCATCTAATACAGCACTGTTGCACAAAAACATGAAGGGAAAGCAAACACATTAGTGACTCATGGAGGAAAAAAAATCACCATGGGCTAACTACATACATCCATATCATGCAACAGCCCTATTGTCTAACCATCACTCAAAGAAGTGAAAGTGAAAACTGTAACGGAGTCGGGGGATAAGATGTCATATTTATAAAAGTATTCACACACAAACAGAAGCATGAATAATCAAGTTTATTGTAGCCATGAGCAGCTTTTTATCTGTCAGACAAGGCCCAGCTGGTATACCAAAGGACCCAAGGCTTTGTCAGGCTTCCCTGTCATCTGAAGCACAGCTCTTTTTGCTAAACTGGATTCATCATCATAATCATTTAAAAGGATTTTACACACCATGCTTTGCACTCAGTGCAGCATCTTTAAAGGGATGCTAATAACTTGCTGGCTTACGCACAACAGTATTCAACAGACAAAGGAACAGTAGAGATAAAAGCTCCCTCTAAGATTTCACACACAAACTGTCAACTGCAAAGACTCTAGCAGGCAAAGGTACCTCATAGTGGAGAGCCAGTTTCTCTTTATGTCCAACAAACATGGCACCAAACAGGAAAAGAAACTGATTCAGGACAATCAGAATCAATTTCACTTAACCTCTTTACATTTAAAAGATAAGCTACCTTCTAAAACAGTTTTGTTAAGAACAAAGTAGGACTTCCAACACAAGTCTGTCAAGTAAACAAACAGACTTTCATAAATGCTCACCCTCTCATATCAAAGCACTTTCCCATCTCTGCTTCTCAAATGAGGAGCAGAACATTGATGAGACACCTCTAGAAGGATGCCCTGCTTAAGGAGCATTTGACCAGAAATCATTCCTTTTAGATGTGTTGTGTACAGAGTCAACTCAGCAATGAAGGATGTAGAGAAAACACATCTGGAAACAACGAATTTAAAAAATTAATTAACAAAGCAAGTCTATATAGCATGAGAGACAAAAAAACAAAGGAGAGACAAAAAGAAGAGCACTTGGTGTTTCAGAACTCTTTAGCCTCAGATGAAGACAGACAACAATAAGTAAGGAAGCAAATATGGGTGGGTGAACAGGTGGAAGTTTATAAATTATTTACTGCCTCCAGATCTAGCCACATGCCAAAACATACATAAAATTTATACTTCTATTTCCAATTCCTCTTGCAAAGCCTACTTGCTTGGGGTCAGATTAGACCTGTCTAAAACTCTCCACAACCTCCTCTTCCCCAAAACTGCAAGTGCAAAAGGTCGCAGTCGAAATTGGGACAATGGGGCGGGGGGGGGCTTGCCAAGTCCTTATTCTGTTTTCTGCCTGACAACTACCTTTAACAGGACTGTACCCATCAGTCTTTCAAAATGGGCCAAAGAGCAGCTTTCACTGCAAAAGGCCACAGTCTAAATTGGGATGATCGGAGGGCGAGGGAGCTTGCCAAACTCTTATTCTGTTTTCTGCCTGAGAACTATCTTTACAGGCTGTACCCATCAGTCTTTCAAAATGGGCCAAACAGCAGCATTCATAGAGACGTTTTTCAGCACTGCAGTAAGGTTATCTTTTCTCCATCTTTCAGCTGCTTTTTGTACAAGAAAAAGCCACTGAGGATTCCCATCTTGTTCCATCTAGTTTGAACTTTACTAATACTATCCTGCCACAATGCAGAAAAACTATCGCCAGTGGACAGATTTCATATTAACGCTCACGAAGATTAAATGAACAATCAAGTAATTGGTACAAATGGATTTTTTTTTCATCAAGTCATTTCCTTTTTTGAAAACATTACTCTCAATATGTCTAATCTCAAATTTTCAGCAACAATCACATGTGGAGAATTTTTTTAAAATGTATTTTTATTAAAATTTTGAAAAAAGAATAAAAAAAAAACCCTCCCCGCTTCCAAGCATCTTTTTTCCAGTTCAGTCTGTTTACATTCCATACATACATTGTTTCTGTTTAACAAACATCTTACACTATAGCTTTTAACATTGTTACATTACAACTTATGCTTTATCTATTACATCATTTGTTTACATTATCCACCTTTTCATCAATCTTTCTTTATTCCTTCCTTTTCTTATTCTTTTATCCAATTCATCACTTCTTGCCATTCTCTTTCAAAGTTCTGGATTGGCTTATTTTTAAGTGAAAAGGTTAACTTTTCTCTACCATATCCAAGACTTTTAATTTCCATTCTTTTATATCAATATAATTTCTTTCTTTCCAATATTGAGCATATGTCAGTCTTGCAGCAGTTATTACATATAGCAATGTCTTCTGATGCGATCTTATTTCTCTTTGTTGCCCTAATACATGTGGAGAATTTTAGATCACTCACCACAAGCACAATTCATTCTCCAAACTTGATTTTTATACACGCGGCATTTATATACAAGCTGCCAATGTTTTCCGAATAGTTTTTAATTCATTCATTCAGTGGAAAACCCAGACACTTGAGCTTAGAAAAGTTGCTTTTTTTGGACACCTCCAAGAATCTCCCAGCCAGAATGGATGGATTTCTATGAGTTCTAGTCTTAAAAAGTAACTTTTTGAAGCTCTGGGGGAAGTAGATGTATTCATTGGCGTTGTAGCTGTTCTTATGGTCCCTCAGCTAGTGTTGTATAGTGGGCTGAGTGCTGGACTTGGGAGATCAGAATCCGAATGCTCGCTTGGCTATAAAAGCCTGTTGGGTGACCTTGGGCAAGTCACACTCCCTAAGCCTTAGAGGGAGGCAATGGCAAACATCCTGTGAATAAATCTTGCCAAGAAAACCCTCTGATAGAGTTGCTGTAACTCAGAGTCAACTTGAAAAGACAGAACAACGTATCACACCATCCATTTTTGTGTGCAATTTCACTGTGGGTTACACCACAGGGATCCCTATAAACTGATATCCCTTCACTTGTAAGTACTGCATCCTCACATCCAGGGCAGGATCATGCCCCTCATATGCAGCCCCAAGCTAACAATTACAATTCACCGATAGAATACAAAAATTTTCAGAAACTGGAAATTCATTCCTTGAACACTTATCTATCAGCACTGTTTTGAGTATGAAATATTCCAATGCCAGAGATGTACAAGCATGTCAGCCACTTCTCACACCATAAGGTTTCAAGCTTTTGTGGGCATTCCAACATTCAGTGTTGGACAGTTGCAAAAAAGCTCAGAAAAGGTCCTCTGCTACCACATCCTCCAACACCACTTTACCTTGTGGTGGAACAGGAGAAAGTGCCAGTGGTTGCTCCCCAGTTCTCAGCAGAGTGCCTCAGTTGCAGAATCCATAGTGGAAAAAATGTTTCTCAAGATCTGGGAAGTGTCATCTGTCCCTACTTTCTTTGTGGGAGAAATGTTTGCAGAATTAAGGGGAATATGGCTTCTGTGAGCAGAACTAGCCTCAACTTGATTCTGCTTCCAAGCATTCACACAGAGCCATTCTGTGTTGAAGACTAGTACTCAAATTCTTGTTCATCCTTATCCAAAGCAGTAAGTTGGACTAGATCAGAGTTGGGCAAAGCTTCTCTTTTAGGTTCTTCAAGTTCCTCTTGTTTGTTTGTTAGCCCATTAGCTATATCTTTCTGTCTATAAATAACTTTACCACAGTGATCAGATGTAGAGCAATACATTTATTGCTACCACAAAGGCTCACAAAAGACCCACTGTTGTGACCTCTGCCTCTGTTGTGACCTCTATCTCTTGCCTCACAGAAGCATGCAATCCTACCACCACGGAAAGGTAATGCGACAGACAGAAGGAAGAAAGTCACTACTACTGCCACATCCGAGGCTTCACATCTCTAAAACAACCAAACTTGAATGCAAGAGCACTTAACATCCCAAGTGCACAAACAGATGTCTCTCTCCACTGCAGGACCAAATGCTGCATGTCACCTTTGTCACTTCAGTCAGAAAGATTAGAAATAGGAATTAGAATTCTAATTTTAGAAGGACCAATTTTAAAAGTTTCCTCCAATAAACTAACATGTCTTTGTCAACCAGTAGCAAGTGGAGGGATGGTCTCCTGCTCCATATTTCTGTAATATCGCCTGCTATTCTACCCCTAGTTCTCCGATTAAGTCCTGATTCTATCATTCCATTAGCTATCATGGCATTTAGGCATGTGTTTACTTCATATACTACTCTTCTTTTACAAAGCTTAGGGTATTATTCAAGGAGTTCCTCACAAACCCCTATCCAGGGGCTGATCAAGTAAGTACCTAGTGACAGATTTGTGCACAAGTTAGGTAACATACACCTTGGAGCCTCAGATTTTCATGGACCTCTAAATACAAAAAACATACACAAATCACCACATACCAAGTTTTATACGATAATTTCCCCTTTTTTCCTTTGTTGTTTTGGCGGTTTTGTGTGTAATTCCATGGAGCCTTTTAAACTTCAAACAGCTTAGGTGCTTAGCATGTCTTAATCCACTCCATCTGCATACACTTCATTTCAATAAATTTATGGCAACAGATGTTATGGCCCCAGAGGTACAGATAAAGAAGAAGATATCTTCATAAATTACTTGAATGTTGATTATTAGCTTGATGTTGTCATTTGATATTAGTATAGTATCATTTGAAATCATAAACTGAAAGATAAGATCCTGCTTGACATTCTTAGAAACTGAGCAAAATTAAATGATACTCTGGAATTGTATATTACATGCAGTTCTTACATTTCTGAATTACTGCTATTTATCTATATACGTTTATTTTAAAAACATATGTCATGTTAGCTCAAGGTAGCTAAGAAAATATAAAGAATTACAACACAATAAAAACACTCTAAAATTGGGATAAAGAAGAAGAACAGCAAAACATGGAACAAAAATCCCCCAAAACCAATCAAACAAAATTCGGAAGAAAAAGAAGAGGAAATAGCAGAGGTAGTGATGGTTGTGGCAGTGGTAATAGTTGTAGCAGCATAGTTGTTTTCATACTATGCAGTATGAAGAGTGGAGAGAACAGACATTTTTGAACAGGAAATTCCAGAACTTATTCAATGCTCTATGTAAAGGATAAGATGTAACACAGAAATACTTTCTAATGTGATCAACATGTCCTGAACATTTTGCTTTAAAATTGTCGGATTACTTCTTTGAGGAAAACATTCAAGATTTCTCGTGACAACTAAAAATGATTTGCTGTGCCATCTTACACAAGACTGTTCTTGAACAAGCCCCTCTGAGTTTAGTGCAGTTTATTCCTAACTAAGTAAGAACTGGACTGCAGCCCCAAGTGTCTGCATTTGTGCACAGTTGTATAAGTTCTGTCACACTATGCTGGCATCCGAAGCCCATGTGCTTCTGCTTTAAAAGGATACAATGTCAACTTATTGTATCCAATACTAGTGAGTGTATGGGCATAACCTTGTATTTTTCTTAAACTGAGCATGCTGACAAGAACCATAAATTAAGATAAGGATCTTGTCCCATCTTCAGGGACTACTAATTAATTCTTCTTCTCAGGTGTCAGATCAAATCATTAGCAAATCATGGTTTGTCGTGCTGACAGATCAAGCAAGCAATCTATGTGCATCGAATCGATGCAAAATCAAGGTAAGTTCAAGCATAGTAAGACATTGTTAATCCTCTAGAACAGCAAATGCTCTGAATGAGCTTCTGGGAGTTGGCATGAATTAAATATATGAGTACGTGGGAGGAACAATATGATTCCTCACAGTCTCCAACCTGTTCTATTATTGTACACACACATGCAAACACTCCTGGTGTTCAGATCACTTCCCCAATGAAGAATCTCTACAAAAAAAAGGAGGGGCAAGTTCAGAATATTTTCTGTCTAAAATAGGCGTGGGAATCAAGCAGTCATCCAGATGCTGTAAGCCTGCAGCTCCTGGAATTCCTCACCACTGGCTATGCTGGCAAAGGCAGTCCAACAAAATCTGGAGGGCTGTATGATTTCCATCCTTCCTTTAGATGAAAAAGAAAATTTTGTCACAATTCATTCTGTCATGAACCTTTTATTTAAGAGGTAAGCAGTCTATAAAGAGGAAAAAAAATCACAGTTTTGTTGGAAAGGGCTGGAAACATGCTGTTATTAGATGAAGCCATGGCATTTTAGCCATGAAGCCACCATTTTAATATATCACACCAGATTATGAAGCGGATTTTCCACACTTACATTTCATTTGTTTGCAGATAGTCTTGTTGGGCTCAAGCCAATGCTGAAAAAGAAGGACAGAGACCAGTTGTTAAAAGAACGCCACTACTTTACAATCACGACATAACTGACAAGCCTTTTTTTCCATACTAGCTGTGATTTCCACTGTGTTTTGGGTCAGTAGTTTCAAATAGTGTAAGAACAGTGGGAAAGGAACATCTGAATGTGAAGGACATAGATCATGAGATTGCAGAATGCACAATGGATATATTCAACTTAGTTTGAAGCCTCAACAGTAGGGAAAGAAATAGGCAGTTTGGTTTCCAAATATACGTGTGTGTATATATATGTATATGTGTATGTGTGTATACACACACACACACACACACACACATACACACATACACAGCTTGTTGATACAAAAATAGTGCCATCCTCTAGGTGTCTACTCCAAAGTAAGCTTCAAAGATAAATCTCTTGGATAACAGCTGACTTAGAGGCTATCACTATAGCAGAAGTTGATAATGAGGTGTCCAGCCACTCTGTAAGTAGGATTTCACTGGATCAGTTTCATTTGGTGAGTACTGCTCATTTGGACATGCTGCTAGGAGGGTAAGTAAGGAAGACACCTTGTCTCTGTCCTTCTTGGTTGGTCAACCAGGGAGGAGATATAGTTAGATCTCAAATACCATACATTATTATTGTATTTCTCAGGGAGAGAAGTTTTCCACCTTGTTTAAAAGAAGCAGTGATGCAACTTCTTAACAACTATAGACCAGTATCAAATCTTCCTTTTCTGGGCAAGGTGATCAAGAGGGCAGTTGCCTTGCAACTCCAGGTAGTCTTGGAAGATACACACTTCTCAGATCAATTTCAAACTACTTTTAGAAAAGACACGGAGTTGATACCACTATGGTTGCTTTAGTGAATGATCTTCACCTGAGGAGTGTGTCTCTGCTGGTGCTTTTGGACTTCTCAGCATCTTTGATACCATCAACCATGATATCCTTTTGGAATGCCTGAGGGATCTGGAAATCAGAGGGACTATGCTTCAGTGTTTCCAGTCCTATCCTCAGGCAGCTTCCGGATGGTGGTGCTTAGGAACAGCTGTTCCTCAAAAAAGAGCTGTTATATGGTGTACCATGGGGCACCATTCTATCCCCAATGCTATTTAACATCTGCATGAAGCCAGTGGAAGGGATCATCTGGAGACATCAGATAAGGCGTTATTAATATGTTCGTGACACCCGAAAATACTTCTCTATGCCTTCAATAACAGCATCAACCAAGGATAATGTGTCTCCTCTGAATAAATGCCTGGAGGAGGCAATAGGTTGCATGAGAAAAATAAAATGAAATTGAATCCGGACAGGATGGAAGTGCCTACTGTCAAGGGTCCTAACCTGGGTTTGGAGGTGTGTCAACCAATCCTGGATGGAGTTAACTCCCACTAAATGACTGTATTTGCAGCTTGGAAGTGCTCTTGGATCTGTCACTTCAAATGACAACCGTGATAAATATGATGGTCAAGAGTGCTTATTATCAGCTTTGGCTGTTAGGAAGTCCTTGAGATAGTAGTGCGGTGCTGGTAACCTCAAGGCTGGACTTCTACAATATATTGTATATTTGGCTACTTCTGTACCAAGTTTGGAAACTTAGTTGTTCAAAACATAGCAGCCAGATTGATTACTGGTACATCTAGGAGTGACCATATTATATCAATATTAAAATCACTCCAATGGCTGCCAGTTAGCTTCTTGGCGAAGTACAAAGTGTTGGTTATTACTTTAAAAGCCCCGCATGGTTTGGGTCTGGGTTACCTACAGGATTGTCTTTTCTCATATAATCCATCCCATGCATTCAGGTCTCCTAGGAGACATCTACAATCAATCAGCTAAAACTAGGCTAACTGTTATCCAGAGGACATTTTCTTTGGCCACTCCTGAACTGTGGTATGACCTGCTGGAAGGGATCTGTTAGCCTGAGATACTGTCTGTATCTAAATGGGCAGTAAAGATCAGTCTCTTCTGGAGGGCCTACCCAGATTATTTTTAAATTATGGGTTTTAATGTATTTATTGATGGATTTTAGTATGTTTTGGTTTTATATGCTCTTTTAACTGATGTTATGCATTGTATTATTTGTTGTTGTTCCCTATCTTGATCCACAGGGAGAAACAGGTATGAAAGAATTATTGTTATTGTTCACTATGGAATTTAACTGAACTGCGTCAGTGTGTATAGGACTAGAGCCTAAGATAATCAGTGTTTCTTAAATAAATTGTACTAGAAATAAATTATACTTCTACATAAGAACTTGGAAAAGTCATTTTCTGACCACAGCTCTCAGAATTTCTCAGCCACATATTATTTATCTATTTAAATTATTACTTTTTTATCTTATTTTTCCCAAAGAATTCTGAGTTCTTCAGCTCTGTCCTTCCCAATGTACAAACACTCTCCTCTCAACAACTTTCTGATAGACTAAAAGGATGTAACTAGATATCTCAGGATGCAACTTTAAAAATTGCAGGTGATACTAAATTTGATAGCAGAAACAGCTGATGAGGAAAAGGGCACGCTGACACTTAACTACATCTTTTGTATATGGTCAGTAAAATTTGCAGTCTATTTTTTTTCCCTGTAAGCAAAATATCTCCACAATTAAAAGTACTATCTATGCCAAAAAAGCACCTGTCAGAAACAGTGCTGTGCAATTACTTAGTCTTTTCTCCCAGACCTAAATAGTACGCTTTTAACTTCCCATTTTCCCATTTCATGCCTTTTATACAGACCACACTGTAAAACCTTCAATTAAGAATAATTTATAGTAGCATTTTTTTTCAAAAAAAGGACCCAAATTATTCACTTTTATATAAAAAGATAAATGTACCTTTTTTCATAAATACTTAAAATATATTTCTATATTGGCCTTTTGCATTTATTTAGAGATATTTTCTACCAGCTGTGAACTTCTCAGCTTTAATTAAGGAGATTGGAAATAATTTATAATAATAAAAAGGAGTTACTTTTAAATGAACAAGTAAATAGTCCTTTCTGAAGGTAATAACATGAACAACTGGAAGCATGACACTTGAAGAGGTTTACATTGCAAACTTGATATTTTAACAATTGTCATAAAGGCCACAAACACAACTATTCAATATACACTGTATGTCATAAGCAAGTCCCAAATGAATGTGAACAGGGCAATTTTGTCATGATCTACATGCATGATGATTGATGATGACGACAACAACAACAATGACAACACTTGTTATGCTTCCGGCCTTCCTCTCAACCTTCCTAATGCCGCAACCCTTTAATACAGTTCCTCATGTTATGGTGACTCCCAACCATAAAATTATTTTCATTGCTACTTCATAACTGTAATTTTGCTACTGTTATGAATCGTAATGTAAATATCTGATATGCAGGATGTATTTTCATTGTTATAAATTGAGCATAATTAAAGCACAATGATTAATCACAAAAACAATACGTAATTATATATTGTGAAATATTTATTTCTAATTACAAATAAATGAAATTTTGTCTTGAAGCATGGTGTAGCATGGGTAACAGTCTTAATATAACAACAGTAAACTACATTGCTACATTTTGCGACAGTGTGCGTAAAAAGCCAACATCAGTGCAAAGGCTGAGATTGCTTCTTTCTCACCAGCATCCTTTAGGAAAAATACAAAACAATGCAATGGCAACATTTCTCGTGGGCTTCTTCTCTTGTGTTCTGAGAAGTACAATTATCATAGGCCATGCTACCTTTCTCAGGCTTGAAAAAACATATGGTAGTTCCTAAAGATTCAGAGGCCAACTTCTTGCCTCAGATAAGGAGGTGTACAGAAAATATAATTTTTTAAATTCTGCTACATCTAAAACAGTGTCACAGTGTTTTACTGTTATGATTTCCATGTACTGTAGTTTTAATATAGTATTTTATTTCACTTCTTTCCTTTCTAGAATTCTTATTCAATCCTGTGCTTTCAGTACTATTACAAACATGGCTGGAAATCTCTTACAAAGTTTACTTTTACAAAAAGGCAAATAAATGTAAAAGACATATTGCTTCAATAATAAACAAAAAAGATATAGTGACAAGATGCCATTTTCATGTGTCCTGTATGCATATTTTTCACATGTCTTGCAGAAATTCAACAAAGGTTCCAAAATGCCAAACCAAATGGGTTGGATCCAGATACCTGCAAGTGGAATTCCAGTCAAAAAGACTGCTCATTGAAGGGGGATGGCAAAGAGATCACTTTTACTGATTTCTTCTTCCCATCACAGCTGTGTCATCTGCTCTACAGCACTCTATAAAGCAGGCTGTAAAGTAGTGCAAAAGGAAGAAAAAATCAATGTAAATTTCAACTCCTTATTCCTTCTTTCATCAGTTTTTTCCCCCACAAACAAAAGGAATCTCTTCAAATAGAACAAGAATTCTGGTTCAAAGCCAATATACAAGTCAGTCTGCCCATTAATACACGATGCAAGTGTATTACATGTTTATTTAATTTCTAAAGATCAGCACTGATAACCATTCATTTAATTTCTAAAGTTCCACACTTGGAAAGCTCAACCTATCCTACGCCACAGCATTTACAGGGCTAACACATTGCAAGCAATGCCAGTATACAAGAAAAAAAAAATCTCAGAACCACATTTTCAATGGATCCCCCTTACTATTCTCTTAAAACTTTCACTTAAAAAAAGAGCATAAAAGGGTTGCCTTCTCTTCTTCTGTTAATATCCAGTCCCATACCCATTTTCCGAGCGAGCCCCCAGGAGAGCGAGCGCGGCGGAAGGCTGCGGCCGGCCGGAGACGGGGCGGGAGGAGGAAGCCAAGGAGTGGTCAGGGGTCGGCGGACCGGGCGCCCGCTCCTGCCTGCCCTCTCCCCTTCACTCACTCCTCGCCAGCCCCCCCTCTTCCCCAGCCAACGACAGCCGCCGAGGCTCGGCCCTCTCCCGCCGCCTCCCTCCTGGAACGGCGGGGGCAGTGACGCAGCAGCGCGTCCCGCCTTGCCCCCCAGCCCCTCGAGCAATTGCTCCCAGGCATGGCCTGGGGCCAGGGCGCTCCCCAAGCGGGCGTGCGTGCACGCGGGCGGCGAGAGGAGCCCGATGAGCTGTGGCGGCCCCTTCCCCTCCCGCAGGGAAGGGAGCCGCAGTTCCGCCCGTCCTCCCCATCACTGCACCGCACCCCCCAGGGTCGCTCCTGTGACAGTGAGCCCCACGCCTGGCACCACACCCAGCCTTCCCTGCGTGCCAGACCAGACGGAGATGTCGGTGTGGTTCACCCCCAGCTCGCACTTGACCACGGCCAGCTGCATGGCATGCAGGCACTCCGTCTCGCTACTGCCACCACCATGGCCATCGCTTCCATCTTCGCCTGCGCTCGGGGTGCCTTTGGCCTCGCCCGCCTCCTCGGAGCCCAGCAGCTGCTTAACGCCTTCGAGCAGCTCCCGGGCACTATACTTGGAGCGATAGGGCTCGGTCTCCGGGTCCTTCTTGGACTCCACGTACGAGAGGCTGAGGGCGCTGCGGAACTTCTCGCAGATCGAAGCCCACTCCGAGGGTGCCGCCATTTCTTCCGTCATTCGTTCGGCAGCCTTTCTCTCAGCGGGCTTTAATGGCGCCCACTCTCACCTCTCCCATCGGCTAGTCCACATGCACAGTCAGAAAGTGTGAGAGGGAATGGGCTCCCGGCTCTCACTGCCATGACTTTCTTCCCTTAGTTAAAACGGGGGCAAGATGGTTCGGGAGCGTCAGAAGCTCAACCTGAGAAGGGCTTGAAGCGAGGACAGAAAGGACATGGTCCCCCAGAACATTGTTAAAAGTCTATTTTCCACCACTCTTGTACCTAAAGCTAGTGAGAATTACTGTATACTCCAACAGCAAGCTCTAGACTATGTGCCTCCGTTCCTAAGACCATTGGAAATATGTTTTTTCCGATGGTCTTAGGCGACCCCTGTGAAAGGGTCGTTCGACCCCCAAAGGGGTCGCGACTCACAGGTTGAAAACTGCTGGTCTAAGGACCTCAGAAAGGCAATGTACAAAATTCATCCCTCATCCATTTTATCTTCATGATTGTAGGTATATCTGGTATCTATATTAAGCTCAGGGCTAGCACAATATGAGCTTGCAGTAGAGACAGGATGTTCAGAGTGTTCTTGTGACGTTAAAAAAAAGTCCTTACATTTATTGTCTTATGAAATCCATCTTAGGATAGGAAAGGAGACAGACAAAAGAATTTGATCTATATTTGGTTACAGGAGCCCCTGAAAGTCAACTCTCAGATGTGGGAGTAAGCTAGCAT
The DNA here is from genome assembly GCA_948474755.1 of Ctenosaura bakeri. NCBI lineage: Eukaryota > Metazoa > Chordata > Lepidosauria > Squamata > Iguanidae > Ctenosaura > Ctenosaura bakeri. The sequence continues at coordinate 353,939 of CAOLHI010000099.1, forward strand.
CCAGTATTGGGGTTGGAGCATCACAGATGTCTTCCCAGACAGAGGGAACAAATGCCATTTCCGCACTACACTGTTACAGTGCTATTATTCCAATTTCAAGATCCTATGGAATCCTGGGGTTTGCAATTTAGGGAGTAGCATTTAAAATTCTCAGCCGGAGAGTCCTTTGGCCTCAGTAAACTACAAACCCCAGAATTCTCACAAGATGCTGAAAGTGGAATAATAACACTATAACAATGTAGGGCAGAAATGGCCAAAGAGATTAACTTCTTGAAGAAGGAGGAAGAGACTTCAACAGTTAAGAAGGAAGCAAAAGACTTCAGTACAAAGACCAAAGAAAGATGCAAAGAGGTGAAAATGAAGAGGTGTTACCTAGGCTCCCTTCTCTCACTAATCACTTTATACAAGCATTGATGCCTCTTCACTCCCAACACTAATAACACTGTAAGTCACCAGAAGTCAGAAAGGATTTGAAGATACACAACACCAAGGTAAATTAGAATGAAAGAAAGTTCCCGTCCAGTACCACTCAATAAGCTTTGTATCTGTCAGGAGTCCTCCATGTTTGTTGTTTTAGGATAGCAGTAGCCTGGGGAAATAGTGATAGTAGGCTGTTAACTTTCCCAGGTGCCAACCATTCCTTCCGGCTGGAATTTCAAAGGAACCATTTGGCATGATGACGTTCGTCCTTTTACAACTATCTCAGGAGAAACTTGCTGTTTAAGTGTAAGGCGGGGGGAAAGCATTCCATTCTCGAGCTTTAACGTCTGATAGACAGTATCATTCACTATGTTTCAATAAATCTTCTACTAAAGTTTATTGCTACGTTTGAGGGTGAATCTGTTCCTGACAGAAAGCTCGAGAATCTTTTTTTTCCTAAAATGCATCAAGTAGTGGATCAGTTAATTACTGAAGAAGAACGAGGATCTGCAGAATCTGATGGAACTGCAGAGACCGAAGCGTCCATGGATACCAAGGCAAATTTACCGCTGAGCGAGGCTATGAAAACCCCCACAAGCGGCCAAACCTGGGTCTGGGGAGAGAAGCCGCTTATGTCGGTAAGACAACGCAGAAGGGCTGCTAGATGGGACACATCAGCCAAAGACCTTTCCTTTCTGGCGGAAATGGCACGAATGGAAACAGAACTGGAGAGAAAAGATGAGGAGATACTCGAACTCAAGACCATGTTACGTGAGATGAGCATCCGTCCCTCGCAGACATTGAGAACACCAGCACGCGAACCACGAGCGGCTGTGCCAGCGGCAGGCACCCCTGGTCCGCCCCAGCAACCAGCAGGGCAAGCTCCAGCGCCACCGCTACTCAGAAACGTGGGAGACCTGAAAGCGTCCTTCAACGGGAAGGGTGAGAAACTCTCTTTCTTTATGACTATGGCAAATAATTTCATGGTCGATCATGGCCACCTCTTTCGGGATGATGCAGCCCGAATTAGATACCTCAGCCAGAGAATGAAAGGACTGGCAGCTGACTGGGTAGCGAACCTATATGACACCCGCGCCCCCGAAACCGAAAATCTGCAGCTCTTCATGAACCATTTGCGTGAACGGTTTGAAGACCCCCATCTACTAGAAAAAACTAAATATCAACTAAAACAAATGAAACAAGGCAGGAACGACGTGGGAACATATTCGCGTGAATTTAGAAACCTGGCCACCAAAGTGCAGTGGAATGATGAGATTCTTATCGAGTTATACAAAGATGGACTAGATCCTGATATCTTACACGGGTGCCTAATGCAGGCCAACCCACAAACCCTGCTAGGTTGGATCAGACTAGCTACTGAAGTGGAGGGTATAACCCACACTGTTCAGTTGAACCGACAACGACAAGACTTAACCAAACGACAACCTCGCCGTCCCACCTTCCTCAATGTTGAGGAACGAAACAAACGCCTCCGTTTGGGCATGTGTTTCACCTGTGGGAAACCGGGTCACCTTGCCAACAACTGCACCAGTAACCAAGCCACGGTGGGGACTAAAGGAGCACGAGCAGACCCCAGGAATAAAGAATCTACACGTCAGACAACGGCCATCAAACAACCGCTCAGACGCACTCATAAGGACCCTGCAGCAGCGACAGGAGACTCCGCTCCCGACGGTGAAACCTCTTCTTCGTATTCCTCGGACACAGATGGGGATTCTGAACCCGACGGTGGCGGTTTGAAAGCAGCGGGAACAGCTGTAAGTACTCCTAAAATTCCCCATTTCTATACCACGGTTACGATTACTGGCGGAGATGGGACCTTGCATGTACATAGGGCACTAATTGACTCTGGCTGCTCCAGAAGTTTGTTACACCCCAAATTGGCCAAGACCCTTAAAACTCTATATGAGCCTTTGGAACGCCCCATCAAGTTAACTCAAATGGATGGGACCTCAATGACTGGAGGAGCAATAAGCGAAATCACCATGCCCATCTCATTTCAAATGGACCAAAATAATTATAGCATGCGGTTCCTAGTTCCCAAGGCGGTGCAGTTCGAATTGGTCTTGGGAATCGACTGGCTCCGTAAATATAATCCCCAAATAGACTGGACCGCTGGCACTCTATCCTCTTCCGAGGCAAGCTTCTCTATTGGCCATGAAGAATTGCAACAAATTCCTTCGCACTACCGTGATTTACAGAAGGCCTTTCATGAGAGGGAGGCTGACAAATTGCCCCCCCACACTGAATTTGACTGTAAATTGGAATTGATTGACGGAGCCTCGCTGCCTAAACCAAAAATCTACCCCATGAGCCAGCAAGAACTCCTTGCCCTCAAAAAGTTCCTTAATAAAAATTTGGCTCGTGGCTTTATCAAGCCTTCTACAGCCCCTACGGCGAGTCCTGTCTTCTTCCGAAAGAGAAAAGATCCCGGAGCGGATCCGAGGCTGATAGTTAACTACTCTGCTATTAACCAGGTTATCTCTTCCAATTGTTATCCCATTCCCCTGATACGGACCGTTTTAGACCATCTTGTTCAAGGAAAATATTTCACTAAGCTTGATCTTAAAGAAGCATTTCATAGGATTCGGATGGACCCAGACTCTGAATGGCTCACCACCTTTGCAACCCCACTGGGGAATTTTAAATGGACGGTTCTCCCCTTTGGATTACAATCTGGACCATCTGTGTTTCAGATGTTTTTGAACACCATTTTCCACGACTTATTGTATCAGGGGGTTCTGATTTATTTGGATGACATTTTAATTTATGCAGACTCCATGGAATCTCATGTATCATTGGTTCGGGAAGTGCTTCGACGGCTGATAGATAATAACCTCGTAGTTAATCTGTCTAAGTGCCAATTTGACACCCAAACCTTTGATTACTTGGGTTATAGGATTCAAGATTGTTCACTTAAAATGGACCCTTCGAAAATTAACTCTATTTTGCAATGGCCCGTCCCCAAAACTTTGAAGCAACTGCAGCAATTTCTTGGCTTTGCAAACTTTTACCGGAACTTTATCGAGGATTTTGCAGCCATAGCGCTTCCGCTTACTAACCTGTTACGGAAACCTAAAGGCGAATCTACATGTAAGTCGCACAAACTTCGTTGGTCCCCTGAATGTCAGTCGGCGTTTGAACATTTGAAATCTAAATTCACTACAGAGCCATTGCTACTTTTCCCCGACAGTGCTAAGCAATTCATTGTGCAAACAGATGCTTCTGACTTTGCCATGGCCGCTGTTCTTTTGCAACATGACTCTGAGGGAGCACTCAAGCCTTGTGCTTTCATTTCAAAGAAATTTTCTCATCAACAAGCTAATTGGCCTATTTGGGAGAAAGAAGCCAAGGCTATTCATTTTGCGCTGACCACTTGGCGACATTTACTTGAAGGGGCCCGACTCCCCTTTGAAGTCTGGACTGATCATAGAAATTTGCAAGCCTTGCAGTCGGTTAAGAAACTCTCCCCTAAGCAGGCGAGATGGGCTGAATTTTTCCAGAGGTTCCGGTTTAAAATTGTTTTCAAACCTGGCCGTTCCAACCAATTGGCGGACCCTCTATCTCGCCTTCCCTGTTTTGAGGGACCTTCTGCTACGTCCCCCCCTCCAAAGCCTTATTTCCTGCCTCCTCCCTGGCTTCTCAAGTAACTACTCGCACATTAGCAAAAACAAGGCTTTCTGCCTCCTCCCTCTGTGACTCCGCTCTCTGCGATGCTATCGTTCATGCAGCGCATGCCGACTCATGGCTCCCGGCAAATAAGGACAAAATTGAGTGGGTTGACAATCTCCCTTTCTATGGCACCAAGGTCTACGTCCCCCCTGCTGCCCGTGAGCATGTACTTCATCGTCATCACGATTCCAAACCTGCTGGACATTTTGGGTTTTTGAAGACATTGCATGCGATTCGCCGCCTTTTTTGGTGGCCTGGACTAAACTCCTCCGTGCAAACTTACATTAAACAGTGTGCTACTTGCAACGTTTCTAAATCGCCCACATCTAAGCCTCAAGGGCTCCTACAACCTCTGCCTGCTCCTTGTAGCCCCTGGTCGGTTATCGCATGGGATTTTATCGTCTCTCTCCCCTCTTCACATGGCTTTCATGTTATTTGGGTTGTTACTGATCACTTTTCCAAGCAATGTCATTTTGTTCCTCTAAAGAAAGTACCCAATGCTGAACGACTTGCTGACCTATTCGTTCATCATGTATGGAAACTTCACGGACTACCTTCGGTGATTATTTCGGACAGGGATCCAATTTTCACTTCCAAGTTTTGGACCTGCCTCTTGAAAACCCTGGGAATCACTCAGAAACTCAGCAGTGCTTATCACCCCCAAACAGATGGCCAATCTGAGCGTGCTAACAAATCTCTTGAACAATTTCTTAGGTGCTTTGTTTCTGAAAACCAGAACGATTGGGTTTCGCTTCTCCCGTTTGCTGAGTTTGCTGTAAACCATGCTGTTCATGCTTCTACTGGGAAACCCCCGTTTGAAATAGTTTACGGCTTTCTTCCTTCTCCTTTCCCCCCCTCACCCTCCCTTCCTCTGCTCCTCCTTCTGTTTCTGCTTGGGTCTCTAAATTTTCGGGCATTTGGCAATCCGTTTCGGATGCTATAGCGTCTGCAAAAGCTTCTCACAAACGCTTTGCCGACCGCAAACGGCAGCCTAACCCCTCTTACAAACCCGGGGATCTGGTCTTTCTTTCCTCTAAGCACATTTCGTCTACTTCTCCTTCTAAAAAACTTTCCCCTCGATTTCTCGGTCCTTTTCCTGTGAAAAGAGCTATTAACGATGTTTCTTTTGAACTGGATCTCCCTTCTTCCCTCAAGGCAATTCATCCTGTCTTTCATTCCAGTTTGCTGAAGAGAGCCCCTTCGCTGGATTCTTCGCCGACTGATGTTCCTCAACGCCCCGATTGACTTTGTTATTACTGCATGGGTTTCTTGTATTTCTGTTGTTCTGTAATATTTTACTTGTTTTGCGTATCTATATGTATATGAATTTTTTTTAAAAAAAAAAGTGGGGCAGGATGTCAGGAGTCCTCCATGTTTGTTGTTTTAGGATAGCAGTAGCCTGGGGAAATAGTGATAGTAGGCTGTTAACTTTCCCAGGTGCCAACCATTCCTTCCGGCTGGAATTTCAAAGGAACCATTTGGCATGATGACGTTCGTCCTTTTACAACTATCTCAGGAGAAACTTGCTGTTTAAGTGTAAGGCGGGGGGAAAGCATTCCATTCTCGAGCTTTAACGTCTGATAGACAGTATCATTCACTATGTTTCAATAAATCTTCTACTAAAGTTTATTGCTACGTTTGAGGGTGAATCTGTTCCTGACAGTATCTGAGTGGTTTCCCTGAACCTAATCTAACAGTCTAACTAGGACAGCCTATACCACAGTTTCTCTTTTCCCTCAGATTTCTAGCAAAAAGACCTTCCTTTCAAATCCTACCTCTAGGATACATCTATCTCAGACACAGATAAACTGGTTTTCAGTGTTTTTATTGCTCAGATGGAAATCTCTCTCAATCTTTCATCTGGTAATTGATCCAAAAATGTTTATTAAACTGGTTCCTATGAATTTTTCTCAATATCTATCTGCACTTAATCAGAGGCTGGCACGCTTGCCCTCCAACATTTAACAGATGAAAACTGAGACATGTATGGCACAGATGGCAAAAGTTACTAATGAGGAAGAGCACACAAGTTGAGAGAACACTTTACAGCACTTTGCTTTTTCCTGAGCAAAAGCAAGACTCTGTCCTCTCTTTTTCTCTTGCCTCTGTTGAGTTAACTGAGTGCAACCTGCTTTGTAGTTTGAAATCAGTTTGCCACAGTTGAAGCAAGCCAAGGATAAAAGGGAGAAATGAGAAGAGGAGAGAGAAGCTGGGACATTTTAAAGGCAGCTTAAGAAGTGGGATGGCAGAGGATTAATCAGGGCTGTGCATGCCAAACTGGGACAGCTGGAGGTATGGGAATGCTGTCAGTGTATTATGCTGGTGTGGCGTTGGAAGTAGTAAGAAGAAAAAGAGATGCAAGTGCTCTGGCCATGAAGGAAGGAAGGCTGTGGGGAAATAGGCTACTCAGAGTTTCTGGATTTTTTCTGCCTTTCCTCACCACTGCTGTGCAACCCTGGAAACAATGCAATCGGTAGCCTAGCTCATCAGTAAGGGTTCCAGGCACTGTTTGCTTTTATTTCCAAACTGATATAAATTAACCAAAAACAACAACAACTCAGAATTAACAGAGAAGCAAATCAAATTATTACAATTAGATTCCATTCCAGCATCAAATTAAAAATAGGAAATGGGTTCCTGGCAAGAATCAAAGGATGCTGTGTAAAAATAACCACAATTTCTCAATTCAGATATTTTTCTCTCACTGGTTTGCCAATGTCATTTTTAGGTTGTGGCTCAGTTATTTAAACACAATGTTTTATAGTGGACTGGAAGAAACTGAATATCATATCTGCATTAACGTGAGATATTTTCAATATTCCTGAAGACGTCAGGCTGAAGACAATTAGATAATCTTTTATTATTAAGTCAATGTGACCTCTACATCTTTTTTTAAAAGGATGGAATTGCACCTGCAGCAGAGTATCCCATGGCTTGCTGTGTTCTGAACTGTTAGTGCTACTCACTTTCTAAGCATTAATCCCTGATCAGCATTTTAATGTCCTGAGTAGCCATTTACCAGGACAGGTGCCTTTATGTTTATTCACAATGCTGAGTAGGCCAGTTTTGTTATCCATGCCTCCATAGCAAAGAACCTCAAAGCTGGAAAGATTATTTCAGCTTTAAAAACATTCTTTTTTAAAATGCAAATTATTTAAAAATCTTGACAAATATGCAGTGAAATATTCACAGTCATCCCTCCACGTTCACTAGGGTTAGGGGCAAAGGACCCCCATGAAAGTGAAAAAAACATGAATAACTCTAGGCTCTCCCAACCCATATTTAACACACGCAAAAAGTATAATCACCACATTCAACTCACTGTGGATTCCTCTGAGGCATCAGGGTTCCGTCATAAGGCAGAAGTGGGTGGCTGGTGTCGCTTACTGCTGCCCCACACCATTTTTAATAGGGACTTACTAGCCTCATGTGCAATTCTCAGTCTCACAAGGCTTGCAGTCCCTATTTAAAATGGCATAGGGCAGCAGCAGAGCTGACAGCAAATAATCTACAAATAATCAAAACTGCAAAAGTGAAACTTGCAAATGTGGAGGGCTGACTGTATTTACACAAGCTATTCTAACTTCTACATTAATTTTGCTTTGAGAGTGTTCCTCTCAAAAACAGAAGTGATTAGTTTGAACAGACTCTCTCAGGTCATCATGCAGTTCTCTTGCAGAGTTCAAATGTATTTGGGGAAGTCCAGAAAATTAGCATCATCCTCTAAACAAACAGTGACTTTGTAATAAGAGAGGAAAATATAGAGAAATTTTCCTGCCTACTTAGATAAAATTTATACTCCATCAGCATGTATAAAAAGATGGAAGATATCCCTGATGTGTTGTACTATGAACCTGATCTTCAATCTCACCTGCCATTCCACTATCTAGTCAGCAAGACTGGTCCTAATCTTTCAGAGCTTTTCAGTTTAGACAATTTACTATCCTGAATAATTTTGTCTTATCTGCAAACTTTGCTGCCTCACTCATTATCCTTGGCAATAGAGCCTTTCCAAGCCTCTTAGTAGCGTTGCCTCCTTCCCACCAAAAACAAAACAAAACAGCCCAGATCCTGTTTCTCTAAACAACAGCCATCATTTGTTCAATCTCATCTTCTCCTTTGGAAATTTTTCATAAGAGAACCCATCCCCATGCTCCATAAACAGTATGTTCCACTTGTACAGTACAGTGGGCCCTCCACATTCCACATTCGCAAAAGTTCAGAGCACAGAACCCTCGTAAAAGTTGGAAAATTGCAAATACTCCCCCCCCCGCCCATGATCACAGTCCCATTCCCTTCCAGGGCTCTGGTGCGAGGGCCTTCCTTCTCTGCACCAGGGCCAGAGGCAAGGGAGTGAGAGGGGAGTTCTGGATGGGTATGGGTGAAGGAAAGTGGTGCACAAGTCTCTCCCTGTCCATTTCCTTACCTTTTGCCTTGGCACAAGTCCTCAGTGCCAGGGCAGAGGCAAAGCAATGGAAGGGGAGAGCTCTGGAGCGCACAAGGAAAGGATATCTTCCCCAGCCCCACTGCCTTATCTTTTGTCATGGCACCAGTTCTCAGCACTGGGGCCAGAGGTAAGGGGATGGGAAAGGGAGCTCTGAAGGAAAGTGTGCGCTGCCTTCCCCCTCCCCATCCTCTTATAACAGAGCTTTCCAAACTGTGTGTCATGACACATACGTTGGCTGCAGTGTGTAGGTGTGTCTCATGAACATAATGGGTAGAGGGGCTGCCTCTTCCGCTGCCATCGTAGGCCAGGCCAGACCCACTGGCCCGGGTCAAGGAAGACCCCAGTGAGGGCAGTGGTGGGCCAGGTTCAGGTGGAGGGGCTGCCTCCATTTACTGAATTCCTGTGTCATGAAATGATCGTGTCTAAAAAGTGTGTCACCAACATGAAAAGTTTGGAAAGCTCTGCCTTATCTTTTGCCTTGCACGAGTTCTCAGCACTGGGGCAGAGGCAAGGGAATGGAAGGAGAGAGCTCTGGAGACACGTTTGCCTTCTTTCTCTATGCCAGCAAAACGAAATGGAATGAGAGAAGGAGGAGGTGGAGGGGGGAGAGGCACAGGCACCTCGCGAATAATCAAGTTCATGAGAGTCTAACTCACAAATGTGGAGGGAGAACTGTATTTTGGCAACCAGTTGGATGTAGTGGTTACAGAGGTGGACTAGGAGTTAGGAGAGCCAGGTTCATTCTCTATTTGGCCTCTTCCTACAACTATTACCTGCTAGCCAAACCACCACAGATAGTTCCAGCTGTGATCTTAAAGATAATTCCTCCACCACATGGTTTCAGGGCTTAGAAGAAAAGTCCACACTAGCAACAATTATTTTTCTTTCTAAACTCTACAGCCGAACCAGAGGGAGTACTATTAGTAAAATGGGAGCTGAGAAGCAAAGAAGCCAAGTGTCTTCTTTCTATGCCAAGGCAGAATCCAATGAAAATCAGAGGGGGGAGAGAGAGAGAGGACAAGCATACTGCTAGCTAGCTAGTGATGATTTTGAATGCAACATGTAGATCAATTCTTAGGGTACAATATAAAAAATACCTACCCAGAAGCAGGCCTAACTGAATTTCATGGAATTTATGCTCAGGTTGTATGGCACTGCAGATTTTAGCCCACAATTTACATTAAGCACTTTTCTGTTTTCAGCTGATCCTTTTACATGGTGATGCTGCATTTTTCCCATCTCTTGTCATGGAATTTAATTTTTTCAAAATTCTATACCCATCACTTTTTTTTTCCTTCCCCCTTTCATGGTGATGTTATGAAAGAAGTCAGGACAACAGTCAGAGTTTGGGAAGAGAAATGCATACTACCCACCTAAAGTATCTGTAGTTGTTCAGAATAAATATATTACATATTATATATATTTTATATAGATTGCTTGGCATAGTAACCTTAAAAAGTAAGACATTGTTCTGGGCGACCAATGTTAGGAGCTGGGATTGGACCTAATCCAGGCCTCTCCAAGAGATCCATCTGATTTCATAAATGGTACAGGGTATCAGTGCAAAATAAGACTTTATTAGTGATTAATGGATGCAGCAGGTGTTTACAGAAGAAAAAAAACTCACTTCTCCATGCTAGTGTTGCCAGAACATCAGATTACAGGAGAATGCCCTAGATGCCCTCAAGTCTGCAAATGTGTGCAGTTACCTCGCACCTTAAGGCCAGGACAAGTGTGCAGTTAAAGGCAGAGGACTTTAATAAAGTCTGAACTAGTGCTTAAATGTGAGTCCCCTAGTTCTAGAAGTTTGAAGAATGGAAAGAACAAAGCTCAAGAAAAATTATTTTTACATGGCTCTTTTAGCTAGGCCACAACATTCTTACAGAAAAACAAGTGCTTAGCTCATCTTCTTGTACGCTTGATTACTCTGCCAGGATGAATTGTTAAGGCCTAACTCTGCCAAATACAAAATAAGTCCTTCCATGCTACTGTGCAGCTGTGTACTAGTGTCTGCAATCCAAGCCTGTACTTTAGAACCATATCCTTTGGTGACAAATGTTATCCTAACTGCACCAATGAAACAAATAAACATTATAATATTATGGAGAGCTATTCTGCATACCCCATTTGTATGTGTGGCTTGCATTTAATTAAGTTTACATATAATTATACAACACAGTTGAGTAATCTATGAAACCCAAAGCTTGAATCTTTCATGTGCCATAAACTTCAAAAGTACCCAAATAACTTTCTCTTTGTCATTCTCTCTCTGCTCTCTTGGTCATTGGACACCATGAGGAAATACTAACCTCCTTTTTTGTTTCAGGATCATGAAAGCACCAAAAATCTTTGTAAGAGGAATGAGGAAAAATGGTTAATCATTGACTATCCTGCACCAACTAGGGGGTTTGACTAGCTGTCCTTCTACTCTATTATTTTTTGTAGATGCTATAGGCCATTCCCTGCTGGATAGTCACAAAATGGAATAATAGCTTTCGATGCTATACTGCTTCAGTTTTCATATAGTTCATATATTTATTCTTGTGGACAGACAGATCAGAGACTGCCACTTACAGCCACTCAGCAAAAAGGTGGAAGGAACAACCGCACAGGACATGGTACCCATATCTGGAAATTTTCTAGTTGATACTTTCTACTTATTCAAAAATTACAGTGGATGTCAAGAAAAATGTTACTGCTTTCTTCAATTTGTATCTTCTAACTGCTCTAGTTTATGCTTCTTATTTATGTTAGAAAATAGATGAAGTACTAGCTTCTGAAGTGAGGAGGAAGTGGAGGGAAGAAGCAAAAGCAACAACAGACAACCAATACCAAACATGCATACTAAACTAGAACTCAAATACTAAGAGAGCCACAGTTTTTAAGTGAAGTAAGTGATACATTGGCCAGCAATTGAAGTTAACTTCAGTATGTAATTGTTTGTTTGCATGTATTAGTATTCACCAAATAACCTGTGCCATTAGGAAGAAGGTGCTCTGTGCTATCAGTCAGATAGGCATAAATTATAAATGGAATGGTGTGACGTTCCATTTTTGTTTCATTTTCAAAGGCACAAACTGTACAACTATTTTTAAATTGCCAGAGTATTGCAGTGCTGAGCGGTGCATTTTGGTATTAAATTATTTAAAACTGTTTTTGCTACAACTGCAATTCACAAGGGAACTGTTCATAAAAAGCCAGCTCCTTTTTTTATTTGTCACATTCATATAAACACTGAAGAGTTCCTAACCCTAAGAAAGGCTTGGAAGACTTATTTTTGCTCTCCTCCTCCCATCATCTTCCCATGCAGTGGAGAATGGTGCCTTACTTGTCAGGGGTGTGGTCAACCCACCCTGGTCTTTATTCCAAACTTCAAAGAAGCTATCCAAGTTGTTGAAGGTCATGCTCCCAAAAAAGGTTTAACCCCCTGGATAGCCTACAGTAAAATCCAGAATGCAATTGGTCCATCCCTAATATTGAAGCCACCGAAAGCTGCAGCCCCAGTGACTATGCCAGGTTGGAAATTCTGCAATTTGTAGTACAAACAGTAGCTTTTCACAGCTCCAATCCTAACCTGTTTTGCTTACATGAAAGGCACTCTGTTATGGCAAAAAATGCTTTGGGGTACAAGCCTTTGAATGCATTAAGTACAAGGACGTTTTAAAAAGCTTCAAAATGATATTGATCCTATTGATCTCATGCAGTCAGAATGACTGCTTGCTTTGTCTGTAAAGCTCTACAGAAAAGTCTCAATATGCAAAATCCCTCCTCTCTTTCTTTCTAAACTAGCAAATATACAACAAACCAGCATTCATGCTTCTCTATTGATGTGGGAATTGGGAAAGTATGCTGAAATATTAGCCTTCCTTCCAGAAGTAAAATGTGCCCTAAGCTGCCATGAAAGGATGCATTACGGAAACAAGGAGATCCCAGAATACCAATCATAACAGATTTTCCACTTGATGGAAGCTAAATATTTAAAAGCCATGTTTCTTACTACCAGACTTACTTGACACACTGTTAGCATTACTTAGAGGAAATGTTATTCACACAGTCAGTGTAGAGCTGTGCCTTTCCAACAGAATGGATATTTATACAAATATGCACACATATAACATACATATGGAATAATATTACATATATTAAAGTGTTCAGAGCAATGGTTAATTCTCAGTCTTTTCTCAGTACAAATCTGCAATGGTAGGTGAATTCACTTGATTTATTCAAATGCACAAGCAAGGCCTTGTAGCGCCTCAAACCAATTTACTATATCGTGAGTTCTGACTAGAAACCACTTCCAGCACACGCAGCTAATAAAATTGGTTGCTGTCCTCAAAAGCTTATGCTTTGCTAAATACATCAACCTAGTAGTGCAATTTTTTAAAAAAAAGTCATGTGACTCCTTAAAGGTGAACATAGTGGACCTACCAAAATGTTACTGGGGTTCAGGCCTACCCAAAGATAGCATATGATATCGTTTTGATATCAAACCATTCGGCTTTCCTCTGCCACCCCACTCCACGTGTTTGCGAGGCCTCCGGACAAGCACGTAAACAGGCGCGGCTGATAATTGCTGGACATTCCATTCTCCACCCAAGCAGGCCAGACAGAGCCGGTTCGTCACTTCAGGGACCACTCCGGCAAACACCTCGTTGCTTATGCACGATACTAACAAAGGCTCCCAGCCCCGAGCAGGTAGCCTCACAAAGCTGTACTAAGTGCTCTGCATTTGCATGCTGGCTACGCTATTGTTAATTCGACCCTAAGCCAATCATGCTAAACTCTGACCTTTCCAAAGCTTTGTCCCGCTCCTAAATCGCATTGTTCTCACCGAGTAAGGTATGGCCTGCAGTCACAATTCACCCATGTTACTTGACTAATGGCACAAGCGGGGATAGAAAATACCCGTGAAGAAATAACGCACTGAAGATGAAGCCATCACAATAATAGCAGAAGACTCTAAGTAGGATCTACAGCTCTACAAAATAGACTGTTCACACTTGTCTGCGATTGATGAACAAACAAACGCTATTAGGACATCAGTGGGTATAGCAATATGAAATATAAAATCTCTAGTTTTTATTACTGCTATAATAAAAGTTTTAAATAAATTTTATAAGATTAAAAAAAAACCCGATTCCGAGACCATCCTCGGATCACTCCCAAGTTCCAGATCGCCTTGCTGCTGCCGTGCCTGGCGAGCCTTCCCCTCAGTTCCAGTAACTGAGCCCGCTCAACCCGGGATCGCTCCGGACTCCCATCCCGCCTTGCTGCCGCTTTGTCTGACGAGTTCCCCTCAGCGAACCGCGCTGAGCTTCTTCACTGCACCCCAACATCACTCTCAAACTACAGGACTACGAGACAGGTGTCGTATCACCCATTTCCCTCCGAAAATCCCTATTTCCAATTCTTTAGTTAGCTGTGTGACTGTGTTGTCTTTAATATTTGTCTGTACTTAATAAAACATCATTGTTGCTATTTTAAAACCGTCTGACTGCTTGACTGACCTGACCCCGTAGACGCTGGGTTGCAAGATCCTGCTAAGTTACCCTACCTCTCGCTAGCTTTAGTGAGTGCTCCAGCTAATTTTCCCCCAAGGTTGTGTCGTTGTTGTTTGGTTATTTGGGCGCCCCTCCTGGGACCCCCCAGAGAACAGGGTAACAAAAAAATATTTAAATTACTGGTTTCATCCACACTGATAACCAATTTAGTAAAGAAGATGACCCAAGGATGTGAACTAAGGTATACATTACAGAAAACAGCACAGGGGGAAATCTAGTAAGAACAGGTTGCTTACCTGTAACTGTGGTTCTTCGAGTGGTCATCTGTGCCATCATACACTAGGAGCTTTCGCGCCTGCGCGGTAGCGTTCGGAAACTTCTAGAGCTTCTTCGCTTGGCGGGAACCCCTCCCCCACGCCGGTACTGCGCATGCTCCTCCCGCCAAGCAACGGTCTCTCCTCAGTTCTGTCATCCGCCGTAGAACCTACAGGGACCTGAGAGGAGGGGAAGGAAGGGCGGGTGTGATGATGGCACAGATGACCACTCGAAGAATCACAGTTACAGGTAAGCAACCTGTTCTTCTTCTTCGTGGTCTCTGTGCCTTCATACACTAGGAGACTGTGTAGCTTACCGGTTGGGTGGTGGGTCAGGTCCTAGAGTACGGAAGCCAGCACCTCACGTCCAAACCGAGCATCTCTGCGCGACCGGCAGTCGAGCCTGTAGTGGCGAACAAAGGTCGATGGCTGGGACCAGGTCGCCACACGGCAGAGTTCGTGCAGGTCTACTCCTCGCAGGAGGGCCGCAGAAGTTGCCACAGCTCTGGTGTAGTGGGCTCGAAGCAGAGCTGGCGGAGGCTTCCTCACGAGCTCATACGCCAGTTGAATAGTCTGTACCACCCACTTGGAGAAGCGCTGGGTGGACACCTTGTGGCCCTTCCAACGTCGTCCGTAGCAAACGAAGAGATGCGGTGTCTGTCGGAAGGGACCAGTCCTGTCCTTGTAAAAGGCAAGGGCCCAATGGACATCCAGGGAGTGAAGGGACCGCTCCAACGGTGTCATCGGGTCTGGGAAGAAAGCAGGCAGGATGATGTCCTGGTTGAGTTGGAAGCTGGACACCACCTTCGGCAGGAAGGAGATGTCAGGTCTAAGGACCACCTTGTCTCTATGGAAGACGAGGAAGGGCTCATCCACCCGGAGAGCTGTGATCTCACCCGCTCGTCTTGCCGAGGTAACAGTAACAAGAAAGGCAGTCTTTAAGGTGAGCAGCCTATCATCCGAGGTCGCCATAGGTTCAAAGGGCGGCTTCGTAAGCTGCGATAGCACCAGCAACAGGGACCAGGGCGGTAGCGGAGGCGATACCGGCGGGTAGAGATGTTGCAATCCCTTCAGGAAGCGCTTAACGGTATCATCTCTGAAGAAGGCTGACGTTGAGGATCGTGGCGGTTGGTATGCCACGATCACAGAGAGGTACACCCTCAGGGACGGGAACGCCAGGCCCTGCTGTCGAAGATGAAGAAGAAAGTGGAGAACGGTGGGGACCCCGGCAGGCGATACCGGCTCACGCCTCTGTTCAGCAAAGGTCAGGAAACGTTGCCACTTGTATTCGTAGTTGCGACAGGTGGATTCTTTCCTGGCCACGATGAGGACGTTACCGAGCACGGGATCGTCAGTGCGATATCCTCCAGGCATGGAGGGCCAGGCGTGGCAGGTCTGGATGGAGGACGCGGCCGCTGGAGTAGGAGAGCAAACCCGGTGTCGGTGGTAGTCGGAGGAGATCGCCTTGTGCGGCTCGTAGCAGGGGTGTGAACCAGTGCTGCCTCGGCCAGTACGGGGCCACCAGGATCGCGTCGGCTTGGTCGGCTAGGATCTTCGATATCGTCCGACCGAGAAGCGGGAACGGAGGGAACGCGTACAGGAGTTCCCCTGTCCACGGAAACTGGAAGGCATCCCCGATGGAGGCGCGATCATGGCCCGCTCTCGAACAGAATCGGCTGCACTTCGCGTTTTCCCTGGTCGCGAAGAGGTCGATCGACAGTTCGTCCCAGCGGTCTCGAATCAGTCTGAACGCCTCTCCGGAGAGAGACCATTCGTGGTGGGATGAGGTGTCCCTGCTGAGGGCGTCTGCTGTGGTGTTCTCCTGCCCGGCAAGGTGAACAGCCACTGGATGTATTTGTAGGTGAACGCACCAGTCCCACAGATCGAGGGCGATGTTCAGCAGAGTTGTGGAGTGAGTCCCTCCTTGTCTGTTGACATAACAGACGGTAGTGGTGTTGTCTGTCAGGATCAGGACTGTGCGGCCGGCGACGACGTGGCGGAACGCCCGTACAGCTTTCGAGATGGCAAGCAGCTCGAGGGCGTTGATGTGAAGAGCCGTCTCGTCGCCGCTCCATCTGTCGCGGACTCTGAGATCGCCACAGTGGGCACCCCATCCGTAGAGGGAGGCGTCAGTCGTTACCGTCACCCTCGGTGTCGGCTGTTGGAAGGGCATCCCTGACAGCAGGTTGTCCCGTGATTGCCACCATCGGAGGGACGAGCGGACTCCTTCTGGCAGCTGCAATCGAATAGTCTGTTCGTCTCGCAAGGGGTCGAATATGCGGATGAACCAGTGTTGAAGGGGTCTTGCCCTCAGCCTGGAGAGGTAAGTGACAGCGGTCGTCGCGGCCATGTAGCCCAGCAGCTGCTGGATCCTCCTCGCGGACAGAGTGGAAGCCGCGTGTGCGTGGACGGCGGCTTGGATCAAGATCTGCACCCGAGTCTCTGGCAGGTACGCCCTGGCGGACATGGAGTCCAGAGTGGCGCCGATGAAGTCCAACGTCCTCGCCGGCTCGAGGTGGGACTTCTTCGGGTTGACCTGTAGCCCGAGACGGGTAAGGAGTGTCAACATCATGTGGACGTCGTGGTAAAGTCTTTGTTTGCAGGACGCCACCAACAGCCAATCGTCTAGGTAGGGGTAGACCAAGGCACCCTTCGTCTGCAGGAACGATACCACCAGGGCCATGCATTTGGTGAAGACCCTTGGGGCAGTCGAGAGTCCGAACGGCAGCACCTTGTACTGGTAGCAGATGTCGTCGACTGTGAAGCGGAGGTACCGTCTGTGTTGCGGGCGAATGGCGATGTGGAAGTAGGCGTCTCGGAGATCGATGGAGGTGAACCAGTCCCCTCGATGGAGAAACGGCAAGATCGACGGTAGTGTGACCATCTTGAACCTCTTGGGGCGGATGTAGTAGTTCACCCCTCTGAGGTCGAGGATCGGTCGGAGGGTACCGTCGGCCTTCGGTACCGTGAAGTACCGGGAGAAGAAGCCGGTGGTTTTGGCTTTCGAAGGGAGCCGTTCGATTGTTCCTTTTTGGAGGAGGGACTGGATCTCTTCCAGGAGGGCCGAGCTCGACGGGGTGGAGTAGTAGACGCCTCGAGGCGGAATATCTTGAAACTCGATGGCGTAGCCAAGACGGACGATGGAAAGGACCCAAGAGTCCATAGTGACATATTCCCACTCCGACAGATGTCGAGCTAAGGTCGGTCGGTCTCTGAGGGCTGGTGGAAGGCTGAAGAGAGGATGTTGGAACGGCCTGCGAAGCAGGTCAAAACCTGGACTTCGCGTCCAAGAAGGACTTCTTGGAGGATCCCGGGCGCTGCCTGAACAAACGTCTAGCAGACGATCCCGAAGAGGGTCTCGAGGGACCAGACTGGGTCGACCTCTGGAAGGACGAGGTCGACGACTTCCTCCACGACTGGCGGAAAGCAGGCGGCCTGCGGGCCTGCGAGGCTGGATGGAGGCCGATCTTTTGGCCGTCAGTCTCACCTTGACGAGGTTGTCCAACGATTCATCTGTCGATGCGTTGAACAGTCCCTCACCATCGAAGGGAAGGTCTTCGATCCTCCTTCGGGTGTCCTCCTGGATATCCGCCGGTTTCAACCAGGCATGGCGACGCAAGCCGACGGATCCCGCCATGACCCGAGAGGCGATCTCCACTGCGTGCTGAGAGGAGATGATTTGCTGCCGGGAGATAGCCATAGCCTCGTTGAAGATGATCGAGGTGGCCTGGCGGATGTCGTCCGGTACCGCTTCTATGGCCGGTTGCAGGCGGTCCAGGACTTTACGCAGGTATGCTGCTAGGCAAGCCTGCGTGTTAGACAGCCGAATATGCAGGGAGGCGGCAGAGTAAAACCTCCTTGCATAGGCATCTAACTTGCGGCCTTCCTTGTCCGGTGGTGTGGTGTGCTGTCTGCCACTGCCCTTTGTCTGTGCTGACTCAACGACCACAGAGTTAGGTACAGGGTGGTTGAAAAGGTAGGAAGCGTCCTCCTTCTGCACCCTATACAGGTGCTCCAACATCTGTGGTATCGGCTGCGCTGAGGCCGGCCTGTCCCACGCGGACTTGACAACCTTCGCAATCCTTGGCAGGAGAGGCAGTGGGGCGGTGGCGGGTTGTCTTCCCTCGACCATCGAGAAGACCGGGTCGTCATCCTCCGGCTCCGCGTCCGCAATCCTCAGGCCAAGGGTCGAGGCCATTCGGAGCAGCATCGCGGAGAACTGGTGGACGTCCTCCGGAGCTGAATCTGGGACCGGCTCCCTGAATCCCAGAGGAGGAGACTCCTGTGAGGCTACATCCGAGGCCTCCGACTCCGCGCTGGAGTCATAGGACTCGGAGCTCGGTGAGTCTTCCCGTCGCTCCCTCTCTGGCTCCTTCACTGCAGTCGTGGACTGTGCCTTCTTAGGCTTGTCCACAGTAGAAACGGCGACGGTGGCAGTATCCCATTTCGGTTGGGCCACAACCGACTTCACCTTTTTGGTGGTGACAGGTGTAGTCTGGCAGGCCGTAGTGGTGGTAGCCTGCTTCGTCACCACGGACTCCACAGGGCGCGTTGCCGTAGCCGTAGCCCTGGGAGGTGGCGATACCGCTCGGTACCGAAGTGAAGGTTCCCTCGCTCTACGGTATCGGGGTGAGGGAGAGCGGGTAAAGGAGCGGCGGCGATCCGATGGCGAACGGGTTCCATCTCTACGGTACCGACGCTCCTCTCTCTGGTGAGCGGGAGCGGGACCGACGTTGCTGTTGAGGTGACCGGGACCTCGGAAGGTCTCCCAGCGTCTCGGGTCACGGTGGTACTGATCCCGGTACGATGGAGAATGTGACCGGTAAGAAGCCGGGCACTCTCTCCACTCAGATTCCCTCGCGTACCTGGCCACGTAGGACGCCTAGGTGTATCTGGAGGCAGACGAGCGAGGCTGCTCCTCTCTCGTTTCCCAAGGAGGCGGTAATCTTGGCGGCAGCTCCGAAGAGCGGGACCGAGATCTAGCAGAGGTCGAGTGCTGCTCCGGGGAAGCACAGACTTCTCAGGACGGTCTCTGCTGCAGGTCAGCCGACCCGCGACGGCTAGAAGGGCGGTGGTGTTGTCCCTCCACCAGGGTTGGAGGTTCTTCCACAGGCGAGTCCGGACGTTGTTGGGGAACGTCCTCGATCTCGTCGTCCGACAGATCGACAGGCTCGCCTCGCCCTCTCGAAGGCTCAAGAGTTGGAGGAGGAGTGGGAGGCTGAACGTCCCCAGCCGGGGAGCGCTTCTTCTCCTTCCTCTTCTTCTTCTTGTCCTTCTCCTTACCCTTGTCTCCGTCCGGAGCAGGGCGTTTCTTATGAGGCGTCTCCTTGGCCGGAGCCTCAGTCTTCCTCGCCGTCGAGGAACCTTTAGCTGCCTTGGCAGCCGCCGACAGCTTCAGGATCCTCGGTAACGCCGATATCGGCGTTCTCGATGCCGGCACCGAGCCCGATGCCGACGAAGTGGATGGAACGGCAGCTGCCAATACCGTCGATGGCATGGTCTTCTTGTCGGCCATCTTGGAAGAGGAGGTCTCGTCAATCGCCCTCAAAGACTGCTCCCAGCAGAAGGATTTCAGCCTTGAGGCCCTGTTACGGAGGGTCTGGGAAGTAAAATCCCGACAAATTGGGCAAGTCTGGGTGTTGTGGGACTCGCCCAAGCAGAAGAGACACTCCTTGTGGCCGTCGGAAAGGGCAACCTTACGCCCACAGGACACGCACTTCTTAAAGAGCGCGGACATAAGACGACGCGACAACAAAAGGAGGAAGAAAAAGTCCAAATATACCAAATCCGAGAGGGAGTCCGAGAGAGAGGTCAGTAAACAGTCCGAAAGTAGTCAAAATTCCGTAAAGACGAAGGCCAAGCAAGAGAAATCGAGGAACAAGTCAAAGAACCTTCCGTACGTGACGGCGGACGAAAAAGAACTGAGGAGAGACCGTTGCTCGGCGGGAGGAGCATGCGCAGTACCGGCGTGGGGGAGGGGTTCCCGCCAAGCTAACAAGCTCTAGAAGTTTCCGAACGCTACCGCGCAGGCGCGAAAGCTCCTAGTGTATGAAGGCACAGAGACCACAAAGAAGAACCACCATATTGTTATAGTTTACAGTTTAAGTCAGAACCTCCACATATACAATCTAAGCAGCTATAGTTTGATTTTCTTTTTGCTTAGGAAACTGCTTGCTTGAAGATAGAGAGACAGAGGTTGCACACGAGAGAACCTATAAGGGAGAAAAAACAAAAGAGCTGACAGTGCTCAGTGACTACAGAATGCTAAGTGGCTGTTATGGAATGGGATGGGAAGCCAGGGAGGAGGGAGAAATGGAATGGAACATCCTCAGGAAAGGCATGGCTAGCTGGAACTCTCAAAAAAGCACTAAATGCTACAAGGTTTTGTAGCATGGCCCACTTGTAAGAGTCCACTGTCTGTCTATGTATCTAATCAAATGAAGTGAGGCAATCTAGATGTAGCACTAATTTGGGGATTTAACTCAAGAGCTTACTGCTGCTGTCAAAGTTTTAACAGATATAAAAGTACCAAGCAGTACATGCTACGTTTGAATACTCCACAGGCAGCTTCTCAGTTCACATAAAATTAACCTTAAAACAGTTTATTGTTGTGGTTGTGGTTGTTGCTGCTGTTATATGCCTTCAGCTCATTTCTGACTTATGGCAATCCCAAGGCTAAACTACCATGGGGTTTTCTGGCTGAAAGTGAGCAATGTGCCGAAGATCAGCCTGTGGGCTTCCATGGCTGAGCAGGGAATTGAACCCCAGTTTCCAGAGTTGTAGTCTAACGCTCAAACCACTACACCAGGCTGGCTTTCCTTAAAAGATTACTCATCTCGGGGGGGGGTTAATTCTATTTAGTACCATGACTACAGTTTTCAAAGTGTAAGTAACAGAGTCTAAATTTATGCAATTTAGCTTAGATTGCTTGTGGACATGTGGCTGTGCTCCAACAATCAAACTATTCTTCTGCGTGTCTGTGGATTTTAGCCCCAGGCTCCAAGAAGAGTGTCTGTGATGGAACATAAATTGGTAATTAGCAGAACTGTGAATTATTTTAGAATTGACAGTAGGATACATTGAAGAACAGGCCTCACTGTTACTGAAAATAAGGGCCCACTCCTAATGCACACTAGGCTCCTCAACTGGAAGCTGTATCTGTGACAAAAAAGCCGGGGGGGGGTAACACTAAAAAAAAAAAAAGAGTAGCACAAAATTCCCATTTCCATATTGTTGCTTCTTTCATGTGGAGTATACAGACCCTGTACATTCCATGCACATTTCATTAATACCCATTTTGCTGGCTTGACAGGAAGAAAATAAATTAGAACAGATGATTTGGAAATAAAAAACTTGCAGCAGCACCCTGCACAGTATGTAAAACTTGTTTCTATCCCAGGTACTTGTGTCAACCAGTTAGAAAACAGTACTGTGCAAGAGAAGCATGATAGAACTCAAATAGCTCTGCTTGTTTCTGAAAGCAAGCATATCTATCTCCTCACTACAGCTCCTAGTTGATATTAAATGAAACCAACCATTAGGAGATGTGAAGGTGGTCCATGGGTGTTAAGATGACATTAGTAACAGTATTCTGGACCCCAGTCTCTTCTCCTTCCCAGTGTGATAACTGAAGCCCCTATCAGAGCTGCTGATAACAAGCAGCAGCTGTTGGTCCCTGTTGCTCAGGATGGAGATGACGAGCAGCAGCTGTTGGTCCCTGTGGCTCTGGCTGAAGATGAGTCCTGCAGCTCAAGAGCTCCCCCTGCTGCCGTGGACCAAGCAGGATCAGATGTTCCTCTGCTTGCTCCTTTAGGGCAACAGCGATCCAGCTGTGATCCCGAGGATGCCCTGGAGCCTGTGTCAATCAGCCCACAAACAAGGCAGAAACTCAAGAGAGCTGAGCAAAGGGAGGCTTCCTTGATTAAGTTCAAGAAGTGGTGACCGGCCACACCTGTGCCTGGGCTATATAATTGCCTGCCTGGAAGCTTTCCTTTGCTTGTGGCAAACTTTCTACAAGTTCTTTCCTTGCTTCCAGCTCCTGATACCTTGGATTAATCTCTTGGCTTCTGATCCCTGGATTTTGGACTCTGGCTATGGCTTTTGCTTGTCACTCAGGCCTAGATAAACAGACTCCCTATGAGTAATTGCTTGCTTTGACTCCTCCTGGTGGGACTCTGCTATCTCTCCCTCTCCCTTTTCCAGGCTGGCTTGCTGCCTGGGTCTCTGACCTTGACAGTTGCCACAAGCCCAAAAGCTGATTTATTGTGGGAGGGAGAGTTTGTTTCTGTTACCATGGAAAAAGATGAAGCAGTTGAGCTTTCTCTGCCTGCAGTCTTGCAAGCTAATGTTGTTTTGACCCAACAAATAAGCCAGCTACAGCAACATCTCCAGCAGCTGCAGGCTGAGGTGGTGGCTGTTGCTTGGGTCAAACCCAAGTGCCCAGTAGCTACACACACACACCAGGTTTGAGGGGTGGATTCAGGACTTCCCCATCTTCTGGGCTCTATGCCTTTTGTACACATGGCTGCGAGCAGAGGAGTTTCCCAGTGATTCTCACAAAGGTGGCTTTGTTATAAGTTTGCCCTCTGGAGGTGCAGCACACTGGGCTCTGCCTTTACTGCATCAGCAGAGCCCTCTGCTGGATGATTTTGATGCCTTTGCTGTGCAGTTGCAGAGTGTTTTTTCAGATCCTGCAAAGGCACGGACTGCTAGCCGGTGTATTTGGGAGTTGAAGCAGGGTCAGCTCTCTATTGCATACTATGCCAGCAAATTCCAGCTGCTGGCGCAGGATCTGGCCTGGAATGAAGCAGCCCAGGTAGAACAGTTCCTCAAGGGTTTGGCTGACCCTATCCTGGATCAGTTGGTATTGGCTGATACACCTGCCACCTTGCAGGACCTGATCCAGCTGTGTCTGCAAATTGAGGGGTGTATCCTGCAGCGCAGGGCCAGGCATCCAGCCATTCTTCTGGCCAGCCTGCCTCCTCTGCCATCACCAGCACCTCCGAGGGAGGCGGGGGGCTGCCTCCTCCCCCTACTCCGGTACCCAGACAGGAGGCCGTGGCTGGTGAGGAGCCTATGCAACTTGGTGGTGCCCGTCCTTGTCTCTCCTTCGCAGAAAAGTCTAGTAGGCGCCAGCTGGGCTTATGCTTGTATTGTGGCCAGTCGGGACATTTTGCTGCCTCATGTCCTGCTAAACAAGGCCGGCCTACGCTGGTGGGAAACTGATTGCGCCTGGTCTTGGAGGGCCACAAGACCAGGGTGCTTTGCCTTCAGCTCCAGTCCGTCCTGCCCATATTCAAGCACTTGGTGGTCAAGGTCTTGCTCCGCCTCCCCGGGCGGCCTTGCAGATGTGGGCCATGGTGGACTTGGGGACCACCATGAACTTTATGGATCGGGCCTTTGTGGAGGCCTGGGACATTCCCATGTCTCCTATAGACCCGACTTTGCTGGTGGAGACCATCGATGGCCACCCTCTACGCCCGGGCCCAGTGACGCGCTCCATCGTGGAACTCCAGATGCTGCTGGGGTCCCATTGCGAGGACGTGGCATTCTTCGTGGCCTCAGCACCCCATTTTCCAGTGATCTTGGGGCTGGAGTGGTTGCAGGTGCACGACCCCCACATTGGGTGGTCTACGGGGGTCATTACCTTCTCTTCTCCCCATTGTGCCTCCCATCTTCAGTCAGCTCCGACCTCCTTTGCTGCAGTTTCCTCAGCCTCGCCGCCTCCGGACCGTCCGCCCAAGTATCAGGACTTGACAGACGTCTTTGATGAGAAGGATGTGGACCAGCTGCCTGTGCACTGGCCCTATGATTGCCCTATTGACTTGGTCCCGGGGGCTAAGATTCCGGTGGGCCGCATCTACCTTCTCTCTGAGCCCGAACTGGCTGCCTTGTGGGACTTCATTGAGGTGAACCTGCGGAAGGATAGAAGCACTCAACCTGGCGGTTGGGGAGCAGGTGAGGAAGCAGGGGAAATGAGACACATAATAGGTAGAGAGGTGGTACAGGAATACCTGGCCACACTGGATGAATTCAAGTCTCCAGGGCCAGATGAATTGTATCCTACGATATTAAAAGAACTGGCAGAGGTCATTTTGGAACCGCTTGCTATAATCTTTGAGAAATCTTGGAGGACAGGAGAAGTGCCAGCAGACTGGAAGAGGGCAAATGTTGTCCCCATCTTCAAGAAGGGGAAAAAAGAGGACCCAAATAATTATCGCCCAGTCAGCCTAACATCAGCACCCGGAAAGATCCTGCAGCAGATCATTAAGCAGTCAGTTTCTAGTCACTTAGAAAGCAACGCGATAATCACAAGAAGTCAACATGGATTTCTCAAAAATAAGTCATGCCAGTCTAATCTTATCTCTTTTTATGATAGAGTTACTAGCTTGATAGATGAAGGGAATGCTGTGGATGTAGCATATCTCAATTTCAGTAAGGCCTTTGACAAAGTTCCCCATGACATTTTTGCAAAGAAGCTAGTAAAATGCGGGCTGGACAGGGCTACTGTTAGTTGGATTTGTAATTGGTTGACCGACTGAACCAAAAGGGTGATCACGAATGGCTGCTTTTCATCCTGGAGAGAAGTGACTAGTGGGGTGCCACAGGGTTCTGTCCTGGATCCAGTGCTGTTCAATGTTTTTATCAATGACTTGGATGAAGGAATAGAGGGCATGCTCATCAAATTTGCAGATGACACCAAATTGGGAGGGGTTGCTAATACCCCAGAGGACAGGATCAAAATTCAAAATGACCTGGACAGATTGGAGAGCTGAGCCAAGGCTAATAAAATGAAATTCAACAGAGAAGTGTAAGGTCCTACACTTAGATAGAAAAAATGGAATACAGAAATATAGGATGGGGGACACGTGGCTGGATAGCAGTACGTGTGAAAGGGATCTAGGAGTCCTCATAGACCACAAGCTGAACATGAGTCAGCAGTGTGATGCGGCAGCCAAGAAAGCCAATGCAATTCTCGGCTGCATTAATAGGAGTATGGTGTCTAGATCGAGGGAGGTACTGGTACCACTCCACTCTGCTTTGGTTAGACCCCATCTTGAATACTGTGTCCAGTTCTGGGCACCCCAATTCAAGAAGGACATGGTCAAGCTGGAGCAAGTCCAGAGGAGGGCGACCAAAATGGTGAGGGGCCTGGAAGCCACGCCCTATGAGGATAGACTTACAGCCTGGGTATGTTTAGTCTGCAGAAGAGAAGGTTAAGAGGGGACATGATAGCCATGTTTAAATATTTGAAGGGATACCATGTAGAGGAGAGAGAGGGCTTGTTTTCTGCTGCTCCAGAGACCAGGACAAGGAGCAATGGATTCAAGCTACAGGAAAGGAGATTCCACCTGAACCTCAGGAAGAACTTCCTCACAGTCTGGGCTGTCTGGCAGTGGAATATGTTGCCTCAGAGTATAGTGCAGTCTCCTTCTTTGGAGGTTTTTAAGCAGAGGCTAGATGGCCATCTGTTGGGAGGGCTTTGAGGGTGTTCCTGCATGGCAGGGGGTTGGACTGGATGGCCCCTGTGGTCTCTTCCAACTCTACATTTCTATGATTCATCCAGCCGGCTGTCTCTCCTGCAGGGGCGCCTACCTTCTTTGTCAAAAAACAGACGGGGGATCTTTGTCTTTGCCGTGATTATAGGCGCCTAAATGCCATCATGATCAAGAACCACTACCTGCTTCCTCTCATTTCCAAACTTTTGGAGAGGTTGCGGGGGGCGCAGGTCTTTACCAAGTTGGATCTCCAGGGCGCTTTTAATCTGGTGCGCATTCGTCAGGGGGACGAGTGGAAGACAGCTTTCCGCACACAGTATGGCCTTTTTGAGTACACCATCGTGCCCTTTGGCCTCACCAATGCCCCGGTGGTGTCCCAGCACTTCATGAATGACATCTTCTGGGATCTGCTGGACCGCTTTGTCATCATTTATTTGGATGGCATCCTGATTTTTTCCTCGTCCTGGCAGGAGCATGAGGGTCATGTTCGGACAGTCCTACTGAGGTTCCAGGACAATTGTCTCTATGTCAAGCTTTCTAAGTGTGCTTTCAAGCAGTCGGAGGTCAATTTCTTGGGGCACCATATCTCAACCAGGGGTCTTGCCACGGACTCGGGCAAGGTGGACATGATCTACACCTGGCAGCTCACACACACACAGTCCTCGGCTTTGCCAATTATTATCGGCTGTTCATCCCACATTTTCCAGACCTTGCAGCGTTCCTGACCTCTCTTCTCCAGAAGGGTGTCCATTTCTGTTGGGGTGCCAGGGTTCAGGCGGCCTTTGTCTCGGGGCCGATCCTGCGCCATCCAGATCCCTTGTGGTCCTTTGTCATGGAGACAGATGCTTCCGATGTGGCTCTGGGGGCTGCGTTGCTCCAGCAGGCAGACTATGCCTTCCTGTTTCCTTGTGCCTACTACTCCCGGCAGCTGGACGAGTTGGAGTGGAACTATACGATTTGGGAGAAGGAGCCGTTGGCCATCAAGGTGGCTTTTGAGACCTGGCAACACCTGCTCGAGGGGGCTCGGTTTCCTATCGAGGTCCGGACGGACCATCGGAACCTGGAGCGCTTGCAGACAGCGTGGAAGCTCAACCAGTGGCTGATCCACTGCTTGCAGTACTTCGCCTGTTTTGACTTCAAGCTGATTTATATTCCCAGTAGTCAAAACGGGAGGGCTGATGCCTTGTCCCGAGCTGGGTAAAGGGAGGCTTCCTTGATTAAGTTCAAGAAGCGACCACACCTGTGCCTGGGCTATATAACTGCTTGCCTGGAAGCTTTCCTTTGCTTGTGGCAAACTTTCTACAAGTTCTTTCCTTGCCTGTTCCTTGCTTCCAGCACCCGGCTCTTGATACCTTGGATTGATCTCGTGGCTTCTGACCCCTGGATTTTGGACTCTGACTATGGCTTTCGCTTGTCACTCAGGCTTAGGTAAATAGACTCCCTATGAGTAATTGCTTTGACTCTTCCTGGCGGGACACTACTATCTCTTCCTCTTCCTTCTCCAGGCTGGCTGGCAGCCCGGGTCTCTGACCTTGACACCCTATAGCAGCACTCCTTAGGCAAAGAAAGGTTTCTGCATTTGCCAAACCAGTGGCTGCTGCTCTTTTGGTACACTGGATGGGGGGGTAGTTGCAATTGCCAGCAAAAGCATAGCACTGGTAGGAAGTCTTGATACCAAGGTTATGCTCTGAGCCAAAATTGTTAGCAGCCTGCATACAATACATGGGATTAATCTCTGGGCTCTGACAACATTGCTATAGGCCCTTTTGTCAACTGTATGCCAAACCACTATACTGTTTTAAACTGATTTCATGGGTGGAGCAGGGCAGAAACTTCGGGGGGAGGAGAAATTCAGAAACTTTGACAGACAGCATTGTAAGAGGACAAATATTACCATTATTATGCAAACATTCTTGAAAAATAAATATATTGAACCAACTGTGTGTTAGTTTTTCAATCTGACTTTTGTGCAATTCAGCAAAGAACTAATGTACTCATAAACATGAGTCTTTAATATGGCACATAAATCTCAGTTTGAGCCACATGGTTTTAGAAGTACAAACATCTGCACAAAGAGCAATTAAGCAAATTCAGTTGTGTGCAAAACTCAAGTAGCACAACTGAAAAATGTTGAATAAGAAGGGAAACAGCCAAGTCCTGAAGTAGCAAAATATTTTACCAGTCTCGGGGGGATATATATATATACACACAAACATATTCGTATTGCAAAAATATCTAAATCAATTATTTTATTTACTAACCATCCTGGGAGTATCACTGTTTCACTATATTAATTATACAAAGAGCAAGCTTATAATACATGCAAGACAAATTTCATGTATTATTTAAAGTAATACATATTATTTAAATGCATATTAGTTATTATTTATTTAATGTATGTTGTTGTTGCTATTATTGTGTTCCTTCAAGTCATTTCCAATTTATGGCAATCCTATGGTGAACCTATAACAGGTTTTTTGGGGGGATGAGAGTATGTGATGCATCCAAAGTCACCCAGTGGGTTTCTATGGCCCATTGGGGAATCAAACCATGATCTCCAGGGCCGTAGTTCAACACTCAAACCAGTACACCATTCTGCCTCTCATGGATACTGTCCTTAATTCTTAAAACACAGATACCATGGAACATTGTTAATGTTAACTAATAACTACATTTTCCCTTATCAAGAATCTACCTTTCTCTGACAGTTATTTACTGAGGTCAACACCAAATACTTTTATGGTAGCAAAGTGAAATTAGAACCATCTATAGTGCAATAGGGGTGTATTTCCTTGGCTGGAAGAATTTATAAAGTTTGACTCTAAAAAGAGGTTGGAAAGGTTTTCAGGTATTCCATTGATTACAAGTTGAAAACTGTCAACAGCCATTTTCCAGCAGCAATGCTAACCCTACTGATGTTGTGATTTACTTGCAATCAATTTTTTTTTCATTATACTTGCAAACTCATGGCGTGTCACTTTTATTTTGTCTCATCAAGATTTAGAGCCCTCAAGCAAAGAGCTGAGCTGAGTTGAGTAATTTGGGTTGAAGTAAACCACATTCCGGAAAGCAAATTAGGATGAAATCAGTTGGATTACAACAACACAATAAGCCAAGTTATGTTAAATCAGGGTCAGTCAAGTAAGAACACAGTCACACAGTTGAAGTACATCAAGGTAATGACAAAACAGGCCAAAGTAAGTTCTTGATACCGCTCAGCACTGATCAGGACTCTGGATAGCTCCCAGCATACCCTAGTGGAAGGGAAAGCTGTCTCAGAGCAAGACTAGAATCATTTGAAGCATTAAGAAAGTTCGCAGGACCTCACTTTCAAGTCACTCCACACACACACACAGGAAATGTTTATAATCTTTAAAGGGGACATGGCAATTCTGTAGCCTCAGGCTCTCAATGGTTGTGTAACATGGAAGGACCACAGGGCAATCAGCCTCAGAGTTTGAGGATGAGGAAGGAGCCACATCCTCAAACCAAGAGGCTATTGAGAGTTGTGTCAAAGACTACACCAGAGAAAAACGGCATGTGATTTGTCCAAATCTGCATCCACTCTGGAATAGTTCTAGGCTCCAGATGGAAAGGGACAATTCACCAAGTCATTTCAGAGGCACACTTTTATAAACCAATAGGACTAAGTCAAAATAAAAATGTAATCATACAATGTTAACTCTTTCTGTCTATGAATTTTTGTTACATTAATTCTGAAACCATTATCTTTCAAAGGACATTCAAAATAATACTCTGGTCCCCACACTGAAAACTACACTATGAGAAGACTAGAATTAGACTGCTGGAAGGTCCATTTATACACTTACACTATATATCTGCCAAGATTATGAAAAGGCCAGGGATACAACAATGATTGTTGATCTGGAAATGGCTTTTCTACAGCTACTGCTGCCCTGGTCTTGCTGTAAAAAATATTAGGAGACCAGCAGGGGAGAGATACAGCTAAGTCACACATTATAGCCACCACAGGGTTGCAGATCCCCATGGCAACTGTAATGTGTATCCCAGCTCAGAGAATGGCAGAGTCCTGATCATCCCACTAAGAAAAACTCTTCCACTTGTCATAGTAAATTATTAACTGCTTATCTACAGTACTACCACTGAAATGAAAAGTCAGAGGAAAATGAAGAAGGAAGTCTTGATTTTGCTTAATGGCTGAACAGAGCAAGCAATAGTTAAAAATGAATTATATGAGAGTTCATGTACATACCCGCTGCTTTTCAGGATCCACATAGCGAATACCAAAGTAGTCTTTTTCCAGCAAACTGTAGTGATTGCACACATGATCTATGAGAAACTGACCTTTGGTCTCTCTCTGAAAAGGAGAAAGAATGCAGGATATATAGTAAACCTGTATATTCATTCTATAACCATTCTGTTTGTTTACTACAGTATATAGTTTTTAAAATTTTAACAGTGCCTACTATACACTCATTTTGTTAGTTAATTTCACTGGTTTATATTATTTTCTTTCAAGAAATGTCACACTGGTACCTGCTTTTACATTTGCCTACATCTACTGCACAGTATCTTGCATAGGTACAGAATTTAACAACGGGCATTCTAACTTTGAGATTTCTTCCATTGTCACAGCCTACCAAAGTGCAGATTGATAAGATGAAAAGTCTCTTCCTGATGAAAAACAAGATGAATTTGTAAAGTTCTGGCACAATAATTAGCACTGGCTCCCTTAAGTTTGTGTCCCATTCTTGGCCACTCCCAATTTTGCCATGGAGATAAATCAATTCAACATACAGTATGGCAAGAGGATAAACAGTCTCTCACCATACTGGGAGCCCACCTTAAGTCTAAGGCACAGAGGCAAGTGGCAGCAAGTGGTATTCAAAGCACCCACACAGTTTTTTGCAGATTTGGAACTTCATACGAAAAACAATAGTTAACCAGGAACCACCTAGTTGATTGCAGAAGGCTTCTCCAAGAATGGGCCAGACTTCACACTGGTCTGCTTTATAAGCATATAAATAGCATTCAGGAGTACCTCTCAGGCATTTGTTGTTGGAACATCTTCCCACTCTCTCTCCCTTCCCTCCCCCTCTCTGATTTAAAGTACTACTTCATGTTTGGCTTTCCTGTCTCAATTTTGGTGGCTTTAGCAGGGATCCAGATCCAGTTGCTAGAAGATAGGACTGAGGTGTTCATCAGATCAAGTTTTTTTGGGGGGATCTCCTTACGGGACCTTGTGAAATATAAGCAACCATGGTTCATGACCACCTTGGAAACAGCAAGAACTGTCTCAGCCTCAGTGGCAGGACAACCACAAAGTAGATTTTATCCATGTGGAATCCTATGTCTGTCATTCTTTGTTCTCCTAGGAGGAGGGTTTGGATGGAATCATTTTCCATCAGCAACCAGGTAGGTTGACCAGTCTCTAGATCTGGATCCATGCTGGGCCAAGTAACTAATAATGTTGTGGCCTTTGCAATTCCAATGAAATGTTCTTGTGTTTAATTTAACAAATGGGGCCTGTTTGTCTAGCTATCAGATCCACAAAGGCATCTAAAGAGTAAGGGATCTCTTTCACAGAGGAATCTCAGTTAGAAAAGTGGAACTAAACTGGAACTAAATTACAAGGTCTCAGAGCTATCCAGTTTCAAATATACCAGGCCTGTGAATCTGCAGAGACATTACAATGCAAAAATGGATGTCTACAACAAATGAGCAATTTTGCAAATGTGTGTATCATCCATTCAATAAGTTTCAAAGATATATAATGGGTTGATTGTGATGAAGTTAGTTGCTGATTTGGATGTATTTCTAGGGGATTACCAAGCATCTGTCAGTGCCCTCTCTTTCAGAATCGTTTCTGTGCAATTACCTGAAAATGGTTTTAAGATTGTTCTACATGTTGCTAGCCACTCTTTTATATACAGACAGATCTGTCTACACTGATCTGTTCAGCAAGTCTCCCATGTCTAGAGAGGCTGTGGGGAAGAGAGATCTTTAGTATATACATGCCTGCATTTCCCCAGGTTTCAACAGTTTGGATCACAAATATAGGTCCTCTTAAGGTAAATAACACAGAAGCCCATAAAATAGCATGGCATATTATTATTGTTATGTCTGCACAGGGAAAAAATGAAGTTTATTCTATTATTCCATTATTCCATCTCATTATTATTTCCTGTGGTATATTTAGAGGCTCCTAAGCCCTTGAAAAATCTAAATGGTCTCTGTGTAAGAGGATGGCTAGACTGTATGTGGACAATAACGTTATTAGAAAAGTCAGTCTATAAACTAAAATCAGCTAAGAGGATAAAATAGATTAGTTAACTTTTTTCATATATTTAGCAATCATTTATTATTTTCACACACAAAAAAAACCCTCTTTCACCATATGGCCTACAAGCACAACACATGAAGCACTGGCAAAGTGTTCATTAGGTGTTGTCTTCATCTCAATTTGTAAATTCTGAAATAATCCTTAATATCTGTGTAGTTCCCCTCACTATAGATGTCTACCTTTCACCTGTCACCCTGCTACTCCTCAGACTATTATGGTCCCTCTGTTACTTCCTTTATTATCTCTGTACACTTGAAAGGAACACAGTAAGCATGGAAAAGCGGGGAGTGCCTACATGCCTGATATTTCTCTATCACTTCTGTTTAGGTGTATGTTAAAAGTTAGACCTAGAAGTGTACTGGTCTTTGGCGGGTTAAAATGCCATACAAATTAAATATCTGGATAAATGACAGAGGATAAAACTAGCTTGACAGGAAAAGCCTTAAATGAAAAAAAAAATCCCGAAACAGACACACAGTTTATAGTTTCCTTTGTTGAGTTAATTGGCTATATACATATATATATATATATATATATATACAGCCAATTAGCTCAACAAAGGAAACTAAACTGTGTGTCTGTTTTGGGATTTTTTTTCCATTTAAGGCTTTTCCTTAATATATATATAATCATTTTTATATTACAACCTATATATATATAATCATTTTTATATTACAAACAATCTACTGCTTGAACTGCAACACTCCACTTAGAGACTGCTGAAAAGGAGGGAAGAGGGCACAGCAGTATATATACACTGAAATACTACAAGAGTCAGATTAATCAGTGTCCTGAATGTCTAGCTGTCTCCACAATCAGTATGTCTTCCCCTTGCCAAGATGAATGGTATGACAACCAAAGTGAGTAATCACAACAGTGGTAAGCAACCAATGGTGTGGCGTGAAGACAAGAAAACACATGCCATCTTGGTGTCAGGAGATGGGAAAATTCTGTCAAGTACTACAAAAGGGACAGGGTGAGTCAGAAGCATGAATGTCATGAATATTAGCAGACTTAAATTTAATGTCTAGTCTAATTCCCATTGCTTGCTTAAGGAACCCTGAGGTGCAGACTGAAAAGGACGGAGTATGCTACACCTCAGCTCAGGTAAACAGGAAATGCACTTCAACAGGAGTTGAACTTCAACAAACTGTAGCAGAGTGTGCAATAATTCATCAACTAACCAGCCTAGACATCTAAAATGTTTAACCAAATGTTTTTAAGGACTGTACCTGAAAATGACACTTTCAAATACAAAGTTAAGAATAGCAAGAAGTCCACAGCTCTGCAGGACTCTCTAATCCGTTCAGTTTATTGGATTATCAGTCTTCCTGAGCCGCACACATTCTCCCTCCACATTTGAGGGTTTCACTCTCCTGAATTTGATTATTTGCAAGGTGCCTGTGCCTCCCCACATTCTTCTGCTCCCATTCCCTTGCATTTTGCAGGTGAAGAGGAAGCAAGCAAGTGCACCAAGGCAAAAGGTAAGGCAATGGGAGGGAAGACATGCATGCACTTTCCTTGTGCCCTCTGGAGCTCTCCCTTCTCATTGCTCTGCCTCTGCTCCGGCATTGAGAACTTGCACCAAGGCAGAAGGTAAGGCAATGGGAGGGCCCACATGCTCCCTCCTTCTCCTCTCTGGAGCTCCTCTCTCTCACTCCCTTGTCTCTGGCCCAGGTGTGGAGAAGGAAGGCTCCCATGCCAGAGCCCTGGAAGGGAATATGAGGGTGATCACAGGGGAGTTATTCATAATTTTTCCCATTTTTATGAGAGTTCTGCACCCCAAACCCGCAAAAATGTGGAGCGGCCCCTGTACTTCAGTTAATTAGTATGTGATCAAAGACTAAGGCCCTTTTCGCACGTTACCCGTTTGCGCAGCTGGGGGGGCGTCTCGCGCGAGAAGCCTCATCCAGAACGCTGCCGCTTCCCCGCTCCTTCATCCCGTAGGTCGCTTCCTGGTAGTGTGACCACCGTGCTTGCGCCCTGTCCCTTCCTTTCGCAGTGCAGCCTGGGAGCTGTAGGCTGCGCTGGGGGAGGAAGCGCGACTGGGACAGCTTGTTCGGCGCACCACATGCAGGTAACTGCATGAGGGCCCCACGAGCATTGCGTGACTGTGCAGTATTTTCGGCTTTAGGCCGAAAGTAATAAAATGCGCGATTGTCCCGCTTTAGGCTCATGAGCATCACGCGAGTGGGAGTGCATCAAGGGGCCCTCGCGCAAAAAAAAAACTGCATGTGAAAAGGGCCTATGTGAAGCAATCATTTGTCACAACCCTACAACACAGCTTTTTTAAAAAACTAAGCCTACTACTAAACTAGACATGTAAATAGACAAATTTGAACAAAAGGCGCTATTACTGAGATGCAAAGTTCCTATATCATTCATTTAGACAATAAAAAACAACGATCATGTGGCTGACTATGGACAGCAACAACTACTAGAAACCATAAGTAGTTAGGCTGAAATGCACTGGACAGTTCCAAGATTGTGCTCTGTTTTATGTTTGCAGACTTGTATCACTTTAGCAATTTGTCACTTGCTTGCTTTGTTGTCTGCCACAAGCAGCATCCCAATTCCTCAATAACGACTATACTAGCAGAGTAGAAGGACAGGTTGCCTATCTATAATTGTAGTTCTTCAAGTAGTCATCTGTGAACTCACACATATGGGTCATCAGTACCTGAGCCACTTTCATTTGGAACCTCATAGAGAAACAAGCAAGTATTTGGGTGGTAGCCCCTCCTCCACTGGAAGATGTGACCAGCTTAATTCCCTTCAGTTCCCTGTATGCCATAGCAGCAGCCCAGGACCTAAAGAGAGCAGGATACAAAGAAGGGAGGAAAGGCAGGGATGTGTGAGCTCACAGATTACCACCTGAAGAATTATAACTACAGGTAAGCAACCTGTCGTTCTTCATAGGCTCTGTGACTCACATGTACGAGAGCCTAACAACCTACTCACTGTAGGAGGAAGGAGTGTCATGTGATGGAGCAAAACAACACAGCTCTCTCAAAAGCAGTGTCCACTCTGGACCTTTCATCTAGTTTATAAGCCACTGTGAAAGATGAAACCACGTAGCCGCTCTGCAGATGTCATGTAGCAGAACACCATCAGCTATGGTGGAATGGCTGCATACTTTAGCAGGAGACTCCTCCTTAGCAAGTCCATAGGCAAGATGAATGGTAGAAGTGACTCACTTAGAAAAGTAGTACATTGAGACTAGCAATTCCTTCATGCTGGCTGAATAGCAAAGGAAAAGTCTCTGGGATTTGTAGAAGGCAGTCATATGGTCTACATAGATCATTAATGCATGAAAGGCACCTATACAATTGAGGGAGCGCTCAAAATCATAAACAGGATTCTCCATGAAAGCAGGCAAAACAATGCCTTGATTAAAATGAGAGGTGGAAACCATCTTAGGCAAGAATGAAATGTCAGGCCTGATAAGAACAGGTTGCTTACCTGTAACTGTGGTTCTTCGAGTGGTCATCTGTGCCATCATACACTAGGAGCTTTCGCGCCTGCGCGGTAGCGTTCGGAAACTTCTAGAGCTTGTTCGCTTGGCGGGAACCCCTCCCCCACGCCGGTACTGCGCATGCTCCTCCCGCCGAGCAACGGTCTCTCCTCAGTTCTGTCGTCCGCCGTAGAACCTACAGGGACCTGAGAAAGAGGGGAGGAAGGGCGGGTGTGTATGATGGCACAGATGACCACTCGAAGAACCACAGTTACAGGTAAGCAACCTGTTCTTCTTCTTCGTGGTCTCTGTGCCTTCATACACTAGGAGACTGTGTAGCTTACCGGTCGGATGGCGGGTCAGGTCCTACAGCACGGAAGCCAGCACCTCACGTCCAAACCGGGCATCCCTGCGCGACCGGCAGTCGAGCCTGTAGTGGCGCACGAAGGTCGATGGTTGGGACCAGGTCGCCACATGGCAGAGTTCATGCAGGTCAACTCCTCGCAGGAGGGCAGGAGAAGTAGCCACAGCTCTGGTGGAGTGGGCTCGAAGCAGGACTGGCGGAGGCTTCCTCGCGAGCTCATATGCCAGTTCAATAGTCCTCACCACCCACTTGGAGAAGCGCTGGGTGGACACCTTGTGGCCCTTCCAACGTCGTCCGTAGCAAACGAAGAGATGCGGTGTCTGTCGGAAGGAAGCAGTCCTGTCCTTGTAGAAGGCCAATGCCCGACGCACGTCCAGGGAGTGGAGGGACCGCTCCAACGGTGTCGTCGGGTTCGGGAAGAAGGCAGGCAGGATGATGTCCTGGTTGAGATGGAAACTGGACACCACCTTTGGCAGGAACGAGATGTCAGGTCTCAGGACCACCTTGTCCCTGTGGAAGACCATGAAGGGCTCATCGGACCGAAGAGCTGTGATCTCACCCGCTCGCCTCGCTGAGGTCACCGCTACCAGGAAGGCAGTTTTCATGGTCAGGAGCCTGTCATCCGAGGTCGCCATCGGCTCGAAGGGCGGTTTTGTCAGTTGCGACAGCACCAGCGAGAGGGACCACGGCGGTAGCGGCGGCGATACCGGCGGGTAGAGATGATGAAGTCCTTTCAGGAACCGCTTAACGGTATCGTTCCTGAAGAAGGCCGATGCCGCAGATCGTGGCGGCTGGTATGCCACGATCGCGGAGAGGTAAACTTTCAGGGACGGAAACGCCAGACCCTGTTGCCGGAGGTGCAGGAGGAAATGCAGGACGGTACAGAGTCCCGCAGGCGATACCGGCTCACTCCTCTCGTTAGCGAAGGTCAGGAAGCTTTGCCACTTGTATTGGTAGTTGCGACGAGTGGATTCCTTCCTGGCCGCGACGAGGACGGTACCGAGCACGGGATCGTCTAGTGCGATATCCTCCAGGCATGGAGGGCCAGGCGTGGCAGGTCCGGATGGAGGACTCGGCCGCTGGAGTGGGAGAGCAGGCCCGGTGTCGGTGGCAGCCGGAGCAGGTCGCCTCGTGCAGCTTGTAGCAGGGGTGTGAACCAGTGCTGCCTCGGCCAGTACGGGGCTACCAGGATCGCGTCGGCTCGGTCGGCGAGAATCTTCGATATCGTCCGGCCGAGAAGCGGGAACGGCGGGAACGCGTAGAGGAGTTCCCCGGTCCACGGAAACTGGAAAGCGTCCCCGATGGAAGCGCGATCGTGGCCCGCTCTGGAACAGAATCGGCGACACTTCGCGTTTTCCCTGGTCGCGAAGAGGTCGATCGATGGTTCGCCCCAGTGGTCTCGAATCAGTCTGAACGCCTCTCCGGAGAGAGACCATTCATGATGGGATGAGGTGTCCCTGCTGAGGGCGTCTGCCGTGGTGTTCTCCTGCCCGGCCAGGTGAACCGCCACGGGATGCGTGTGCAGGCGAATGCACCATTCCCACAGGTCGAGCGCGATGTTGAGCAGGGTCGTGGAATGAGTCCCTCCTTGTCTGTTGATGTAACAGACGGTGGTGGTATTGTCCGTCAGGACCAGGATCGTGCGCCCCGCTACAACGTGACGGAACGCCCGTAGCGCTTTCGAGACGGCGAGCAGCTCCAGCGCGTTGATATGGAGAGCGGTCTCGTCGTCGGTCCATCTGTCGCGGACTCTGAGATCGCCGCAGTGGGCACCCCATCCATACAGGGAGGCGTCGGTCGTTATCGTCACCTTCGGTGTCGGCTGTTGGAAAGGCATCCCTGACATCAGATTGCGTCACGACTGTCACCATCGGAGGGATGAGCGGACGTCTTCCGGCAGCTGCAGTTGGAGTGTCTGTTCTTCTCGCAGGAGGTCGAATATGCGGACGAACCAGTGTTGAAGAGGTCTTGTCTTAGTCTGGCGAGATATGTCACAGCGGTTGTCGCAGCCATGTAGCCCAAGAGCTGTTGGACACTTCTCGCAGATAACGTCGGGGCCGTATGGGCGTGAGCGGCGGCCCGGATCAGGGTTTGAGCTCGAGTCTCTGGCAGGTACGCCCTGGCGGAGGTTGAGTCGAGTGTTGCCCCGATGAAGTCCAAGATCCTCGCCGGCTCGAGGTGGGACTTCTTCGGATTCACTTGTAGGCCAAGGCGAGTCAGGAGTGACAACGTCATGTGGACGTCGTGGTAAAGTCTCTGTTTGCAGGACGCCACCAACAGCCAATCGTCGAGGTAAGGGAAGACAGAAGCACCCTTCGTCCGCAGGAAGGATACCACCGGGGTCATGCACTTGGTGAAGACCCTTGGGGCAGTCGAGAGTCCGAACGGCAGCACCTTGTACTGGTAACAGGTGTCGTCGACTGCGAAGCGGAGGTACCGTCTGTGCTGCGGGCGAATGGCGATGTGGAAGTATGCGTCTCGGAGATCGATGGAGGCGAACCAGTCCCCTCGATGGAGGAAGGGCAGGATCGACGGTATCGTGACCATCTTGAACCTCTTGGGGCGGATGTAGTAGTTCACCCCTCTGAGGTCGAGGATCGGCCAGAGGGTACCGTCGGCCTTCGGTACTGTGAAGTACCTGGAGAAGAAGCCAGTGGTCTT
Organism: Ctenosaura bakeri; assembly: GCA_948474755.1. Classification (NCBI taxonomy): domain Eukaryota; kingdom Metazoa; phylum Chordata; class Lepidosauria; order Squamata; family Iguanidae; genus Ctenosaura; species Ctenosaura bakeri. Next base: position 392,616 of record CAOLHI010000099.1, read on the forward strand.
GGCTTCTTGCGGGAGCTCCTCGATCACTCCTTTTTGGAGGAGGGACTGGATCTCTTCCAGGAGGACCGGACTCGACGGGGTGGAGTAGTAAACGCCTCGAGGCGGAACATCGTGAAACTCGATGGCGTAGCCAAGACGGACGATGGAAAGCACCCAAGAGTCCGTAGTGACATGTTGCCACTCCAAAAGGTGCCGAGCCAGAGTCGGGCAGTCTCCGAGCGCAGATGGCAGGCTGAAGAGTGGGTATTGGTAGGTCCTGCCAGACACGTCAAAACCGAGACTTCGCGTCCGAGGAGGACTTCTTAGATGAAGCCGGGCGACGTCTAAACGTGCGTCTGGCCGACGAGCCAGAGGACGGTCTTGACTGGCTGGACTGGGCCGAGCGCTGGAACGACGAGGTGGAAGATCGTCGCCAGGATGGGCGGAAGGTGGAGGTCCTGCAGGCTTGCGTGGCCGGCTGGAGCCCGATCTTTTTGGCAGTCAACCTCGCCTTCACCAGATTGTCCAGTGCCTGGTCGGTGGACGAATTGAAGAGGCCCTCACCGTCGAAGGGGAGATCCTCGATCCTCCTTCGGGTGTCCTCTTGGATGTCGGCCGGTCGCAGCCAGGCATGGCGGCGCAAGCCGATGGATTCCGCCATGACCCGGGAGGCGATCTCCACGGCGTGCCGGGAGGAGGCCATCTGCTGCCGAGCGATGGATATGGCCTCGTTGAAGATCACCGAGGCGGCTTGACGGATATCCTCCGGTACCGCCTCCATCGCCGGTTGAAGGCGGTCGAGCACTTTCTTCAGGTATGCCGCGAGGCAAGCCTGAGTGTTGGACAGCCTGATCTGCAAGGAGGCGGCGGAATAAAACCTCCTTGCGTAGGCGTCCAACTTCCTGCCTTCTTTATCTGGCGGGGTGGTGTGCTGCCTGCCGGTGCCTTTTGTCTGTGCCGACTCGACCACCACAGAGTTCGGTGCAGGGTGGTTGAAGAGATAACCTGCGTTATCCTTCTGCACCCTGTAGAGGTGCTCCAAACGCTGCGGTATCGGCTGTGCCGAGGCCGGTCTATCCCAAGAGGCCTTCACCACTTTGGAGATCCAGGGCAGGAGAGGCAGCGGGGCCGTGGCAGGTTGCTTCCCCTCGAAGATGGAGAAGATGGGATCGTCGTCCTCCGGTTCCGCATCCGCGATCTTAAGGCCAAGGGTAGAGGCCATGCGGAGCAGCATCGCAGAGAACTGGTGGACGTCCTCTGGAGCTGAATCTAGGATTGGCTCCCCGAATCCCAGCGGAGGAGACTCCTGGGAGGCCGCCTCAGACACCTCCGATTCTGCGCTCGAGTCGTACGACTCCGAGCTCGGTGAGTCCTCTCACCGCTCGCTTTCCGGCTCCTTCACAGTCGTCGTGGGTGCTGCCTTCTTGGGCTTCTCCGCAGCCGGAACGGTGGTAGTGGCAGCATCACGCTTGGGCTGGCTGACCACAGACTTCACCTTTCTAGTGGTGACCGGCGTAGTCTGACAGGCTGATGTGGTCCTAGCCTGCTCAGTCACCACCGACTCCGTAGGGCGCGTCGCCATAGCCGTAACCCTAGGAGGTGGCGATACCGCTCGATATCGAGGCGAAGGCTCCCTCGCCCTATGGTATCGAGGCGAGGGAGAGTGGCTGAAGGAGCGGCGGTCCGACGGCGAACGGCTTCGGTGCCGACGGTACCGAGCGTCTTCCTCTCGAGGCGAGCGTGATTCGCGCTGTCTCCGAGGTGACCGGGACCTCTGGAAGGTCTCCCAGCGTCTCGGGTCACGATGGTACCGATCCCGGTACGATGGAGAATGTGACCGGTAAGAGGCCGGGCGCTCTCTCCACTCAGACTCCCTCGCGTACCTGGCCACGTAGGACGCCGAGGTGTATCTGGAGGCAGACGAGCGAGGTTGTTCCTCTCTAGTCTCCCTAGGAGGCGGCGAGGCCACCGGACGCTCCGAAGAGCGGGACCGGGACCTGAACGAGGTCGAACGCCGCTCCGGAGAAGCAGAGGGCTCTCTCTGCTGCAGGTCGGCCGACCTGCGACGGCTGGAAAGGCGGTGGTGCTCCTCCACCAGGGTTGGAGGGTCTACCACAGGCGAGTCCGGGCGCTGTTGGGGAACATCCTCGATCTCATCGTCCAAGAGATCGACGGACTCGCCTCGCCCTTTGGAAGGCTGCAGAGTCGGAGGAGGAGTGGGAGGTTGAACGTCCCCAGCCAGGGAGCGTTTCTTCTCCTCCTTCTTCTTCTTCTTCTCCTTCTCCTTGCCCTTGTCTCCGTCCGGAGCAGGGCGCTTTTTAGCAGGCGTCTCCTTCACGGGAGCCTCAGCCTTCCTCGCCGTCGAGGATCCTTTCGCTGACTTGGCAGCCGCCGACAGCTTCGGGATCCTCGGTAACGCCGAGATCGGCGTTCTCGCCGGTACCGAGCCCGATACCGACGAGGTGGACGGAACGGCAGCCGCTGATACCGTCGATGGCGTGGTCGTCTTCTTTTCGGCCATCTTGGAAACTGAGATCTCGTCGATCGCCCGCAAAGACTGCTCCCAACAATACGATTTAAGTCTTGCGGACCTGTTGCGGAGAGTCTGGGGAGTAAAATCCCTGCAAATTGGGCAAGTCCGAGTGTTGTGGGACTCACCCAAGCAGAAGAGACACTCCTTATGGCCGTCGTTGAGGGCAACTTTGCGCCCGCAGGACACGTACTTTTTAAAGAGCGCGGACATAAGACGAAACGCCAAGAGAAAAAAGTCCGAAAATCACCAAAACCAAACGGGAAGTCCGAAGGAGAGGTCAGAAACAATCCAAAAATCCGAAAAACCGTGAAAACAGCAAGCCAAGCACAAAAGCAGAGGAACAAACCGAAGAACCTTCCGTACGTGACGGCGGACGAGAAAGAACTGAGGAGAGACTGTTGCTTGGCGGGAGGAGCATGCGCAGTACCGGCGTGGGGGAGGGGTTCCCGCCAAGTGAACAAGCTCTAGAAGTTTCCGAACGCTACCGCGCAGGCGCTAAAGCTCCTAGTGTATGAAGGCACAGAGACCACGAAGAAGAACCACCTTGTCTGTGGAAATGAAGATACGGGGGGGGATTACTCTCAGGGTGCAAAACTCTTATGCTCTCCTGGCCAACGTTATGGCCACTAGAAAGGCCATTTTCCATGTAAGGAGTCTGAGGTCACAGAAGGCTATTTGTCTGAAGGGGTTCTTGCAGTGCTGAGAAAGAACCAGTTCAAGGTTCCTCTGAGCTGCAGGACCAACCAGTGAGGGGATGCGGATTCCCCTTCAGAAATCTTAACCAGAGGGTTCACAAAACCAGGAAGTCTTGTCAAAGGACTCGAGTGCCAAGAAATAGCAGATGCAAGGGACAGGGCATTGTCCGATAAAGATATGAGGAATTTGAGGAAGTGCTCAATCAACACCTGAGCTGGATAGAATGATAGAAAGGCCAGAAACCTGTTGGAGTGATAAGCATATGAATGCTGCATGGTACATTTATGTGCATCTATAATCACTCTTCTGACATATTCAGGTAGAGAGTCTATGGAAACATCCTCCATGCTGTCAACCTGAGTGTTTGCAAGTCTGAGTGCCTCACATTGCCCTCGTGCCTCACATTGCCCTCGTGAATGATGTGGAGATCCAGTCTGGCTGGTAGTATGATGAAGTGCCATCAGGAGAGGTGAAGAAGAGGCACAAACCATGGTTGCCTGGTCCACTAAGGGGTGATTAGTATGCGTCAGTATACACCAGACCATGTTGCACTGTACCTTGGCTATCATCCTGGTGACAAGAGGGAGTGGGGGGAAAGTGTATAGCATGGGAGCTCCTCAGTGAAAGAGGAATGCATCACCTAGAGAGCCCTTCATATGGCAGGTTCTGGAGCAGAAAGTTCTGCACTGCTTGTTTTGGGAAAACCTAAAGAGTGCCGGTATGCAGCTTAACTGCAACATGCTGGTGCCCTATTCAGGGCATCTGCTTGGGCATCCTTCTCTCTTGGACTGCTGAGATGGTGATCCGTTGATGAAGATACCACTCCTACAGGAGAAGGCTGAGGTAGAGCAAAATGTCAGAAAACTAGGAACACAAGACAAGATAAAGACTGCTCAGAAAAGGTGTTCCTATCAATGCTGCTGCTACAGCAGGCACAAAGGAACTGAGGGACTGAGAGGGAACCATGCTGGTCACATTGCCCATGGAGGAGGGGTTACTGCCAAAATGCTTGCTCAGAACTCTAGAAGGCTTCAAACTATGCACAATGCAGGTGCAGATGTTCCATACATCTGAGTCACAGAGACCACAAAGAAGAACTGTGAGCTGTCCCAAGACAAAATCTTATGAAAGCTTCCCAACCTGGGTTTTACCATACCAAGAATAGTCCCAATAGACTAGTGTTATTAGCCACAACAGAAGCACAGGGATGGAGAAGAGGAGGAGAGTAAAGAATGATAAACTTTTTACTGAAAAGTCATAGCACACTAGAATGTGGAAGTTTCTTGGTGAGGTCAGAGCATTTTTCTTAGTTTACAGTTTTAAAAAATCCCTAAAGAGTTTTAATAACTCATTGGGATCTATTTCCAAGCAAAGATGTATATGATTAGGATGCAATGTATTTTTCAGAGATTTACTGTTGTCATAAATGCAAAATCCATTTCAGTTACAGATCACCAGGTCTCAGTATCACCAAGAGACAATCTTTCAAATGTGTTTTCAAGAAATTTCCTGCGAGGTACAATCTCACATTTGGGAAAAGTAGAGGCAGATAGGTTAATTATACTGCCAAATAATCTCACTGAGTCAGATGAATTAATTTACCCCTAAGAGAATAATCCCCAAACCAATTCAACTATGCTACTTGGAATCTAAGATCATCCAGTCACTAATGCTTCCTTTAAATAAAAGTATTTTGTAGAATAAAAAACTTTAGTTTCCCTTTCTGAAACTCTGTGCCTACTGTTCCTAAAGCTCCCCCAGATTCATACTAAAGAGTCCAAACTTGAAATACTGTTCAGTAAATTTAATGGCACTAATACATACAATGAAATGTTATTGTCCCAGGACTATTTACAAGAAAGTGGCTCTTCAGAAGCACAGATGAAATATTGTAGGGTACTCATGGCTCATGTTACACTTTTGGTACTCTGCCATAATCTTTAGTCAAACAGGTTGCATAGATTTTCAACATGGATCAAGATATACTTTGAAAGCTTGAATGATCTCCAGACGCATGAGAGGTGTTTGAAGAGGGGAAAACTGCCACGGCACATGCAGTTGGGTTGAACTTTATTGAATTAACCACCTATGTAACTATGGGGAGATGTTGGTATAGGCAACTAATCTGAAGAGACATTAGATAAGTCTACTCTGATCCTCTATGCTGGTGGCCATGTGATCACCATTCTAGTGGGTCTCCACCCACTGCAGATGTAGAACGAACTTCCCATGTCACCACCACTTAGAGCCCCATGCATCTGAGTGGATTTGCTAGATTAGTAACAAAGGCTATCTAGGGGCCCCAGTCTTGAATAGTGAGCTTCAGGAATCACTGAGCACCACAAAAGTGGCACAAGATACTGACCAATTTTAACCCCATCTGATGTTCCCACACAAACCTGTCAAATTAAATGTCACCAAAATATTGTAATTATCAATATGTCATCAATATTGGACACATAAAAATGTATCAGATCAACGCAGAGCAGGCAATTGAGACTTGCCATCTGAGCCACTATATTTCCATTTTCTATGTATGACTGCGAAAGCTGGACAGTGAAGAAAACTGACAGGAAGAAAATAAACTCATTTGAAATGTGTTGCTGGAGATTTCTATGGATATCGTGGACTGCTAAAAAAGACAAATGAATTGGTCCTAGAGCAAATCAAGCCTGATCTCTTCCTAGAAGCCAAGATGACTAAACTGAAACTTTCATCCTTTGGATAGATCATGAGAAGACATGACGAGCTAGAAAAGACAATAAGGCTTGGCAAGTTAGAAAGCAGTAGAAAAAGAGGAAGACCGCATTAGAGATGGATGGACTCAATCAAGGAAGTCACAGCCCTCATCTGCAAGATCTGAACAGGGCTGTCGATGATAGGGTAACTTGGAGGACTTCACTCACAGGATCATTGTAAGTTGAAGGTCTCTTGCTGGCAGTTAACAACAACAACAACAATTTGAGCCAATTAAATGACTAGTCTCCTCTGAAGTAGCCAGCAAAGACTGCACTGTGGACAAGGAGGAAGAGTGGGAAGCTAGAAACCAAAAGGAAAAAGGAGAGCCCCAAAAGTCTATTTAGTCTCACCAACCTTCCCCAAACACTGACAATATAGTATGAGTATGCATGCAGCTGTCGGTCAACTTCCAGAACTGGCTCACTCTGCTTGCAGCATTGCCAACACCCCGTGGTTTCCTAACATAGACGAGCATCTTTCTGAGATACACATGCAAATATCTACTGTAGTAATTGCTGCAAATTTAGGACACAGTGGTCGTGATGATTATGCTTCTATGAACCCCTTTTGGAAACCTATGTATCATTTAAACTGCTGTAGTCATATGTCTTAGTTCCCGACTATTTGAAAGAAAATATCTCTCTGTAGGAGCATGGCTGAGGGCTTTATCACATGAGGCAGGTAAATCACACTTACAGCTGAATAATAGCATCTTTGGCTGGCACTTACCACATGCTGTCATTGTTGTTCTTTCATGGGAGACTGTTTGGAAACTGTGTCTTTTTATTAACACAAACACTGACCTCCTTTGCCATTTCTGTTGTGCTATGATTTCCCTGTGCAAAAGTTCAATTGTGCTTTTATGCTGATTTTGGGTGGTCAGGGGTTGTTCAGTGGACGTGCTGTGAGTGAGAAAATGTCAGTCTGTTTCCAGTGATCAGAGGAAAAGGAGAAGAGGTAGAAATGTGCGTCTGATTTCCTTTCAATTGGCAAAGTAACTGAGAAACTTTTAAACTTATTTCTCTATAGAAAAAAAAGATTGCCAAATGACCACTCTTCTCCTCACACCTGGGACTTGTTAGGGAAGCCAAAACTTTGCTCACTGCCACCACCTCACCTCACCTCTTTTTCCAGCCCCATTCTGGAATCTCTCTCATTCTCTCTCTCACCCACCCACACTCACATACACCTGGGAATATAAGTGGAAAAGAGTCTTACAGTTTTCAAAAAAGTGTTTATTTTGTTAATCCATTAGGGTTTTTTTTTTTCTAGCTTCAGGCTTAACTAATCACTGGCAAATGAAAGCCAGCATGGATTTATATGGGGGGGGGAGAGATGTGTGTATGTGCACATGTACATGCATGTGTGAAAAACTAGGAAAAGGGACGAGGATAATGTCATGGAGGAGGTAGTGGGTGAGCAGTCCCAAATGCTGTGTGTGATACACTGTTCACACCAACAAATGCTGTAATCCCAGAATGGTTCCAAAAGTGCAAAACTAAAGAGACCAATTCCAACCAAAGCATTTTTAGAACAACACTGTTTTAGCAGAAGAGCCTTGTGTGGTAAAGCCCAAAGTCTTACTGTAAGTTCCTTGGAGAGGGTTTTCTATTATCCCCATCATTGTCACAGACCCATTTGGTGAGGACACATTAAAAGGTCTTTCTGAGTGGCTGCTCCTAGGCTGTGGAATTTCTTTCCATAGGAGGCCAATTCCCACCACCATCATAAGCTCTCTTCTTGCCAGCATTTGGCAATTAATTGGTTGTGCAGAAAGGACTTTTAATTGGGTATGTACACTGCACTTTTATTCTTCTTATTTTCCAAATCTTACTATACATTTTATGTTGTACTGCTTTTTTAAAAAAAGCTTTATTAACTGTCTTCAAAAAATTTTTTATCAAGTTTTCAGCTATATTTTGTTTTAATCTCTGTTCTAAGCCAAATTGGGTCTCATGTTGGAACAAAGGTGGGACATAAATTAAATAAATAAATACTTACAATGTTGTAATAACATGCAGAACAGGTGCAAAAACATTTGTTTTGGCTACAACATGCAAATACCAAAGGAATTACTTCTCAGACAGAAATAATTTTAACATGGTTGTGAAGCTCCCATCCTGTTGAAATGCCATGTAATAGTCCATCATTTAAGATGTGCTACTGGGCCCCAAGTCTGGGAACCACTGCTTTAACATTAGTTTCTATTACATTTTTGGATGTTCTAGTAGAATCAACTGCAGGGCAGTGGCTGCTCGTGAACCAGTGCTAAGTCTCAGCACCAAGACAAGGAATGGTGTCAGTTTGTGTCAGCATTGTGGCCATCGTTCTATTTCAGTACAGTGAATCAGAACAATTTGTCAAAGGTGTTTGTAGAAGTAAGTCAAAATGAAATCATATAAGGCCAAGTAGTATGGTGAGCTGAGACCAATAAAGACCAATGTTTGACTCTGGATTATATTATCTTCCATATAGCACACCCCACTCTGACAATAAATGCCCTGAGCTTAAAAGAAAAGAAGAGTGCATTTGTTCTATAGAGTAATTCCTCTGGATGCAGATTTGAAAGAGTATGGAGAATGCATTTGCTCTAATGCATCAATCCTCAGGAGACAGATCCGAACGTGCATAAAGATGCTACAGTACACAAAACAGTTTCTTTCCTCAACAAAATGTCTCATCCCATAGATTTACATCTACAAATGAACAAAAAAGAAATAACATTTTGTTTCCCGACTGGAGACAGAGCTATATAATTTTAAACATAGCCCATTAACTTGGAAATGTATTTTGAAATCATACTGATATGGATCCAGCACAACCCTCCAGCAGATAGATGGGCTCCTACCATCAGCGGAACGCTTTTGATCTTTTTCCACTCGGCTGAAGAGAAAGAAAGCAATCTAAATTGATTTTCCTCCTCCCTCTGTATTCCCCTATGCCATTTGAAAATCTGTATCTGAGGGTTTGGGAATTATTCAAGATAGTGGGGAAAACGGGTACAGAAGGAGAAGAGATAATTAAAAATGGCTCCTTCCATTTCTACAAGAACAAAACTGTGGATCCAGTCCACAGGCCTGAATTTGTATAGCCCTGTCTAGAGTAGGCCCATTGAATCAACACAATTTACATAAGTGTTAACTTGTTATTCAGTAACTGAGTCAATGAGGCTATCTTTGCTGGAACAAGCAAATGGACTTAAGCCACAGCATTCCAACTTTCCAGTTTATTTATAAATCTGTAAGATTAGATAGAAAGAGGGTTAATAATGTTAGATTAATAAAGAGGAGGAGCTTAAGAGTAAGAAAGCAGCCCATATCAGACAGTGAAGGGAGCATATTTAAATTGTATTTTTGCATTTTATCTGAATAATTTGTTTTACAATCATACAGTATAGTTTTATTATTCCTTCCATCCCTTCATGTTTATGTGTATATACCTATATTTTAGATTGTACACCTTTGGCAGAACCCACTGTTTTTGGTTGTTTTACTTGTAAACTGCCATGCATGTAGATGGTGCTATATAAACAAATGATGATAACAACAACAGCTAGAGATCTATGTCAAAGCCAATCAGAACAAAGCTGTAGTTATATCATAATGCAATATGCTCCACTCAGTTCCATCAAACATCAAATATATTTATCTATATTTTCTTTCTTTATTCAGGTAAATCAGTTGACACTTATTACTCATTATTAATTAGCATAATATTTACATGCCATCTTTCTTAAAAAAAAAAAACACCCTTTAGGCATATGTAGGGACATGCATAACCATTACAAGGCTTTAATCTTTTCATCAAATGGATCTATTCACTGCACTGCAAATTTTGAAACTCTCCCATGTGTGGTATACTGCTGCATGAAAAGGGAAGGAAGGAAGAACTATCTAACTATGTCCTCTAGTACCTCTTTCTCTAGGTCAAAGTTCAAAATGACCCAGTAAGTTTTGCTGTGATTCTTAAGATAACCAGGAGTGTCACAAAAATTTGGTTTGAGTTAAAATGAAACTTCCACTCATGTGAATGTGCCCAAGAAAAAGAACTTGGACAAAACATTATCTGAGGCAGCTCATCACAGGTCAGTGTTTTTATTTGTTTTGTTTTTAAAGCTTTGCTCTGGGTTTCCTGTATTAAAATGTGAGCATGCATTTTCTAAATATGACAGAGTGAAACAGAGCTGGAGAATACTGAAGTATGGAGCTTACGTGAACTGTCTGGATTTTCAGATGAGAAAAAGATGGACAGAATAGCTAAGGAAACTGGTGTTGGCTTCCAGCCAGCTCATAACGTGAAGAAAAATCTGAAGATAAATCCTGGCAGAGTCAGTACATATGAAACACTTAAAGTTGCTTCAGTGTGCACCATCCATTCTATTGCTATTGTGTGCCTTCACATCATTTCCAATTTATGACTATCCTAAAGCAAACCCATCACAAGGTTTTCTCAGCAAGACTTGTTCAGAGGGGATTTGCCAGCGCCTTCCTCTGAGACTAAGGGAGTGTGATTTGTCCAAGATCACCCAGTGAGTTTTGATCACTGAGTGGCCTGCATTTGAACTCAGGTCACCACTAGGTCATCTGGATTCAAACCCAGGTCTCACTGAGTCCTAGTATAATTATCAAATCATCACACCACTCTGGCTCTCTACACCACCTGTTATCATTTATCTAAACTCACAACACAGTAACACAGCAAGGGGGAAGGATGACTGTAGAACATAAACACAGCTGAAGCAATAACTCTTGTGGCACCAAGTTTGACATAAACTATCTGTGTATTCCAGTCAACTTCATTAGATGCACTGATTGCACAATCATTTAGCAGGTATTTTAATACATGCTGGGTGAGGGGAAATGAGGGGGGATGGGAATGAAAAAGGTACCAGCAAGTAATTATCTTGATAGTGGCCATTTAATATTTCTATTCCCTCTCAGTCCATTCAAGTCCCAGCATATGCAGACAATACATGGGCTTTGTGTGGGATCCTCAATTTTTAAGGCTTCCACATACACTGCAGCTGAAGATGCTTGGGAGGAGGGGGAAAGCAAAAGGAAAAACAAAAGATGACCTTGATATCTTCTTTAAACAACACAGAGGTAATGTGCACCTTGCTTTGAACCTGACTTATGTTTCTTAGAGTCTCCTGGAATTATAGTTCAGTTTCAAAACAAGGCGCACATTCTCTGTATACCTTGTTTTCAGTGACAATTGCAAGATGTTGCTGTAGCAGCAGCAAATTTGGTGGTACAATAAGGAAGGTCTGAGGAAGGATTCAAAGATAGGTGGCAATGTGGACATTCAAAGTCTCTCTGGTGCCTCAGAGAGCTTTGGAGGTACCAAGATCCCCAAGAAAGTCTTCCTCCAAAATGGTGCCCTCCAGATGTGTTGTGTTACAAGTCCCATCAACTCCCCATCATTTCCAAGTCTGCATGGTTGTGTTAAGGAATCTAGGATCCTACCTGCTCCTATATCTGCTGGATCTCTATGGAAGTTCCTATTTTTTACAAGGAAGAAGAGAAAGAGGAAAGCAAGGCTAGCTCATTCTGGATTGCATTGGTTATAGCAACTTGCTAATGAATGACAGCAGCTGTCTTCCATTACTACCACCACCCCAAACACATTCTCCACAGATTCTTGCATATTTCAACTTGTAAATTACAGTTGGTCCTCCATGTTTGCTAGGGTTTCAGGCACAGGACCTTCAGAAAAGTGAGAAAATCATCAATATCAAAATGTGTGCGTGTGTGTGTGGGAAGGGGATCAAGGCATGGTGAGGAGAACCAGGGTCCAAACTAGGTCAGGGAAAGAAGAGGGAAGGGGGGATCAATATGGTGGCCCTAAACTTCCTTTCTCTTGCCCATCTCCTTCCCTGGGGGCATCAGGAGAAGATTTGTGATACTGAAAAATTGGGCTGTGAGCTGTCCTTAGCTGGCCAAGCAGCAGCTGGTGGAAGAGGAGGAGAACCAGAGGAAAGTTTTTAACAGGCTGTGTCGCCTGATCAGAGCCACTAAAAAGGAAAGTGCCCTCCCAAAAGAAGTGCCTGGGTGGGGCAAGGGTTGAGGAAACTTGCAAATAATCAAACCTGCAAATGTGGACGGCCATAGATTCAAGGTTACATTCAACAGATAACAACTGTCAAGTTGCAGTTTATAGAAGAACACCAAATGACAAACTGACAGCGAGGAAAGTGGAGGTGCATTTTCCTGACTGAATGATAGACAGTGTTAACAGTAAATTGCAATAAGCTATCCAAATATATAGATGCAAATAATTTATTTTGTGCCCATCCATTTTCAGCCTGACTTTCAGCCTTATTTACATTAATTCAATTTACCGTTTTCATATAGCAGAAATTAACCCAGCTCAAGCAGTGTTCCAGGGCTTCTTGTGATATTTCCATCTATTAACAAGGTTGCCATCTGCTGATTACAATGCACAACATTTACAGGAACTGCCGAGTTATACATATTCCTTCTGTTACAATCTCTGCAAGTCACTGGCATGAACATGTTCTAACTAAGAACATGTTCAAACCAATGGGAAGCATTCTAAGGCCAAAAAACTGATGGGCTAAGCATTAACAGTTCGTTGATAGAAATAGGAGCCAGAGGTATATCAAAGAGGATGATCAGTTGGAGATGTCATTAACATTGCCTTAAAATTCTGAAACTCCATACATATACAATATAAGAATGAATAGCACTAAAGTGCTCAGCTGACAAAATCCTACAGCTCTAATTGCTCCACCCTTAAAGTGGCTTTCTTGTGCAAGTGATTATAAGGCTATCAGAAAGAAAAACTGGTTTTCTCAAAAGGAAAAAAGGACATTTTTATTTCAAAGAATCATCCTTCCATTGACTTCTAACATAATACCAAAAGACATAAATCTCTCCCACTGGTGTATGGGCTGAGTTGTCTCATCAGCCAGGGGAGAAACATCCTAACAACAGCACATTCTGTCATAAGATCACACAGCAGCCAAATTTGCAATGCAAAGTCAGAAGATGTGATGAAATATTCATGCTTTACTCACCGACATCACATTTCAAATTTCATTTTTAACATACCTAAACAAGAATTGCTACATTTCCACAGGCTGTATGTCATCTCACATACCTGCATATGTAAATAACATCTGTAAAATATACCATTTTCACTGAAGAGGCAGTCTTCAAACATAGTAGCTCACCCACTGTATTCTGGATTTTTAATATAAAGCAGAATGGGATTTTGCAATGTATATCAGAACAACCATTTTTTTTTGACTTTTTTTTTTTATTTATATAACTGAATCACAAATACAAAACAAGAAAAAAAAATTAAACACCATGTGATATACATAATAGTGAATTAAAAAAAAATTTTTTTCTTTTTCTTTTTTTCTCTTCTCTTAAGCAATACCAACTTTCATTGTTATTTTGCACCTTTACCCTTAAATTTATAAATCTGTTCAACTGTTATAATTTCACATTTAATTCAATATTTTTCACATCCCCTTTAATCTATTTCTATTGTTAATTCTTTTAACTTTTTTTTTTAAAAAAACATTAACATCACTTATCGATTTAAATCTATAAATCACAAGTTTGACACACACACCTACTAAGAATTACAAAATATACAACATAAAAGAAAAACAAAACTAAAACTAAAAAATACCCACCCCCAGAGCCAACTTTTTATTTAATCCACTTTCCAAAATTGCCATTCTTCTTTTGACAGGGTAGTATTACTATCTCTTTTCAGAACTTTATCCAAAAATATTTTCCAAATTTCTTCAAAATCATTCCCTTTAACCAAACCTTTCATAAACCTAATTCTACATGTTAGTTTATCATTAATTGCAATTTTCCACACTTCGTTATACCATTCCTCTATTTGAAATTTTTCATTTGCTTTCCATTTTTTTGCTATTATTAATCTCGCTGCAGTTAACAAATTTGTTATTAATTCTTTCTTTACTTGAGTACACTCAACCTTATCATATATAGACAACAATGCAATATTTGGACATACTGGTATATCTGCTCCTATAATCTCTTTTATCTCTTTAAAAACCTTTTGCCAAAACTCCATTATTGCAATTCCACCACATATGCATATATGTACCAATTTCTTGACATCCTCTCCAACATAATCTTGAATATTTCTCATCTATTTGATTTAATTTCACTGGAGTCAAGTACCATTTCCACACTAATTTATAATAATTCTCTTTTATTCTTATTGATAATTTTTTTAAATGACGTTGTTTCCAAATTTTTCTCCATTCTTGTATATCTATATTTTGTACTATCTCTTCCTCCCATATTTTTCTAAGAAAATCCTCTTCTTGTTCTTTTGCTAATATTTTATATATTTCACTTGTAATACCTTTTAGTATTTCATTTTCTTGCATATTTTCTCTTTGAATAATAATTTGTTCAAATTTAGTATATTCTTTAAAATCCTTAACATATCTTTTCATACTCTTTGTCCATTGCTCTAATTGTATATAATTTAACCAGGATATTTTAGTTTCCTGCAATCTCTCTTCATTCTATCTTTATTTATCATTATTTTCATCCAATCTTTTAATCTATAAATTTTTTGTTTTTTTATTTCTTTCTCTATTATTTCTCTTAAATTTATTGGAAATTTTTCCATCATCACTATCGGAGTTAATATTGATATATTCGGTAATAATTTTCTTTTATTTTTTTTCCATATTTCTATTATATTTTTTATAAAAGGATTTTCTATCTTCTCCATTTCTTTCTTTGAAAAATTCCTAAAAAATATATTTTCTAATTTTGTCTCAATATTCATATCTTCTATCTCTAACCAATCTAAATCACCCTTTCCTGAAACCCCCTCTATGATATATCTCAATTGATTTGCATAATAATACCATTTTAAATTTGGAAGTCCCAGGCCACCTTCTTTTTGACTTTTATACCAATATTTCTTGTTAATCCTCGATTTTTTATTTCCATTACAAAAATTATTTAATATCTTTTGCCACTCCTTTAATTCTTCCTCTGATATTTTTATTGGTAACATTCTAAACAAAAAATTAATTTTAGGTAAAATTTTCATTTTTACCACTGCTATTCTACCAAACCACGATAGCTTTATATTTTTGTAGTCCTCTAATTTCCTTTTTGTTTCTAATCTTAATTTCTTGAAATTTTTTTCCTGTAATTCTTGTAAATTTTTTGTAATCTCTATTCCTAAATATTTAATTGATTCTTTTATTTTAAGTAATCCTCTTTTACTACTTATAAATTTTTGTACTTCTTCTTTAGTATAATTAAATAACATTATTTCTGATTTGGCCCAATTTATTTCTAATCCCGTCTTCTCCCCAAACTCTATTAAATGTTTATCTATCCTATCTATCTTTTCAGTTGGATCCTTAATTGTCAACAATGTGTCATCTGCAAATAAGCTTATTTTATTTTTTTCCTTAACTCCAATTCCTTCCAAATTCTCATCATTTCTTATCACATTCGCTAACATTTCTATAACTATTGCAAATAAAACTGGAGATAATGGACATCCTTGTCTCGTTCCTCTTGTTATTTGAATCTGTTCTGTAAATCCATCATTTACCATCACTACAGATGTATTATGTGAATACAATTGATTTATTAACCCTTTAAATCTCTCTCCTAATCCTATTTTATTTAAAATTGTTTTTAATGCCGGCCATTCCACACAATCAAAGGCTTTAAATATATCTAGGGCTAAAATTCCAGCTTTTTGTTTATCTCTGTCCATTATATTTATTTTATTTATCGTTTTCCCTATTAAATTTGCCATCTGTCTTCCTTGAATAAAACCACATTGATCTTTATGTATATACTTATAAATAAATTTATTTAACCTCTTCGCCATTATTGCTGTCAAAATTTTTGCATCTTGATTTATTAAAGATATTGGTCTATAAGAACCTGGATCTGTAGGATCCTTATTTGGTTTTAAAATTAATATTATTAGTGACTGCTTCCATGATAATGGAATTTTTTCACCCCTCAATATACTATTATATAACACTTTTAGTTTAGGAATTAAACCTTTTTTAAATGTTTTATAATATTCTGGACCTAGTCCATCCAATCCTGGTGATTTTCCTCCTTTTAAATTATTTATTACTTCTTCTATTTCCTCTTCTGATATCATTTCTTCCATCAATCCTTTATCTTGTTCTGTTAGTCTTACTTTCCAATTTTTATTAATATACTCCTCTATGTTCTCTAAAGATTTATCTTCTGCTGAATACAATTCTCGAAAAAATTCCTCAAATATTTTTAATTTCTCTTTCATCAACCTTTTTTCTTTACCAAATTTATCTTTAACTACGCCAATCATATTTCTAGTTTTTTTTGATTGTACTGATTTAGCCAGCATTTTAGAATTTTTATTACTATATTCAAAATATTCCCTTTCCAAGTATATTAGATTTTTCTGAACTTCGTCCATTTCTATCTTTTCTAATTCATCTCTTTTTGCTTGTAATATTATTAATTTCTGTTTAGTTCTATCTATTATATAATCATTCTCTAGTTCCTTTATTTCTTTTTCTAATTTTAATTTTTTTTCTCCTAATTGTCTCTTTAATTTGCTTGATTCTTTAATGCATAATCCTCTTACCACTGCCTTCATTGTATCCCACAATACATCTTGTGTTACTTCCTTATTGTTTATATCCCAAATTTCTTGCCACTCCTTCTCTATTTTATTTACTATCTCCTTATAATTAAATAACTTAGTATCCAGTCTCCACCTTTTTGCTTCTCTATAATTCCTTTTCATAGTTATATCCAAGTTCATCAGAGCATGATCTGTCACTTTTATTGTTTCAATTTCTGTATTTATTAATCTAGGTATCATATTCTTTGAAACAAAAATATAATCTATTCTTGAGTAATTTTTATGAACTGATGAATAATACGTATATTTCTTTTCTTCACCCTTTATTAGCCTCCAAACATCTATCAGTTCATTTCTACTCACTAATTTATTCAAAATTGTTATATTATTATATCTATCTCTAATTGATGGATCTGATTTATCTTTCCATCTATCCATCACCATATTAAAATCACCTGCGATTATTGTATAATCTCCTTTCATTTTTTTGATCTTATTAAATATTTCTTCATAAAACTCTTTTTGCTTCTCATTAGGTGCGTAAATATTCATTATGACATATGTTTCTCCATCTATTTCACCTTGTATAATTACATATCTACCTTTTTCGTCTAACTCCACACTTGTTACAATGAAATTGCATCTTTTGGAAATTATTATTGCAACTCCTCTTGATTTGGATGTACCAAATGCTTCCTCATAAATAGCTACCCAGTTCAATCTAAGCTCATTTTTTTTATCTCTTTTCCATGTGTTTCTTGTAAAAAAATTATATCGGCCTTATCTTTTTTTAATATCGATTCTATCCTTTTTCTCTTTATTATTGACCCCAAACCTTTCACATTCAATGTTGATATTCTCAATCTATTCTCCATTTTTCATATTTTGAATTTTCTAATCCCACTCCCCATTGGCTCTTTAATGTGATGGTGCTCCCCTTCCCCTTCCCTTCCCCCTCCCACTCCCCTCCCCCTCCCCGCCCTCCCCTCCCCTCCCCACACAAACATTTGTCCCCCCTCTTCCTCCAAAGCGCTTCTGCCTTGGAAACGACCAGCCATGGTCCTGGGGGGTGTGTGTGTGAAGGTATGCCAACTCCCGGCATAGAGACCAATACCCTCTCCCGATTTATTTTCTTTCCCATATTTTTTTTCCCTCTCTTCCCCCTCCCTTCCCTCTCTCTACCCTCTTGCTTTATATATATATAAATCTATCTCTATGCATTTATAATCTATAAGAATATATTTTACTCAGTAGTCATCTACCCTTCTCCTACTCTATGAAGTTCTCTTTCTTCTTCTTCTGTTATATCATATTGTTTCTTCCAGTCCTCCTCAGCCTCTGTCCTTTCGTTTATCTCCCGAAGTCTTCTTCTTTGCTCCTCCTGTTGCTCCTCCCGCTGCTCCTTCTTCAGTTACTCCTCCCACTACTCCTTCCTCAGTTGCTCCTCCCGCTGCTCCTTCTTCTTCCTTTTCCTCTTGCTGGATCAGTTTCAGTTCTTTCAGGAGTTGCAATCCTTGTTCAAGAGAATTTATTCTGTGGTATTTGCCAGCATATTGGAATTTCAGAAAGATGGGATATCCCCAACTGTATCTTATCCCAACTCTCTGTAGAACTATGATGCAGGGTTTCATTTCCCTTCTCCAATTTATTGTTTCGCGGCATAAGTCATTATAAATTTCCACTGTGTTATCTCGATACTTCAATATTCCTGGATTCTTTCTAACAGCTCTCATCAAATCATCTTTCTTGTTGAAATTCGCAATTCTCATTATAATATCTCTGGGAATTATTCCTCTTTTTGCAGCTGACACACGATGAATTCTCTCTATGTCATGATCTTCCAATAAAATCTCAGGAACAATGCTTTTTAGCCATTTTAAAACTTCCTCTTTCAAGGATTTTTGACTTTGTTGTGGCTGCTCTGCGAGTCCACGAATCCTCACATTGTTTCTTCTGTTCTGGTCTTGGAGCTGGATAATTTGTCTCTCTAACAAAGAAATCCTGCCATCATGTTCTGCTAGTCTGGTCTGCTGATTCCCTTGGGTTTTTTTTATATCATCCACTTTAAGGTCCAATGCTTTTAACTCCTGTGAGATTTTTTCCTGCAATTGCCCCATTTCTTCCCTTATATTAGATGTTATTGTAGTAACAAGAGCTTGATTAGACTCTGTAATAAGCTTGTGTATAAAAGTTTTTATCTCTTCATTAGCTCCGTTCGCAGCTTTCTTCGCCGCCATTTTAATGACTTTTTCGTCTCCGTTAAAGTTTAAGTTTATATTTTCAAAATCTCTAACTAGACGATTATATGTTTTATCTGTTGCTGTAGGTCGCTTCCAAACAGGGTGTTTATAGACCTTTTTAGGCGGCATATATCTCAAGGACCACAAAGGGGGAAAAAAAAACTGTTTTGCTTTCGGTCCGTTTCAACAGTTATTTGCAGTTTAAACAGAGTCTTTTATTTTCCCTCCAGTTGGAGAAGAATCGAAACCAATCCACTATCTTATCTTACATTCTTTCCCACATTATTCAATTAATTACTCACATTCTTTCTTTGTTTTGAAAAAGGCTTCTGGAATTATTTTATAATCATCTGTTCCGGGAGTCGAATATTTAGCCTCTCTCTGCCATCGTAGTTGGCTCCTCCCCCCATATCAGAACAACCATACAGGTGGAGGTCAACACTCCATCCAGTCTTGCATTCCTTTTCAAACAATGCACGCAGATGCTTCTGGAAAGCCTGCAAGCTGTGTATAAAGCTTAATACCCCACTCCTAGCAACTGGTATTCAGAGCTATACCATTTCTAACGCATTGGCAGCCCATCTTGCCACTGCACAGTGAAAGGTTCTTTGACATGCATCACAGACTGAAAGTGTTTTGAAGTGGGAATTCCCTTTATCTACAATGAACACTTCAAGCTGTATTTTAAGGCTATGCAGAAAGCAACCCTAACCCTCAGAACCACTATCTGGTGGAGTTAAGGTGAGGCACAGGAGCTCTGCTAAGCAGAAAAAAGTTCCTTCAGTTATGCCTAGAGAAAGCTCCATGGGCATCCAGCTACCGCCAGCTGAGCTTCTACTTGAACTAGGCGGCAGTAGGGAGTGTTCTGCTAAATGCAAAGACTTTTTGTCTGCCTGAGAGGCCATAGGATTAGACTCCAAATTATGCTAGACTGCAAGTGCAACATACAGAGAAAGAAGAACTGACTGGCAAAAAAACAACAACAGCTATGCCTTGCCTGCTGCCCTAATCAGTGAAAATCAGCAGGGCTTTAAAAGTGGTGGATTGCCTTCCATTTCACTCCCTAAACTCCAGCAGTTAGGAGTGTTCTGAAAACCACTACCCATTCCTACATTTTGGGACCATGAATGGCATATATTAATGACGTGATTTGGGGCATAATACAGTGCCCTGTCACACTGAATTGTTAAACAATGGCTATTAGACACAGGCTTTCAGAATGTCCATGCTAACTTGTCCCATCCTTCGCTAAAACTGGTTCCAGTCAGTGGGGTTTTTTTAGACTACTTAAAATCTTTCACAGTTCAGAGATACAGGAAAAGCTGCCACACCAGGACAATATAATATGTTGCCCTCAGCAGTTCTTAAAGCTCTTACAAGAAGGTTTCTGTTTGGAATCCTGTGTGCCTTCTGGAGCCAATGAAGCTGAAATCAGGCTCCTCCAGGCAGACGAGTGTGTAGTTATTTTTTTAAAACATAAATTACATTTCTGTTATCCTTGACTATCTTCTGGTAGTTCCCAGCGCCAGCTGCACCATTTTATTCCTATTCTTAAGTGGGTTTCTTTTTAATTCCAAGACAAATCAAAACAGAAAACCATCCATCTTTTTCTCTTTGTCATTTTTTAAGGAGTTATAGCGTATCAGCACATTAGTGAAATGGCACTTTAACACTATAATTCAAAAAACAAACAAACAGAGAGCAGAAAATTTACCAACCATTCTCAATGGGTGCCATATGGCTCCCTGGGAACCCTAGCATATTTAAAGGTGGGCACAGACTGAAAACAGTGAGAAGGGGAGCCCCAAGGGTTTACAGGAGCCCTGGTAACTGAACTGATAAAACACCTAAGCAGCAACCTTAATCAGAGCCAATAGTTTCCCTCCTATTTATTTTCCAACACATCCTTTGAATTTGGCACACCTGGTAAATTCATTGCTTAAGCTCCTCCCACATCTCAATGCACAAAAGTTGAGGCTTTTGCGATATAACTTCATTACAGTCTTTTTTATAGAACATTCAAGTTTTCTTGGTGTTCCATAATAAATTATTTTCCATCACTCTGCTCATGTTGCATCCCTGGAACTTGAGAAAAGCTCCTAAAGGGGAAGCGTGGCCAAAAAAAAGTTGAGAATGCCTGATTTAAACCACAGGATCCCCTCAGCAAACTATGCCTGATTTTTAAAAACATTTGGAATCACCACAAACAGAGACAAGAGATTTTTCTACCTCAGAAACAATTGCAATGTTTTTATACAGTGCAATTAAAAACACAAGCCTTAATACTATTCAGACCAGTTTTATTGTACATTAGCTGTTTTGTATATATTACACGTAACTTTAATGTATATTTTTATTTGGTTTTTACAATTTATTATTGGTTTGTGAGCCATTATAATACACTTGCCTTGTAAATAAATTGCATGTTCTCCGAAGGTAAAAGAATACTTGAGTTAAATGGCAATCAATTTCACTGAATGACTCAAGTTTTATGGTTTGGTTTTTTAAAAAATCTATTATGGGAGAGCAAGACAAATTAATTTATCACAAGTTAACTGGCTGTAGCACAGGGGAAAAAATGAATAAAATACACAACCGACCAACTTCACTAGCAATTGCACATGCTATCCAAGCAACATGTGCTTTCATTTAAAACGGCTAGAACTATGCAAGATATACCATTTTCTGTGATTTCTTTTATTTATGAATGTCACTAAGAGTTTTCTTATTGGTTTCACCTATATTCTAGACATCCTCTGTATTGCAGTCTTACATTTGCAGTAAATGAAAAACGAAGCATCTCCAATATCTAGTACTGCTAGCTGGCACACTACCAGCAATATTAAATTATTATTATTATTATTATTATTATTATTATTATTATTATTATTATTATTATTGAGCACTCCTTATGTACATTTATGTAGAAAGAATGAGACAAGTCCATATCTCAATGGACTTACCAACTACAACTGGAAGACAGAAGGACAGGAAAATATAGAAAGAAAGAGAATATGCTAGTTACACATAGGCCATTTCCACACTATACACTTATAGCGCAGTTATTCCACTTTCAACATCCTATGGAATCCTGGAGTTTGCAGTTTCGGGAGGGGCCGAAACTGTAAACCCCAGGATTCCATAGGATGTTGAAAGTGGAATAATCACGCTTTAAGAGTGTAGTGCAGAAATGGCCATAGTCACGGGGGGGTATATATATTGCATTTACTCTGCAATTCCACTACAAGTCTCACTGCAAACAGTCAAACGTTCTCCCAGTTACATCTGTATAGTATCACAACCCAAATAATGACATTAGCAGTTGGCATAACACTATTATTACCCATCTAATGCTGCATAATGCTGACAGAATCATAGAATTATAGAGCTGGAAGGGGCCTCATGGACCATGAGGTCCAGACCTCACCATATCTCTAGGCAGCTGGTTCCACTGGTGAACCACTCTTACTTTCAAGAAATTTTTTGTAATGTTCAATCAAAATCCGCCCTCCTGTAACTTAAAACCATTAGACCTAGTCCCACCCTCTGAGGCAGCAGAGAACAAGCCTGCCATCATTTTCTTTGTGGCATCCCTTAAGGTATTTAAACAGTGTGATCACATCATTCCTGAGTCGCCTCTTCACCAAACTGATCATCCTCATTGAGCTTCTCTATACCCTTCTTAAAATGAGGCCTCCAGAATCATGCACAGTACTCCAGTGAAACTGGCCTGACCAGTGTAGCATATAGTGGGACTATTACTTCCCTTAACATGGAAACCAAGCCATGCCCTATGAGGATAGACTTAGAGAGCTGGGTATGTTTAGTCTGCAGAAGAGAAGGTTAAGAGGGGACATGATAGCCATGTTTAAATAGTTGAAGGAATGCCATGTAGAGGAAGGAGAGCGCTTGTTTTCTGCTGCTCCAGAGACCAGAACATGGATTCAAGTTGCAGGAGAGGAGATTCCACATGAACCTCAGGAAGAACTTCCTCACAGTCAGGGCTGTCCGGCAGTGGAATGTGCTGCCTCAGAGTGTAGTGGAGTCTCCTTCTTTGGAGGTTTTTAAGCAGAGGTTAGATGGCCATCTGTTGGGAGTGCTTTGAGGGTGTTCTTGCATGGCATGGGGTTGGACTGGATGGCCCGTGTGGTCTCTTCCAACTCTACATTTCTATGATTCTGTGATTCTATGAAACTATGCTTCTATGCAGGCTAAGACAACATACGCCTTCTCTGCTGCAGCAAGGCTGGAGATGCAGTTGATATGATGGCGTATAATATACACTCATAGAATACAAAGATATTATAGCTAAGATACCAAGAAAGCATAGCAAGGACTACAAATTCACAGTAAATATTTAAGTGTCCTATCAGATTAGTTAGTTCTCCTGCTTTACACAGAATCCCCAGACATCTTCCTGTTCCATATCCTCATGCTAAAACTGTAACAGTTTTATACTCAAGAAGAGTTATTGGGTAAAATAAATGTCAAGGAAAGGCTTTACCTTGTAACTAGTCTTCCCTTCTCCCAAAAAGATCCACTCAGTTATTAGGGGGATTTCCTTTCATCCCATCCTTGTGGGAGAGAGAACTGGCATTACTAGTTGCATGGTTTAGATCACACGTTCCTTGGGAGGGCTGACTGGCACTGACACTCTTATCATTATGGTGCCAAGTTAAAACTTTGTTGTTCACTAAAGCCTTTGGGCCTCAATGATGCAACCCAAATATGGTGTTTGTCATTGCTTCTGTTGTTGTGTGCCTCCAAGTCATTCACAGCAACCCTAAGGTGATCTTTCATGGGGTTTTCTGGGGCTGAGTGTGTGTGATGTGCCCAAGGTCACTCAGTGGGTTTCCACGGTTAAGTGGGAAATTGAACCTTGGGGTCCAGGACTTTAGTCTGATGCCAGTATACCACACTGCCTCTCTCCAAATATGGTGCATATAGCTTTTTAAAGTTTTCAAATCTTTTAAAACTGTTCTTAACTTATTACTGAGGTTTATTTTTTCTTAGTTTATTTCATTTTTTTGTTTAAACTGTTTAACTTGTTTTAATGCTTTTTGTAAGCTGCTCTGATATAGGGCGGGGCATAAATATTTTAATAAATATAAATATAATCTTTTGAATCCAACTTCTCCTTTGATGAGCATCATTAAGCTACATACAGTTTTAAGAGGATGCTCTAAGATAGAACTCAGTTCAGATTAGAACCCTGAGAAGCTACATTTTCAAACTGAGATTCCTAGAATTCCCTGGCCAACACAGCTGTTGGGTATGCCACAAGATGGATTCTGAGAGTTATAGTTTTTAAAAGTAACTTTTCCAAGTTCTGGTACAGAAGATGTATCTCTGAGCAGGAATCACACAGCTCTTCAGAATACAAATCCTATCAGCCCTAGCGAATTGTGTAGGATGCTGGGAGCAACTAGCCAAGAGGGACACATAATTCCCAGTTCCTCTCGCAATCTGAAGAATTCCTTGAGGCGAAACTGGGCTAAGGGAACATGTCCTCCAAGGTCAGTTTCTTTCACAGCATTTTTCCCAGCCTGAATGGAAGCAAAAGGCCAATTCCCTTTAGCTTAATTGCCAGCCTAGGCTTGCTGAAGTCTCATCCTTTTTCTTCTGTGAAAGTGATAGCAGAGGGGCAGCTTGCTCTGCTGCTGTATTCTGAACTCTTAGAGATTGGATGATGAAACTGTACTCTCTTGATCCTATTACACCATTCAGTAGCTAGAAAACACAGGTTTTCAGTCTCTGCCAGAATTCATAACATCAAATTCATTTTTAAATTAATCACACACATGTAAAAGGGCAAGTTTATTGACCTTGAAAGTACCCGATTAAATATTTTCCCATCTGTAACATTTAATCCAAATTACATAAACTAAACATAGTAGCTATTTTCAGACAGAAGCAAAAACCAAAGCTAGTTTACATGACTACTGCAAAAGTTTTCTATGCTTCCATCAAAAAGAAATAAACAGGCAGATGCTAGGTAGTTTTCTTCTATCAGTGGAAGGCTTCCATCAATCTCCTTTTCCCTTCAGACTTCTATACCCCACTCTTGTTTATTCCAGATGGAGTTCCAAGCACTGGTTATCCTCCAGAGGATTGGTAATATCTTCCAGAGCTTATACCACATAAAATGGAATGACCTAATCCAACTGTTCATCTAAATCAGACCCATTCAATCAATGGGAAACTGATGAATGAACACAAGTGCCATTGATTCAGTGAGTCTGCTCTAACTAAGATTAAGATTGGAATTTGCCTTCCCATCACCTCCAAATTTTCTGATTTTGCAGGGACAGTCTCGATTTAATTTTCTGTCATCTCACTTTTTCAGGGTCTTTTAAAAAGTCTCTGTTTTGTTCTCTTCCTCACACTTCCACTTTGTCCTTACCTCATTCACTTGGTGTACATTGAGTTCAAACTGCAAAGTCATTTGCACAAGGGGAGAGACCAGGTGGGGCAGAGTCTTGCCCTTCCCAGCAGGCTCATACAAAAGCAAAGTCCTGCAGCCTGTCCTAGTTTGTGTGTTCTTACTCATTAATAACTTCTGTCATGTTGACCATACTTTAATACTGCTTGGTCACACGTGTTCTGGTTTTCATCAGTGAAATGTATGCCCTCCAGCTATTTTGTATGAAAACTTCCATGAGCCACATTCAGGCTGGCCAATGACAGGAACACTGGAAGCCAACTTATACTGAGTCAGACTATTGGTTCATCTAGTTCAGTACTGTCTACTTCGACAAGCAGTGGTTTCCCAGGATGTCAAGCAGAATTCTTTCCTCACTCTATCTGAAGATCTCTGGTGGTCTTCCATCCAAGTATTAGCCAGGCCCAACCAAGCTGAGCTTCCAAAAAGCAGATGAGGTTAGTGGGTCCAGGTACATTTTGAAACTGCAGTCAGAAGCATCTGGGAAGCATCAGGTGAGTCACCCCTTCTGTAAATTGGATTGATTTGAAAGACACAAAGAGATGACAATTTCATTGTTTAGTTTCTCGGGTATTCTGAGTTGTACAAATGTGCTTACTAGTCCCTGCTGGTGAGGTGTAAAGTTTATCTCCGTATATGAAAAAGATTGTATTTAATCTGTAAAATCTCCAGTTCTTTTTCTCATAAGGGGAAAGTACTGAATTGATCTGAGTAAAGGGATGATAGAAATCCTATCATAAAAATATAAACAGTATTTTGAAAGCTAAATATTTCTTTTCCCTCCAAAAACTTCCTCCCTTTAAAAATATGTTTGAAAATTAATTAACACACAAAAATACTGTCTTATGTGCATGTCTTTGGAACTGATAAGACAGTATATCTAAGTACACAAACAACATGCTTCAAGGTGTACACCACTTCTAATCTTTTTGTTTTTGATTATATATTCTGTTCTTCATTATACCTTCTGTTCTTTAGTAGACAATTAAGATTTAGATATAATATTCTACAATCTGGCAACAGAGAGCTCTGTTAGATTTTCCATTTCTAATGGTAAATTATTAAAAGCATGCAAGAGATAGAGAGGGAGAAAGAAATGGCTACTTGAGGTCAGTAGCTTATAAATGTTCTTGGAAAAGCAACTGGGAAAGAAGCCACAAGGATTAACAACTGGGAGCATATTCCATATGCAACTCAGCTGACATAAGCCAACAGAGAAAAACTGATGCGTCTAAGGAATTTAGATGGGAGAAACATGTGAGAACTAAAAAGCACATACCTTTAACTCCACATAATACATATCATAATTGGTTTTATTTTCTACCAGCAGAAGATGGGCAAATATTGATGAAAAATATATCCTTCTACCTTTCTCATCTTGACTCAATGCAATGTTTTCTATAATAGTTCCATATGTAGATCTGAGAACCAGAGGGATCCAGCTCTCGTTACAGTTCCACAACTGTACACTTCATGATCTTCTTTAGGAGTTCTTCTTGCACTCTTCAAATACAGGACTGGGGAAAGTGCAGATGCATGCACCCCACAGGCTGTTTTTTGTATCCCCAGACCCCCCCTCTGTGTGCGCACGCATGCGCGCGCACACACACACACATATATACACACACATATTGCATATATATCTTGCTTCTAGAGTGGAAACAGAGAAAAATTTACCACATGGCCAACTAGGTAAGCCCAGGGGATGGACTGGATGGATAGATTCATCTCAAAGGCCTGAGGTTGCCCACCCCTGCTTTAGGACACACTTTCTAGACATGCATGGGACATGATCCTATACCGCTTCAGTGTACCGTAAATATCCACCAATAATGATACACTGTACTGAATACTAACATGGTGCAACTATGTGAATCAATGGTCAATGTGCATGGCTGACCACCCACTGTGTAATTGCAATGCACAGAGGTAACATGCATTTACAACCTACTCTATGTACTCTAACACTGTACCATATATACAACAGCCCTACATGCACAACTTTTATGTCACCATCTGCTGGATAGGACCATTACATATCATCCACAAAAGAAAAAACACTCTGCAGATATACAACAACTTTTACCTGCATATGCTTTTAACAGGATGCCAGGTATAACAAGGAAGCAAGGTTCAACTATTTTCTATCGCACAGTGCAGAGTCTCTTGTTTCTCCACAATTTTTATTAACAATATGTAAGGAAGCTAATAAACAGAATGGCTTCATTGTGACTGCATGCATTTTTATGGGGGAGGGGAGAGAAGGGGAGTGAAAGAAAGGAAGAACTCTCCTCCTCTCTAAGAGCTATGGGACAGCAATTGTGTTGATTTTCTGCCAACATGGGAGTTTCTGCTTAGCAAGTTTGTGTGCATTTTCCCTTTGCCCACATCTCAATTGCCCACATCTAGAAAAGCCCCAAAGCAGATGTCCAAAAATCTAATTAAAACTACAGATGGCCCTCTGCTGATGTACACTAAAATGTGTGGGTCCCAGGCAGATTTAAAACCACCAGTGCAAAAACTCTGGATGCCTTTACTTCAATTGTTCTTGCTTTACTAGTCCATGTTTTTAGCATTATACTCCTCACCCATGACAGCAAGCCCAGGCTTCAAAACAATATGTATGCATGCAAAAGTCATTACAGAGACAGACACCTCCACTCTTTTGAAGGAGGGAAATGTCTGAAAGTCAGAAAACAGCTGAACTCAACATCACATACGCCAGTTGTCTGCAGCAACTTTCGAAACCATTTTCACTTCAATGTGTAAGAGTCACATATTCCCTTCAACTTATTTAAGACTCAAACAAAGGGAACATAGGAAAATCACGAAGAGAACATAGGAAAATCACTAAAGATATTATCCATTTGGCCAGAAGAAACCTTTGTAGTGCACAAAAATCCCTAAATACATGGTCATGTTGCTTAAAAGTCAAAACTAGAAGTAGATATACACTGAGTCAACAAAGCTAAGTTACATATAACAGAAATATAGTAGAAAATGAAAGGGCTGTCCAAGGTGAGTAAGAAATTAACTTCCAAGGCTAGTAAGGAATCAACAGTCCAATCTTATAACAGTGCAGTCTGCTGAAAAGAGAATCCCACTGAGTTTTATAGGTTTTATTCCAAGCTAAGTTTGCATAGGTAGCTGGCATGGTACAGTGGTTTGAGCACTGGACTAGACTCTGAAGGACCAAGGTCCATATCCCCACTCAGTCATGGAAACCTACTAGGTGATGTTGGGTAAGCTACTCTTTCTCAGCTTCACAGGAAGGCAAGGGCAAACCTCTTTGGAATAAATCTTGCCAGGTAAACCCCATGATAGTTCCTCTTTCTGGTGTGACATGAAGGGGCACATAACAACAAGAACAACAACAAAAGCAGCTGTAGGACTTCAATGTAACAATGCAGTCTGACTCCTAACACCTGGTTGTTTCTTGCTGGAAGGGTTTAGGGGCTACAGAAGGTGTTCTTCTGCAAGCCCCCACTGGCGAGGAACAGCTCCCTCAGAGCAAGGAAGACAACATTCTGCTGCCTGGACAGGTGCCTATGCAACCAAAACTTTGGCCCTTTTTGCACGCCAATCCTGTTGCGAAATGGCCTTGGGAGCATCGTGCAGTTGTGAGGACCATTCCACATGATGTCCTCCCAATCACACGACGCTCCCGAGGCCATTAGGAGCCAATCACGCATTATATCATTTCCGGCTCATTGGCAAAAAATGATGCGCCATCACGTCGGTCCCATGCCCCACATGCACTTACCTTGTGCGCGGAGGCTCTGGACATGCAGCCATCATGCTTCCTCCCCCAGCGCAGCCTGGGAAAGTACCTGACTGCACTGCAGAAGGAACGGGCGGAGTGCTCACACTTCCTTCTGGCCAGCACGGAGCTGGTGCGGAGGGGAAGAAGAGGGGACGCGAGTGCCTCCCAGATGAAGCTTTTTGCGTGATCCCCATGTGATGCCAGCAGCACCAGGTAAAGTGCAAAAAGGGCCTTTGAGGAGAAGCAGAGCGCAGAAATCAATACTGAAACCACGCAAAGAAGGATGGAAGCATTCAAGACAAGGCACTAGCATAATATTTTGTTTTCCAATCAGGAATTAGGAACTCCCTGCCCTTCTCCATATTTTAGTTAAGCTAGGAATGTGAGGGTTTCTGAATGCAGGATGTTCACCAAGAAAAAGGACTCAGGTTCAAGAGAACTCCACATATGCAGTAACTGACTTCATCCTCCATGTCCAGTTTATATTAAAAACAAGAGGGGTGACTCTCCCACCATTTGGTGGGGAAGACATCACTCTCCACTCAGTCTACATGCAACTACTGCCTTCCTCCCACCCCAAAATAACTACACCCCCCATGTTAATTGCTCCTTAAATATATTTGGAAAATCCCTAAAGTTCACTTACCAAGAATTATGGAAACCACAGTTCACAAAAGTTGCAACATATTCTCAACAGCAGGTGACTGCTAATCAAGCCATTTTGCTATACAGGCATGTCTTGCTAATATGGTAGGTTAGGTTCCAGACCACTGCCGTAAAAGTGAATATCATCTTACAGCAAATCACAGCCATTTTTTACTTACTAGTACATATGAAAGCCTAAAATGATATTTATAGTATGATTGAGTAAGTGTACAATAGTGCTACGCCTAAAAAATAATGCAAAACTAAAAATAATAAACATTTTAAATTGGCAGAATACAACACTGAGACGTAAAGTGCACAGATGCTCTAACAGACTTGAGGACTGGTAGCAAAATGGTACTGTACAGATTGAGTTTCCCTCATCTAGAAATCTGAAAACCTCTGAAAACCAAAACTTTTTTCTGTCAGCCTCCCATTTCTGCCTTCAAGGCAGTGCCTGCAGTGTTCCTGCTCTTTTGTATCTCTGATAATGAGGAGTGCTGCAACCAACACCTCAATGGTGGAAGCAGGTGGCCAGTTGCAGAGAGAAACTGAAGGTCTGTGAAATGTCAGAAGGCCTGGATTGTATCTGATAGAATGAGCTGGATATTGTGTTGCTGATGAGTGTGTGAGTTTTTTAACATTGCTCTAATTCTTTTTGATTATGTTTTAACTTTTGTAATCTGTGGGTTTGAACTATGTCTTTTTAATTGTTATAAGCCACTTTGAGTCCCAACCAAGGGAAAAAAGTGGTGGATAAATAAAAGATGATGATGATGATGATGATGATGATGATGGATTAGCACTGAGCACTAAGATTGGATTCCTGCTATTTCACAGACCCCAAGTCTCTTTCCAGCTGCACATCTCACAAACTAGTAGCAAACAATGAGACACAAGGCTATTCTAAAAATGTACTGTACAGTACTTCAAAATCCAGAAAAGTCCAAAATACTGAACACTTCTGGTCCCAAGCATTTTGGATAAGGGAGATTCAATCTGTATTAGCAAAGCGCTCTACAGCAAAATGCCTGAAAGCCAGGTATGTCTGTAACTGGAAAAAGGTTTAGTAAGAGAACATTTTAAATCATTTAGACATTACGGCACTACGTTTCCAAGGTGGTGGGACACTGTGCTCCTGTGACGCAAGAGGCTATGCTGACAGTAGCAGTGCTGTTGGTAAGGTCTCCCATGTCAAATAGGCTGTTGCTGAGGACCCAGACTAAATATGCCAAAAAACTACTCGGCAGCAGCAGTTGGGTTGGGGAGGGTGACACTGGCAGAAGATCAATTCAGCAACAATGGGAGTGGCACCACAGCTAAGACTTGTTAGTATTGCTCAGAAATCAGCAATGTTAAACCACTTTTGAAGCCTTCCACCTTGATAATCCTATGAATATACAGTCCAAAATAAAACGAGATAGTGCCAGAGATGAGATTCACAGGTCAGAAGGCACTCAACGACCTACTGGGGCATAGCAGAGGATAACTACAAGTAGCACTATGCCTAAGGATGCAACTGGGCTCAAGACAAAAGGACGGCTGGCTGTTGACATGCTCAGAAGTGAAAGGGAAGTCCGAAGCTGCACAACACATCTTATATAGGAACATGGAATGTGAGAAGCATGAATTGGGGGAAGCTAGATATTGTAAAACAATAAACCGAGTGTATACACATTGCAGGACTTGGGGAGAATGAGCTAAAGTGGACAAGAATGGGACACTTTGAGTCAAATAACTACACAATGTTCTGCTCAGGAAATGAAAATCTAAGAAGAAATGGGGTGGCATTAATAGTGAGGAAAGATGAAGCAAAAATAGTCAAAGGATATAATGAAAAGTCTGACCAAATAATACCAATAAGGCTCCAGGGAAAACTCACCAATATAACCATAATCCAAATTTATGCTCTAACTACAGAGGCAGAAGAGGAAGAAACTGAAAGATTCCATGCTAGATTCCAGGAGGAAATTGATCACACACCAAAACAGGACATGTTCGTAATCACAGGTGATTGGAAAGCAAAACTAGGAAACAAAGCAGAACCAATCATTGTAGAAGAATTTGGCCTAGGATCAAGAAATTAAGCAGGAGAGGAACTGACTGAATTTTGTGAAATCAAAAGTTTCTTCATTGTAAACACATTCTTCAGGCAAATAAAGAGGTGACTGTATACACGGGCATCACCTGATGGCCAGTATAGAAATCAAATACATTACATGATTAGAAGCAGAAGATGGAGAAGTCCACTCTATCTGCAAAAACAAGACCAAGAGTAGATTGTGGCACAGACTATGAACTGTTAATATCAAAGAGCTAAATAACACCATTAAATGAATCACTGTGCCAAAATACAACCTGAAGAACATCCCTGTAGAATTTAAAGATGATATAAAAAACAGATTTGCATTATGGAGCTTAATTGACTGGGAACTAGAAGAACTCTGCACTGAAATCAGGGACACTGGAGGGAAAAATGGAAAAAGACATTATCTGCAAGCAAAAAGAAGGAAAATCCTTACTGGGTGGGAGATGAAACTCTTCAAATAGTAAGGACTGACAGGAAGCAGAAGTAAAAGAGAATGGAAATGGGGCAGAACCTGAAATGCAACTGTTCAACAACTTGTGTGCAAGGACAAAGAGAACTGCTACAATGACCAACACAGACAAACAGAAGACCACAACAAAAAAGGTAGAACAAGAGACCTCTTCCACAACATCCAAGAAATAAAGGGGAAATTTAAACCAAGGGTCCACAACATTGTATTTACAATTGCTATGTATGGTTATAAAAGCTGAACAGTGAAGAAGGCTGACAGGTAGAGAATCAACTCATTTGAGATGTGGGGCTGGGGGAGGATCCTCTGGATATACTGGAGTATCAAAAGACAAATGAATTGATCTTAGAGGAAATCTGGCCTGAGCTCCCCCTGAAAGCCAGGATGACTAAACTGAGACTGTTGTACTTTGGACATATCATGAGAAGACATGACTCAGTAGAAAAGATAATGATGCCTGGCAAGATAGAAGGCAGTAGGAAAAGAGGAAGATGCCATTACAGGTGGATAAACTCAATCAAGGAAGCCAAAGCCCCGAGTCTACAAGATCTGAGCAGGGCTGTTGGTGATAGGATAGCCTGGTGTTTTCTCCTTCACAGGGTCACCATAGGCCAAAGGCAACATGAGAGCAGTTAACAACAACAACAATATTATTTAAAATAATTTCAGTAATAAAGCATAATTTAAAGCAGGAAGTCTGGCTTGTAAAATACCAAAAACATGGAAATCCAGGAACCACTTTGGATTAAAGATTAGTTTTGTCACCCAACTGCACATGAAATTTCAAAGAAAATTTTGAATCCTATTACTATTCAAATATTTAAGATTTACAAGTTCATAATTAAGTGGACGGTTTTTCTTAAACTAAAGTGTGAAAAATAGAGGGAAAGCCAATTAAATGGTTTTTACCATTAGTGCCAAACTTTATTAATTTGGAATTTAAATAAACACACTTCATGAAATTCATACACAGATATCAGTGGAAAACCAGTTTAGATGAAAAGAGTAT
Organism: Ctenosaura bakeri; assembly: GCA_948474755.1. NCBI lineage: Eukaryota > Metazoa > Chordata > Lepidosauria > Squamata > Iguanidae > Ctenosaura > Ctenosaura bakeri. The sequence goes on from CAOLHI010000099.1 coordinate 425,861, forward strand.
TAACAGCTGAGACCAAGATGTTCTGTCTCAGAGCATAATTAATTCATATTAATAGGAAGGTTTGCCTTGAAGATATGTTCTGCTCTTATTTAGCTGGCACCACTTCTTATCTTAAATGTAAGACTTTGAAATAATTTCCCATGACTTGCAGTGACTCCGTGTGTGTGCGCACACACAACTCTATATGGAGGTGGCTTTTGCTATGAATATTTTTATATTATCTTTCTAAGAGAATGTTTTGAATGACTTTTCAATAGTTTCATTTAAAGAAAGGGAAAAATCCCCTTCCACATTTATCTTCTTTCTTCTGTTATATATCGCCTCTGTGATATCAGTGTGTACATTTCCACATAAAACTGACCAACTAGCAATGTGCTTCAGTTCTCACTTCACAACAGAGTTGTATAAAACTGCTGCTACACCTGGAGGTTTCTTATCATGTGGAAGCATATATGTACTTATAGGCAAATTTATCTGTTGATGAACCAAACATCTGACAGTTTCTTCACACTGCCTTTAGTCTAAGGCTGGAATACTTACCAGAGAACATGTTCAGCCCAATTCAATTATCCTAACTTATTGAGTAGATATACATAGGATTACATTCTAAAAAGAAACCTGGAATGAATCTGGTTCAAGGAATAATTTCATTGGCTGTATAGCTACTGATCTCACTGTATGCCTCATTGAACTTTCAGAGGAGACCCTTCAACTGTGCTGCAAAAAGTGCTACTCAGAAAGGTGGTCCATAGACTGGTGCTGGTCCCAGAAATCCTGGAGACATGTCTCAAGATACTCCCAAAGGTTGTTGTTTCATTGATTAAAAAAAGCTCGATGCATTTTGGCAGCAGATTTTTCAACCAGTAAAATAACCAACTGTTGAGCATCTTGAGATGCACTTCAGTTTCTTCTGCTGGTGCCAGAGCCACAGGCTTTCTGCTGCCTGATGAGTTTCCAGGAAAGAAAGGAATAGCTGTGGCTAACGGGCACAAATATGGTACCAATCCTTAGAACACTGGAAAAAATTATTATTGCCCCCACCACCAAAAAAATGACAGCTTTGGAGGCACTGCTGTAAAAGAGACAATGTAGTTCACTTTTACACTCCTATATTATCCCTATGGCAGAATTACAAAAAGTGACTTGTTATAGAAATAAACATTCAATCCTACTGCACCACTAAAATTATAAACTGGCATTTCAAGTGAGGCTGTTGGAAAAACCCACATTCTATTTAGACCTGAACAGAATAGTTTAACAGAAAATCTGAAAAGCATGGAAAACAATGTACTGTGTTTCAGAGTCATAATGTCTTCTGTGTATGGATTTATTATGTACGAGAATTAACTCTCATGGAACAGTTTTAGAACACTGTTTCTGGATTTGCAACAGAATATAATGTTACTTTAAACAAGGGTCTATTTGCATTCTGCTGCTTAATACATTGCTGCTAATATTTTCTAAACTGGATTTAGTGTCCTTTCCATAGAAAATCTTTTTGACAGAAACAAGCTTATATAAACGCATTATTTATTCTTGGCCATGGGGCCCGCGAGACCTTAGTTTTGCTACTGATTGTGATGTGCTGTTTATGCAAATACATCTCTTGCGCCTTATCAGAGTGACTGTTTTAGCAGAGGACTTTTGGATTTGGATTAAGTCTTTTATCTGAAATACTGGCACAAGTGTGAATGCATCAGAGGAAAGCTTAGATGGAAAGCATTTGCAGTACATCTTCCTCTTGCAATGTCTTTTAAGATCACTTATCATTTTTCAGCATCTTTAGGGTCAATTTCAAAGAGGGGATAAACAGGAGAAAACAGCAGTGAATGCACTCAGATACACTTAAAAAAAAAAACTCAGTAGTTGTGAACTCAAGTAAATGGCTGCTTTCTTTGAACTCCATTCTGCACCCTCTTGCCTGGAAGTTAATTCCTATTAAATTCAGTGGTGGTTGCTTATGAGGAGACAGGCATGGAACTCCACTGCCATTCTCATAGAAACCAGGATTGGGCATGTACCCCACCCTCATATCTTAGTTTCTTGTCCCTAAACAAGTGCTGGGGTTCTTGCAGTCAGGTTCAATAGTTTGAAGCTTGAATAGCTTGAATTCATTTACTTCATCATTAAGTACCACAGTAATAATGATCTCTCAGTTTTATTGTATGTGTTTAATAATACATATTAAATGTATTAAGTGCTGCTTTGTGTCTTTACAAAGTACTGGAGAAATACTGTAAAAACTTAGTGGAAGAAATCCATTGTTAAGTGCCAAAGACCATCTGAAACTGAAACACAAATTTAAGCTGCAGATAAAACCAGGTATGAGGGTATTCACAGGTGTGAGTAACTTGTGACCCTTCCAATGCTACTGGGATACAATTCCCATCAGCCCCTAGTCAACATAGCTAACAGTGAGGGCTAATGGATGTTGCAACCCAACACCTGAAAGGCTACAAGTTGTCTACTCCAGGCTATCAGGAAAAATTAATTTGTAGGTATAAATAAGACCTGGAATTTTTAAAAGATCTCTGGGTAGAACTTTTCAACCCCTTAAGAGAAAAGGCAGAACAGAAACCATGATAACCTAAGGCTGTCCTACCCATCAGGGCCAACCCTACCATTTGGCAGAGTGAGGCAGCTGGATATGACAAAAGGACAGTGATATTTACTGTACTATTGTTGTATTGCTATTGTTATGCTATCAAGGACAGGGAAAGATGCTTCTTGGATTTTCAACCTCAGACACCAAAAAATTTTGCTTGCCTTGTGCACAACTATACTGTATATCTAGACTTGGGGAGAGAAGCCGGTTTCTCCTTTGACTCTGGAAGCGAAATATCTTCAGCCATTTCTGTTGTCCAGTACCCATCCACCGCACCCCGCATTCCTTTATCCTTACTTGGATACAAGATGCATGTTGAGAGTAGGGGATATGGGGAGATGGAATCTGTGGGTATTGTTTTGGAATACTATACAAGTGGAGCCTCCAAGATATAAAAATTCTTCTGTAGTTGCCCTCCAAAAAGGGATTCTTACTTTCAGGACTCAAGCCAATCATTGCCTCCAGGCAGGGCATTATACTCCTTCTCTTTTTGTTCTTCTTTTCCAGTTGTTGCTCTACATTTCATAGCTACCAAACCATGTCTTCTAATAACAAGCCTCAGTGAAGCTGAAGCCTGCAGAAGTACAAACAGTAAAAAGGCTGAGCACTGACATGCACTCACTAGGCTTTTGATGTGGATGACACTGCCCTCTTAATTGTTGTTTGTTAGGTTTTTTTTTAAAGAGTTTTTGTTTGAGCTTCTGCTAGCTTCAGGATACTGCCAAGCAAGATGATTCTTTGTTTTTTCTTTCTCTGTGGCTTTATTTTGTCTACTTTTCTGATGACACTCACCACCTCAGCTTCTTCTTAGAAGTAACGATGGTGGTGCATTTGAGATAAATGTATACTATGCGTCCTAATTCAGTACTCTACCATCATCCCTATTTCCTCCTCCTCTGCCGCGACCACCACCACCACTACACCATCATATATAACAGCAAGAGTTATAGTATTTGCTGGTGTATAAGATGCACCAGCATATAAGACGCACCCCATTTTCAAACAGTATTTTTCAGGATAGGATACTCTGGATTCTTAATTTCATTAGCCAACACATTTACCAAATGACCATTTGATTCCTAAACACAATTGTTAAAGCAATAGCCAATGCCAACACCTAACTACAAATTGGAAATCCAACAGCAATTTGCTTTGAAAGCTTTTGGTAAAGTGACCCATGCAAAATATGAAATTAAAAACAATACATAATATAATACATCTTCTCTCAAGAACAAATCATAGGGACAGTCAATCCACCAATAACATCCCATCAAATATCCATAGGCAGAGAAATGTCTTAACCTAGCACCAAAATAATATTCTATTTTATTTTATTTTATTTTATTAAAATATTTTTATCCCACTCCTCATAATCTCAGGTGGCATATAATTAAAACAATCAAATTTCCAGATGAAAGCAACATAATTATTTAAATAGGATAAATGCATATTCAATAAATCATCAAGTTAAAACAGCACAAAAGGCTAAAAATTACTTTAAGAAGTAACAAAATTAGGCCCCAAAGGATTGATGATGGTGACTCCTCGTCCTTTCCTTGGGTACCCCCTAGGTTGAGGGTACACTAAATACCCAATTGATTATAACACTAAAGCCAGGAAGGTCTTACTGAAAAGAGTGGTATACTGCAGAATAAAAGGTTGTGTTACTGTGAGAGTTGTCTTCCATTCTCTTAAGGGCGTTTAAGGAAAGCTAATCATTTTTTCCAGATGGCTTTCTTGGCCCACTACCAAGTCTTTATAAAGTCAAATGTGAAGTTCTGGGTTCTTTAAACATTTTTACAAAACACTAGACAAATTCAGAATAGACATTCTGTCTTTGGAAAGGAGCTATCTTGTCAAGTTCATAAACAGCTGAGATTGCCAAGTAATCAGACCAAGGGAGTTCTTCAAACATTGTAATGTTTTCATTTCATTTTTCAATTCCACTTCTATTTCAAAACATCTGGACTTATTCAATGTTATAAGTATGCCACAGGAGTCTAACAGTAACTATAAAGGATTTACTTGTACATATTAATTCTATTGACAATTGTTGGGCCCGAGGCCCTCTGGGTAGGCCCTGTGTTGCACACTCACGCATTTCAGGTCAGCCTGCTTTTGCACTAACGAGCACATTTGGGGGGTTAGCTCATGCTATTGCATTGCTAGGTCAGGCTGCCCTGTATGTTGCAGTCCTGTGAGATTAGCCAAGGAATGTTAATGATGGGTGCTTTGCGGTGAGGGGAGAGTGAAGCCTGATTAGAGACCGTCCACTGCCGTTTCGGGCAGGTAAAGAGATTTGGCCATGAACCTATCATGCACCTGGCCAATGGATGCCTCAGTAACTGGCATCCAAGGTGGGACAGCTCCCCTTCTGCTCATTTTGGCACGGTGGATTGATGGATTGGCAGCCTGTTTTGCCACTCGCATAAGGAAAACCTATATAATCTGTTGGAAAAAAGGGAGCCCTGCTCCGTCGCCTGCTTTGCCTTTCCGACTGAGTCAGAGTGTATGTATGCTTGTGTACCTTTCATTTTTCTTTTTGCTTCTTCGCTTAATAAACTGCATCCTCAAAGACCAGAACTGGCTTGGTTCTTGCCTCCCAGCATCTCGCACTTCGAACCTCACATGGCCGCCCAATCCAGGGAGGGTCGTGTGTGCTACAACAATTTACGGTATTTGTATTGTATCAACTCTCCCAAAATTACTCTATAGATTGTCAGCCATGGAAGTTCTTCAGAGTCATGGTAAGGAGTGGATGATTATGTACTTAAACATGCAGAGAATCCAACACTATACTAAACAAAGCCAAGTGATGGTACAGCAGTAAAATTCTGCAGTATCTGTTAAATGTTTCTACTAGCTACAGTAGTTCAAAGGGCACGGGTGGTCCTTGTAATAAGAAGTTTGTGTGTTTCAGGGATGAGAGTTTGGATGGCGGAAGCTGAAGATCAACAACATCTGAAGGGCTGCATGTTCCCCATCTTTCCTGTAAGTGGCCAAGACACTGGGTGAGTAGTGTTCCTTAAGAATCCTTTCAGTTTATAGCAGGCCCACCATCAAGCCCGCCCTGTGATTTAAGATCTTAGTCAAGCTTTGTCTCCTTTTCCAGCAAAATGTTGGAAATGTCCCAGATCCTGCTTTACCAAGCTTCTTAACCTGTTAACTAATACCTACTACTTGTCTGGTACTCCCATTCAGGTTGTGCCTAGTGTGCAACACAGATGAGCAGATACAGTGGAATCATTTCTAATTCGTGCCATATTTCATTTAGTATGAGAGCAAAGTATGCAAATATAAGCCTTCAGACGATAAAATACTAGATTGCTTCATTTAGTAGCTAGTATTATAAGACTTTTCTAACATATGCACATTACTAGACTCAATGTTCTATATATAGACTGAAATATTCCAGATCTGGTATAACATCCTGTTAGTTGCTTGACTGGTGTAACAAGCTGATAACCTACAGTTGTTACATATCAGTGTGATTATACATGCAAGATTCATATAAATATACAACCGGCATTAGTTTTCCAGCTTGAACACCTTTGGTACGCCAGGTACGACTCCTACAGCCCATCACTACGGGCCATTTTGCATGGGGCCAAAACATCTAGGTACCCATCTAGGTAACCAGGTCAGCTCTGGCTAGTGCTTGGATGGGAGACTGCCAACAAACACCAGGGCCGTTTTCGCACAGCATTTGAAATGCGAAAGGGCCCCTCGAGCATCACGTGAATGTGAGGAGCGGTCCACACAATACACTCACAATCGTGTGACGCTCCAGGGTCTGGCAGGCACCTCTTGTGCACTTTTTCATTTTCAACTTTGACCCAAAAATGGTGCACGATTGCACATCGCTCCAGGGGCCCACGTGCACTCCCAGGCTGCACTGCAGAAGAAAGAAGCGGGGCTCTTGCATGAGCGAGCAGCACCTGCAGAGCTGAAGGTACCGGGATGCAAGAGCCTCTCACTGGAGGCTGCTTGCGTGATCCCCGCACCCTGGCTCTGTGAAAAGGTGCATTGGGGAAAGGACCCCCAGTGCTGTAGTCTATACTTCAGAGGAAAGAACTGGCAAAACCACCTCTGACTATTCCTTGTCCAAGGCAATCCTATGAAATTTATGAGATCGCTGTAAGTCAGCAGGGGATTTGAAGACACAAACACAGTTTCCTTAACCCTTTCAAAGGTCATGGGTGTACATGAGGCAATGTTCCCTGTGCCATATTCGCCAGGTTAAAAAAAAGAGAGAGAGATTTATTGACATGGCTGCTAATCACTGTTTCCTAATACTGGTATGTGGTGTTTGGCCTATGAACATTTTAACACACTCTTGACATGTCCTGACTTCAAGCAAGACTCCATGGAGGCATGCTAGTACAGCATAATAATGCTACAATGAAAGCTGGAGACAAGCAGAGGTCTTATAATGCCCTCTGTCCATCCACTCTGACCTCTGGTATGAGAGGTATGATTGCTTATAAAGCCAACCAACATTTTACTCTTCCCAGTGGCTTGTCAACTGGCATGCTATCTCTGCCATTCAGCAGGTATGGAGAATCAGCGTTATTTATAGGAGAGGGAGATACTGGTTACAAATGCTTATACACAGAATGAGTTTGTTTGTACACACACATTTTCATTGACAGAAAATCTGAGAGGCAGCCCACATGTATGAGAAACAGCAAGGTACAGTGGTTTGAGCACTGGACTACAACTGGAGACCACGGTCTGAATCTCCCCTCAGTCATGGGAACCCACTGGGTGGCCTTGGGCAAGTCATTCTCTCTCAGCCTCAGAGAAAAGCAAAGGCAAATTCCCTCTGAATAAATCTTGCCAAGAAAACTCATAATAGATTCACCTTAGGGTTGCCATAAGTCACAAACCACTTCCAGTCACACAACAATAATCTTATATGCACAAAAACTGGCATGTCATCTAGAGACTAAAATAACCTAAAGACCAAAAACAAACAAACAAAAAACCAAACCCTAGCAAAGGAGCAAAAAGGAAAGTAGAAATAATATATGCAGAAATGAAATAATTTGCAGTGAAACATACAAAATTAAATCAGTCTTATTCTTACACTCCTATGTTTCAACAAATCTCTGCTAATTAATCTTCCTATTGTCTATTCACAAGATGCACACATGTCACAATAGCTTCTTCACAGTTATATGTGTATGATTTGTTGAAACAGTAGAAACAACTCCGAAACTAGTAAATTAGTTTTACTAAACAATGCTGGGAATGTTGTCTTCACTGATTAAGAATAGAAAAAAGAAAAACAAAATTACAGAGCTGATTCTCTAAAAGATTTACCCATGGAACTGATATAAATCTGACTAAAGTAATAGTGTAATGGCCTATGCCTAAACCAGATCCTGTCTGATCTTGGAAGCTAAACAGGGTCGGCTCTGGTTAGTACTTGGACAGGAGACCACCAATGAATATGAGGTGCTGTAAGCTATATTTCAGAGGAAGAAACTAGTAAAACCACCTCTAGTAAAAGCCCTATGAAATTCATGGAGTCACCTAAGTTGATGGGTGATGTGAAGGCACACGCACACAATAGTACAGTGTACCTGTCAAGATAAACTTTTGCTTAGGAATACCAGGAGGTGATCAAAGAGCTTCTTTGCTAAAAGAATTTTTCAACAGAACGTAGTCCTTATGGGACAGGCCCTGAGAGAAACAGTAAATGCACAAGTATTGAGAAATACAATCTTTTCCCGTATGTGAGAAAAATACAGTAGGCAACATGGTGTAGTGGTCTGAGCATGGGATTACAACCTTGAAGACCACGGTTTGATTCCCCGCCCAGCTACGGAAACCCACTGAGTGACACTGAGCACACCACACACTCTCAGCCCTCAGAATGTGACAGGTTTGCCTTAGAGTTGCTGTAGCTCAAAAACAACTTGAAGGAGCACAGTGTATTTACATAACTGAAAGCAAAAAGCAGGTGCTTATTAAATTCTTTTCCAATCAAATAGTTTCTTTCTTGAAAAAATGACATAAGGAATGCTTAGAATATTTTTCCACAGCAGAAATTATGATAGGTCACATATTCAGCTGCTGCAAACTGCCATAACTCTGTTAAGAGGTATTCCTATAAATATGTAAACTGTGCCTGTTTATACCACTGTGAGCACGTCACATGAGTGGCTCAAGATCTTTTGATCCCATAAGGACAATTCCAAAAGAGAAAGGAGAAATCCTCTTTGGTTTTAAGGAAGGTGTTCCAATTGGAGCTATACCCCACCTCCAAGCAAGGCAATTTAGGACACTAGATCATTCCCTCTCATGCCAACTCAAAACATGGGCACATTGATGGAGTCTTCTTGTACTTTCCACCCCCAGTAAACAGTACAGCATGATCCCATTGACCATAAGAGTCCCTAGGTAGCACACCACTAGTGCTGTGGAAGTGCAGAAGTGAAAGCCTGGCTTTGATGGTGGTAACACAGCCAAATGCAGATTTTCAGTGTAAGACTCTGCATAGGACCAGTTCAACTGATTGGTATGTGGGGAGGGGGAGGCACTCTGGATTTTTAATAGGCTTAGTCCCAGGTAAGACAGATACATAGGATTAAAAATAGGACAACTTTGCACTCCTGACATGTAAAATTTCCTTCAGACTATTTGTTCTAACAGCTTCTCCCTTTATATGGTTTCCTCTCTCATCCAAACATCCTTTTAGAAAGAAGACTATATGAAGTTCAGCAAGCTAATAAAATCTATGCCAATTATTGTACCACCCACATAATCACATTTCATTCAGTCCTGAAGCAAGGGCAGCTGTTAGATATCAAAATTTTAACAATCCACACTATCAGAAGTCTTGTACCCACCCCATCTTTTTATTTTTGAGTGAACTTCAGTTGGATACAAGCATCATGAATGCCAGCAGGGCCAGCCTTAGGGCTGGGTGTGATGAGCAGGGGAAAGGGCTCAGTGCCTATATTTTTTCAGTGGAATGTCTTAGAAAGTGCTTGGCATTTTATAAATACAGTCTGCATTACTTGTGGCCTCGGTGCATAATCAGATGAGCTGCCAATAGATGTGGTAGATTGGGTTTCACTCTCTTTTATTATTTCAGCAGACTTCTATTATAGGTAGAACTCTTACCATCTTCTGCAATGATAAACACTGGATCATCCATGCTATCCTTCTTGAACATTTCCACATTTTCACTATCACTACATTAAGGCTCTTTCTGCACATTATCTACTCGCGGAGGTGGGGGTGCCGTTCGCGCAAGCAGCCTCTTGCACGAGGCACTCGCATTGGTCCTCCATTCTCCCGCAGCTGGTCGCGCGATCGTTGCGCGAACGCCCTGCCCCTTCCTTCCGCAGTGCAGTCTGGGAGCTGTAGGCTGTGATGGGGGAGGAAGCACGACCAGCCCGGCTCGCCTGACGCACCGCAGGGCAAGTAAGTGCACGAGGGCCCCGGGAGCATTGCGCAACCGCGCAGTATCTTCGGCTTACAGCCGAAAATAAAAAAATCCGTGTGCGGCCCGCTTTAGGCTCGTGAGCGTCGCGTAAATGGGAGTGCGTCGTACGGACCACCGCTCCCATTTACGCAACGCTCAAAGGGCCCTCTCGCAAAAGAAACTGCGTGCGAAAAGGGTCTTAGAACCCACTGCTTCAGAAGGGTAATTGAACTTCTTCATACTACTTTTCTGTAACTAGCTCTTAGCCTCGAACAGTTTTTTAGAATAAGTTTTCACAAATACTTCAGTCAAGTCTCCTATTTGTTTCCCACTGTGGTGAGTGGCATAAGAACTAACACAAAGTTAAAATACCTCAATATAAATTCACACATCCATAAAATCAGCAACTTCAGGTAAATCTTTCATAAGTAAACAAAAATATTTTCAGTCTTCTAGAAACCATCTGGAACCTCTGCCAAAACACATTCTGGAATTTTAAAAAAAAAACATCCCCCACTTTTCTAATGGTTTCCATTTTGCTTTTTCAACATGCCAGAGTAGCTGGTGAGGCAGGCTAATCTGCTTTCCCTCTTTTTCTCTTTTGCTCTTCACATATGCTCAGTAAGTGAGCTGGAGGGAACTGTTTACCTTGCCTGTCGTATATAAGCATACACAGCTACAGTAGGATCACTTAGGCCCTTTTCGCATTAGTCTTCTCGCACGAGCGGGGGAGGGCGGCTCGCGCAACAAGCCTTCTCCGGGAGGCTGCCGCTTCCCCCCTCCTTCCTTCCGCAGGCGAAGGAAGGAGCGGCGAAGCGGCAGCCTCCTGGAGGCGGCGGCGGCTCGCGCATCCGTCCATTCCCCCCCGCGCGCGCAAGAAAGGAGCCTGTCCCCTCCATCCCCCCGCACGCGCGCGAGAGAAAGGCGCTCCTCCCGTCCGCCCCCCCGCGCGCGAGAGAGAAGGCGCTCCTCCCGTCCGTCCCCCCCGTGCGCGAGAGAGAAAGGCGCTCCTCCCGTCCGCCCCCCGCGCGCGAGAGAGAGAAAGGCGCTCCTCCCGTCCGCCCCCCGCGCGCGAGAGAGAAAGGCGCTCCTCCCGTCCGCCCCCCCGCGGGCGAGAGAGAAAGGTGCTCCTCCCGTCCGCCCCCCCGCGCGCGCGAAGCAGGACCTGTCGTGCGAGCGCCCCGCCCCGTCCCTTCCTTCCGCAGGGGCGGCTCCCGGACGCTCCGCACGAAAGGTAAGTGCGCATGGGCACCGGGAGCGTTGCGGGAGCACGGGTGATTTTCGCTTGGAAGCGAAAATCAAAAAACCCGCGCTCGCGCCGCTTCAGCCCCGTGAGCCCAGCGGAAGTGGGAGTGCGTCGTGCGGAGCGACGCTCCCACTCCCGCGAGGCTCACAGGGCTGTCGCGCGAGAAAAGGCCCGTGCAAAAAGGGCCTTAGACTAGAATCCCATTCTTTCCCATTATTTACTGCAGAGACATTGGTACGACCCAGCACTGAAAGGCTGTCTTTTGTCAGTGCTCCTTCACCATCTTCCCTGTGCCAATGCTTAAAAAAAAAATCTAGCTAGCCAGAAGAGAAGAAAGGAGGGCTGAGCTGGGCCACTGTGAAGAGACTTTGTCGTTCTTATATATTCAATAAAATAATAAGAAAAAAGAGAAGAAAAAAGAAAATTACAAACAAAAACAATCTTCCTCCTTACACATAACTGGAGTTATTATCCCTCTATGATTATTTCTAATCCCAATAGTACTTAAATGTTTATTCTATTAATTCTGTCGTGCCCTTGTTCATTGGCTAAACACTGAAATGAAGCAGTAGGTTTATTTCTTTCAAAACAATTGGGCAGAGTAGTAATAGTTGGGCAGTGTATATTTTACTTCACATCTCAGCTTCTACAATAGCTAGAAACATAAGGTGTACCCGCACTATATCGTTACACCAGTTCAGCTTCACTACTATGTTAAATTTGCATTCTCCATTGTCCACTTGGATACAAAGCCCAAATGAAGACTTTAAACTTTCAGAAAGTGACAGTACTGAGAGGTAAAACTGTAGCATCAATGAATAACAACTGGAATGAAAAGGTTACCAAAAAAGCATGGGTAAGCATAATGTAGCATCCCAACATTCCTTTATATGAGGAAAATAATATGGGAACCTGTCATCAGCCACAACTATACACTGTATTTCTAAGAGATACATCTTAAGATTCCCCAGAACACCCACAGCCAGATTGACTAGTCTACGGCATTTAATATCCCTAAAAAAAAAAAAAAAAGTTGCAATCTGGACAAATGTTTGGGTTGTTTCTGCTGTTGTTTGTGCAGTTGCAACTATTTTGACAAGTCCCACTAAGCCTCCTCAAGAAGTTCAAGCAGTAACAGGATGGGAGAGGTCTCCAGTCCAATATGAAAGCTGATAATTGTCTTCATTAGGCAAATGCCATTGATTTCAGTGGGCTGAAAAGCACACATTGTTCTGGCTTATATTATGTGCTGTCTTCAAGCTGAACTGCACAAATGTGTGAAGCTGCCTTGTAGTGTTTTGGACTCCAGCAGAGAGATACATGATTAGAATTTAGGTCAACAGCTGTGACAAACATCTCTCCTTAAAATGAAACAAAATAAAGCCTGTAAGAGGTCTGACAGCATATGGTCTTGATTTGCTAAATGAAAAATACAGTGGACCCTCTGGATCTGCATCTCTGGATCTGCAATTTCCAGGGACCACGGAGTGTTGCATTCTATATATAGCATGGATACAACTGAACACATATGCGCTGCGGGATCCACACGCATATCACCACCATTTAATAATATGGGAAATAATCATTCACAATTTTTGCCATTCACAGGAGGTTCTGGAATCAAACCGTAAAGGGAAAAAAATACCTACACAGAGAAACAACTCATCCCTCTTCCAGAACCATACAACAAATGTACGCATGAATAGTAGCTTTGCTCCAAGGAACAGATAGCCCTGGGCTACAGAACCCAATTTTTGCTGATGGAAAACTGGAGGGAGAGAATCCAGACTTCCTTCCCCAGTGTTTAGACTGAGAAAAATGAAAATGCCTTTTTCAACTTCCTGAACAACACATATGGCATAGTAAGGATACAAGCCAAGTATTTGCATAACAACAAGCTATTTCAATGGATCTTAAAAACAGAACACATCTAATAAGTTGCATCATTTTAAAAATAACCAAAGAAATACTAGAGCAAAGAATTCAATGAAAAGAATGCTGGTCTTGGACAAAAATATAAAAGAATACATGTAAAATAAAAAGAACAGCAATTCTCTCAGTGCCAGTAGCATAATGTGCTGTTTGTACATACTATGTGGTGAGGTAAGCCTGACTTTCGTGGGGGATGTCCATGCTGTTCGGTTGTATGGAAAACATGGCTACCCCTGACATCAAATTTGAGGATACCGAATTTAGCCATGAAAAGGAAATCCTAATGAAAATGGAACCAAAGGACTGTGACTTAACTCTTGGAGGTTTCTACCATCAACAAAGGTAAAATTTTTCCTTTTTGACTGTAATTGGCTGGATTTTGCCTATACAGCACCTAAATGGTTTTCCAGATGATAGGAAATTCAATGCTCTCTGCCTAAGATAGGGGCCTGTGACTTCACAAAAAACTGAGACAGCACAGATTCCAAGAGAAGTTACTTTCCTGCTGCTAATGGAGTTTACATTTTACTGTCTTTTGTCTCCCATATGGCCAAGAAGGGAGAGGCCTCTGCCTGCACTGAAATCCCTCCAACCCAACTGAACAGAAAAAAACATCATCTGATATAAAATGCAAGCTTGTGATTCCAACAGGGTCACTTTTGTTTTCTTCTCCTTTATGATTTTTTAAACATCTTTTGCTTGATGAAGAAGCCAGTGGAGCTCTGAAAATCTGAATGATGTATTTTGTGCATTTTGGTTGGCCAATAAAGGGATTGCTCTTTTATGGATTTTTTGACTTGTTTTATTTTGCCTGTATGGCCAACATGCTTAACCTTGAATACGTTTACAGATGCAAACAACTCTCTTTGTTTATTCTATTACGTATGTTAATATTTTCACACTGCAGTGTACCCTTATGCACTATCTATTTCAGCTCATCCATCCCTAGGCAAGAAGGGAGCCAATATAAATAAGCTGTCCAATGTACTCAAGTCTACATAAGCCTGATGGGAGTGTCAGAGCTAACAGTCCAGATCAACTGATGGCAAAATTAAAAATACATCAAATCGAAAACTCAACAGATCTGATCAAAGAAGCATCTTTTTGTTTTCATTTATATTCACAGAGGGGGGTCCCAGGGGAATATCAACGTGTCAAGCCCTGGGTGTGATGGGATGTAATGAATATGTATTTCTTGCAAACATGGAAATGAAGAGTATGTGTATACAAGCCCTCAGGCACAAACAAGTCCTCTGAGGAAAGCTGTCACACCAGGACTTCTCCAAAAATGTACATTTAATTCACTCACCAAGAGAACTTGAAGAATTCATCAGTGCTGATGCTGAGAGAGTTACACTAAGGAACAGCAAAAGAAACACTCTCATTCTCTGATTAGGGTTAATTAATTTACTTGCTTCTGAACCTGAGATGACAGTAACTGGGTAGCAGTAACTAATTTCTTAGGATTCATTTGCACTGCTTCCTGTGTGGGCTATAGCAGTTTGGGCTTCAGACAGGGGCCCACACGACTGACTTATCTTGTACACAGAAAAATTGCTACAGCACAAATATATGATTATCATTACAAGAGAACTAGATCTTAGACTACAACACTATATGTTGTTCTTGTTGTTATTATTGCTGTTGTTATCTTCCATCAAGTCAACTTTAATTTATGGAAACCCTACGAATCAGAAGCCTTCAAGAGCCCTGGTTATCACCTGCCCTACTCAAATCTTGCAAAAGCAGGGCCATTGCTTCATTGCTTGGGTCTTCTGCGACGAGTCATGTTGTCTCATGATCTCTCCAAAGTAGAACAGTCTCAGCTTAGTCATCTTTGCTTCTAGTGAGAGTTCTGGCTTCATTTGCTCTTTTTTAGCAGTCCATGATACCCATAGAACTCTTCTCCAGCACAACATCTCAGATGAGTTGATTTTCTTTTTCAACTTTCTTCACCATCCAGCTTTCACAAACATTCACAGAAATAGGAAATATCATGGCCTCGATGATCCTGACTTTGGTATTTCTTTATATGTCTTTATACTTGAGGATCTTATCTAAGCTGACTTCATGGCTGCCTTTCCAAGTTTCAGTCATCTTTTCATTTCTTGACTGCAGTCTACATATTGATTAATGACTAAGCAAAAGCATAGGAAATCTTGAACTATTTCAGTGTCTTCACTACCTACTTTAAAGTTACATAAAGTTATGTAAATAAAATTATGAATACTGAGATATGAGTTATTCCCATGGAACATATTATGCTCCATTGCATACTGGATTTATGGATATTGATACTTAACTCCCTTTGTGACAAACATTTTATCTCAGTGAAGGCAACAATGTATTTTCTCTGTGCCTGTCAAGCCACAAAGATTCTTCAAAACAGCTTCAAATAAATGTTGAAATGAGTGTTACCCATGTATTATGGTCTTGAACTTTAATAGAGGCATTTTGGAGAAAAAAGAAATTAACAATATGGCCAAATGAAGTGTCACAAAAACTCCAGTGCCTACAGCTTTAGGAATATTTCCAAAGATTTTTTCTAAATACTTTACTTAACAGCAACAGTTGTGATCTAATGGAAAAATTCAGTGCTCATTTCTATCAAATTTGGGTTTCAAAGCCTTTGAAATAATTAAAGAGATCTCTCTCTCTTTTTTTTTAAGAAGAGAATAATGCATCTTCATGCCAGTGACTGTAGAACATAATATATCCCTCTGCTTCGGTATGTTTATGGGGACAATGAGGAGAAAGAGAGCACAATTGAAACTGCATATTGACAACCAAAAGCTGACTGGCAATGGATTATACTGTAAGTAGATCTATTAAAAGCAAACTGACAACAGAAAACTGAGTAAGCAGAAATAAATAGGAAGAGGCATTTGCCATCCCTGACTACCTTCAGACACATGTTGAAACTGAGCCATGTTTCTTGTCAAATTTTAAACTTGAGCCAGATAATGTGATACCTTGTGACACTGAACTGTACACACCGTGGAGAAGAGTGTGCTAAAGAGCAGTGCATGTGGAATTTAAAGCATGTAAGAAGAACCCCTATAGGAGCAAAGATACTTGGGAGAGGAACAAGAGGAAAAGTAATGCTGGTCATTAAAGGATTTGATTACAGAAACTCAAATGAGGCACTTACTGAAGCCAGCTAAACATCAGCAATTCCTAACATTAAGCAAATAGATTTTTTGATCCAGACTTAAGCGTGTGGTCAATTTGAGATATGCTTTGTTCCACTCTACCAGTTATGGCTCTTCAAAAGAAAATAGACAGATAGAGATGGAGACGTATTCTTACATCAGTACAGAAGCTTTAACGAAAATCCATAAACATGAAAGCCAAAATGAAACATGTTTCCAACCACGGGTTCAAGTGTTTTTTAATTTAAAATGAAAAATGTTACCACTATAGCCTTAAGACCCCCAATATATTTTCAATAAGGAAACTGGGAACAATAGGAACAATAAAGGAGTAGAGATAATCAAGTCGTAAATGTTTTTAAAGAGCTAAACATTTAAAGAGATCCAGTGTGGTGTAGTGGTTTGAGCACTCAGCTATAACCCTGTAGACTAGGGTTTGATTCCCTACTTAGCCATGGAAATTTGCTGGGTGACGCTGAGCATGTCACACACTCTCAGCCCCAGAAAACCCTGTGATAGGTTCACCTTAGGGTTGCCATAAGTCAGAAATGACTTGAAGGCACACAACAATAAGAACAACGACAACACTAATCATTTAAAACACTTTTTTAAAAAGTCCATGATGTTTAAGACCATGTTTTAAAAGACTATTTATTTCATAGGCTCTTGCAAGGAAATCCCAGTAGCCTCCCATCCAAATTACTAACCAGGTCCATGTGTGCTTAGTTATAGTTTGTTGATGTTTTAAACAGCCTCTGTTGCTCTCAGAACCCTCATTGGGTATACTCTCTTTATCTTAAAGACGTCATCTATTATTTGGGATAGTAACTTTTTTGAAAACATAAAATAAAATACAATTTCTCCCGGCCCCTCCCAAAACTGCAAACCCCAGGATTCCATAGGATGTTGCAAGTGGAATAATAGCGCTATAACAGTCCAGTGCGGAAATGGCCTTAGTGTGTACTGAAAGCCAACATGGTATAGTGATTTGAGCATTGGACTACTAACCTGGAAATCAGGATTCAATCCTTGCTTGGCCATGAAAGGAAGTAAAGAAAGCATATGTCCCATATATATTTACACAATAAAAAACACATTGAAAAAGGCAGAAGATTGGAGCTGGAAAGTAGGATCTTCTATATATACATTCTACCCATCTAAAGCTGTTTCATGACAGTCAGATGGTAATGTTACTTATTTTAAAAGGTTGCCTCAGTATTTCAGACTGTAAGTCACAGGTCTCTAGTCCAATGAATACCCCTAATCTGATAAAATGTAACGTGCTTACACTTAATATTGCAATACAGTACAATGATAACAACCACAGTTTATGCCAAATTTTTCACACAGTCAATCTTGGGAATAATTTTCAAGTGGGTTATCCACAGTGGGCCTTCAGTATCCACTGGGGTTTGGTTCCAGGACCCCTACAGATAATGAAATCTGTGGATGCTCAAGTTGCATTATCTATAATGCTGTAGTAAAATGGCATCCCTTCTATAATACAGTGAACAATTGAAATGAGTGCTGGAGAGAGCTTGAGGATCTGCGAAATGTCAGAAAGCTACAGCAAGGTATGCATACACATCAGCATAGTGCTTGGCGTGTGGCAAAATCAAGGTTTGCTTTTTGGACTTTTTTCTGAATATTTTCAAGGTGTGGTCAGTTGAATCCGTGGATGCAGAACTGTGTACACCAAAGGTCAAGTGCCTGTAACTATTTTGTAAAGAAAAAAACTAACATGATTGATGGGTGTACGCTATTGGTTCCAATTTGAAAAAAAATATATTTTGAACTTGTTAGTTTATTTTTGGGAGTACAACTCCCAGAATCCCCTAGCTAGATATAGAAGTAACATTTCTACACTCTAGACACTGGTAGCATTTCAACAGAGTGGGTAAAAATATTACCATGTACCAACCCTCAGCACTATCATAGAATGATTAATTTCTTCTTATGCTTTCCCGGCCATACAGCACAGTTCAGTAATTTTACATCCACAGATCTGGAATTCAGGGGCACATGTAGTTAACATAAATGCAACTTTTATTATTTACTACCATACTTACTACTCACCATCACAAAGCAAAACAAAACCCCAGTAAACCAAGGGCAAGCCATTCCAGGAACAAATAGCTGGGGGCTATAGGAATAAACATGCCTTCTGAGCAAATTCTAAAGTAGTATCCAATTCTGTTATTGCTGAAGCAGCCCAAGGCAAGTTTTTACACTCATACATAATGTTAGCACAAAAGGAAGTACTTCTTCAGGGAAGGCATCCTTATCATATAATAAATCACCTTAGAATCATAGAATCATAGAAATGTAGAGTTGGAAGAGACCCCAGGGGCCATCCATTCCAACCTGAGAATGTTATGATGGCTTTTTAAAGGTTCAGACAAAAAGAAGACACAATCCAGGCACTGAAATTAGTTTCAAGAACTGAGCCTGGCTTTCCATTGCCAGGCACAAACTACTTCTGATTATTTAGGGCTGAGACAAAGAGAGGAGAGGGCTTTCTTTGTCAGCAAGTGACGGCTGCAGATTGGCTGGCTGCCAGTAACGTCATTGTGAAGCACTAGATGGCAAAAAACAAAAACAAAACCCCAAACTTTTTTTGGACTGTAACTCCAAGAATTCCTCAGTACATAAACATGCTGCCTAGGCAATTTCTGGAAACTATGGTCTAAAAAAGTAACTTCTCCAAGTTCTGCTAGATGAACAGATGGTCAAGTGCAGAGAGGTAATTCTTGCATTTTAAACAGGGGCATTCAGAGAATTCTTATGCAGGAGCAGTAATCACTTGAGGTGAGAAAAAAGAACATGTAGAAATAGATGACTACACATTTCAATGAATGTGAAAACCAAGTTATAGAAGCTACAAATCAATGAATCAAAAAAACTGAATATGAGAATGAAGTTATAGAAGCTATAAGCATACAGTAATAAACAGGAAAAAAATGAAAGTTAAGTTGTTATTCAGGAATCCATGATATGCAAGGAAATACTCTGTATCTTCTACAAAGCAGTGAACTAGGATAGTTAAAAGATTGTATTTGGCTGATGTGTTTACTAAAACAAAGAAAAGAAACTGTCTTCATGCTAAAGACTGCTTTCTTTGTTTGATGAACTAGCAGTTGCCAGCTTTTTCAAGGTTCATTTCCACATGAGAATTCTAGGCAGGCAAGCTTAACGCCACGATTCTTTTTCTTTTTTTTAAATTTTTAAATTATTTTCATTGAAAGTTTTGGTGCATAAAAAACAGAGTGGATACACCCCATTATCGGATATATCACACACACCCCTTCTATATTATTTTACTCCAGTTGAGTCTTCTTTGTTTCCATTTACCAAAAGAAAAAGAAAGAATAACAGTTACATTTTACAGAAGAGAAAACAATTACATTATCTCTTTCTTTCCTTTCATATACTTTTAAATTTCTATCTATTCCAAAACTCCTTTCCATTCCCTTTTTAATGCCACAATTCTGGCCTTCACAGTATTCTCATACCTAGTTTTGCTTGAACACACATTGCCTTTCCTTGAATTCCAATCCCTCCCTCTCACCCCCTTCAAAAAAACCCCAATGTTTGCATGCAACTGTGTGCACGCTGAACAGTTGCTGAACATTAACTTAAGGTAAATGCCATGCCAACTTTGTAACACACTACCGCTCTGTATCAACTAATTTGACGTCAGTCAGAGAAAGAATTACAAAGGTTACCAATGCTTCAAGGGAGGATTTAAACTCTAGAAAAAATTCTGTTCAAACATGAAAAGCTCAAATGGTGAGAGAATGAAGGACAGAATAAACACAGTGGTTATTAAATGATCATACTTTGGAGATAAACTGTATGTGATACTAGTTGCATCGCTACACACACACACATCTAAAATGGTTTGAATTTCTCATTTCCCCCTGACTTTCCATAATTCCTACTGGACCTTATGTGGAGATCTGACATTTTGCATTTTCCTTTCTTTTCACAGTGTTGATACCAGAAATCTAGGAAATGTGGAGTGTTACAGCACTACAATATGAAGTAAGCTCCACTGATTAGATGTTATAGAGGAGAAATGAAAACAAGAGATGTTTCAATAATGTTTCAGTGGCTATGGCACATTTAGCACCTCATCTGCTATGGCCCTGTGTAAGAGGACGTCCGCTCACTTGACAGGCCTTTTCCTTCCTCTCCTTTCCCCTATAAATCCCTCCCCTCCACATTCCTGCAAAAAGTGTCCCAGCCATCTGAGTAAATTGTGTGGAAGGAGTTGCTGAGGAGAAAGGAAATCCTCCGCTCTGCTCCCCCCTCCCCGGCATTCCACTGCTGGTAACTGGACTGTCCACAAGATAAGTTAATTGGATATCAACCCTAGACTAATAACACAGAATTTACAAAAATATGTATAAATAATGCCTACTTTTTCATGTAATACATTCTTGTTTACAAATGAAGAGCATCCACACAGTTTAAATCTCAGATGTAATACACTGGACATTTCAGTGTATTTTCATCTTGGATTATTAATGACTGCCATGAAGTTGCTTAAAATTCATTTTTCAGATTTTATTTGCAACTTAATTCTCCTAAAAGTGTAGCCTATAACCCCCAATATATGTCACCACACATTTTTAAACAGATTTACACAATTTAATAGTGACCTTTCACATATACAAGGCAGAAGCCTAAATATTACAGGCTTGCAGAAAATAAATGGTTGTGTGTTCTCCCTTTTCTCATGTATTCCCAGACATATATATATCCACACATGTACAACACCTCAGAACCAAATAGGATCTGAGCTTCTCTTTGGGGAAACAAGAAAGGGAGAGAAAAGGAATGGTGGAAGAGCTCAACTATCAACAGAAAGAAAGAGAGAGAGAAAGAAAGAGAGAGAGAGAAACAGAGAGAGAGAGAGAGAGAGAGAGAGAGAGAGAAAACTGTAAAAGACCACAGGCTTTTTAATCAGCGAGTCGCTGCTGCTGCTGCTACCACTAGCTAGAATAATCTTATTAGAGGAACTATAATTTTTGTTTCAGAACCCAGGCTACCACATTCTTATCAGTTTCTAAACACAATGTGTGCTGTGTGGAGAGGAGGAAGGTTCCAAAAATGCCTGAGAATTATACTAATCTATGTATGAACAATTCAGACACTGCTCCGTTTCTTGGCTACTAGTCTCTGCTTCCCAACCATGGAAAATTCCATTTGTTAGTTTAGTTTAGCTGCTTTTAAAAAATGTTCTAATTCCATAATTGTCAAAGAAAGTAACAAAGAAGGAAAGATACCAATGTTGAAGCAATGGTGACTGGATGTGCATTTTTGTTTCAAACATTATCACAGAGAATACAGTGGCCATTCTAACAGTAAAGATTTGACCCAATTATTCTGAAGGAACATTATTTGATTAGCAATTCTGTTATCTTCCAAACCTTGGCATATTAATTTAATATTCTGTGATCTCATTTTCAGTAATAACATATCACAAATGTCTTTGTAATGAATTCTCATATAAGATACTTTTCCAGGACAGATTTGCATATGTGTCCTCTTTTACAAATCAGAAAATGGCTATCCTAACATACTATTGGAAGAAAAAACTGTTTTAGCAGAGTGGATCAAATGTTTTGTGCCTTACAATCCCAAACTAAACTCTTGCTATTGATACTAGTAAATATTAGTATTCATTAATAGCATCCTCCCTCCCTCCTCCTAGCACAATTCAGGCAACATTTTTGAATAAAATGCTCCATCTCATCTCTTCCCAAGATCCTTACTTATTATTAAACTATATTCACTACATTACATTTATGATTTTTAAGAGCTATGGAAAACACAGCATTTCTAACAATGAACTGACTTCAGTTTCAGAATACAAACACACAGTAGAGCACTCACATCTCCTCAGAATGGGTTTTTACATGGTGGTGTATCAGTTCAACTACATCAACTGTGCAATATGTCAATGTCAAACCAAAATGTCCACATAATTTTTAAAAACAGTTAGTTGTGCTTCTCTCTTAAGTGCCTACTGTAGCTCTAAACTAAGCAGATTTTGCGGGGTTATGCTTTAGATGAAATTTTCTAATGGAATGAAGAAAAAAAGAATAGGAATGGATGTAATAACAGTAAGGCAGTCAGGGGGTAGAGAAGATCCTACCATTGGATCTCAGTCTACTTTCTGCCCACCCCACATGAGATCAAAAAATTTCCAGATATTTTTTCACAGCCATTCCTGTGAATTAGATATAAACACCCGTTCAAGACAAAAGGTTTGAGTCATGGCAGTATGAATCTAGACCACAGAAAAGCCTATAATTTAAAATACTAATAGTTTTCAAAGATTTCTTGATTAGGAAACACGGCCACCTAAACAATGGCTCTCTTTGGCCTTTCAAAAATTTAGAATGGAATCCATTGTTCTCTCATGGTAAAAAGAAATGTATTCATTGTTTCTATGTCAATTACATTCAATAAAAATTAGGAGACCAAATGTATAAACCTGGAATATATATAATTTCTTTTTTTGCCCCTTGTTGGGGTGTATTATGAGCAGGTAGGGCCTAAATACCCTTAAAGGTACCAGAACCCATCTGCTCTTGGAAGCTAAGCAGAGTAAGCCTTGATTAGTACTTGGATGGGAGACTACCAATGAAAACCAGATGCTGTAGACTATGTTTCAGAGGGAGGAACTGGCAAAACTACCTCTGAGTATTCCTTGTCTAACAACACTCTTTGAAATTCATGGGAACACAGGCAACTTGAAGGCACATACAGACTTTGGGTGTACTAAAACACAGAGCCTGTTTGGATTATAGCACCCAAAATCCTCCAGTCAGAATGGCCAGCAGTCATTGAAGCTGGGGAATCCTGGCAGTTGCCGTCCAAAAGTAGCATCCTATTGTCCTCTCCCTTCACCCTTCCCTTCTTCAGCCTCAGTGCTTGCAAAGCACCACAGGTCATAGAGCAATGACAGCAAAGCTTTCTCCTAGACACCATTAGCAGCCTCCTCCTCTACCTTTGGGAGGGAAATACACAATACTCAACAGTCCCTCCATTGTCTTCTCCAGGAGGCTGGGATTACTCCCTTAATATCTACAACAAAACAGAAAAAGGATCTACTTAGTATATTATTATTGACATGCACTGCTTAATTGTTTACTGACATTTTCTTGAATAGATACAAATGCATTTTATTTCCAAATATTAGTAAACAAGTGAGCCATAAGAATTAAATAGGTTTTATATATTACTCCACTTTTATTTTAATGCTAGCTATTTAAACAACTTGTACCTTAGAGCTCAGTTCACAAAGTAGATGTATACACATTTCAAAGCAGCACAATGCAAATTCTAACTTCCTAAAATACATTACATTACAGGCAGTATACATTTCAGTTAAAGGGAAATCCTGATTCTTACTAAACAAATGAAGTATATGTTTGCTTTGTGGCAAACAGAATAGAACACAGGAATGGACTTTGGATTGGAATCGTGCAAATGTTGTTTTTCTCTGGCTCTTTAATTCTGTAAGGGTAATGGAAATATTACTGCTATTTTACTGTATATACTTTCTGTTCCTAAATAAGAATAAGACCTTTTGTGCTCTTTCAGCTGCAGGGGCAAAATCTGACACACATTTTCAGATGCATCAATTATTATTCTAGAATCTTTCCCCATTTCAGTAAACACACATTACCATCTTAAGCTTTTCCTAAGAGGGTACTTCCATATTTTCTGACCCTGGGTGCTGGTATATCCTGCCTTGCTGCAAAAGTCAGTGAAGGGTCAGAGATGGTGTGTCATGATTACCCTATCTGCATTACCTACCTGTTCCTTTGCCCCTCCTTCTCATAGTTGTCTCTGCTATCAGAGTTCCTGGGGAACAGATCCACTTCAGTAATGTAAGGGTCTGCCCATCCATTACAAAGATGCAGGAAAAGGCTTGTCAAGTTTCTATCAAAACTATTGTTTCATGTATCAAGAGGTGAAACACTTCCACTGTCCATGGTCCTGACTTCTGCTTGGCAAAGTCCTCCTAGAACAGTCTTAAACCCAATCACATCCACTTCTCCTGTGAACATGAAAGTGCACTGGAACAAGATTCTAAGATCAAGGCTTATCATCATCCTGCTATTAGATTCATGTCTTTCTTCTCAATTACTGAAACCTGGAGCTTTTTTTTAATGCAAGTAGAGAAGCAGCACTGCTAGCTGTGGAAGCAGAGAAAACATGTGCTTGGCATACAGGACATGTGACCATGCTCAACCTTTTTGGCTTTTTCCCTGTGCTCATGTTCACATGAACTGCCACCACACCAAAAATTCCATGGTAGCATTTCACCACTTTTATCTAAATTCATGGCATTGGCTTGTAATTTCCATTTGTGAAAATCCTACTTGTGACTGTTTGGCAAAACATTTCACAGAAATATGAGAGCAATACATGTCCTCTATTTTGAACCATGTCTGGCAAAATGAAAGTACAAACCCAGGTACTCAAGACTCATAGTTTAAAGGGTAAAATGTTTTATAGCTCCATGTCCCATCCCAGATGTTTATGATCCTAGCTGGTCCTAGCTGGCTAAAAAAGTATATGCCCTAATTCCCACAGATATTAGGAAGCCAAGAAAAGGTTCCTACCTCTAACTTTCAGGGAATAACAGCTAATCTAATGTATTGCCATTAAACCAATTCTGTTACAAATTTCCAGACAAAAGAATACATGGAAGTGTTTCTATTCATGTAAAGTACCACACTTCTCATCAGCACAGTACATAAGATTTTTGTGCTAGAAAATCAGGTTCATTGTATTTTATTTGGGCTGCCTTCCTGCATTCTAAAAACAAGTGTGTTCATATATTTTCACATCCCAAGCACACTTAAGACTAGTTGGCAAAGCATACTTGCATGGTAAGTTCCACATCTTGAACATATTTTCCTACTCACTTCTGGCATTACAGAGATCAGTCAGAAAAGCTATAGGAGAATCTGTTGCTAATAAGCAAATTGCTTTCATAATTTATGAATGTCATATTAAATCTAATACATAATATCCCAGGGCAGAATATGAATAATGGAACAAGCAGACAACAGATTCCCTGTATATTTTTGATCTCTGGGATTCAGTCTGCTTGCATTCTTGTCTTTAAATCATATTAAACCATCCTTTTAAAAATCGACTGCAAAAATTTCATTTAAAAGCATTTACATTCTTCATCTCATTAAATACTAATAAATTATATTTATTAGATTACACAAAGATATTTGATTCTGTTTTAGCTCAAAGATGATATCTATTTACTTATGAACTTGTTTAATTTTGGTAATGGTTTCTGTAAAATGCACTTTTTTAAAGTAATAGTCTCTCTTTTACTCAGATCAACCTTTTTTGTTTTCCAAGAAAGTTACTTAGAAACTCTTTCTAACTTGAAAGGAGGGATTCAGCCATGCTGTCAATCTGCTTCATTTCTCCTACAGCTTAGTGTACAAGTCAACTGAAAACTAAACAACCTCAATAGCTGCCAATCATTATTTTTATATTTACTCTTATATAAGAGTAATGTTTTCCTAGAAGTCTGTCAACAGACTGAGCAAAGATATCTATCTAAAGTATTACAAAAGCACTTAAATCACTTCCAGAATTAAATTTAAATTATATTTTCCTGTTAGAGAATATTTAAAATAACCTAAGCATCAAAACTTTCAGTTAAATGGCAATGTTCACACAGAGCCACTGTACTTGTACAGTAACTTTAAAGAACATTACAAGGAGAATTTGAAAGATGGGAAACATTTTTCTAGAATTTCACTGAACTTTTCTGCTTCCTCAAGGACAGGGGTAGGAATCATACAGCCTTCTGGACATTGTTGGACCACAAGTCTCAGCACCAGTAGACAGCGCAGCCAATAGTAAGAAACGCTGAAAGATGCAATCCAAAAATATCTGGAGAGTTTCATACTGCATCCCCCACCTCATGTCCATCTACCCTACCATAATCAATAAGTTGACTGGTAGCAGCTCTGAGTTTCAAGCTGAGATGTTTTCCATGTAGATATCAAAGACTAAACATGAGAGCCATTCCACACAAAGTATATGCTCTGCCACTGTGCTATGTCTTTTGTCAACTTATGCAAGGAATACTGCTAGGGTTAAGCCAGTCATATGAGAGAACGGTCTAAATTTTTACAACCAATCCTAGCTTTTCAAGTAGTGGCAGCCAGTTGCCATAATTGAAATTGTTCATATTTAGCATGCTATAGCATGAACGTCTCAATGTGGGTTCATGATAGGTTCATCATAAACCTCAGTGGGTTATACAGACATAGCCTAAATCCTTGGTTTTAGAAGATTAAGGCCAACATCTAAAGAACTTCTCCTTTGTTCCCTTAGACCAGTGGTTCTCAACCTGGGGGTCGGGACCCCTTTGGGGGTCGAACGACCATTTCACAGGGGTCGCCGCTCCTCAATCCTGCCCCCCTTTTAAAAGAAGGTGGCCTCACAGCCAATGGGAGCAGTGCTTCTGAGACCCCTACGCTGGGAGGAGGGAGAGGAGGCATGCTGGGCGTTTCCCCGTCTTTCCCTGCCTGGTGGGAAAGCACTGGAGGAACCTGAGGTGGAGCCGGAGGTGCGGAGAGTGGAAGGAGAGAGCTGGAGCCTGAATGTTAAGGCGGAGGTGAGGACACCGAGAGGAGAGAGCTGGAGCTGAAGCGTTAAGGCAGAGGTGAGGAGAGGAGACCCCGCGCTAGCGGGAGGGGAGAGGAGGCATGCAGCCGGGTGCAGCCAGGCACTGCTTGGACGCTTGCGCCTGCACTACACACACGGAGGGCTTCCCCTTCAGTGTTCCCTTTCCCCTTCATGCCGGCTTGCAGAGTCAGAGTTGCTTGCCGGGGCGAGTGAGCAGCCGGGCGCTGCTTGGATGCTCACTCGCGCCCGCACCACACACACACACACACACAGAGGGCTTTCCATTCAGGGTTTATGGCACTGCAGCAGGACGTCTGGGAGGTAAGACCCCGTCCCCTCACTCTCTTCGCCTCACGCTCATTCATGCCAGCGAACAGAGTTGCTTGCCAGGGCGAGCGAGCAGCTGGGCTCCGCTTGTTTCCCAAAGTGGTGGGGCTGCAGCAGTGGCGATCACCCGGCCGTCCATTCATTCTGGGCACGCCGCTCCGTGGGAGTTGTCGGTGTGGCTGTCACCTTTGGTCCGGCAGGCAAAGGGGGAAACTTTCCTGCAGCAGATCTGCCATCCGACGGGGAGATCAGTCCCTCCGAGACTGAGAACTCGGTCAGGAAAGGAGCAGGGGGCGTCAGCCAAGGGCTTCGGTTTGTGTAGGAAGAGCTCCCGAGGCTCCTTGGTTAGTTTTTTTGTTTTGCTTGTTTTTTGACCCGAAAGTGCTGCTCTGATCCGTCCTGTGGACTTTGGCCATTTCCACATTCCAGTGTTATAGCGCTATGATTCAATTTTCACCATCCTATGGAATCCTGGGGTTTGCAGTTCAAACTGCAAACCCCAGGATTCCATAGGATGGTGAAAGTGGAATCGTAGCGCTATAACAGTCTAGTGCAGAAATAGCCAGGATGACTTTCTCCTCTCGCTTTTGTTGTGCGTGGACCCTTGGCGCTTGCCACATGCACGTGTTGTGTTCTTCGTCCTGACAGTCTTCCATTCCTCGCTTTTTGTATGTTCAGCGTCTGCACTCCCTTTAAGGGAGGGAGGGAGGGAGGGAGGGAGTGAAACAAAGCATGTCTGCTTATGCCGCTGCCATCTTTCCTCTCTCCCTGTCCTTTCCTCCCTGCGCCTCGTGTAAAATGTGGGCTGTTTCGGCATTGCCTTTGGGAGTGATTGGCTTTTTGAACTGTGGAAACCCAACATTCAGAACTAGAACTACTGCCTTAATTCTGGCACTGATGGATGCTTTCTGTGCTTAAAAAAGGGGGGAGGGTTACCAGTTTTTAGGCATTAGAAGTCTATCCAGAGCAGTGATTTAGGGCAGTGTTTCCAATCTATTTGATGTTGGAAATAACTAACTAACTAAATAATAAATAAATAAATATAAATAAATAATAAATGATGAAAATGATTTTATGGTTGGGGGTCACCACAACATGAGGAACTGTATTAAGGGGTCGCGGCATTAGGAAGGTTGAGAACCACTGCCTTAGACTATATGTGGGTGGCTCAGCAAGAATGCCTGAGCTGCCACTCTCACCAGTTCTCCTACATCCATTAAAATCTTCAAGAACTCCATAGCAATTTAGAGGGTTGCAGGGAGCTTGACTGTGATGAGTGTGCTCAAAAAGAAGGGTCAACCTTGTATGCAGTCCTCCCCACCACAAACTGTGCCTGCCAAATAGTTGTTGTAGGGCTGGCGGGGAAAGACATACTTGTGAATTTTAAGTGTATGAAGAATGGAAGCTCAAGGAGAGTATAAATGTGAATTGGAAAAGCATGTGGGAAAGGTTCTCCCCAACTGTAGTCTTTCCCATTATAATCACATTCTCCAAACCCTCCAAAGAGCTGTTTGGAAAGTGAGGGGTGGTTTATTTGGGAAGAATGGCGAGCGGTTACTATCATTCTTCCTTAATCACCTGTCTTTTCCATCCAAACCCAAGGAAGCTGTTTCAGTTCTAACTGGTATTTGGTTTCAAGAGTGTACTATATTTAAGTAAATTAAATGTAGCTTAATCCAGACCAGACAGAAAGAATT
Source organism: Ctenosaura bakeri (assembly GCA_948474755.1). NCBI lineage: Eukaryota > Metazoa > Chordata > Lepidosauria > Squamata > Iguanidae > Ctenosaura > Ctenosaura bakeri. The sequence goes on from CAOLHI010000099.1 coordinate 454,947, forward strand.
GCTCTTGGTCAATCAAAAAGCAGATGATGGGATATGGATTCCACCTATACTGGACGAGGTTACATATTCCCTTTAAAACAGGCAGGTTCAGAGTCTGGATGTATTCCCAGATTCCCTGATCTCAATAGTGACTAGGAGGGTATATGTGCAATTAAAACTAGTGCACCATCTGTGCTCCAATAGCTCTAATCTAGCCGCAAGGGCACTTGACTTGGTTACATTCCATATTGATTACTATTAACACACTTTGGCCTAAATTCTATTATTAGTCCTGATTAGGGATGGGACGAATCCAGAATTTTCCGGATCTAAATCCCTGGAAGGTTCTGGGAATCCACAAATCTCACAAATCTCAAATCTTTTGAATCCTTTTTTAAAAAAGGGTTTAAAAAGGAAAAGAAAGAAGGATAATCTTGGGCAAGACATGCTCTCTCGGCCTTAGCAAAAGCCTAGGCAAAGGCAAACCTCCCTCTGAAGAAATCTGGCCAGGACAATTGTCATAGTTTTGTCTCAGGATCTCCCCAGACTGAAAATGTCATGAAAGCCCTTTGTACACAGGCAGGGAAATGTGGATTCATCCCACAATTTTCCTGCCTGTGTAAACAGGACCACTACAGTAGAGAGATAATCCAGGTCAAAACTGGCTTTTCTTCACATTGCCCCTTCTAGCATCCTGGGGTTTGTAGTTTGATGATGCACCAGCACACTTTGTCAGAGAAGACTGTGACATCTTGTAAAACTAGAAACCCCAGAATTGTGTCTGAAAGAGCTTTGCAAGTGAGCTATGCAAAGGAATGTTTCAGCTGTCCTTGAAATCTCAAGCCTGTAGCTTCCAGTCCAGTGCTGAACTTAAATATGAAATGTTCAATTTAAATATCTTAGAATACAACCCTAGATGCAATTTGTGAAATTGTTAGCAAAGGCCATTATTACTCCAAGGGAAAAATTCACCTACTTGCCATCTCCCCTGTGTGTCTAGTCTCCCAAATTTTCAGGCATCCTGGTCGCCCATGTTTTCAGGCATCCTGGTCTCCCAAGTTTTCAGGCATCCCGGTCTCCAACAAACTGCTTGGGTGGAGGATTCAAAAGATTTGGTTTGCCTATTTGGGCACAGGGTTTCGGATTCCTGAATCTCAAATCCCTACCGAGGATTCGAGGATTCAGTTGGCCCATCCCTAGTCCTGATTAAAGTAGAGCATTAAAGTATTGTATCAATGAGATTCACCTATGTGGTGACTTAACATTTATCAATGGACTGAATGGCTTTCCTCTGCTTGGTACTAACATACAGGATGCCAGTTTCTATTTCTGGCTGCCCTTGATGTTTGGAAACTGTGTGTGTGTGTATACCTTCAAGTTGCCTGTTACAGTGACCTCACAAATTTTTCATAGGGCTTTCTTTGGCAATGAATATTCAGAGGTGGTTTGGCCAGTTCCTTTCTCTGAAATATACTATACAGCACCTGGTGGACTCCCCCCCAGTACTAACCAGGGCTCATTCTGCTTAGCTTCCAAGATCAGATAGGACCTGGTGCCTTGAGAGTTTTTAGATCCCACAGTTCTCCAGACTGGGGCTGGTTACAGGAAACTGGTAAGTCCTCTGCTGCAATAGCTTCATTGGCACAATTCAAACTGCTGCTTATGACCTACACCAGCAGTTCTTAACCTGTGGTCCAGAAACCCTGGGAGTTTGTGATGTCCTCAAAGAGGGTATGCAAAGGCTTGAAGAAATATTATGAGCTTTTACAGTTAAAGGAGAACAAATGAATGAATGAATGAATGAATGAATGAATGAATGACAGATGGACAGACTGATGATCACACGTTGATCTGAAAGAACATGAATCTTTTGCCAGTGATAGACATCAGTTGTATAAAGTTTCATTACAATATCTCAAACTCCTCAAAAGTTTTGAAAAGTTTGATAGCAAAATGTACCTCTTGCTATGTCTGCATGCAGTCAAAACATGCAAGTGAGTGATGCTGACTGGATGAGAGAAAGCATGTGACATTTCTTGCTACCACGCATACAGCCACAAGCTACTTTGAGTTAAATCTTAGTGGTCTGCAATAACAAAAGATATTTAAAGGCAATCTGTTGTAAAGGAAATGTTAAGAGCCACTGATGTATACAATTTATGTTCAGGCTACTTGAAAGACCATATTCTCCCATATAAACCAGCTTGGGCTTAAAGATCAGCAGGACAGGAACTTCTGTCAGTCACAGACAACTTCAGATGTTTGTACAGACATGAGAAAGAGTATTCCCAATGACTGCTCCCAGATTACGGAACTTCTTTTCCAAAGGTGGTTGAGCTAGCTCCCACTCCTCCCAAAAGTAAACAAAGACTCTTGCATTCAGCCACAGACAACTGATACAATCTAGCATTTTAAAAGGATATGCCAAAGTTTTTAATATTTTACTCCTTATTTACTATTAGAATGTTGTTTTAAAACTGTTCTAACAGGCATTTCAATGACATAATTGTTTTAATTCATATTTTAAAATATATAATTTATCTTTTTTTTCTTGGAACCCTTTCAATTATCTTGTAAACTCACTTGCATTCCACCCTTGGCTCTAATATTGGGAGAAAGTCAGCATATAAAATAAATACGTGAATAAAATTTTTAAAAAAAGTGGGGTAGAATTTTTTTTTAAATGGCAGGGAAGGGAAGAATGCAGCTCTCCAAATGTTAGACTGCAACTGCCATCATCTTTCTTTCTTTCTTTCTTTCTTTCTTTCTTTCTTTCTTTCTTTCATTAATTAAAATTGTTATATCCCACCCTTTATCTGAAGATCTCAGGATGGCTTACAATAAGTTCAATTTAAAGCAATACATAATTGGAAAAGTTTTTAAAAGATGAAAATATATTAAATAGTTTCTCAATTAAAAACATAATTTAAAACCTGTTAAAACAGTCTTGAATAATACAACCATAAAACATATGCCTGGATGAAATCAGTTTGGCCCAAAGTCTTTAATAAAAAGACAAGTTTTAACTTGACGCCAGAATGATTCCAACATTGGTGTCAATCAAGCCTTCAAGGGGAGGTTATTCTACAACCAGGGTGCCACTGCAGAAAAGCCTCTCTCCCATGTTCTCCTATAATATATTTTCCCTAGCGGTGGGACACTGAGGAGGGTCTCTCCTACAGACAGCATTTCTCGGGCAAGCATATACGGAGGCACTCCCTCAAATTTCCAGCACCAAGCCATTGCCAGCACCTTGAACAGAAATGTATTGGCAGCCAATACAATTGCTTCAGAACTGGTTTTATATAATACCTGAATGGAATTCCACTCAGCAGTCTAGCTGCCACAGTTTGCACTGGCTGCATTTTCAGTAGTCTAATTGGGAACTTGCCAGCACAGGGACTGTCCCTGTCCAGGAAAGGCCGCAGCTAGCACACCAATAAAAATAGCTCCAAGCACTGCCATCCTCCAAGTCTATCTGCACTTCCAGTGACAAGAACTAACCTAGGAATACTCCCAGATTATGCACTTGCTTCTTCAGGGGGACACCATAGTCAGTGGTAAGGAATGCTGGGAGTGCACTCAACATTTGGTGGAATGCATGATTCCCAGCCTTGCTGTATAGTGTGCAGAGCAGGAAAGCTTATTTATGAGATGATAGGTGTCTCAGAATCTCCCCACCAGTACCAGCCCCATGTCAAATTGGTTGCAATCCAAAAAAGGTCACTTTTCCAAGCTACAGTGCAAGTGTGATCATGTTTGGCTTTCCTCACTTTCTTTTTTATTCTCAGCCCTCTGTTTTCACAGATTGTTTGAAGTCTCATCTGTTGTTGGTTTAAATGCTGCACTGCTGTTTTACTTTATTGATTTTAAGTTCATGGTGCTAGCAGTAGTGGTATATCTGATATGTTGACCCAGCTCCCTCCCCGCCACACACATACATACACACACGTATGCTACGGATAAGTCTATAAATCGGGGCTTTCCAAATGGTGTGCCGCAACATGTTACTGTGTCACCTGAAGTGTGCAGGTGTGTTACCTACAATCTTGGAAATGCATGTTATTATTATTTATAAATCATATATTTTTAAAAATATATAAAAGGTTTTCATGAGATACATTGTTGCCCCATACGTTTTGTTATTACAATTTGTGTATGTGTCTGTATCTCTTATAAGAGGTTAATTTAACCTCCAGTTTGTTAGTAAAATTGAATTACTGTGTCATAAAATGATGCATGTCTAAAAAAGTGTGTCACTAACATGAAAAGTTTGGAAAGCTCTGCTATAAATAGTATAAACAAATATATATTGCTCTGCGTCAACTTGCCCACAGAGTAGTTATTGCAGTGACATTGGCAGAGAGAAGATTTTCTCTTAGAAAAGATTTAGTAGGCACAATATGGAGTGTGTGCTTTATGTTGTCTGTCTTTATTTGTTTCAACATGAGATGTAAAAAAACAAAATTAATTCTGGCATGCAAATTTCCGGTTTTAAAACATTTGAAACAACTGTTGATCTGCTTTCCAAGTATATGTCTACCATATATAAAAATATGCTTACAGTAATATTGTTGTTTGTTTGTTTGTTTTGTTTGGCATATTTATATCCCACTCTTCAGACAAAAGCCTTCAGGAGCAGCTTACAAATTGTTAATGCATTATTTAGTATTTCAAAGAGTTATTTTTTTTCAGTTTTACAAAAGTGATCTCTTTCACTAAATAACATTTCACTGGAGAATATTTTCAAAAATCTGTGTTGCAATGCAATGCACTCTGCTTATATATCCAAAACAGAAGTGGCAGTAAAGTCTAAGCATTAGGCTATCTGCCAGACTTTATAATAAGTGCTATTCCTTTAGTGTAAACATGGGGTTATTATTATATTATGATAATAAGCCTTTAAAAGCCAAGATGTCAGCCCATCAATACTGTGGCATACTAAAAAGTTACTATTTCTTCGGAAAGCATTCTGGTATAAATCAAACATCTGTGGAATTGAGGCCTTAGCAGTCTGGAAGCATCATTAAATGATGAAAGATTCTTGTGCCTAAACAAGGGGGAGGGACATACTACATGAATACAGGCTTCCCCTGCTTATCTGACTGATTAAAGACCAAAGCACTGTCAGAAAATGAAAGTGGTTGAAAAGCAGAACTCATGTACTGTACTGTAGAGAGCATGAAAGACTTATGGAAGCTCACTTGAGACCAACTGTGTGTACGCTGCTTCCAAAGACTCTCAGCCAGCCTTTTCCCCCTTTCAGCTCCCTTTGCAAGCAGCATGTGCATACAAGGAGTCCCAAGCAAGCGTCTGTAGACAAGAACTGATGAAAAAGAACTCCCAGCAAATTAATGGAAATTTGGAAGCGTCAAAAAAGTGAGTCATCAGATAAGGAGATGTAAAAAGGTGGGGGCTTCCTGTACACAGTTAGATGGCACTAAAAGTCATCAAATTCTACATTTACCGTACTCTAAAACATTTTCAAAAGGCGGGGGCTTCCTATACTCTGCTTTATACCGTGGGGCTGAGATTTCCCATTAGATTGTCTTGGACAGAAACTGAGAACACTGAATTCTACAGAACTGATAATGCTCAGGTTATGAACAATTACGTGGTTATGATGAGATCTAGCAAAGGACTGACATGATATGGCAGCTGCAAGTAGACATTTCTTAAAAATCACAGAATGTAGCATTATATACAGTACTCTATATGTGCAAACTGTAAGAGAAAGCCATTGAAGTTGCCCAGAAGTCCCTATCTTTACCTTAAAACTATGGATCTCATTTGCATCTTCATTTGAGACATAGAGTGCAGTAAAAGCAGTGTCAGTTCTATAAGAAAATGAATATTGGAGAACTATAAAATACAAGTAGCTCCTCAAAATACATTCAGAAACCTCTATATTCCATGTACAGTGGCCCCTCCACATTTGCAAAAGTGGAAAAACCATGAATAACTCCCCCCTGCAATCCCTCTCCCATTCCTCTCTGGAGCTTCCTCCTTCTCATTCCTTTGCCTCTGGCCCCAGCTTTGGGAGCAGAGAGAAAGACAAGCTAAAAGGCTTACCAGTACTTTCCCCTCAGATAAGAGTGGAGTTCTAGAGGTTCTACTACTTGCAGTGGCCATCTTGAGAAAGAAGGGGTAGGAGCAAAGAGAGCATCGGACCAGTCAGCAGCAGAATGTGCAACCACATGGCAGAGAAGACATGCCTCCAGCAGTGAGAGGTGGTTTTGCTCACCCAAAAGAAAAAAACATCCATTTTAAACACAAGCTTGGCAAGTTTGCAGTGAAGAATGTATGGGAATGGGAGGAGGAAAATGGCAAGGGGAGGAAAGCATGTGCCTTACGAATAATCAAATTTGCGAAGGTCAAACCCGCAAATGTGGGGGAGGACTGTATAATTATAAACCTGTCCTTGTCTTTCAAGTCAGTGGAGGGTATTTTTAACCTAATTCATAGAAAAGCTGCATGAGTCTTCTACAGGCCTCTGTTTGCACTGCTGTAGGCAATACAGACTTGAGCCTACATTAAAGAACCAACATAAATATGCAGTGGAATTATTGCAAAATACATTCCTGGCTTTTCAGAGAGTCTAGAGCAGTGGTTCTCAACCTTCCTAATGCCGCGACCCTTTAATACAATTCCTCATGTTGTGGTGACCCCCAACCATTAAATTATTTATTTATTATTTACAATGCCTCCCCCCACCGGCAGAGGCCGCCTCGCCGGCCAGGAATGGGGGGGCCGGCAGGGAGGGAAAGAGGAGCCGTGCATCTCCGCCGGGGAAAAACTCCGAGAATCCCCCCCGGGCTCTGCTTCTGCTTCGCTCTTGTTTCCGCTGGGGGGGCAGTGTGGGAAAAGTTTCCAGAGTGTCGACCCTGGCCGGGGGGGCGCGAAGGAATCCCAGTGCCTTTGTCTTTTGCGCCGGGCGCAGCTCGCCCCCCTGGAAAAGCGCCGCCTTGCGGCCCCTCGGCCCTTCCACAGTGCCCCCCTCCATGGCGAGTGGGCCAGGGGCCGTGGCAAGGAAGGGGCCTGCCCCCCATGCTGCCGCCGCCCCCCAAGCTGGCCCGTCAGACGGGAGGTTCTCCCAGTAGCGGAGAAGGGGAGCAATTTCAGTCCCTTCTGAACAGGGGGCAGGAGAATGCGGGCATGTGGCTCGCACTTGCGCACCACCACTCCTGCTGTGGCAATGCTGTGGCTGCATGCGCTCCCGCCAAAGGAGGCAGGAGGACGCAAGCGCGTGGCTTGCGCTTGTGCACCACCACCGAGGAGAGAATGGAGCCTAAGACCATCGGAAATCCATATTTTCCAATGGTCTTAGGCGATCCCTGTGAAAGGGTCGTTCGACCCCCAAAGGGGTCGCGACCCACAGGTTGAGAACCACTGGTCTAGAGGAACACACCATGAAGGAGGAGGCAGGAAATGCCTGTACTGTAGATTTCTGCTCAAAGTCCTTGGTAAACATTCATCCAGAAGCTATATCATATGTTTTCTTCTGAGAATGATTTGTAAGAGTGGTCTTCAGATCAAGAATTTCAGAGAATTATGTATCCCTCAGAACTCTTAAAATAAAAATAATATTTTGAATGTTCAAAGTACTAAGCTTTATTTCTACTCTTCTCACTACCCCAATAAGGAAATGTTTAAATACATGTATCTGAATGTAAAAAAAAGGGATAAAATCAGTACTTTCAGTGCCTTCTATAGTAACTCATTTTTAAGCCTGTGTTAATTCCACATACCTCAGATATAAAACTGAGTTATTTAGTGTACGGTACATATAATGTACGTTATGTACAAAACTGGATCCCACTATTCATAAATACATATGCATCGTACATAAAATAATGTCTATTTAACTTTTAAGAATCAGATGAAATCAAGTACTCAGAGCAGCATTTAATTATTTATTTTAACCCAAGATTTTTAAGATAACTACTTTGGCCATTCTAGGAGGTCAACGGAAACAGAGCACAACAGCTGAAATTTCAGAGTACAGGGAGGCACGCTTGCACAGAAATGAAAACTGAGCCATGTAAATGAACTGGGTTATAACAGATCATGATTTTTGCATTTCCCCTTACTAGCATGGCAGGATAGTTACATCCTAAAGCATGGTTTTTTCCTACAATGAAGATATTTTTATATGTATATATGGAGGGGGAAGCACCTCCAAGGTAGATGTATAAAGTGGCTGACAGACAATTACTATTATCAAAGCATTAATAACATCCATGTTCCACTCTAGTTTTAGGGTTCCAGTGGGATTTACTTCGGAGTAAGCATGATTGTGCTGATGGAGAAGCTTGCAGCTGCAAGCATTTGGCTGAACTGCCCTAAGTCTTTGGCTTTGTGATCACTTTGTTCACTTTTGCTCTCTCTTAGGGACACAGAGCAACCTGGATTACACAAATTGAAGAGCTGATGCATGATAAAGGATCCTGTCATAGAGACTAACAGTTGTACTCACTGACCTTCTGCCCCTTTCAGTAAGATGATCTCATGAGATCTGGATATCGTATGACTCAACCTCCTTGCCAGCCTCTTTTCTATTGATTTGTTTCTAACATGGCTTATCTGGGTTCCAAAAACACATCTCTAACTCCATGCAAAATTTTTTGAAGGACATGAGCAAAAGAGGAAAATTTGGCAGTTATGAGCATTCTAACAAAAGAAGCTATTTGTCTCATAACAACAGGAAGGACACTGATAAAATAACAATTACTATTATCAAATGACAACTATTTAATTAAAGTCTCAAGTTTTCACAGATCCACTCAATCAAACTGAATTACTGACAGTGATTTCACATAATCTGTGTAAGATTGGCTTGGCATGAGATTGCCTATTAAAATAAGCCACAAGGCAACATTTTGCACAAGAACTGCAACAGTCTGTAATGTTCCCATCTATTAGATGGCATTTCATAAATTAATATTCCACCATTTAAAGCCAACAAAGTTGGGGGAGTTTTTCAGTGAACAAAGTCAGATTGTTGTTAATTCTCCAGGAGGAATATTTGTATCATTTAACTGTAAAATGTATCAGATCAGACCCCCATCTCATACTTCTCTAAATAATGTCCATTCAGATGAAGTACTTGCTGAATTGATTAAACAAATTATATTTGTATTAATGAAGAATAACAACTTTTTAACAGACCTGATGCTTATTATAACCTAAGCAGACTGCAGAACCACTAGTTGTTGGTAATATGCTCAGTTTTAGAGAGTGTTACAAATGCTTATGTTGCTGAAATATAAATACAGCCAGGCAGAATAAAGTCACTTAATACATGCCCATTTTGCTTATTTACTGTGACAAATGTATACAATTTTGCTATAATGAAAACATCAGATCATACTTTTTACACAGCATGCCTGTTTGTTTACACAGTCGTCAAGCAAATACTGTTAACTTTCAAGGGAAAGAGATGTGTTTGCAAGCGCAACAGGCTACAAAGAAAATGGAGCCAGGGAGCAATCTCTAGAATGGGTCTACTACATTTTTACAGATGAATTTCACTCTTTCACACATTACTGAACTATCCAAGCACCAGTGTGTACATAGCAAACCCATTTCCTCTGTAAATTATGCTGCTCCTCACTATGGCCATTTCCGGACAAGACTGTTATAGCGCTTTGATTCCACTTTTAACATCCTATGGAATCCTGGGGTTTCAACATCCTATGGAACCCCAGGATTCCATAGGATGTTGAAAGTGGAATCAGTCATAGATTAAATGTGGGAAACTTCTGGCCTCCCAAACATTGTTCAACTATAGCTCTCATCAGCCTTAGCCAACATTGCCCATGGTGAATAATGATGAAAACTGCTGTCCAACTGCATTGGAGCGATAAAAGTTGCCCACTCTAGTCAGGGCAAGGAGCAATTTCAATAAGTTGTTGCTGGAGGGCAACCTCCATTCACTTCACTGGAATTCAGCTATTAAAGCAGTTAATATTGGCCCAATTGTTTGAGGTCTGGTCAACATTACTGGAATAGCTTCATTTTTTAAGAACTGACCACCCTTCTCCCAATAATGATCAGTGCATCTGTAGATATGTGTGCAAGTTGAATTCTCTTCGTGGGCTCTTTTTGCCACAGACAGCAGGGAGCCAGTGAGGCCTCTTCCTTTATGGTGGCTTTATCACATAAGTGTTCTGGATTTTGACTGCAGGTGTTCCTTAGCCAATAATGATTTTTTTTCTTTGAATGAAAGAAGAATCAAATGCATCAGCAACTTTCAGTAGCAGACTAAGATCAGGTCAGCCTCTTGTACACATAACATTATCTGCAAAAGCACAGACTACTGGCTGCAAAAGAACAGGAAGCTATGAAAGCTGATACAACAGTCACTTCTGAAACATTTCACAAGGGACTGAAACAAAAGGGTCCTTGAAACAGGAGAGATCTAGAGAGGATGCAGTCTGGTACAACTTTACCATCAAGCAGTATAGGAACCATTCAGTGAAAGAATCTTGATATTTACCATGATATTTTTCAATTTTTATGCTTTCCAAACAATTTTAAAAACATTTTCCCTATTTTATGTTCCCATGCTATTGTTATTGTTGTGTGCCTTCAAGCCACTTCTGACTTATAGGCAACCCTAAGGTGAACCTGTCATGGAGTTTTCTGGAACTGAAAGTGTGTGACACGTCCAAGGTCACCCAGTGGGTTTCCGTGCCCGAACAGGGAATCAAATCCTGTTCTCCAAGGCTGCAGTCCAATGCTCAAATCAGTATACCACACTGGTTCTCAATTCTATGGAATCTCTGATTTCCTTTAACATAAATTTATTGTCCTTTTAACATAAAACGCAATGCTTTTGAATGCATATTTTCTGAAACCAACCCAAAGTATCATTTTGCTGTGCTCATGGTACTGATTTCCAGATGTTCTGAGAGGTTTTGTGAGATGTTCCTAGCCACAAGAACAGAAAGCACAAAACAATACTGAAGTTTTGTGAGCTCTTGCAATCCTTGCACATTCACAAAGCAGATGGTAATCCCGCAGGTACTTAGATCCCATACTCTTTAGGGCTTTAAAGTTCACAATGAACCCTTTGAATTGCATCCAAAAATATATTGCTAGGCAGCAAAGCTGTTTTAGCAATGGAGTCACATACTCCTGAAAGCTGGCCTCAGGCTAAGAATCTATTGAACGCTGATGGAAAGGAAAGTCCCCCACCTCCCTCATGCCATATAGTAAGATAAGATTGCTGCTGTTTGTCTTTGTGTATGCCACAATCTTCATTCAGAAGATGCAACTTGGATGTCTTGCTGTGCCAGCAATAAAGATTTTGAATGGTTGACACTCTGATCTGTTCAGAGTGTGGTTTGACTCAGTAGATACTGACCAACTTTGCTATTGTATTCTGATCTTTCTGAACATTCTTCAAAGGGAATTCCATGTGCTGCATATTACATTAATCCAAACAAGATGTAAATAATACCTGGTCTACCATATCCAAACCAAAACATTTCAGGAATGAATGGAGTTGATGGACCAGTCTTAGCTATATGACAGTGCTTTTAGCAACTGCAGTCACTGGAGTAATGATGTTTATAACTGAATCCTGGAGTGTATCTAACAGTCAAACCAGTGTCTTCAAGCGGAATAGAACTGTATCCAAGATATCGTAAGTTCTTTGAGACAGCAGCTCTAAGGAGGAGAACAAACAACCATGAATGATGAGACAAAGGAACATCTGACTGGAGCCCTAGAGAGCTCTGGCTGGCAGTCTAGTTGACAATACTGATCTAAATGTGCCATTGGTATGACTCAGCATGAAGCAGTTCATTATATCTTCAGAATCATCAATCCAAGACAAACAAGACTTCCAACAGAAATTCCATAGTGATGTAAGAGCAACACAGCTTATAATCAAAGAGATTGTACTCTCCCTGTCTCTTCTATGCTTGCTACATGATGAGCTAGATTACAAAGGGAATTGTTCTGTCCACACAGCTGTGATTCTTATGTTGTTCCTAATACAAATTAAGGCAGTGAGAAGGTTTCTTTTTTTAAGTTCACTGAAACTGAATGTCCTCCAACTGTGCAATTTACACTTCACATTTCACTTAACTACTCTGTGGTCTTATTCTCCTGGGATATTGTTATGCTCAGCTGGATAGACTTTTTTTTTAAACTTTGAACTGATTACTCTTATCCTTCAGACTGCAGCAGTCTCCAGAGTAGTCTCTAAGATACAAACAGCGAGGCTAAGTATGAAAATTAATTCAGAAATTCTAGTTAAGTAATTAAGCTTTCCAGTTAAAATAGAAAATGCTCTTCACAGCAAAAAGCATTTGAACTATGACTACAGTTTGTACCCAACTTTATGGGATGCAGTATGCCTGATGCAGTAAGCCATACACACACAAAATTATTTTATCCTAATCATATATTCAGGAAAGACTTCCCCACCTATCAACACAAAGAATGAAAGGAAGAATGACTTCAACGATAGGAGAAAGAGAAGAAAGATGAATTCTCATGTGAGCACAAAAGTAAAGATTCTATTGTCCTTATTCATTTCAAATACAAGCTTTCTGCAGAGACCTTGAACATCATGGCACTGTGATCTCTACTATGCTCTGTTAGCAAAACACACATGCACAGAGGAGAATACAGAACATAGCAGTGGGCTTTTTAAATGTCCTTGAAGAAAGATTTCATTTCAAACTGTGTTGAGCCAAAAAAAAAATTTATTTTGTACACCCTTGGGAAATTCTTTCCCACATTTTGTTCTTAGATTTCAGTTTTTTCCCTATAATCCCGCCCTTTTTTAAAATGTGACATAACTAGCAACAAAGTACATACCTGTCTAGGTGCTTGATACCTCTTCAGGTCAAATATACTGCTGGGTGCACACACAGTAAGAACACCATGATTGCACTGTTAATAACTCTGCAAGTATAGAAATGGACAAACTTACAACTATATTAAAGGGGAATTTAATAGAATCATATTTAGGAAGATGGAAACCTTTCACAGAACATGTAAGGGAAAAGAAAGGAGATTTAATGGTTGGTGGGTTTGATGTATAAAACGTATAAAAGGTAAATACATGAGTGGATTTTAATTTGACAAGAACAGCAACAAGAGATAGATCATAGGAAGCTTTATAAAAGTAATTTAAAATGGATATGGGAATTACAGAACTGTATATAGAGAAGAGATAAACAAGGGTATGAAGTATCATACATGAATTTATATATAGAATTATATATAGAACATATACAATACCTATATAGTTATATGCACACTGTGATTATATTTATTTTAGAGAGAGATGTTGAAAGCAAGTAAAGTTACAGCCAACAGACGAACAAGCCTGGAAGCATCTTAGCTGCTTTTTCTCTCTTTCTTTTTCTTTTCTTTTCTATTTCCTTTTTTCTTTTTCTCTCTGTGGGCTACCCAAGTGTCTTGCTTTGTTTTTTGTTTATTTCTCTCTTTCTTCTCTTTTTCCTGATACTGCTTTTTCTTTTCTCTCTTTTTCCCCTTATTATTCTTTTTTTGTGACTGTATTTGGAGTTGTAGTTGTAGTTGTCATTGTTTTATATGTATAAACTAATAAAGAATATTTAAAAAAAAATAACTCTGCATGCATATGGCTTGGCTCAAGCAGTAAGTATCTTTTAAACTTGACATTGGCTAGATATACAGATTTAGAAATCCTGAGAACAGAAGAACATACAGAACCTTCTTGAATCTAATCTTAAGTTATGAGGGTGGGTTTCATCACATTTTCACAACTTCATAGGGGAAAGATTTTTTGCTCTTAATTATATCAGGAACCTTAAAACTCTAGAAACCATATACAGACTACACTAAAACATCTTAAGTCTTACGTAGCTCTGGATTATATATAAGATATCCCTGACCTAGACCAAACAGATGACATCCCAGAGTACCCAGAGCTAATATCCAATTACACGAGGTGAGAGTTATCTTCAATTGTCCTTCACATATGAGAGTGGTTGGAGCTCTTGTTTCACTGGAGGAATGCTATGTGTTACAGATACAGTCTACTTTGTAATATTTTCCCACTCTACCAGTGGTGAACAAATACTAGAAATGCCTTCATTTGCATGTTAATCTACCACTCATCATCATCTTTAAGCATGAATGTAAGAGTGCTGGAAAAAAGGGTATTATTTAAGTGCAAAGATATAGCTCATTGTTCCTCAGATTCCTGTAAAATCAAACACATTAGTCTATGAGCTTTCAACGCTTTGTTCCTGCCAAAACCATGCTGTAAGGGAAATATGACAGGGCTATTGTTTAGCAATCCACTATTAATTAATTTGCAACTTCATTCAAAATAAATTTATAAATAAAGTGTTCCATTGCACATTTTGTGTTTATATGCTTGGACAGAGCAAAAAGTTCTGATGCTTTTAAATGTGACCACCAACCTGAAATGGGAGACAGGCATACGCCATAGTATAGTGATTAAAAGGAAAAACGGTATCTGGATAAAAACAAATAAGAATGTAGACCAAAACAAAATGATAAAGTGAAGAGGATTCACAAAAGGAGTAAGGAAATGAGAGAAGGAGAAGAGATAAGGAAACCATGAGAATATTTAGTTCCAAAGCCCAAGATTTTGTAGGTCTAGACACAGTGTCAGTGACCAATGTGCTGTTAAAAATTAGGTCCTGTCAAGCATATTGTTAACAAATGCAAACTACAGGCATACATGCAATAAAATGTCTAAAGAAAATGTGCCCAGTCTAAGCCTTGAAGACAGGATTGAATTAAAATGTTTAGAATCTAGTAAAGCATGCATTAACAACAGTAGTTAAGTATGTCCATCCTATGCCTCTTTCGTGTGAGCTAAACTACCATGGATTCCCAACCGCTCACAGCTCTTGTTTTGTTGTGGTTCTGACATCACTTGCAGGATAAATATAAATTCACTAAATCTCCTGCCTGCTGCGCCCTCTGCATAATCCTTTAACCTTCCTTTTCCTACATCCGAAGTGCTTTTCCTCAGGCTTAGCTGTGACCCCAGTAGCCTCATGATTCCTCTGTCTTGACTTAACTTTTTCAGTCAGCTTTTTCTGCCTCTTTACAATGTGATCATCTCCCAGCTGCTATTAACCCTTAAAAATACATCACTATACCAAAGTTTCACTGAAGGAAAGGGATTTTTAAAAGGAGACTCCCAAAAAAGGTTTTCTTAAAAATTAGTTATCTGCCCATAAAATACGAGGGTAAGTATGTACTGCCAGGAAGATTTTTAAAAACACTTCCCAACTATCAGTACTTCAAATTCAAAATGAATCGGTCCCTGGATCTCCTACCTGATAATTAAAATAACAGCTGTACAACTGAGAATAAGGATAAACATGAAAAGTCTCAGTGCCCAAAGCTTAACTTTTGAACTGAGGGTTCAAAGAACATAAACAATTTTTGCAGAGAAATAGCATTCTTTTGCAAACACATGCATAGAATCATACGATCACAGAATCATAGAAATGTAGGGTTGGAAGAGACCATACGGGCCATCCAGTCCAACCCCCTGCCATGCAGGAACACCCTCAAAGCACTCCCGACAGATGGCCATCCAGTCTCTGCTTAAAAACCTCCAAAGAAGGAGACTCCACGACACTCCGAGGCAGCATATTCCACTGCCGGACAGCCCTGACTGTCAGGAAGTTCTTCCTGAGGTTCAGGTGGAATCTCCTTACCTGCAGCTGGAATCCATTGTTCCTTTGTCCTGGTCTCTGGAGCAGCAGAAAACAAGCCCTCTCCCTCCTCTACGTGGCATCCCTTCAACTATTTAAACATGGCTATCATGTCCCCTCTTAACCTTCTCTTCTGCAGACTAAACATACCCAGCTCTCTAAGTCTATCCTCATAGGGCATGACTTCCAGGCCCCTCACCATTTTGATCACCCTCCTCTGGACTTGCTCCAGCTTGACCATGTCCTTCTTGAATTGGGGTGCCCAGATCTGGACACAGTATTCAAGATGACGTCTAACCAAAGCAGAGTAGAGTGGTATCAGTACCTCCCTCGATCTAGACACCACACTCCTATTGATGCAACCGATAACTGCATTGGTTTTCTTGGCTGCCGCATCACACTGCTGACTCATGTTCAGTTTGTGGTCTATTAAGACTCTTAGAACCCTTTCACACGTACTGGTATCCAGCCACATGTCCCCCGTCCTATATTTCTGTATTCCATTTTTTCTACCTAAGTGTAGGACCTTACAGTTCTCTCTGTTGAATTTCACTTTGTTAGCCTTGGCCCAGCTCTCCAATCTATCCAGGTCATTTTGAATTTTGATCCTGTCCTCTGGGGTATTAGCAACCTCTCCCAACTTGGAGACATCTGCAAATCTGATGAGCATGCCCTCTATTCCTTCATCCAAGTTGTTGATGAAGATATTGAACAGCACTGGGCCCAGGACAAAACCATGTGGCACCCCGCTAGTCACTTCTCTCCAGGATGAAAAGCAGCCATTGGTGAGCACCCTTTGGGAACGATCAGTCAATCAATTACAGATCCACCTGACAGTAGCCCTGTCCAGCCCACATTTTACTAGCTTCTTTGCAAAAATGTCATGGGGAACTTTGTCAAAGGCCTTACTGAAATCGAGATATGCTACATCCACAGCATTCCCTTCATCTATCAAGCTAGTAACTCTATCATAAAAAGAGATAAGATTAGACTGGCATGACTTATTTTTGAGAAATCCATGTTGACTTCTCGTGATTACCGTATTGCTAAGTGATTAGAAACTGACTGCTTAATGATCTGCTGCAGGATCTTTCCGGGTACTGATGTCAGGCTGACTGGGTGATAATTATTTGGGTCCTCTTTTTTCCCTTCTTGAAGATGGGGACAACATTTGCCCTCCTCCAGTTTGCTGGAACTTCTCCTGTCCTCCAAGATTTCTCAAAGATTATAGCAAGCGGTTTCGAAATGACCTCTGCCAGCTCTTTTAATATCCTAGGATGCAATTCATCTGGCCCTGGAGACTTGAATTCATCCAGTGTGGCCAGGTATTCCTGTACCTCCTCTCTACCTATTATGTGCTGCATTTCCACTGCTTCCTCACTTGCTCCCCAACCACCAGGTTGAGTGCTTGTATCCTTCTGGGAAAAAACTGAGGCAAAGAAGGTGTTAAATAGTTCTGCCTTTTCTCTTCCCCCTGTCAGTAATTCGCCATCTTCTCTGCACAATGACCCTATTGTCTCCTTCTTTTTCCTGTTGCTGCGGACATATTTTAAAAAACCCCTTTTTATTGTTTTTTATGTCTCTGGCCAGCCTAAGTTTGTTCTGTGCTTTAGCCTTTCTGACCTTCTCCCTACATCTCCTGGCTACTTGCTTAAATTCTTCTTTGGTGGTTTCCCCCTTCTTCCATTTCCTGTACGTGTTTCTTTTAACACTTAGCTCAGCTGAGAGTTCTTTAGTCAACCATTCTGGTTTCTTTAGATGCCTTCCATTTTTCCTCCTTATTGGCACAGTTTTAGACTGTGCCTTCAGTATCTCCCTTTCAAGGAACTCCCATGCCTCCTGAACCCCTTTCTCTTTCACTATTCTTGACCATGGAATTCCAGCCAGCAGCTCCTTAAGTTTACAGAAGTCCGCTTTTTTAAAATCTAAGATGAGTGTCTGGCTACAGTTATCTTCTCCTTCCCACTGAATGCCAAATTCCAATAGGGCATGGTCACTGCCGCCTAAAGATCCAACCACTTTTACCTCATTAACAAGGTCATCCCTGTTGGTCAGGATCAGATCTAGAATATTTGATCCCCTTGTCGCCTCTTCCACCTTCTGAACCATGAAATTGTCTGCAAGAGAAGCAAGAAACTTGCTGGACCTTGCTGTCTTGGCAGAGTTTGACTGCCAACATATATCCGGATGCATAAACTCTTTAAATCCGGATGCATGCACTCTTTAAAGTCATACCTGTGTTACAAATACAGGTTTCTTCCACTTGTATGACAGATTAGAGACCAGAGCACTGCAGGAAAATAGAATTGGTTGAAAAATGGAACCCATGTACTGTACTGTAGGGAGTATGAAGGTTTTACAGAAACTCACTCGAGACTGACTGTGTGCATGCTGTTTGTAAAGTCTCTCAGCTGGCTTGGTGCCTTTTTTCCCCTTTCAGATCACTCTGCAAGCAGTGTGCACATGTGGGCAGTTCCAAGCAAGCCTTCATAGAGAAGAAGAATGGATGAAAGAGCGGAACCCCCATTATATTAATGGAACTTGTCCTTAATTTGAAAGCATCAAAATAGTGAGTCATCAGATAATGTGGCATGAAAAGGTGGGGGCTTCCAGTACACAATTAAATGTCACCAAAAGTCATCAAATTCTACATTTACTCTAAAACATTTTCCTGTCTACCAGATCTAGTCTAGAGCTTGAAAAACTTACTTTTTCAGACTGCAGCTTCCAGATTTCCCCAACCAGCATGGGGTCATACTCAGGGGGGATTTCTCAGGATATAATCCAAAGAAATCTCTTTTCCAAACTCTGGGTCCATCTATGCATAACTGGAACCCTAGTGTACCAGAAGTATTGAAGAGAGATGCCTTTATAAGAAAGAGTTCCTGACTCTGACACCAACTATCTCTCTGTCTATCTTTCTGGTACAGAAAAATGTATGCTTGCAAAAATTCAATCTGCTAAAACCAGAGGTAAATAATTTTTAATAGATGATATAATATACAAAACATCAACATTATTGCAAAGAAACAGGAATAACTTTGCCTGCTTTATTGAATCTACAGCACAATGACCAGAAATAATAATACTATAAAAAAAATAAATATTATGTTTTAATGAAAGCACAACTTCGGCATACTGTGTGCTAGTGTAGGAGATTCAAAGGTGTGTTTCTGTTTTCAAAACCACTTTACAACTGGGCTACCATAAAGCCAAGCAACCTACAGGTGTAGAATGTTGTTAAACAGGGAATATTGTTAATGTCTAGATGCCTCTAAAAAAAACTGCTAGCATGAGTTATATCAAAGTACTTGTTCACAAAGTCTTAGCCATTTGATACTGACAAACAGATTCCTTTACAATTATTTATTCTGAGGCATTTCTAAACTTACCTCAGTTTGCTGATGGGGAGGACATAGCAAAATATTTCAGATATTGTATTTTTCATTAAAGTAATAAAAGAACAGTCTTCGCTTTTATTACACAGGAGGCAGATCTGAGTGAGAAATTAGAAGAGAAAATTTGCAACAAGATCTGGGTTGTGAATGCCAAGATGCTGATCTGTCTAAATATAAAGAATTGCCAGTACAAGCTGCTAAACCACTGGTATATATCACCTGCCAGACTGTACATAATTAAAAGGTCATTAAACCCTCTTACTCGGAAAGTGTGTGGGCACACTGGATCATTCTACCATCTGGAACAGGAATTCCCCTACACTCCAAAAATATCAGAGCAAACTTCTGAACTACTGTGAGGCAATTTTCCTAATTCAGCTGAAATGTAAACTGATCTAGGTTTATTCTTCTAAACTAGAGGTGAGAAACTGTCAAGGGTTGAAGGGTCACATCACTCAATCCACAGGACCTCAGGAGATGCGCTCATCATTTTTTTTTCCTTTTCTTGAAAAATATAAACTCAAACTGTTCAAATGCCCTCATGCCCTATAGAGAGCATGGTGACAATTTCACCCCGTCTTTCTTCCACTAAATGAAAAAGGAGACAATAAAAACTGAATGGAGTCCCACAGTGCAAAAATTTGCATAATTCTAGCTGCATATGCTTTGCTATAACAAGATGACTCCATAAATCTAGAAGATGATAATAGCATGGAATCCAGCATCCTGGCAACCAGTAAAAAATGTATTAAGGTTCTACTCCCTAAGTCCAGAGCCCTGGCCAGAGCTCATGAAACTCTGACATGTTTCCCTAACCCTAGCCAAAGCAAAATATTTTTTTCAAAATAATAAAAGATGCCTGATCTGCACAATAATTTCAGATCTCAAAATTAAGCAAAGGGCACAGAATTTGAGTTACATTGATACATTGTTTTGTTTTGTTTTAAAGTACAAAAGGGAGCCCTAGTGGCACAGTGCTTAAATGCCGGTACTGCAGCCACAAGGTTGTGAGTTCGATCCTGCCAGGCTCCAGGTTGACTCAGCCTTCCATCCTTCTGCAGGTTGGTAGAATGAGTACCCAGCTTGTTGGGGACAACTAGCTAACACATTGTGCTCAGAGAGCACTTAGCTGATCAGTAGTATAGAAATACACATGCTAAATACACATGATACAAAATGCACACTATTTTTCTTATTAAAGTAGTCATCCATTCCACTTCTCAAAGAAATGTGATAATATTGAACATCAAGCATTGAATGCTTTCCATTTAGATCTGTATTCTTTGATATTAAACTATGTGCAGAGTAAAAAAAAAAACAACCTCCAGAATGATGTGACAAATTTTCTGTTTAATCTTCTCAGTAATGACTCATGTTGCAGAGTTGTTAGGCATATGTTCAAGGTCACCCAAATTCTTCATACAACTAGACAGAAAAAGGTTCTCTCTGCAACACTGGGTGAAAAGCTGATCCATGCCACATCCCTGCATTTAAGTAAGCAAAATGCCACTCTTATAGCCAAAAGGATTTCATCCAGGTCCAGATGCTCTTTCCTTCCTTGAGAGAGATTATAGAAAATGTTTTGTTGAATAGAAATAAGTGGGACAATACATTCAGTAAGATTATCTTACGCTTTATAAAAAACAATGCTGGACTGTATTTGTTTAGAATATTAATACACTACTTGTCAACAACAAACATTCACAACTGAAATCATGTAGTACAAGGTGGCTTACAAACATGTTTCAAGACACTTGTCTCTGCAAGGACCAATTTCTACATGTAAATTCCCCAGTCTGGAACAAAGAAAGACAACTCTCTTCCCAATGCTTACTCGGATCCTGGTTGGCTAAGTTTTAGCTCCAGGTCAAAGAATTACTTCCCCTCCAGGGCAGATATGGAAGTGGGTCCCATGACAATGACCAAGTCAAAGCCTTGAGCTATTTCTGCCTCAGTTCTTCCCAAAGACTTCTGGTTGAGCAATACACCTGAGAAGGGCCTTGATAGAGATACCTTCTACCTCTATGAGATCGATGGAAATTCTTTGCTCTCTTGACCTCAGTAGTGGGGTAAAAGGCAGGGACACCCTGGAAGGACTATGAGACCAAGTATAGTAGTACATAGTAGACTGAAAATAAACTGAAACAAATCTGGTTCTCCAAGAGCTTGGAAAAGTTAATTATTTGGATTGAATCTCTTAGAACCCCACAGCCAGCTTGGCTATTGATCACTAGCCACACTGGCTGGTTATGACAGGAAGAGGAGTTCAATATTCCGGAATGCCAACAAGCTAGAGAAGACTGACTTAATAGCACAAAACATACACCACCACTAGTAGCCACTAAGAGCCTTTGGGAAGAAGAAGAGTTTTTTCTAACAGTACAAATGTAGAAACAGGAGGGGACAAGAAAGACCTCCTTTGGCAAGGACAGGAAATTGGGCATGAACTAATGCATACAACAGTGAGTGAGACAATAGAAGAAGCAAAGGTTTCTTGTTATGGGAAGGGATTTAACAGTTGCTACAGGTACAGTGGTTTGAGTGTTGGAGTAGCACCCTGGCAACCAGCATTCAAATCCCCACTTGACCATAAAAACCCACTGGGTGACCCTGGGCACATCACACTCTCTCAGCCTCAGAAGAAGGCAAGGGCAAAACCTTTAAGCAAATCTTGCTAAGAAAACACCATGACAGGTTTGTCTAAGGGTCGCCATAATACAGAAATGACTTCAGGGCACATAACAATGGTAGCAACAACAGCAGCAGCATAATAGCACATAATGTTTTCTACATTATAGTTCAGAAGGTTTTTTGATATTAAATCTTATTCTGTTTTTAGAGCATGCATAGACATTACTTAGAAAATGGCAAATAAAACAACAAAATGTCTGTATGGTCTAAAACTAAAAACAAAATTCAGAGTTGGGTAATATTTTTCTTAAGAACACAAAAGTGTTACAAAAGTGGCTCAGAAATTGTATGTTCTTGCCATTTTATTTATTTTATATTATCTATTTTATTTCTATCTCATTTTTCTCCTGGTTCAGGACCGAGAACTCTTTATTCATGCAAGGTAGTGCAAAAATTAAGAGACAGGAAAAGAAACAAGAAGTCTAAAAATCTAACCGAGTGCATTGGCATTTGTATGCAGCTGCAGGATGGAGACTGTGGACTTTATAAAGAGATGTGTTAAAGTATCAGTTTTCAGCTTGCTGGGATGCTCACTTAATGGTTTCTCTCCATCTTTGCAGACCAGACAGCTGGCTGAGATTCTGAAAACTACTCGTTACCTCTTTTTTAAAAAAAAAAAAAATTGCTGAATGACTCCTGAGTTTAATTAGAGGACAGACACAGAGGAACATGATAGTCATTCTAGTGTAACATTTTAGTGGTCCAAATAATGAAAATGGCAATCCTATTGACAGAAACAAAGTAGGATTTTTTTTGTTGCTCTTTATGAAAGGAGGACACAGTTCTGAAATGCAACAACATGCTTACACATCACATATGCAGATATACCAACAAAATGCCTAACAGTTGTATTCTGGAACTCATTCTAATCAATACCAAAGGAAAAGCAAAAAACCTATTAGGTCCCCATGTATGCTTATGAGCTTCACAGAAAAAAGGTGAGCCATAAGTATAACTCAATATATCAGCAATCAGTCTCACGCCTATCTTGTGAGAAATAAAGGCCTAAAACTGGCCATATCTCTCAGGTCTGCCCCAAAACTGGACCTGGAGAGTTTCCAGCCCTCTGGAGCAGGTTTTTGGGGTGCACGGGGATAAGGAAATTGCTGCAGGAAGAGAAGATCACCCCCACTCCCACTAATCAGTCCAGCACCTGACACTGACCAATTTTTTTCTCTGTATATGGATTATAATGTTTTCTGCAGACACCCGGCAAAATGAAATACTTGATTTGTTTACTTTGTTTTCTCCAGTTCCTGTGCTTGCTTGCACACATCCACATCCCATCTACTGCCAGCTGATGGAAAGACAATGATCTAAAACCCTTTATTACTCTGAGTTACTGCCCTTTACTACTGCCCTTCCAACATTCACTAAAATCCTTTCAGCTCTGTTTGGTCAGGCAGGTCAACCGTATCTCTCAAAAAGTCTGTAGGTGCCCATCAGAACTGTAGGCTATTTTTCATTCCGCTTGTCTCCCTTTCTGCTGTGCTGCTGCAATTCTACTCAATGATTCCGCAAAGTGGCAGTGTCCTAGGGAGGCTGAAATAAATCAAAAACTGGGAAATAAATGTCATAAGAAAGATAGATGAGCTAAGTTTTCCCATGGCCCTTAACTTCTTCCACTGTCAGAGTTCACTTCATTTTTAAAACATCAAGTCTTATGGATGACAAGGTAACATACTGGATTTTGACCTTTGGGCTACAATCTAGCCCTAAGGCAGATGATGACCTATATGGCAGAGCTACTGCCTGTTAATCAGCTGGTTAGAATCTGTAATTGCATGATTCATTTGAGACATTCTTCAGCCCACTCAGTGCCGCCACAAAGGGATTCCGCCACAAAGGGATTCCTCACTGCCAGTACCGGGTCCTGCTTTCCTTCTGCATGTCTGAAATCTAATTTTCAAAGGATCCTAACATTCCAAAGTAAATGTTAATTTCATTAAAACATTTAGCCAGAGAAAGCAAAGAATGGAGCTGCTTTTTCTTTTTTAAAGAATAAAATATTGAAATCCCATATAAACAAGAATGACCTTTCTAGGATGTTTAATAACATGCCATTTTGATTTAATACGCTACAGAAACAGCTTTCGTACCTAAACAGAATGGTAGCTCTTTTTTTAGTGAAGTGCTTAACTCAGTGGTTCTCAAACTTTTCACGCTTGTGACCACCCTTACATCCAGACACTGCGCCCCACGTTCAACATCATTCCCCCCTCTGTATCCTATCCTATACCTTTCTCTTCCTCTCTCAGAGGCTTCTTGTTCCACACACACACTCCATCTTAACACTGAGCTTTCGCAGTCTGTGCCTCCTCTCTTTGCCCCCCCCCAAAACTGCCTCAATGTCACTAAGGGCCATGCACTGGCTGCTGATCCAACAACGAAATGTTCTGAGAAGTTGAGTGGAAAAAGCAAAAAGAGGGCAGCCATTTTTTGCTATGTCTAAGGCAAACACTCTGTGTCACTCTTTTGTAGCAATCAGTCAATCCTCCATGGGGTGCATATATACACCCAAGCAAGCTGCCCTTCTTTTTCACATTTGCTGTACTTGCAGACTGACTTTTCTTGCACCCCATCTGAGCAACTATCACAACCCCCTCTTTTAGGGTCCCGTCCCACAGTTTGAGAACCATTGGTTTAATCTGAAATTTCACATATACCGTAAACAAGAATACTTGCACTTGTTTGGTTTGGGGAGATTACTGGTATCAGGTGCCGAACTATGGGCAGCAACACATAGATGTATTGGACGGAATTCCCTTATACTTTTCTGACTAGAAATGGTAAATCAAATATTTTTAAAAGATGGTATTCTCTGAAACTATTGGCAGTTGTCCCTGAACTCCTGCAGGGGCTCTTCTGGGAGTCTGAAAACATTTGGGTATTTAAAGGTATTTTGAATTGAACTAAACAATGCTACATAAGAAAATATCTGGGTGGAAAGCCAGTCAATTCATATTCACTTTTTCAGGAAATGAGCTTGTTTGTTGCTCCTAGAAGATCAAATTCCAGAATTTGCCCGTAGTCTAGCATGTCAAACATACACAGCTGAATATATAGTTCCAAGTCCTATATTTAGAGATTTTTTCCCATCATGCTTCTTTAAATGACATTATAAAGAACATTCATGCTCAGTCACTCAATCTGAGCCATGAGATCATACTATAACATTCCATTATGAAAGAATTATTGATATGCGCACATTGTCTCAGAGAATGCCACTCCTACTACTTGGCATTCCACAAAATCTGAGGCAAATTCTGTATTCATTGACTCTCTTGGCAGTCTGTTAGTGAACACATGCTAGTCCATGATGCTGCACAGCACTATCAGCAGAGAATTTAGTCCAAATTGAATTAGAAGCAGCTGGAGTTATAAAAACATGAATCTCCTAAGTCTTTTCTTTTTTGACTGCCACAAAATGTCAGTCATTATCCTAAAATGATTCCACTAAGGTCACTGGATTTGTATGAGGGGATAAATAAATAATCTTGGATGTTTAAACAGCCTTCTGTTTCTGTTTTTGTTTTAACCAACAGCAGCGCACACAAATTTGACTTAGGTTATATTTATCTATTTCTTCAGGACTGGATAAGATGGAAGAATTTCTAAAAAGGAGTTGACAAATGTTTCAGTGGTTGCAACGTAAATAATGCAAGTCAGAAACACACATGTGAATGTGTATGTGGATGCATGTGTGCTTGGGAAAGTTATTCTTTTGGAACATAACTCAAGAATCCCAAAGTCAGCATTGCTAAGGGCCATCTTTGTTGATGGATTCTCACAGTTAACATCAAAAAATAATTCTCTAAGCTTTGATATACATACTGCTCATACTATGTAGAAAATAAAAAATTGCGCATATTTCTTTCTTTGTCTAAGTAAATTGACAAGGAAAATACTAAAACCTTCACAACCATGTATAAAAAATGCAACACATGAAGCAGTGCTAGGACAGAGATGCCCTAAAATCCTAAAAAGCCGCATGGTTGATAGACCACCGTCATTCCATATGCAGAGGCTGACCAAATTGGCAGTAGAATCATATTTCAGCATGGGCAACAGAACAACATCTTCCACTCTACTTGGTGGCAACAATGGTGGCTGGTGGAACCTTCACCAGCATGGTGGCAAATCCACTCTTGGTTTCAGCTGAAATGTAAAAGGAGATATCCAAAGTGCTGAATCAGATCCTCCAATCAGATATAACACTTTGGACAGCTTCTTCAAGCCTATTGAACTGTTGGATGGATTCACTGCCCCCACTGACACAGGATCCACTAGCTGCCACTGGAGAACAGTAGGCATACTTAGAAGCTACGTGGAGAAATGCACAATATATACAGCTCCGTCCTCCAACATCTTGCCACTATCCCTCACCCCTTCTTATCTGCTCCTAAAGTGGCTGCTTCATTCTGCCTAATGGTAAGGTCAGACCTGCCCACCAATGAAAAGCGGGCTTTGCAATGGGGACTCCCTGTACATTTCTGATCATCTTTGTGTGCAAACATCTTGCTATATCAAATATAATTGTCTATAGCCTTCTTCTGATCAATATACACAGCTATCTGCTGTTCAATGTGCACACACAACACAAATCTGCCATTTTTAACTACATAATATGTTATTTATACGAATAAAATCCAGTTTCACTCATCTTGTCTGTTATCACATCATGCAAAAATAGTTGGATGGTATTTCACCAAATTTGGAACAAACATTTGGGATGGTTCAACTTAAAACACAGGCTTTGTGGCACACATAAAATTCACTTAGGGGTCCTGAGGGAAACCCTAATTATTTTTTACTGGATTTTCACGCAATCTGGAGTGTATGTTTGGGGTATTCTAACTTACAATATAGATTACATGCTTTAACTATATAACAAAAATAAGTTTCTGTTTGTTATAGCAACAAACAAAAAACGGCTTGACAGATTTTTACCAAATTTGGAGAGAATGTTTCAGTTAATCTAACTTAACTGTGGAACAGACAATACTTATTCAGGGTAATGGGCCTTTTTAAGTTTAAATCTAGCTGAAAGTGGCAAAACATCAATTCCATTCCACTAATATGGTCCACACAATAGGGTCCTGGAGCCCTCCAGAGCTCCAAGGGAGCAAAAATATAGTGGCATACCACTCTCTGGATTCTGAAGCATTTCTTCCCCTGAGACAGGCAGCCATCCTCCACAGTGGTTGGAACAGAATGATCATTAATGATAGTTAATGATTCTCCCAAGAAACACTGGGTACTACAGTTAGTAAGTAAATAAAGTTCCTATGCAGAACTACCAATTTCTCCCATTATTTCTCATGAAAACCTGTGTTTAACATTTATAAGCTACAAAAAGTTTGTGAATTAAAATATACTGCTTCTATTATTTAGTACTCCTGATTTCTGGGACCAACAAAGGAGCAACTGCCTCTTACAGACTATTCTTCCACTGAGAGTCCTCAGCACTGCTTCAGCTTTCCAACTGTGCTATGCAACCCTAAATATTACCAAGTAGCTTAACCATGTTTTATAGTTTTAAAAAATGGCTAATATATCAGAAATCCTACCTCTTTTAGGCACATTTCATCCAAGGATATATCAAATCGCCATTTAAGTAAGAAACATATCAAATAAAGCATTCCCTACTGAAGTAAGTCTTTTTAACTACGCCATATTTAAAAAACAAACAAACTACATACTCAGTCAAATAGTTGTATATAGTACATTCTGGTCCACTGAAACACTAGCCATTTTCCCCCTTGAAGAATTAGACAGTAGCTTTCATAGTTAATAGATTTCAACATTTCCTGTATTCCATAAAGCCTAACTCCTGGCAGTTAGAAATGAGGAGAGAACAACAGAATTTTAATTTTATTGTCTATTTGCATATCACTGCATAGAGGAATTTAAATATAAGGCATTCTATCAATCACTCTCATCAGAGAATACTTACATATATTATTTTTAAATCTGAAAACTTTCATCTCTTGGATATGCATCTAAAAGGATCAACTAAGTTTTTTGTTGATCTCCAGGTGACTATTACCTTTAATTAGCTGGTCTATTTATTTTTTACATGTTTTTGGTTCTGATATATTATTGCTAGGGGAAATGAAAAAGACATGATTAAAAATGTTGTTTTATTAATGAATAATAGTATTTGTTTATCACATCGTAACTTACCACATATTTCTTTCAGGCTTGAGAATAAAGCTAGTTCAAGATCTGAGCAATATCCAAAATTGTTCCAATGAAATTAATTATTTAGACCCGTTCTGAGAAAGATCCTTTGGCAAGTATACATGATTTTACCAGTCAACAACTCTGACTCTTTGGATATTGATTACTGTTTGTCGCTGTCATTTGCCTTTAGCAGTAACTGTCTGATGGCACTCTCAATAATGGAATATCGTCTAGGGGTGGAGGAGTGAACAATTTATACTATGGAAATTACAAACAAAAATAATTTTGAAAACTCTGATTATTTACTTTGCTTGGATTACACCAACACCAACAAGTTTAAATTACAGTAAATATTTTTTCCCATTACTGAACACAGTTGGAGCTGCAACCATGTTGCCAGAGGGTGCTCTAATTCCTAATTCAGATGCTGGACAGTGCATTGGTTCTTGATAGCACACAAAATAAACAGGCAGGAAATGAGAAAGCTGCTGCGTAAACTGCCAACCATCTTGACAGACAATGATGTATAATATACATCTCAGCTAAGCTTCCAAAAGGTGAATAGAGTTATTGTGCAAAAGATTTGGATAGCATACAGGGAGAGCCTTGTTCCTCTGAAATCTGCTGTAAAACAGGACCAGATACTTAACTCTTCTTCACAGCAAGAGATCAACTGCCTCTAAAATACACGCCAAATACCACACTTCACCCACCTCTTGAATTCTACTCTCTAGCAATAAGGAGAACTCTGGGAAATCAATGAAAGAGAAACAGCAAGGACTTTGCTACCCAAACATTTTTTTCAGCGAGTGAGAACCATTAGTCTCACACTGTTTTATTATCATTTCAGTCCCCCACTCATTGCTTCCTTCCTCTCTCCCTCATTCTTTCTTGAATAGTGTTCCCTATCCTAACACAAGCAACAGCCCAGGGTCTAGACAGCCCAACAACAGGATTCAATTTACAGCAGTTCATTCTATTTTTATAATGTAAGAAAATGACGAGGGAACATAGTAAAGGGAAATTTGTGTCATTCGCATAGTCACTGGGCGCTGGCCAATCAGGGCTGCGCTGTCCACACACAATTGCCTTCTGGACAGTAAAGTTGGGGGGGGAAAACACATTTTCTCAGCAACATCATTTGGCACTTGGAGATCTGGGGAAAAGCATCCTCTACAGAACAGAACTTCCTTGAGGTGAAGAGACATCTGGATCTCACACACAGCAATGCACAGCGGCTACACATTTGTTGCACGGTAAACACCAGTGGTCCAGAAAGGCCCTCCTGAACTTTCCAAGCTTTCAGCCCAGCCCAGAAGGAAAGAACATACTCTCCAGGCTTCAGCTCTCTCAGGCTCTGGATTTCTCTGGGTTTTTCGCCCAGCCGCCCCGCCACCCCCCACCATCCGCTTTGCCTAGGAAGACTCTCCTCTCCTGTAAACAACTTCTCACTGTAGCGAGCGCGGAAAAAGACAGTGTGTGTTCGGGAGGGAAGAAGGTAACAGGGCAGGAGCAGGAATGAGGGGAGGGGGTTCCAGCCTGCGTCCCTCTTGCCGGGGGGGAGGATAACGTGGGAAAGCGGGAGGGGGTCGCCGTGAAAGCCCCCCACCCGCCTAAGGAGTCAGTGGCTCCCGGAGGGGCGAGGAGCACCTGGATGTGGCAGGAGATCTCGGAGTCGTCCAGCAGCCGGATGGTGCATTTCATCTCCTGGCTCAGGGACCTGATGCTCGAGCTCCGGAACCGGATCATTTTCATGGTCCTCCTGCCTCCCCGCCTCACGCACTCGCAGGGAGCGAACATGCACCGCAGTCCCGACGGGGGGGGGCGGGCTGGCGACCAGCCCTGCCGCCTCGGCCCCTCCTCGCCAGGAGGGGAGAAGGAAAAGAGAGGCGGGGGGGGAGGCGGGAAAGGAAGGAGCGACCTCGCGCCTGCCTCGCAAGGCGGCAGGCGGCTCAGCCTCGAGGCGGCGGCGGCAGCTCCCGCTGCTGTTGCTGGGCGAACATCACGCTGGGGAGGCGGGGGAGGAGGAGGAGGAGGAGGAGGCGGTGGCTTCTTATGTTGGCCCGCCCCCCCGCCGCCGCCGCCGCCGCCGCTCTCTCCGCCGCCCGACCGGCTCCTGTTGCCTCCCTCACCAAAGGAGCAGCTCCCGGTCCCCGCCTCACGCGGGACTGCTCGCTCCCCTCCGGCCCGAGCCGCGCGCCCGCGCGCGCCAGAGCCCGAGGTGGCGCGCGCCAGCCCTGCCGGGGCTCCTGCTCTCGCGCCGCTTCCGACGCTGCTGCTCTTGCTGCTGCTGCTGCTGCTGCTGCGTCAGGGCTTAGGCTTAAGCTCTTCCCTTTCCCGCCCTCAGCATCTTTCGCTCACTCGCTCGCGCGCCGCCCGCCCGCCCGCCTCTCTCTCGGTTGCCCCTCCTTCGGGCGCGTTTCCCTCACGTTTTCCCCTCTCCCCCTCCCCGATGGCCTTTCCCCTTCGTTTCCGTTTTCCCCTATTCCTCACTTTTTTTCCCTGTGTTCTCCTCCTGATTCATTCCCTGCCCCCTTTTTCCCTCCTCATGATCTCTTATTCGGTTTTTACTCCTCCCACCTTATTCCCTTCCTTCCTCATGATCTCTTCTGCAGTTCTTGCGTCTTTTTTCCCCTCTTCCTCCTCCTCCTCCTCCTGTGCGCTTCCTTCTCCCTCCCCACACTCACCTCGGGTTTTTCAGCCCCGCATCTCGTTTAGCCTCCCCTTGACCACTAGGCAGAGTGAAGCAGGTGCCTCAAACGGGAGGGAGAGGGGGCAAGCGTCTCCCCTAGCAAGAAACTAACCCTTTCCTGCTGCCCCCCATTTCGGGACCCCTGTCTCGCGCTGAAGAAAAGGTCCTTTGTCACATAGACAAATACATTAAAATATTATAATCCGGGTGGGTCAGAGTTGGGTAAGGTGTGCCCCCGGCCCCTTTTTGCAAGCCTCCCAGTTTTCTTTCTTTTTTTCAATTGGCATTGGAGTTTGACGTCAATATGAGATACTTTCCAGGCCTTTCCGATCAATTTTTGTTGCCTTTAGTGGCCTCAGGCAGCACATTTTGGAAAGACAGCACATCATTCATAATTAATAATTTAGTTTGTGAGGGCTGTATTCTTATCACTAGAAATGCAGAGGGGAAAAAATGAAGGATTTTTCTTTGCCAAGGGGCATTAGTGTGACAGCGGGCACTATGTATCTTAATGTAGGTGGGTGTGCAGATGGCACTGTTTGCTACTCTAACTCAGAGACAAAATTGGTCTGGCTTTGCCTCACCCTAATTCTTTCTTCTGTTTGTTCCTTTATGCCGCTTCCCTTTTCTTTAGGGTGATTCAAAATTAGGTTTTCATTGTGCATTCACTTGTGGCAGCCCAAGCTCTCCCACCACCTAAGGGTCAGTCATCAGCCAACACTGTTCTCCAGAGTTGATGTCTGAGCAAGGTGACCTGTTCTTTTACTCAAAGGAGGCATTTGACAGCTGTCCAGCTCCACCTGGGCCACTTCTCAGCTATGGCATTGCTGTCGTGGTACAGTGAGTGGTACAGAAGCCAGCAATGTCCCAGTTTTGGGATAGTGGGCTGGCTGTTTCTCATGTGTGGTATTTGCTGCAACTGGAGAGTGACCTGGAAGGATCCCTTGAGTGGTAGTGGAGAGGCATGATTCGCTGGTCTTCCCACTCCACTGCCTAAAGTGGGCAATTCACTCTATCTAGTGGAAGGTCCAGCTCTGTTTCATGCTTGAAATTTTATGATTTCATAAATGGCCCAGATGTCACCATCTTTGATTTGTAACCCCCCAGCATTTTCCTAATGTTCTCACTGTCTTTTCCTTACCACAGCAAATCTGTTAAGGAGGAAAAGATGAAATAGCTGCACTTTGGATTGACAACTCTAGGAGCTGTCCATGTGGAAACAGCTAGTCTTTCCTCCTCTCTTCCTCAAGTGCCATTCTTCTTCTAATTTCCTCCTTTCATTCTTTTTTTCTCCCCACCGCATTCATTCCATCCCATTCCTTTTCTATTTTAAGCCAATTATTTGGAGCAATCCTTCATTCTCATTGCTTGCCTTTTCCGCTTTCCTCTCCATTGCTCACTTGGAAGGAAGCATTGGCCTCTTATCTTTTGTGGACTGTGACACTTTCCTTAGCAAGTGTTTCTGAAGGTCTGTGATTTGAGGAACATATTTTGGCTAAAAGCAGATGGGCTCAGAGATAGGCTTGTGGATTTCATTAATCCCCCCCCCAACAAGAGCCGTTCTTTCTGTAAAAGGAAGGCTGTTCCTCTCATTTTTGCCCATTCCCTTTCTAATAGCATTTCTATATTGCCAGGTTTTTAATCTCTGATGCATTTCTTTCACTCTTGCTGTGATTGTTTTTAATGTTGCCTTTTGCTTTTCAAAATATGTGTCTATTGGAGAGTACCTTGGAAACTGTGAACTGAAGAGTGGTATAGAATATTTCAAATAAAACATTTTTTCTGCCATGATCTTGCTAGAGTATCTTCATGGTTTTCTTCAAGCCTTCTGCTCTTCAGCACCCCTTCGCCTGCCATCTCCTTGCTTTTACCCAGTCACTCTATGCATTTACGTGAACAGCTGGACAAGAATCATGCACAATAGGTTTGGCAGCTGTCAGGGGCAGGCCTTCCCAGTTCCTAAAAATGTCTTGTTCTGCCAAGTGGAGGATGTAAATCTTGATAATATTAGCTCTTTGGCGCCTTTCTTGGCACCCAAATCAGGCCTGGGAGAATGGGGTCACAGCTTCAGATTGTGAATGCTCAGCTGTTACCTTACCAACCTGTAACAAAGAATCAGCAAATAACATAAAGAGGAAAAGTAGTGCTTAGTTTAGTGCACTTCTCTTATGATATTGGATACAGAGGGGCTGATAGTAAACAGTAATGAGCAAGAAGAGTATACAATTAAACTCTGTTACCTTGCAGACACTCAATATATGCACAGCAGTAAATTAATCAAGGCTTAACTATAGCATGATGAATACAGAATAAAGGGCTGAGAGAAGAAAGAAAAAGATAATTACCTCCTCTGGTGTAAATTGTGCTGTTCTGCTTTTGATATACGTTATATCCATCACATGCAAGAATGAATTGACTTAACTGAAGGGAGGGGGAGTAGTTTGAAGTCTCCAGGCTGTGGCTGGCCCACCAAGACTTTTTATTTGTACAGTCACCATAACACTCAGCAGTTTGTATGCAAGCTTGAAAAAAATATCTCATGAACTATATGTGGGACATTAGCCTTGCATTTTGTGCCAGTATATTAATAGCCAAATTGACAGAAGAGTATAAAAAAAGTACGCTAATCCCCGGTGTATATACTATGATATGTGCAGTTTTTATGACAAATACTTTACTATAGGCATATACATCTCACCAGAATCTATGTGACACCAAGACACTAATAAGTAACTAGCAACTACAATGCTGCAGCTAGAAGATTGTGCCCCTTCTAGTCTGATTTGTGGCCCTACATGACTCCCTTTTCCCACCCATTTGGCCATGGAATCCCTCTCCCCCAACAAACAAACAATATACCCAGCTTGCCCAGGCTAATGGTGCGTTTCTACAGTTTCCTTTTGCCTGAGTGGGACATTGAAGCAACAGAGGAAATTGCAATTAGTCATTGACTTGAACTAACATTGTGGAATGCCAAAACCACATAATTATTGCTACTGATGGCAAAAAAAATGCTACTGTGGTAATTTGAAAGCTGTCACAATCATAACGCTCCAGTATCACACATCTAGAACTGGCAACAGACCAAACAAATAGGTGGGTCAACAAGAAGAAAATTACTTCTATACTGCAACCATATTTTTGGTGGTGGCTCCCCATTTGTGGAATGCTGCCCTGAGAGAGGTACAGTTTGCATCAGCTTATTCTTTTTGTCACCAGGATAAGATCTTTTCATTTGCCTAGATATTTTTTACCAAGATCTTGTATGTACATGTACCTTCAAGTCACCCGTCGACTTATGGCAACTCCATGAATTTCAAAGGATTTTCTTAGCAAGAAATACTCAGAAGTGCTTTTGCCAGTCCCTTCCTCTGAAATATAGCCTACAACACCTGGTATTCATTGGTGGTCTCCCATCCAAGTAATAATCAGGGCTAACCCTGCTTAGCTTCAAAGATCAGACAAGACCTGGTACCTTTAGGGTATATGGGTCCTTAAAAAGGTATAGTGCACCTGCTGTGTACGTGGGGGTTCTGGAATGTAAAACCAAAAAAGCAAATGTCATGTTCCATTGTAGTCAATGGATGCAATGTGTGCATGCATGTGCCCACACCCATATGGGTGCATGCTTGTCACATCAATTGACTACAATGGGACATGATGCTTTGTGTGACCATGCATTCATGCATGAAGATGTTGCACCAGAAGAGGTCACAGTGTATTCACTTTTTATTAATTGTCTCTGTTGAAAATAGATACTGACTGGTTTTCTGGTGGTTGTTGTAGCTTAACAGATACCTGATTGTTTTGGACTTCGGTTTCATTTTGTTGAGTTTCAGTATTAGTAATGTTGCATTTTCATTATTTTAATTTTGTTTTATCTTCAAATTTTGTATGTCATGTAGAGAATGACGACTACATTTTAAAATGAATAAATGTGTTCATTTAGGTAATACAGTCATGCAAAGTATGCAAAATATTACATTAAAAAGCGTGATAACAAAAAATAACAAAAGCTTTAGACAATACATCTACATGCAAAAGGAAAATAAAAAAAGATACCACATATTCTATCCATAGAAGCAAAAAGAAGAGAACACATCAGTACAAAACTTCACATGTGACTTCAGACAAATACTCGCAGAGCTGTTATCTATCTATCTATCTATCTATCTATCTATCTATCTATCTCATCCATCCATCCATCCATCCATCCATCCCTTTATTTGTACCACACCTTTCTCCCAGGCATCTCAAGGCACCTTACAAAAACTGACCTCTTGAATAAGTAGAGACCAAACACTAGAAAAACTTCCAGTCATTTGTATGCCATTAGAAACTTGAGAGCTGTCAGATTCTCCATTAGAGCAAAACTCCATAACCTGCTTCTATGGATAGAATATGTGGTATCTAGATTAGAAACTTCTTTCCAATTTGTTGCAGTTTCTAAACTAATTAATTTTGTGCTGTACCAGTGAATCCTCACTGATTGTTCATTAAGAGAAGTGCAATTATTGGTGATACTTGCAACATTTGCTCTATAATTAAGCTCATTTCTGGGGGGGAAATCAGTCCAGCATCCTTTCACCTATGGACAAAACCACAACAAGTGCCAGAAAACATCACATCCACACCAACATAATCCATTTAAATTAAAATAGATACCATCTGTGAAGAACCTACAAACTATGCTCTTTAAAAGATAAGATTGATTTTAATGGAGGTTTAGACTATACAGTGTTTCAAAATATATCTCCAATCTCAAGTCCAAATCTTTTTTCCAAACATTTGAAACTCTCACTTGTTGTTGGGTGCTTTCAAGTTGCTTCCAACTTATGGCACTCCTAAAGTGAACCTATCATGGGGTTTTCTTGGCAAGATTTGTTCAGAGGGGATTTGCCTTCCTCTGAGGCTGAGAGAGTGTGACTTGTCCAAGGTTACCCAGACAGTTACCATACTTGAGTGAGGATTCAAACTCCAGATCTCCACAGTTGTAGTCTTAACACACAAAGCATTATGCCATTCTGGCTCTCTGTAACTCCCACTAGTTTGTTATAAAAGAATTCAGGTATTAGAAAGTGGTTGTAATGCCTGCATTTTTATAACTGGAAGTTCTGCAAAATTAATAATCTAACGCTATCTGCTTTCATGAACAGCAGAACCAGTTGCATTTGGAATTGAAATTCTGATTTGGGATAATTATTACAGTAAAGATTATGAGTATGATTTATAGCTTTCTCTTCCCACTCCTTAAACAATTTAAATTTGCCAGCCTCAACAAACAAAAAGGAGGTAACAATAAAGAAAAAACTGGTAACAGCCTCTTTTGCTAATCCTGTTGGTTAGTTCCAAGCAGAGCAGATCCACTGAACCAATTGTTGCATAGTGAGTCAAGACATAGGTAAATCCCAGTGATTCAATGGGTCAACTCTAGTTGAATTTAATAATAGGATTTAGGCTAGAATCCCTAAACCCCCATTTCTAGTGCATTTTAAAGTCTCGATTTTAGAACCCTAAACTTTTTTATTTTTACTAAAGAAGCCCGCAATTATTTTTTCCAATAAAACAAACTTCTGCAAGATAAAAGAACTGACAACATTTTGAAAAATGATTTAAACACAGAAGTGACTTTGTTATTGCTGCGAGTTGACTTAACCCACAGAGGGCAGGTTTGCCCTATTTTTAAATATTTTGTTTAATGGTTTTAGTCAATGGAGAATAGTTGATTTTGAATAACTTGGATAACCAGCTCACAGTCCAGAGACCCAAATACTGTATGGAATTAGGATTAAGAGGAGTAACAGTTTTCTGGGCCAGAGGAGCAGTCTCTTCGGTACACATATTCAGGCTTAGTTTAATTAATTTCTAATCCTGACACGTATCTGAAATCCTGCAAAATTAATAAAGCTCTAGCAAATTCAAGATTGTTATGGCAAGGTCATCTGAAAATAAATTGACTGAGGAATACTATTTTACAGCAGCTGACAAACCTAATATATGCTTAAATTATGTTGACTAAGATCCAGCAGAGTTCTTCTACTAATACAAGGGAAAATGCAGCCCATTTTTGCGGCCTGTGGGGCCTCGATGACATCCTTCTCTCCCAACAATATCCCTTAGGCTCTTAAATGAGTTGATGGTTGGCTTGTTCCCTGGCTAGAAAAAAACAACAACAGCAACCTTTTCTGGATTTAAAACTGTCCGGGGAAGCCTAAAACATGGCAAAATTGTCCACCATGTCCCCCAGAGTGCATTGTGGAGGGATTTTTAGCTCATTTTTTAAAAACTAGAACAAAGTGTATATACATGGAGAATATCCAAGATCCCATGGGAGGCAAATATGGTCCTCCCAGCCATCAGAAACTGCCCACTCTGTATACCTGGGCTGGGCAAAGTGCAGTCCCTTTTTTAACTCTGAATGCCCCTAAGTGCCCTCTAGGGATGTGTGGAAGGCATTTTCACTCCCTGGAGGCGCCCTGGAACCCACAAGGGTAAAAATAAATCCATTTTTGGTCCCTAAGGCCATTGTGGAGGCATTCTCACCACATTCCCCCAGGGACAATTTAGGCCCAGGAGAGACATTTTTTGAAACAGGATGTGTACAGGTGGTGATTTCCTGTTTTTAAAAAACAATCTTCCTTGTTTTTAAAAATGACCTCTCCTGCCCCCAAAACATGGTGAAAATCCCACTGTAAGGACCCTGGCACTCCAGGACTCAAGCTCTGAGTCTGAACCAGAGGACTTCAAAGCCATGGAGCCTGCTGCACCAGCAGAGCCCACCCCAGAGGCTGCCATGGAGCCTGCTGCACAGCCCACCCCAGAGGCTGCCCTGGACACAGAGCCCTTGGCCCCAGTAGCCCCAGCAATGGAGCCAGGGGCTGCCTTAGACCCAGAGATTCAAGAGCAGGTGCCTACTTACCAGCAGCTTCGGGAGCAAAAGAGTGCTCTCGGAAGGTCAAAGCGTTTAAATAGGAAACTCCAAGCAATCAAGCTCCAGCTGAGGTAGCACCTGGGTGAGGGCCTGCTTAATAAAAGCACTCACTCAGCTTTGGGTCTTTGTCGGTTGATAACTGTCTATTCTGGGTGTGCCTGCTGGGCTTCTGGGGCCCTTGCCTTGCTTCCTGGAATGCTGTCTGACCAGCTTAGGAACAAGCTACGTGGTACGTGGACTCTGTTTGCTGTTTGCCTGGCTGTGCAGTAACAGCCAGGGATATCTGCTGCAAAAGTCTCTTTAGTTTACTGCTGCCTTATCTACCCACTGCTGAAGTAAAGCCCTTTGATTTATTGCCTGTCTGCCTTACCTGTGAAAAGACCTATTAGCCGGCTCTTGGCTGCCTGCCACGCCTTGGTGCTGACACCCACCCCCATGTCTCATCCAGGGCATTGTGGGGGGGAGAAAATGATTTTTTTCCAGGAATAACTTCATCAAGGTTGTGGTCCTCCAAGGTTGTTGGCAGGGACTAATGCAGCTCCCCCATCATTCCACAGTTGCCCACTCTTGCCACATGCTAACAAAACTTTTTGGTCAGCAGAAGGGAGATGGTTTCCACTCTTGCTCACAATTCAGTCCCTGTGCAGCCTCAAAAACTGCTCTTGTGGGCTGGAAAACCCTTGATGCAGGTTTCAAGCAAAGCAGAAGGCTACTGGCTGGATCGTGGGATAGAAAAACCTGTCACAAAATGAACAGCTCCTAGCATGCCATTGGGTTCAAGCCTTTTAAGTAACTCTTTGTGTGGATGCATGCGGGAGGGAAAAGAAGAATGTGTACAATCTGTCTCCACAAAAGGAATCACTCAGTTACCAATGATATTTCTCTATACTTTGGTATGGAATATGCATACTATAATTATCAGAATAATAACATTTGTGTTTGTTTACATATAATTCAAGAAAAGTGGAATTAGCCTGTTCATGTTTGTTTCATATTCTTGGAGAACACCACATTTTTTTAACCTTCTTGCATGCTGTATTAAAGGCCATTAACTGAAAAGCAGCGTGTGTGCCAGGTCAGCTTTGCTCTCTCTGCCATGTTTAAGGCGATCAATTTGAACTGATGTTTAATAAATGGACTTTATTGTGCTGTGACGGGATGATGGGATTGGATGAAAAACAGTGTGCTGGGAATGTTATTGTAACGATGGCAGATAAGGATGAACAGATCCAGATGCAAGGTCACACAGTTGGCAGGAGGAATGAGAAAACAAGAAGAGAGAAAGAAGAGCCTGGGGGAAAAACTTGTTTTAACTAACTGACAAATAGAATTCTAGCACACACTAATTTGAAATGTTGCAGCTTATCAGGTACTGCAAATCCAATCGCTTTTTAGTCTTGGTAATTGCCAAAGTATGCTGACGTTTCTTTGCTGTTCTGAATAAAGCTTCCGAACCCTCTAAGTCAGCACATGACAATATGTATTATAACTATTTCGTTTGTTGCACTAATACCCTGCCTTTCCTCCAATAAATTCAAGGTGGTATACATGGCTCTCCTTGTGACCCCCTCATAAAAGTTCTATGAAGTGGGGCAGGCTGAGAGAGTGACTGACCAAAGCTCACTCTCTGAAGTTCACAGCTCGCATACAGGCACTCATATAAACAATATGAGACATAACATACAAACATTGCAACATAACACATTAATCCAATTTAAGTACTTGTGCCTCTTTTTCTAAGTGATAACTAAATGCGTAGCATATGGTTCCCAGCTGCTGAAAAATTATAATAGGAAGTAAGTAGAAGCTAGATCCATGAAATGAAGAAGAAGAAAAAAAAGCCCCCATTCCTCTCCAGTTGTGGACAGTTAAATAACTCATATGTGTGGCAATGAATGCGCTGATGGGAGAAAGTATTCCAACAATTATACTAATGCAGTGTAATAAAGTAAGATACTAGCAAAGGACAGTGCCATTTGAAGGGTTTAGAAATGTTATCCCAATGCATTATACTGGGGGGAAAACCCACCATTCCAAAAGTCTCAATTTCTATGCATAACTTCTTAAAATCAACATTTCTGGGGGAATCTCGGCATTATGAAAAAGTTAAAGGAAAATAGTTGCCCAAAAGACAGATGTTATTTTAAAAAGGAATTATAATTCCAGGTAATGTTGAAATAGGTTCTTATATAAGTGCTGGTTGCTAAAACGGTAGATAAAAGATAAAATGGACTTTTTGCAGAGCCAGTGTTGCAGATGAAGATCAGATCCTTCAGAAACAAAATCTCAGAAACAGAAAACAAAATGTTATTTTTGGTGTAAACTCTTCATTTTTTAATGTAATTTTTAAACATTTCATATAAAAGCTTAATTAACAGCAGTGAAACTATGTTAGTGCTAAGGGACTAACGTTCTCATTAAACACTGCCCGCAGAGAAAAGAATTCCCCCACCCCTTTTTCAAAGTATTGCGTTAGTGTCATCTGTTTTCCACAAGTCTGGAGAACATGTGATGCAGGTTGAAGATAAGGAAGCAGATTCCTATATGGAAGAATTATAAAATAATTGGGCTCTTTTGGAACATCATAGTGACCTCAATTACTTGATTATTTTGTTGTCATTTTCTAAAAGATCACAATGAAATTTTATTGTGAATCTGCAATATTTACACTTGAAAAATACAGCTGGCATGTCAGGAGTTTGTTAGCAACTTTTGATATCTGTGAAGGTATGACTGTCATCCCTATACAGCAGAGCTTTCCAAACTTTTCATGTTGGTAATATACTTTTTAGATATGCATAATTTCGCAAAACAGTAATTCAGTAAGTAATTCAGTAAGTAGAGGCAGCCCTTCCACCTGAGCCTGGCCTGCCACCACACGTCCCAGGGTCTTCCTTGGCCTGGGGGGGGCGACGATGGGAGAAGCAGCCCTTCCACCTGAGCCTGGCCTATCACTGCTGCTACCCCTCTTGCCAGGGTCTTCCTTGGCTCGGGGTGGAGGCGGGAGAGGCAGCCCCTCCACCCTAGCCTGGCCCACTGCCACTGCCCTCATCAGGGTCTTCCTTGGCCCAGGGTGGCAGCGGTGGCTGGAGAGGCAGCCCCTCCACCCTTTAGGTTTGCACGACACACCTACACACTGTAGGCGACACATTAACATGTTGCGACACATAGTTTAGAAAGCTCTGCTATACAGTATTTACGCACTCACATGGGAGAAAGTCCCTTGAACATAATGGGACTTACTTCTGATCAAGCATAAACAGAACTGCACTGCATATGCATCATAAATTGTGTCCTGTTTTTCTTTCTCTGAGGTTACTTGTTAGGGCTAACAGCACAAGGATGCCATATATTGAGACAAAACTATTACATATGCAAACACACATAGCAAAATACAATAAAATCCAACCGTCATAGTGATACTCTTTTTAAGACAACCCAAGCATGCAAAATACATTACACTAGCTTTCAAAGCACATTTATTTTCTTCATTAGGCAAAAAGGGTAAAAAATCATAGCAGAAGAAACAAAACTGACAGTGCCAGAGTCAAAGGTCCGCATCTTGCTTGATCTGATTGCTTAGGTGGTGTTTAAGACAGTCTCCAGTAGCAGAAAAAGCCTGTTCATGCTTATTCAGAAGCAAGGTTCCTACACTGAGGTCTATTTCCACTTAAGTGGGCAAGAGACAGTGACCTAAAGTACATCCTAGCCGCTATCATCTTCTTCTATTAAAATCAATACTGGACTTCACTAAAGTGTTTAACTGTGGTTGGACTGTCCCATATCAGAAGTGATGAAGTGGATGAGAATGTCTAAACTGAAGCCAAGTCCAAATACAGCTCATATGAAAATCCTGGAAGACTTAGCAGGATTTTTTCCCATGTAACTCTTAGTCTTTGGAACCATCACAGCTGAGAACAGCCATTCCCTTCCCAGTGCCCTCCAGATGTATCAGGCGATAGCTCCTACTATTATCACAACCAAAGCTCCAAGTTGATGAAGGCTCTTTTAGTACAGTGCTTCTCAGGCTGTTGCAGCAGTTGACAAACAAACACATCTAGTGTGCCAGAGACTAGTACTGCATTTATGCCACATTATTAACATATTACTGTATTTGTACAGTTTCCTGAAAATTTACCAGAGAAAGCCAGCTGACAGCCTATAGACCAAACCACCACTCTGAGCAGCATAGCCTTAGAAGTTTCTCAGGTACAATCTCTGGCCATTTGTTTCAGATCTAATTGGGAAGCTGCCTCCTCCGCCAACCCCGTGTGTACAGAGACTACATTAAACAAATTAGTCTTGTTTCTGATATGTGTACCATTTTGCTTAAAATTTTTGATTTATTTTTTAATTTGTTTTCATGGAAAAATTATTCTGAGAATGACTAGGGCTAAGAAGTGGTCCATAGTTACAAGAAATAACTAAATAAACCTATAGACAAATTCTGTCCACTTTCATATTGTCTAGACATCCTGCCCCCAGTAGGATTGATAAATCATTACCACAGGTGAGAAACCTTTCCAACTTTATAGTCCTATTCTTAGTACAGTTCCTGGGAATTACTAAATCATACAATTCAGATGAGACTCAAAATTGCTGGAAACCAAGTTGGTAATGAGCAGCAAACTGGTCTCAAGAGCAACTGAAAAGAGAAGAAATTCATGGGTTCCCTTTCATAATTTGCCACTGGCTTCCTTAGGGATTTTATTTCTTGGAGGACTTGAAGGCAAAGAATATTAATAACATGGTGAACATGCAGGAACTGCAGGAGGAACTTGTGAAAACAGCCCTTCTGAGCAGAAATAAACAAATCAGACTCTCATTCTCAGTTCTTCTAATGACCTTTCAGAGTAAGTAAGCAAAGGTAATACTTCAACACATCTATATTCAGTATGTAATCTTTGCTCTCCATGACATTTTGTTTTAAAACAATTCTCTAACATAAGCTGTGCAACATGTAGTCTTTTCTTGGCAGCAGGGGGAGGGGGAGAGACATCAGCTAAACTAGAGCAAAATGAGAAACCAGCTTGGTAAATAAGGTTTTTGGCTAAAGAATGCTCAGCAGTAAATTCCAAGATTTGTCTCCACACACAAATGCTTGTTGTGATGGGGTGAAATATCAATTGCTTGAGGGATTTCTTTCATTCCTATGTGAGGTCTAGAAGACCAAATGAGATCCTGGTGTTTCTTGTTAATGGCCAGACTGACCAGAGTTAGTGGTGTTCTAGATAAAATAAAATTTAACTACCAGCTTGTTTTATCATATGCAAAATAACACACTAGCACTTTATATAATTCAGACAGTGTGCCCTTTTGGCCAAATCCCAAAGCCCTGACCTACAGAATGCATGTAATGTTCTCTGACTAACCAGCAGCTTCAGTGGAAATCAACAAAGCACACATCTCAATGGTATTAGCACAACCATTGCCAGTCAGCGTTATCTGCACCATCTATGGGACTGCACACTTAAGAGCAGGAGTTGTACATGTGCAACCCTCAGCTGGCATCTCCAATTGGAGAGATGATATGCAAGCACCTCTTCCTCCTCCTCATTATGCAAATACAGACAGGTACATCAGCAAGCAGGCAAACTAGATAGGGCATCTGAGAAGGTCACTCTTCCTGGGAGCCAAACATGGGTATGATCATATTCTTCTAAGCGACTGGGATCATCAGGATCACAGTACAAAACGGACATTGAGTCCAGCCAATATAGTGGTGATGAGACCCAAGTCTGTTTGTGCAGTGACCTCTCCAAACTCCCCAAATCACGCTTCCTCTGGTGAAAAGTGGAGGAGGTGAGCTGCCTCTTCTGAAAGCCTCCATAAATGGCAATTCATCTTTTAAACAGGTTGCAGGACAACCCTGCACTGTAACATTAAAAAATATCTGTCTATCCAGAATTGGATAAATAGGACACTTCTGCTTTTGGGGTTTTAAAAAAGTTTTTTTGGGGAATCAAAGCAGTCCCTGAAGAGTCCCAAGCAAAGAGAATTGGCCCCGGACCTGTCACTGTTGCTTCTACTTGCCCTCTATCCAATCACTGTGGTGAGCCGTGGTGGCGCAGTGGTTAAATGCCAGTACTGCAAGCCACAAGGTTGTGAGCTCGATCCTGCCCGGCTCCAAGGTTGAATCAGCCTTCCATCCTTTCGCAGGTCAGTAAAATGAGTACCCAGCTTGTTGGAGGCATGTATAGAAATGTTTCGAAATACATGCTATTTCTAAGTTGTTCGCCGCCTCGATCCATATGGAGAGGCAGGATACAAATAAATAAATAAATAAAAATATTTTGACCCCACTCTTAAATATCTGCTCACATGTGCAGAAGGTGTGCCAAGCAGCTAGGGCTATTCACTGAAGTACATCAGTTATTCATACTAATATCACACTAATCAGCATCAGCAAAAGTGTGGA
Organism: Ctenosaura bakeri; assembly: GCA_948474755.1. Classification (NCBI taxonomy): domain Eukaryota; kingdom Metazoa; phylum Chordata; class Lepidosauria; order Squamata; family Iguanidae; genus Ctenosaura; species Ctenosaura bakeri. The sequence continues at coordinate 498,949 of CAOLHI010000099.1, forward strand.
AGGGAGACATGTGAGCATTAGGAAAATGGGGGTGGGGGTGGGAGGAAGCTGCAAACACAACTGTAAAGACACTGGAAACAGTATCTTCTTTTAAAAACTGTTTGCTCCCCCCTCCCCCAAAATCCTCATCTCTCTGCAAGTGATATGGCGACAGTACAGTCAGCAGCTGTCTGGACTGCAGTGTACTCCACATCCCAGTGCCTTGGAACATGGCAGATAAACTGGCCCAGCCATCATTTTTCTACAAATCATGTTCTGTGCTTTAATGGGAAAATCCTAATTGTTTCTCTAGTGTCCTAAAAACAGATATCCCCTATCATCAAAGGTCCTAAAATAATCCAAAGCTAGATTTGACTTTATTAATAAATCAACAAGACAAATGTTCAATGTTAATGTCAGATTTAAATTCTAGATGCCATCATGCACATGTTTTCAGACATCATAATAGACTTATTTGGTCATCAGAGAGATAAAAATTAAATTTCCTTCAGACACTGCTTCAGCATCAGTAATGCCGGTATAAAGTGCTTGTTCTGAAGTTTCCATTGCCATTTCCTGGCAATCTGGACTTGATCTGATGAGAGGATGTGTTGCACTATTAGGATGACAGGCAATTTTTCCTTGATGAATCTAATATAAAAGAAGTGGAAATAACAGGAAAAACCATTAGTGAGGAATACAAAAATCAATTATTAGTTATGAAGATATTGTTAAAATTTCATTTAAAGTATATTCCATCAGTTAAGTGCTTCATTCAAGGAACAGATCTTCAGATTACAATATACCTTTGCATTTTCAAAAAGGGAGAATGGCCACTGATTTTTCCCAGTATGCATTTCTAGCTATAGTTTGATACCTGCACACCTACCATTAATTAATGAAGTCTGTAGTTTCCATCTAGGGACTGAATTTAACTGGCAATTTGATAGCTACAATGTCTGGCTTAATTTTTGAAGTTTTCTGGGTTCCCCCCCTCCCTCTTTTTTACTTTTGTTTCATACTACCCAGCCTGCAGACAAGTTGTGGAGAACATGAAAGTTTGCACACTTTTGTGGCTTTTTGTTTCATCCAAAGAAAGGTACTGCTCAACACTGGATTTGATTACTATTGTTCTGGTTTGTTTATTCAATATAGTACATACCCTTTGTATGAAGAGATTTCTAACATTATCTCCCATTTATCATTCATATAAGCCAGTGCTACTTTGTATGATCTGTACACTCTAAACAAATAATCTTGTTACTAGAATAACTCTAAGCTTACGTCTTTAGTTATATAATGGATGTTATGTCACAGCAGCCATAAACATCACACTGTTTAAAAATTATTTTGTTAATACTGCATCCCTATTTTTTATTTTCCCATGTGGCTCAAATTTAATGCAAGATACCACTAGATTTTGTACCTCACTTTCTTGCTTCATTGTTGTTGTCATATGTCTGAAAGTCAGTTCTGAATTATGGTGTCCCTATTTGCGAGGTTTCCTTGGCAAGATTTGTTCAGAGGTTGGGCATTGTCTTCTTCTTCTTAGGCTGAGAGAGTGTGTCTTCCCCAAGGTCACTCAGTAGTTTCCCTGGCTGGGTGGTGACTTGAACCTTGATTTCCTGAAGACCTAGTCCAACTTCAAACCATTACATCATGCTGGTTGTTCACTGTCTTTCCAATTTCAGATTAGAGGGCTCTGTAGTTATAACTCAGGCCCTTTCCACACGAGGCTGGTGAACTGGTTCGTGCCGTTTCTTACCGGATTTTCTGGGCTTGAAACAAGGCGGACTTTCTCTCATTTCCTTCCGCACAACTACTGCGGATGTTCCATTCTGATTCGGAGGAGCGTGAGTTCATGAATCCACACTGCCTCCGCTGTGGCCACTCCTGCTACTCCCCTCACCCCGCCTCGTTGGCTATGAGTGGCCTTTTTAAAATTTTGTATGGTTTAGTACATCACTGCATACGTGTGTACATGCAAAAGTCCATACTACCCCCGGGCCCCTCCCACGAGCCCTTCCCTGACCACCAATTCACATTGGCGTAAATGTACATGTCTGCACCACTGTGAAAGTAAGAATCGGATCAATCTGAAAAATTGGAAAACGGATTTCCGGTTTTCAAATAGTGCACTTTACCACCACATGGGGACACATTTAGTCAGAATTATGTGAGGAATGAAGGTAAATAAACTGAACCTAGTCCGCTCCAATGTGCAGAAGACCTCTGTGGCAAGACACACTGCCCCGCCTTAATAACTGTGTGTGGAAAGGGCCTCATTGTCTGCCAGTCTCTTTTACAGCACAAAGGGCTGGTTTTGACCTAAAAATCCCTCTATGATTTAGGTCCAGGCTGTCTAAGGGATCATATTCATCCATGTGAACCTGCCTGGCCACCGGGATCCTCGGGAGAGAGCCTTCTCACGATCACATCGCCTTCACAAGCATGTCTGATGGAAACACAGCGGCTGTCCCTAGTCTCTTCAGTTCCCTTGCTAGGGAATGTAGAACAGCCCCTCTGCTTTTTGTCCTTTGTCTGCAACCACAGGCATTTTGATTCTGAAAGGCTTTCAGGAGCTGACAGCATCTAAAGAAAGGTCTTTTACAGAAATACTGACTTGTTTTAACTGTCTTTCATTATAAAACTATGCTTTAAACTTGTTTTTATTTTGGTTGCTAACATAATTAATTACACTTTGGGCTGTTCTCCCCAACACTGCCATAGTCCTGTTGTTGCAGGCAATAAAGATAAGTAGACCAGGGAGAAGGAAAGTAAGTAAGTTTATTACGCGCGGGCTTTCAGGCCGGGTCTCCCCACTGCCAAAAAAGCCCCAAAATGGGTTAACACAGATATTTTATAGGAACAGTACATGAGTTTCGTTTCCTTTAGCCCTCCTCCCCAAACCTGCCACTTTGCACATTTTCAGTCCCTCCCTCACGAAGCTATTGACGATTCATGAAGGCTCACTTTGACATTCTGTACCCTTTCACTCAGTTCCTGGTTCTCATAACAAGATGTTCTGCTTATCTCTAACTTGCGCAGTTAGTCCCAGTTCTTTCTGACATAGCACAAACTGTCTCTAATTTGCTATATTTCGCTTAATTTCTCTATACATCTTGGTTCATTAGCTAGAACATTTTAAACGCAACCTACAGGGGCTGCTCAAGGCTACATCACTGTTATTCCACCTTCGACTTCCTGTGGAATGCTGGGGTTTGTAGTTCACTGAGGCCCAAGAGCTCTCTGGCTGAGAATTCTAAAGGCCCCTCCCTAAACTGCAAATCCCAGGATTCCACAGGATATTGAAAGTGGAATAATAGCACTGTAACAATGTAGTGCAGAAAAGCCCACAATTAAATTCTGCACTCTGTGCAACAACTAAATCCAGTTCTACTTGTTGATTAATAGTTCGTAGTTCACTGAGGCCCAAGAGCTCTCTGGCTGAGAACTCTAAAGGCCCCTCCCTGAACTGCAAATCCCAGGATTCCACAGGATGCTGAAAGTGGAATAATAGCACTATAACAATGTAGTGCAGAAAAGCCCACAATTAAATTCTGCACTCTGTGCAACAACTAAATCCAGGTCTACTTGTTGATTAATAGTTTGTAGTTCACTGAGGCCCAAGAGCTCTCTGGCTGAGAATGCTAAAGGCCCCTCCCTGAACTGCAAAGCCCAGGATTCCACAGGATATTGAAAGTGGAATAATAGCACTATAACAATGTAGTGCAGAAAAGCCCACAATTAAATTCTGCACTCTGTGCAACAACTAAATCCAGGTCTACTTGTTGATTAATAGTTTGTAGTTGACTGAGGCCAAAGAGCTCTCTGGCTGAGAATGCTAAAGGTCCCTCCCTAAACTACAAATCCCAGGATTCCACAGGATATTGAAAGTGGAATAATAGCACTATAACAATGTAGTGCAGAAAAGCCCACAATTAAATTCTTCACTCTGTGCAACAACTAAATCCAGTTCTACTTGTTGATTAATAGTTCGTAGTTGACTGAGGCCAAAGAGCTCTCTGGCTGAGAAGTCTAAAGGGCCCTCCCTAAACTACAAATCCCAGGATTCCACAGGATATTGAAAGTGGAATAATAGCACTATAACAATGTAGTGCAGAATAGCCCACAATTAAATTCTTCACTCTGTGCAACAACTAAATCCAGTTCTACTTGTTGATTAATAGTTCGTAGTTGACTGAGGCCAAAGAGCTCTCTGGCTGAGAAGTCTAAGGGGCCCTCCCTGAACTACAAATCCCAGGATTCCACAGGATATTGAAAGTGGAATAATAGCACTATAACAATGTAGTGCAGAAAAGCCCACAATTAAATTCTTCACTCTGTGCAACAACTAAATCCAGTTCTACTTGTTGATTAATAGTTCGTAGTTGACTGAGGCCAAAGAGCTCTCTGGCTGAGAAGTCTAAAGGGCCCTCCCTAAACTACAAATCCCAGGATTCCACAGGATGCTGAAAGTGGAATAATAGCACTATAACAATGTAGTGCAGAAAAGCCCACAATTAAATTCTTCACTCTGTGCAACAACTAAATCCAGTTCTACTTGTTGATTAATAGTTCGTAGTTGACTGAGGCCAAAGAGCTCTCTGGCTGAGAATGCTAAAGGCCCCTCCCTGAACTGCAAAGCCCAGGATTCCACAGGATATTGAAAGTGGAATAATAGCACTATAACAATGTAGTGCAGAAAAGCCCACAATTAAATTCTGCACTCTGTGCAACAACTAAATCCAGGTCTACTTGTTGATTAATAGTTTGTAGTTGACTGAGGCCAAAGAGCTCTCTGGCTGAGAATGCTAAAGGTCCCTCCCTAAACTACAAATCCCAGGATTCCACAGGATATTGAAAGTGGAATAATAGCACTATAACAATGTAGTGCAGAAAAGCCCACAATTAAATTCTGCACTCTGTGCAACAACTAAATCCAGTTCTACTTGTTGATTAATAGTTCGTAGTTGACTGAGGCCAAAGAGCTCTCTGGCTGAGAATGCTAAAGGCCCCTCCCTGAACTGCAAATCCCAGGATTCCACAGGATGCTGAAAGTGGAATAATAGCACTATAACAATGTAGTGCAGAAAAGCCCACAATTAAATTCTGCACTCTGTGCAACAACTAAATCCAGGTCTACTTGTTGATTAATAGTTCGTAGTTGACTGAGGCCCAAGAGCTCTCTGGCTGAGAACGCTAAAGGCCCCTCCCTACACTGCAAACCCCAGGATTCCATAGGATGTTGAAACTGGAGTGATAGCACTATAACAGCCTAGTGCGGAAACACAGAAAATCCCAGGCCAGGGCCCGATTCAAAGCTAAGGCCTGACCATGGAACGCTCCCCGCCCCCATGAGATTCCCAGCCTCGTTTCCTAATCCTAAGGAGCAGCAAACAGGGCGAACTTTACCCTCTGCTCTGTTTCGCCCTTTTCCCCGGGGCAGGAGGAGGAGGAGTGCAGGAGAGGCAGGACCGGCGGGCCCGGTTAGGCGAGCGAGCGAGCGAGCGAGCGCCCAGGAAGAAGAAGCGAGGAGGACGCGGGCTCGGGCCCGAGGAGGCCGTGGCGATGGTGCTGGTCGTGGTCATGGGGGTGAGCGGCTCAGGGAAGTAAGTGCCGCCTGGGGGAATCCGCCGCGGGGGAGGAAGCGGGCCGTTTGCGCTTGTTTTGGCTATGGGTGAGGAGCGTGAAAAATTACTGGAGGCGGAAGGAACGGGGAGTCCCTTTGCGGCCGCCCCTTCCCTCGTCTGCTCGAGGCAGCCCTGCGTCACGGGGCTCTTTGGAAGGAAAAGGCGCGCGCTTTTCACGGAGCGGTTTGGTTTTGGCCGCCGCAAAAGCATCACCGCCGACCCCCCCCCCGCGGCTTTGGCTCCGCTGCCTGCTCATCCGGGTCCTCCCGGGATTCCTCTCTGTGCTGGCAAGAGGAGAAGCCAACAGCTGCGTGGGACGCCTGTGAAAAAGGAACTTTGCAGGGGAACCTCCTCTTACGCCGGAGGAGGGCAATGGCGGACAGTTGTGGGCAAAACTTGGAGGGCTGTCCCTCCTCCCCCCTCCAAAAGAAAAAAAAAACAATTTTATTGTCTTCCAAACACTCTCTGTGTGACATGGAGGCATGGTTTTTGGGTCCTTCTTGGGACAATCTGGGGCAAAAAAAAAAAAAAAGTTTGAAAATTTCTGTTTTGACCAGGGATGGCTCCAGGGTAGGCTCCAAACAGGTGAAAATGCCCTCAACAGCCCCTAGAGAGCATTTGGGCATTTTGGAACAACAACAACAAAATAGCAATAGCAAGTGTATTTCTAAGTGCTTTCTAAGCACTTTACAACCTGTTAGCTAATTGCTAACAAGCTGGGTACTCATTTTAGCGACCCTGCAGAAGGATGGAAGGTTGGAGTCCACTTGGAGCCCAGTAGAATCGAACTCACAACCTTGTGGCTGCAGTACTGGCATTTAATGTATAATGTATTTCATGCTGTTCACTGCCTCGATCCATGTGGAGAGGTGGGATACAAATAAATATTATCATTATCATTATTATTATTATTATTAACCATTGCACCATCAGGGCAATGGTTTTAAGGGACTATTTTATTTTATTTATTTGTACCCCGCCTCTCCATATGGATCGAGGCGGCGAACAACTTACAAATAGCATGTATTTCGAAACATTTCTATACATGCCCCCAACAAGCTGGGTACTCATTTTACCGACCTGCGGAAGGATGGAAGGCTGAGTCAACCTTGGAGCCGGGTAGGATCGAACTTACAACCTTGTGGCTTGCAGTACTGGCATTTAACCACTGTGCCACCAGGGCTCCTGGGGGGGCACATGCAGCACTTTGCCCACAGTTATGCACTAACCCCCTGCTGAGCTACAGAGGAAAACAAAACTCTGTGAACTTCAGTGTCACTTTGAGGATTAGGGTTGGTAGGTAAAATAAGGTACAGGAGACCATTTTGTGAAAAAGAGGGAATTTCAGCAGGTGTGGCTCTACACAGCCACCAAAAGAACAGGAGCCCTGCTCCCTATTCCACCTGTGAACTCCATGGAAGATCTGATACTTACAGAAATGCAAAGCACATGGTGTGCGCTTAAGAAATACACCAGCAAATGTGACATCTCCCCCTTCCCCAGCCATCACAGTTTGAGAAAGCTACTGAGTTATAACAGTTCCCCAAGTCCCTCAGCTGGCATGCCTAAAAAAGTACGTAACAAGCTTGTTCCAGAGTGTCCAGGGCATACCTCTGTAAGGAAACTGGTACTACCTTCATAGAATGACTTAAGAGGAAAACAGAAAGATGATAAATCTTCAGCCTGCTTGCAGTCTACCTGAAGCATTCACTGCCCCCTTGTGTTTGAAATTGCTGTTTTTACTGTTTCAAAATGGGATTCTATGATTGTTTTTAGGCTGCTTTTAGGTGTTTGTTTTTAAAAGAGTATTTGAATGTGCCTTTTATAATGTGTTTATCTTTGTATTGTTTTAATTTATTTTTATTTATCACCTCAGGAGTCCATGTGCACTGGGAGGCAGTATAGAAGTACTTCAAATAAATAAATGAATCCCAGTATCTTGGTGCCGTTACAGAAAAAGTATTGTCCTTTCTGCTTGCCTGGTAGTCACTGTACCTCAGATGAAGGAAGGAAATCGAGGAGGCTTTTGCAGATTATCGTGAAGATAGGCTAGGGTTTATATATGGGGAAATGATTTGGCAGACTCTGCTAGGAATTGCCAGTGTACTGCTGTTTTCCAAATAGCTGGCACTAAATTTAGCACTGCACTGAATTCTCATATTTACTACAGAAATAACAATAGTCTCATAAATATTTGGCAGCTGCCAAATTATCATACATACAGAAGAATTACTGAAACACTGCTGCAACCTTGGCATATGTCTTTAACACTAAATTCTTGTCCCTCAGTGGCAAGCATTTTTGTTTTTCAGTGCCCTTTGACAATCACATAGTTGCTCTTATATGGAACACCCATGTCATAGCACTGCACAGCTGATGGCTATTCTGTGCCAGAAATTAAACTAGGATTTGGGCTCCCAGTACTGGCCCAAGGACCCCTCATAGCTTCAGTTGTGGAGCCCAGACTTGTGAAGCAGATACAGCAGACCAGTTCAGTGAGGGAACAGTGTCATTTAGTCAAATGAAAACCTATAATCTTCATTCTTTTCATTGGATACTGGAATGTTTTAATCGGTTGGTTAATGTATATAATTGCTGACACTGGGCGTTCCTGAAGTTTTGTTAGCTCAACAAAGCCTGTTATTTATATTAACTTGTGGCAGCATCATAGGTCAATGGATGAAATGTTTGGAATGAGGCTGAAACATGTTTTCCTTAGGGAGGAATAGTTGTTGCTAACCTGGAAGCACAGATGCTATCAAATGAATTCACACACCTGTGTGTTTTTTTTTGTGTGTGTGTGTGCAGTTAAAGGGGTTTTCTTTTTTCCTCCCAGTATTGTTGGGGATCATCTGATGTGAAAACTTAATTCTATGTTGCATGAAGAAATCTATGTGGGTGTGTTCAACCCCCACACATGAATGTCAAAATTAATCTGATAACTGTTACCAATGATTACTTTGGAAGAGACAGTGTACCTTTATAACATAGCTTGCTGCTGTAATTGTACTGTTGAAATTGCATGTTAGGGTTTTGTGTCATAGGAGCGTTGATCAATATTTTAGAGGGATTATTCACTAAATGTAAATAATTGCTATTTCTCTTGGGAACTCTTCAAGAGTTGATTAGCAAAACCATTCTCAAAGAATTATAGAAATGGCAGGGCTCCATGGGAAAAAGCATAAATTTGCAAGGGACTGAGACTTGCTTCATTCACATCTAGTACTGAAAGTTGAAACACAAGATTGTAAAGGTATGAGACATAGAGTTTGGAATTTTACCTTTAAAAGGAGCTGGTATTCATTACTCGGATCACTTAACATGTTACTGCAATCCAGAAAGGTAACTCAGGGAGTTACAGGCTTCTAACAACTTCTTGTTGTTGTATGCCTTCAAGTTGTTTCCCGCTTATGGCAACCCTAAAGCAAACCTATCATGGAATTTTCTTGGCAAGATTTGGTCAGGGAGTGTTTGCTGTGCCTTTCTATGGGGCTGAGAGTGTGACTTGCCTAAGATCATCCAGTGGGTTTCCAAGGCCAAGTGGGGATTTGAACTCTGGTTACCAGAGTCATAGTCCAACATTCAAACCACTATACTACACACTCTTACTAACAACGTACCTTGTTGATATTGTGCCATTGGAAAATATAAGAATATGTCCTCTCGTTCACCCAAGTGGCCAATTCAGATATTGCACCTTGGACATTCATTAAAAAGTGCAAAAGACATTATGAAAGAATATTTCCTGATTGCAGCATGAGGCAGCCACACATGTGACCATTCCTGAGTCAGAGCAACATAGGAATTTTGGCTAGTAATAGAAAAAACTGTAATTGCACTCCAGCTCATTACTGCAAAAAGTAACTAATTGCAAAAACAACTTACTAGAAAAAACATTTTCTAGTTCTGGTGAGGAGGCAGTTTTTTGAAGGATACTGGAATAGGTTGTAGGAAAGGCACATCGCCACAAGGCAGCTTCCCGTGGTGAAATTTGTATTCAAAGCCAGAGCCAGGTCTACCATTAGGCTGACTGAGGCAGTTGGCTCAGGAGACAGATGCTGAGGGAAAGTCTCCCTATTGTACTTCTTGAACTTCACTGCTTGCTTCAGGCTCCCTAATTTTGCCTGATGCCTCTGGAGAACTGTCCTATCACCAGTGTTCAAATAAGATTGAACTGCTGGCCAATCCAACTTCCGTCCATGGAGTAGAGAATGGGTGCTATCTTGTTTTTCACTTGTAGGAAAATATTTCATGATTCCCCTGTTCAGAACTACTAGCCATCAGAAAATACAGCCATTCATACATACATGAGCATGAAAGAACAGGATTTTACAGCTCAAGCATATGCATAACAATAGTGCAGCACACAGAAAAATGAATTCCTTTGGTAACATGTCAAAAATCTTAAAACATTTACTATCACATGTGTTTTGAAGTGTTTAGCTGCAGTCTCTTCAATATATTAGACCTAGTTTTCTCCAACACAACAGCAGAGGGCAAAATTTTATATATTAAAATTTCATCATAATTTGAGAGTAACATCATCAGTCTCTCTGTTGCTTGCACTAACATGGTTATTTAGAGCTGGAAACAGATATCCAACTAATAACTGGCTGATCAGTTCACAGTAAAGGAGGCAATAGATGACCAAGCTTCCCTACCGGAATCGTTTTAATAGGTGGTTCCAAAGGGGGCTGCCTGTTAAGAACTGCACTTCTGTCATTGTTAGTATGCTATGGCTCCTATCAATAGCTGATTGGCTGTGGCAGTTACAGACATGGTAACAGAAAATTTGTGATGACTAATTCATTCCAAGCTTGCTTTTTCTCCAAGCATCCTTTTTCCCCTCAAAAAGTAAATGTCATATCACTCTGTGTTGTTTTACAGATCCACTGTGGGCTCACATCTGGCAGATAAGGTATACTGGATGTATTCTTTTGTATCTGGGTTCATTTTTCTTTCCTCTTGCCATTTCCTGCCAGAGTTTGCTAAGTGTATACAGCGTAACAGCTGCACGCTGAAGCCTAGTGGGATTGTGGGCTCCAGATGTTGGACAGAAGAACTACTGATGTGACTGTTCTGTCAGCGAATGGTCAGCACCAGACCATTCACAATACTGCTCCAACTTTTAAAAGTATGTATCTTTCAACGATTCCTATTAAGCTGGAGCAACTGTCAAAAGAATTGCTGCCAATACCAACTTTCCATTATGGGTTTTTTTCAACTTACAGATGATAGCACTTACCCCTGAGTCAAGAAAGATTAAATCCATATCTAAAAAGTTATTTGAGAGGAAAAATTAGACACTATCCATTACATAATTTCTCTTTCCCCTAATTGCAGAACTTAAAAGGTATGGAAAATGAGTAAGTCATGACTCATTTTGTGAAATTTTGATCCTATAATTATTTGTATTTGTTAAGGATTGTTGCTTTCAAAATATTTGCCTTTCTTTCATGATAAAATATTCCACCATTATCATTCCGGTTTAGTTAGGATGGAAATTCTATGATGGTGATGACTATCATCCAGATGAGAATAAAAAGAAAATGGCAGAAGGAATACCTCTGAATGACCAGGTACTGCGCATAGTTTAGTATGTAAAGTAATTTAGTATGTATTGCTGATGCATCACTTGTGCAGAAAAAAAAATTCTAGCACCCTTCAAAAGTCTCGATTTCATGTCTTTGCTTGTTTGCTTCCCCCAATCTTATGTATCTACCAACTGCCATGACCTGGAATTACGGTACTCTTTTCTGCTTGTTACAGCAGGAATGGACTTTATATTTGGTGTTTATGGAATTAACCCACAGTATTAATGATTTCACTTAGCTGTGCTTGAATAGTTGAGCAACAATGGCTTTTCAGCCAAAGCTAAGAATAACCTTTCCTGTTAAAAATGCATTTGATATTAAAATCTTGATGATGCTGTTAATTGCCATCATGCTGGCTTCAACTTGCAGTGATCCTATGAATGAGAGGCCTTAAGAAACTGTTAACATTTTGCAAACTCAGGGCTGTGATTTCCTTGATTGAGTCTATCCACCAGTATTGTGGTCTCATGATCCTACCACCTTCCACTTAGCTGAGCATTATTATCTTTTCTAATGAATCATGCCATCTAATGATATGTCCAAAATATGATAGCCTCAGTTTAATAATTTTGGCTTCTAGGGAGAGGTCAAGCTTGATTTGCAATAAGACTAGTTTATTTTTTTCGGGGGAGAGGCAATCCATGGTGTCCATAAAACACTTCTCCAGCATCACATTTCAAATGAGTTGATTTTCACAATGTTTATGGTTTTGGTCCAGAATTCTTCTGGCTCCCGGTCAGTTAGGCCTAATAGAGCAAATCTATTCTTTACATGGACTTTATATTCTACAGGGATGTTCTCCAGGTTTTATTTTCACATGAAGATTGATTTAGTGGATGTCATTGATTTAGCATGTGTCATTAGCTTAACTCTAATTTTGATATTAGCAGTCTGCTCCATCTTCTACTGCCAGTTGTGTAGTCTATATGACTTATAGATCAACACATATAGCTGTCTCTTGGGGTGTCTGAAAAAAGAGTTAGCAGGGAATAAACTGTGGGCCTCACAGGATCTGGGAAGTCACTCTCCTGTTTCATTGCTTGATCTTAAGACAAATTTTCCATCAATTGTTCTGATCTGTTTCATACTTTTCCATTCCAATCACACGTGATTAGCAACATATGTCACTTTTTACACTCATGGACACCCACTGAACCAAAAAATTGACACTGAATCGTTTCCCTAAGGCACATTTTACAGATCATATTTTTCCTGGGTTTAATCCTATTGAAGCTACTGGTATTACACGGTTAGAAATAGTCTGTGAATTGCCCTGTTTACAGAGCCATGTTGCCAGCTCAAATATGTGCTCAAAAACAGTGGTATGTGTGTCAATTGACCTTGATCCCAATGGTTCTCCGTCTGTCCTTTTTGTCTTAGTGCAACACGGCTGTTTGGTCCACATATACAAACTGACAGGAACTGCTCCAGAACCTTAAAATGTATCTGAGGAAGGGATTGCCGCTTCTTCGCCTAAACCTATGAAATCACATTCCAAACATGCAAAAAAAAAAAAAAAATCATATGCCAGTAGCCTTGTGAATACAGGGATGCAGTAGTTCAACTCTAAGTTCCATTTACACTATTTATCTACTATATAAAAGTCAAAAGTTTATGAGTTTGTCTGTTTGTTTGCGCCAGGCAGGCCAAGACCTCATACGATTGGCTGTGTGAAGCAAGAAGACCTCATAGATTCTATGGAATCCTGGGGTTGGCAGTTTAGGGAGGAGCCTTTAGAATATGCAGCTGGAGAGCTCTTGGGCCGCCAGCCAGTTGCTATGGAGATGAGGCCCAGTAGCAAGAAGAAGGGCAGTGTATTCCCTCAGAAACCAAATCTCTGTTATGTTAACAACTCTGAATACAGATTGGATTGGGGACGATAGTGAAAAGTTGCAGATACTGGACAAGGCAGTTTGGGGAATTGCAAAATATCAAATCTGTGTATTTCAACTGCATCTAATTCCTGTAAGGGGTAAGGTAATTCCTAAGGTATTTCTAACAAGTGTTACCTATGAGAAAATAAAATCCCGGGCAACAATGGGTATATACACTAGTAGTATATAAACCTAGCAACCATTGTTGTACATAGAAGTCGATGCATCTTACGTATACTGTTATATGACATAAAGCATAGCATATGTGGTTTGCATACAAATGTATTAAGATGCTTTGCTAAGGAAGTCTAAAAAACACCAACTTTTTTTTTTAATAGACTTGGGCTCATAAACTTCTTTTATAGCTGCGTTTTCTGGTCTTGCCAGCCAATACAAACTTTTTCAACCCAGAACTAACAGGCTTATTCCACCATAGCTTATGAAGACCTCTTGTGATATGAATGAAGTCTCCTGTCCTCTTTTCCAATGGGGCAACATTCCAAACAGTATTTATTGAACTTGTCTAATATGGTCTAGATCGAAAAGTGGAACCTTAATGATAAGCAATTATGAAGAAATCTGCAGGCAGTGTAAAGCTGAAATTGAATTACATTGGGAAGCTGATCGATCATGTTGATTGTATTGCCATACTCATTTGAGCCAAGAGAACTAGCAAGCAGAAGGTATTTCCTCACTGACAGGATCAAAGCAAATGAAGCTATGATAAAGCAAAACCTGCTGTTATGTACCTGTGGCAGCAAACAAGTGCAGCTGACAAATGCTGACTTATTTCAAGGGAAATTACACCTTTCACTTCAGCTAGTCTCTCTTGTTTTTTTAGGATAGAATCCCATGGCTTTGCTACCTTCACAATATATTAAGAAGGTAAGAGAATGTCCATTTTTAATGCAACTGTGGGTCGACGTCCTCTTATATATTCTTTATTAGCCTTTAAGAAAAAGGCATGTGATGAGTGAGTGAATTAAACATGTTGGGAGGTTGTTTGGAAAAGAAAGAGAGATGAAGATAACAATAAAAAACATAGTATGACCCTAGAGTCAACAGTGAAAATCTCCATGCCACTCTCTATGAATCCTGTAGTGTACCCCAGATAAATATTTTGAATAGTGAGTTAACTAATGATAACTTGGGTAATTAAACAATTTCTATTATTGCTGTTGATGGCAGTGCATTAATTATCAAATTTCTAGTATTTAACATTAATTTTCAAACTTAATGTTCTGAGCTCTGAAAGAGCAGTTAAAACACATGCAGATTGTACAACAGAATGTGTATGTGTCTGCATGTATATGTCTGTGTAAGGCTGCATTATCAAGAGTTGAAAGTGTATATGCTCATTTTCAGGTTCAACCACCATGGATACAAGAGTCAACAAAGGCTGATAATACTGACTTTTCCTCCTTTTTTTTGTAGGGAACATACATGTGAACAAAATGCAATTTTAGCCTGCTCAGCTCTGAAAAAAATGTACAGACACATTTTGGAAAATGGAGAATCCAGCTGCCTCAGTGAGAGTGGTCAGCAAGAGAACCAAGGGCGGCCAGCCCCATTAAAGATCCTTTTTGTCCATTTAGATGGACCAATGGACTTAATTGCAAGTCGTCTAAGAAAAAGGAAGGGACACTTCATGCCCCTTACTCTCCTACAGTCACAGTTTGACACTCTTGAACCTCCATCCACACCAGAGAGCTTTATCACTGTTAATTTGGAAAAGTCCGTTTCAGAAATAGTAGCTGAAATTGAAGACTACATTAGAAACACATACTAATATTTCATTCAAATAAATTCGTGAATTATAACATCTGAAACAAGAGTTGTCTCTAGAATAATTTCTCCTCCTGGTTAAGCGATATTTTATGTTTTAATTTTATTATACTCATGTAAGAAGCACAAAACAAGACTGCCTGGCTGTTTGGTATACGTAACTTGGTATTTCAAGCAAGCTCAATTTGGGTGGAGATTTTTAAAGCATTTAGTATTTCCTGAAGCTCCACTGACTTTGAGAACTTCACCTGAAGAGGGATCTATACTTGTTACACTGTACATCTGTACTCAAATTGTACCTCCTTGATGGAAATAGGAATGGTTCTCTTGTCGTATCAGAATGCTATGCTGCTGGGACAGGGGAAGATACTTGCATAGCAGTATCTTAGCACTAGCAGGAAACCACCACTATTAGACGCTTATACTGACATGATCTTGGGACCATCAGTAGCACATGAACACACTGGAGTATGATGGAAAAGCATTCATTTGCTATGTATTTCTCTACAGGCAACATCACTGGAAAGACTACAGGCAGCCGTGGCGCTATTGTGAGATTCTTTGCACTTCAGGAAGTATTTGTCTGCATAGAAATACCTGTATTTTTCTGTGTAGAAATGTGTTTTCTGCACTGAAAAAACATGTATTTCTGCACAGAAAAACCATGTGTACTTCTGGACAGAAAGCATATTTCATGCACAAGAAATGTATTTCTGCATAGAAACAGTGTTTATCTGTAGAAAAATACTTCCTGAAGCATGAACAGCTGTTACGAGGTATACAGAAATCTTTGTGTTCTCATGCAGCAGGAAGAATACTGCAGGAATTATTCATTAGGAATAATTTGTCCCTGTGAGGACGAGAAATACGAAGATGTACAACTCTAGGGTGCAACTGGGATTACAGAAGGTAAAAAGCAAAGCCTATCCAACACATTATCAGTGTTTAGTCCCACCCTAGTCCTCTAGCAAATGCGTAACTTTGCACCTGCAAAGAAATGACAGAGCAAAACACTTTCATTCATTGTGACACCAAAGTCCAATTAAGTTATAATAATGGCCTAGCGTGGAGTCTCACAGAACTGCTGTTTTACTAACCATGTAAATTTAAATCAGAAGGATGCTGAAAACACCAGTTGGAAGGTGTTTTAGAACCACTGCAGTAAGGAAACACACCATGTGGATGTAATTAAAAAGATATCAGCATGGTATTAAGAGAGCCAATTCACACTATAGTGAAGGTCAGAATATACATTCACTAATCCCAAACAAGAAATTTCTAATTTCCTCATTTGTTTAGATGGCAAATAGTTTTAACATTTTTTTTCCTTTTCAGTAAATGAAAACATACTAGCTATCTTTGTAGCAATAATTCAAGAAGTGTGAAGGTGATGCAGGAGTTCCACATATAAGCAAGTAGCCAGTTTCTAACATGCTGACTGCAGCTTTTGACATTAAATTGGGCATTGTTTCCCAATGAAATTATCCTAAATACAAGCACCCCTTATACTACTACAGTCCTAGTAGGTTCATTAGAACATAATCAAGTGTGTTATACACTTTGTTTTATAAAATCAGACTAGAGGCCCTGGTCTACAACTTTTCTGTACAAAAACTCTTACAGCAAAGGTAATGAACAAGTATTTGCAATCAACTGTATACACTTATTTTCAAAGTATATGAACAACCAGTTATTAATCCACATTCATAGATATTATATTGATTCTTAAACAGTCATTGGGATGAGAGAGAAATACCTTGTGGTGGTATAATATTTGCTTTACTTCACCATGCCTTCTGGGAGCTGAGATACACACATACACATATATATTTTAAACAGCTACTTCCCTAAACATTTCCAGTAACTTGGATACTAATGACATGCTCAGGCTGCTAGACTTGAAATTCAACCAAAGAGTGCCCTCTTGTGGTGCGAATGTTAAGTAAGCCTTATGTGTAACACTTCTAAGTGTACCTCAGTGTAGGTATGTAGTATAAAATTAAATGTTTTCTAAATATGCTTAAGATACGTATTTTTACTTCTCAGTCAACAATTTTGTAATATTTACCCGAATGTTGCTGGAATCCAGTTGGGCCTACAGTGTAATATGATAGGAGTTGTATTCAAGCACGTGAAGAGCCATATTTTCTCCAGCCCAGAATGGTTAGTACATCACAGCCACCAAATAATTAACAGGAATCCTCAATCTGTTTTTAGCTCTGGGGAATCTACAGTGTGGTTCAGATGCTGTAGAAGACACTTGAAAAGAAAGTGCTGAACACCACACCCTTGGATCATAATCTTGGCTCACAACCATGTATTTATAATTGTGAGCGTATTATCTTGTGTGGACTCCAGAAACCTACCTGGAAGTCCTGGTAAGAATCTTTCACTGAGGTCAGTATTGACTTGTCCTCATAAATGGTGAATTACCAAAACAAACAAACAAAACACACTACACAGGACAGTAAAACAAAGGTATTCGTAAGTCAGTTGGGTAAACTGGTCTCAGTCCTTCATTCTTTCCCAATGCTTCACTTTCTGTTCACACTACATGCTATCATCCAGGCCTGAGAACTAGGCAATTGGAAGAAATAGTACAAAATCATCTTATTTCCTTCACAGAGATGTTTTAAAGCCCCCAAAGAGACCTGTAGGATGTTAAAAGCTTCTACTAGATGTATCAAATGTCTATATTTGACACGCCCCCAACAGATAACAGAAAGTGATTTTAGAGAATGTAAAGAATTCATACCAACCAGGGAGGCATGACTCGTGGTAGGGATTTTAGTTACTGTTTGGTTTATAAGAGGACAACTAGGGCAGAGCTAGGGCCAATTTAGCAGCATCTTGTCACAATTTTTTTAAAAAATTTTTTAAACTGAAGTGTTCAGAATTGACACTTCCAGTTTTTCTTTTAAATCTTATTTTTCACTCTTTATCTTCCTTTATAGGAGAAACGCTGCCTCTTGGAGGCTTTCAAAGAGCAGCAATTTTCTCTCTTATTTTCTCCCAGCTGTAAGATCTCAGGGCATACCTTTGGTTATAGAAATGTAAGTTACTGGTAGAGGAAAAACTGAACAAACACTGTTTCAGCATTAAGTCTAGTGGTCTGAATTTTATACATCACCACAGAATGAGTTTGATACTAGTTGCTCACAAAGAAGTTTAATTCATTTATTACCTGTGCACAAGAGAAATAACTACCAATAAAAACCCAAAAGATATACAGTATTTTTACATGGTGGTTAAAAGTAATTAGAATATCACATGACAGTGTCAGTGAAAGTATGCGCCCAATTACAAATCATAATGCAAGTAAGAATCTCAAAGGGATAAAGCCGAAGAGCTTTTAGGCAAAAGCAGTTTCAGAGCAAACGGCTAGCCTCTTTGAATCGGCACAAAGATGAAGGTAATTTACAATCAATCCTTGTGAATATTGAAACAATGTTACAATGCAGGTTTCTGTACAGTTGTCAAGATCAGATCAGCAATCCTAGTATTTTAAAAGAATTTGCCAAAGCACTTCTGCTAAGAGATACTTGCTAAAGATGCTGTAAGATTCTACTACACTGGAATTGTTTTACATATTTCATTTATTCTGGTTTTGAGATGTTTTATGTTGCTGCAATGAAAAAGTTGCTTGAAAAAACTTGCTTCCATATATGTATATACTTGAGATAAAAGAGCAAGAACAGGAGCTAAATCAAGTGGTATAAATCTTACAGCATTTTGCTAGCAAGAGAGACATGCCAAGTCACAATAAGCAATATGTACCCACAAATCATAGCTTCAATTAGTATCCTCTTTAATTTGTATTCTACATAAATTACTATCGAAGGCTAATGTTTAAGAAGCAACTAAACTGGACAGTTGAAGGTCAGATAAAACCTGGTCACCCAACTGTGGAAGCAGATTTCCTTTTTAAAAAAAAAAATCACAATAAATGCAGAATGAAGAAGTGTTTGATGCATGCAACAACCAAGTGAAAAGCATTGATTCCCACTGTTCGAAGAAAACTACTGCACTCCACCTTAATGCATCAGACTGGGTTTAGTTAGAACAAGACAATTCCCAAGAGTCAGAATGAAATAAAGCTGGTATTTTAAAGATTTAAGAGCTGTTATCAAAAATAAATTACATTTTTCAAGTTTCAGAAATGTTGCTATGATGGTTGGGAACCCAGTAGCCTTTCAATGGCTGCATTGATATCACCTCCTGTTGCTATTAGAGCTTGTAGGTTTGCTTCACGGTTCAAAAAGCCCATTGCACTGAGCTGCTCCAGTTGCTGCTGAAATCGGACTTCTGGATTTTGTAGTTGCTGAAGAAAAATATATTTCATGTTATAGATATATTTTCGCTCGCTCGCTCACACACACGCGCGCATACACACACCTCCCCTTAGATTAAATTGAATGAAAAAAATAGTGGAGTTCTTTTCAATCTTTCTACTTTTTCCAAACAACATTTTCTACTATTTTTTTTCAAAACAGACTGAAATCAAGAGTGTTAAAGCTGTTGCTTGAGAACAGATAAGACAGAATGATTAAAAAACTACTGAGATTGAAAAGGGCTTCCTCTGTTCTGAGCATAAGAGTGACTAATTTCCTCACAGCTTTTTCCTCTTCTTAAAGAGATTATATTCTTCCCAAAGTTGAAGTGTTTAGCTGCCAGGCTTCAGTTTTGCCTTTATATTTTAGGTTTAGAAACACATTTACTAGATATCATCCAGGAAGAAAAGCCAGTCACTTCTCCCCAGGAAACGGGGATATATCCCTTCAAGAAAGTAGTCAACAAACTAGAATGCTTTTAACTTCACCATGAGTCATAAACAGAATCATGAGCAAAGGTCCCACTACACAAGACTGATTTGAGAAATGAAGATTTTGTTTTCACTATGCTACTTCACAGTTTACAAGCCAATTCAAACATGAAGTATGAAAAGGTATGTTCTGAGCTTTTCAGTAATGGAATGCAACAACAGGAGAACACCTCAAGGGTACAACCATCTGTTATTTTACCTGAGCATTTGCTCCAGCAAGTGCCTGCAACATCTGTTGAACAAATTGCTGGTGACCAGT
Organism: Ctenosaura bakeri; assembly: GCA_948474755.1. NCBI lineage: Eukaryota > Metazoa > Chordata > Lepidosauria > Squamata > Iguanidae > Ctenosaura > Ctenosaura bakeri. The sequence goes on from CAOLHI010000099.1 coordinate 518,895, forward strand.
TTCACCTGTTCCTGATGCTGGACTTGTATTTTCACTTGGGACGGAAGTGGGTGCGGTTGTTCCGGTAGGAATGCTGGTGCTCCCTAATCCAGCACTCCCTAAACCGGAATTTCCCAAACCTGCTAAGCCAGCATTAAATCTATACAAAAGAGAAGAAAGTTTAAGGTGATTTCAGTGAAGATACAAAGAACCTTATCTCATTATCTGAAAAGAACGATAAATTAGGAGCTGCGTTTGTAACGAAGACCACTCACAAAGAACACAGTACCAGAAGCATCCTACCACCTTATTTTTGAAATTAGCAACTTAGAAGTATGTATTTACTGAAAATCAGCAACTGATTTAACACCCTTCCTCAATGAGCAGCTTAATAATGCGCGTGCAAATTAACGACCAAACTACAAACTGTAAAAATCAAAGAAATCATGCCATCTCTTACCCAGGTATAAGTCCTGGTGCTTCTGTTGCTAGAGTCTGTAAACCTTGCTGGATCTGTAGCAAAGCTTGCATAGCCCTAGGGTTTGACATCGCAGATAACGTGTCTGGATTCTGCATCTACCAAGAGAAATCCATGTGTGTCAAACATGTGCATGTATTTAAAGGATTACTTTAGAATTACCTAAGTCTTTCCTCCTGTTTGTCTACCAAATTCTCCTTCAATACTACACATAAAAACCCAGTTGACTTTTGAGCGAAAGTAAAGAAGCCTCCTCAATTCTATTAGTTTTGTGGCTCTTCCAGCACAGCAGGGTTCTGTATGGATATTTGGCTTTCAGGACTATCCATATCTGTCTGGACTGTGCATGTGGGGTATGTGGATGGGTGTTTTCTGCAAATCCACCCAAAATAAGAACAGGTTGCTTACCTGTAACTGTGGTTCTTCGAGTGGTCATCTGTGCCATCATACACTAGGAGCTTTAGCGCCTGCGCGGTAGCGTTCGGAAACTTCTAGAGCTTGTTCGCTTGGCGGGAACCCCTCCCCCACGCCGGTACTGCGCATGCTCCTTCCGCCGAGCAACGGTCTCTCCTCAGTTCTGTCGTCCGCCGTAGAATCTACAGGGACCTGAGAAAGAGGGGAGGAAAGGCGGGTGTGTATGATGGCACAGATGACCACTCGAAGAACCACAGTTACAGGTAAGCAACCTGTTCTTCTTCTTCGTGGTCTCTGTGCCTTCATACACTAGGAGACTGTGTAGCTTACCAGTCGGATGGCGGGTCAGGTCCTACAGCACGGAAGCCAGCACCTCACGTCCAAACCGGGCATCTCTGCGCGACCGGCAGTCAAACCTGTAGTGGCGCACGAAGGTCGATGGTTGGGACCAGGTCGCCACACAGCAGAGTTCATGCAGGTCAACTCCTCGCAGGAGGGCCGCAGAAGTAGCCACAGCTCTGGTGGAGTGGGCTCTAAGCAGGACTGGCGGAGGCTTCCTCGCGAGCTCATACACCAGTTCTATAGTCCTCACCACCCACTTGGAGAAGCGCTGGGTGGACACTTTAGGCCCTTCCGACGTCGCCCATAGCAAACAAAGAGATGCAGTGTCTGTCGGAAGGAAGCAGTCCTGTCCTTGTAGAAGGCCAAGGCCCGACGCACGTCCAGGGAGTGGAGGGACCGCTCCAACGGTGTCGTCGGGTTCGGGAAGAAGGCAGGCAGGATGATGTCCTGGTTGAGATGGAAACTGTACACCACCTTTGGCAGGAACGAGATGTCAGGTCTCAGGACCACCTTGTCCCTGTGGAAGACCATGAAGGGCTCATCGGACCGAAGAGCTGTGATCTCACCCGCTCGCCTCGCTGAGGTCACCGCTACCAGGAAGGCAGTTTTCATGGTCAGGAGCCTGTCATCCGAGGTCGCCATTGGCTCGAAGGGCGGCTTTGTCAGCTGCGAGAGCACCAGCGAGAGGGACCACGGCGGTAGCGGCGGCGATACCGGCGGGTAGAGATGATGAAGTCCTTTCAGGAACCGCTTAACGGTATCGTTCCTGAAGAAGGCCGATGCCGCAGATTGTGGCGGCTGGTATGCCACGATCGCGGAGAGGTAAACCTTCAGGGATGGAAACGCCAGACCCTGTTGCCGGAGGTGCAGGAGGAAATGCAGGATGGTAGAGAGTCCCGCAGGCGATACCGGCTCACTCCTCTCGTTAGCGAAGGTCAGGAAGCGTCGCCATTTGTATTGATAGTTGCGACGGGTGGATTCCTTCCTGGCCGCGACGAGGACGGTACCGAGCACGGGATCGTCTAGTGCGATGGCATGGAGGGCCAGGCGTGGCAGGTCCGGATGAAGGACTCGGCCGCTGGAGTGGGAGAGCAGGCCCGGTGTCGGTGGCAGCCGGAGCAGGTCGCCTCGTGCAGCTCGTAGCAGGGGTGTGAACCAGTGCTGCCTCGGCCAGTACGGGGCTACCAGGATCGCGTCGGCTCGGTCGGCGAGGATCTTCGATATCGTCCGGCCGAGCAGCGGGAATGGCGGGAACGCGTAGAGGAGTTCCCCAGTCCACAGAAACTGGAAAGCGTCCCCGATGGAAGTGCGATCGTGGCCCGCTCTGGAACAGAATCGGCGACACTTCGCGTTTTCCCTGGTCGCGAAGAGGTCGATCGATGGTTCGCCCCAGCGGTCTCGAATCAGTCTGAACGCCTCTCCGGAGAGAGACCATTCGTGATGGGATGAGGTGTCCCTGCTGAGGGCGTCTGCCGTGGTGTTCTCCTGCCCGGCCAGGTGAACCGCCACGGGATGCGTGTGCAGGTGAATGCACCATTCCCACAGGTCGAGCGCGATGTTGAGCAGGGTCATGGAATGAGTCCCTCCTTGTCTGTCGATGTAAAAGACGGCGGTGGTATTGTCCGTCAGAACCAGGACCGTGCGCCCCGCTAAGACGTGGCGGAACGCCCGTAGCGCTTTCGAGACGGCTAGCAGCTCCAGCGCGTTGATATGGAGAGCGGTCTCGTCGTCGGTCCATCTGTCGCGGACTCTGAGATCGCCGCAGTGGGCACCCCATCCATACAGGGAGGCGTCGGTCGTTATCGTCACCTTCGGTGTCGGCTGTTGGAAAGGCATCCCTGACATCAGATTGCGTCACGACTGCCACCATCGGAGGGATGAGCGGACGTCTTCCGGCAGCTGCAGTCGGAGTGTCTGTTCGTCTCGCAGGGGGTCGAATATGCGGACAAACCAGTGTTGAAGGGGTCTTGCTCTTAGTCTGGCGAGATATGTCACAGCGGTTGTCGCAGCCATGTAGTCCAAGAGCTGTTGGACACTTCTCGCAGATAACGTCGGGGCCGTACGGGCGTGAGCGGCGGCCCGGATCAGGGTTTGAGCTCGAGTCTCTGGCAGGTACGCCCTGGTGGAGGTTGAGTCGAGCGTTGCCCCGATGAAGTCCAAGATCCTCGCCGCCTCGAGGTGGGACTTCTTCGGATTCACTCGTAGGCCAAGGCGAGTCAGGAGTGACAACGTCATGTGGACGTCGTGGTAAAGTCTCTGTTTGCAGGACGCCACCAACTGCCAATCGTCGAGGTAAGGGAAGACAGAAGCACCCTTCGTCCGCAGGAAGGATACCACCGGGGCCATGCACTTGGTGAAGACCCTTGGGGCAGTCGAGAGTCCGAACGGCAGCACCTTGTACTGGTAACAGGTGTCGTCGACTGCGAAGCGGAGGTACCGTCTGTGCTGCGGGCGAATGGCGATGTGGAAGTATGCGTCTCGGAGATCGATGGAGGCGAACCAGTCCCCTCGATGTAGGAAGGGCAGGATCGACGGTATCGTGACCATCTTGAACCTCTTGGGGTGGATGTAGTAGTTCACCTCTCTGAGGTCGAGGATCGGCCGTAGGGTACCGTCGGCCTTTGGTACCGTGAAGTACCTGGAAAAGAAGCCGGTGGTCTTGGCTTCTTGCGGGAGCTGCTCGATCACTCCTTTTTGGAGGAGGGACTGGATCTCTTCCAGGAGGACCGGACTCGACGGGGTGGAGTAGAAACGCCTCGAGGCGGAATATCGTGAAACTCGATGGCGTAGCCAAGACGGACGATGGAAAGCACCCAAGAGTCCGTAGTGACATGTTGCCACTCCAAAAGGTGCCGAGCCAGAGTCGGGCGGTCTCCGAGCGCAGATGGTAGGCTGAAGAGTGGGTATTGGTAGGTCATGCCAGACACGTCAAAACCGAGACTCCGCGTCCGAGGAGGACTTCTTAGACGAAGCCGGGCGACGTCTAAACGTGCGTCTGGCCGACGAGCCAGAGGACGGTCTTGACTGTCCGGACTGGGCCGAGCGCTGGAACGACGAGGTGGAAGATCGTCACCAGGATGGGCGGAAGGTGGAGGTCCTGCGGGCTTGCGTGGCTGGCTGGAGCCCGATCTTTTTGGCAGTCAACCTCGCCTTCACCAGATTGTCCAGCGCCTGGTCGGTGGACGAATTGAAGAGGCCCTCACCGTCGAAGGGGAGATCCTCGATCCTCCTTCGGGTGTCCTCTTGGATGTCAGCCGGTCGCAGCCAGGCATGGCGGTGCAAGCCGATGGATCCCGCCATGACCCGGGAGGCGATCTCCACGGCATGCCGGGAGGAGGTCATCTGCTGCCGAGCGATGGATATGGCCTCGTTGAAAATCACCGAGGCGGCTTGACGGATGCTGTCCGGTACCGACTCCATCGCCGGTTGAAGGCGGTCGAGCACTTTCTTCAGGTATGCCGCGAGGCAAGCCTGAGTGTTGGACAGCCTGATCTGCAAGGAGGCGGCGGAATAAAACCTCCTTGCGTAGGCGTCCAACTTCCTGCCTTCTTTATCCGGCGGGGTGGTGTGCTGCCTGCCGGTGCCTTTTGTCTGTGCCGAGTTGACCACCACAGAGTTCGGTGCAGGGTGGTTGAAGAGATAACCTGCGTTATCCTTCTGCACCCTGTAGAGGTGCTCCAAACGCTGCGGTATCGGCTGTGCCGAGGCCGGTCTATCCCAAGCGGCCTTCACCACTTTGGCGATCCGGGGCAGGAGAGGCAGCGGGGCCGCGGCAGGTTGCTTCCCCTCGAAGATGGAGAAGACGGGATCGTCGTCCTCCGGCTCTGCATCCGCGATCTTAAGGTCACGGGTAGAGGCCATGCGGAACAGCATCGCAGAGAACTGGTGGACGTCCTCTGGAGCTGAATCTGGGATCGGCTCCCCGAATCCCAGCGGAGGAGACTCCTGGGAGGCCGCCTCAGACACCTCCGACTCCGCGCTCGAGTCGTACGACTCCGAGCTCGGTGAGTCCTCTCGCCGCTCGCTTTCCGGCTCCTTCACAGTCGTCGCGGGTGCTGCCTTCTTGGGCTTCTCTGCAGCCGGAACGGTGGTAGTGGCAGCATCACGCTTGGGCTGGCTGACCACAGACTTCACCTTTCTAGTGGTGACCGGCGTAGTCTGACAGGCTGATGTGGTCTTAGCCTGCTCAGTCACCACCGACTCCGTAGGGCGCGTCGCCGTAGCCGTAACCCTAGGAGTTGGCGATACCGCTCGATATCGAGGCGAAGGCTCCCTCGCCCTATGGTATCGAGGCGAGGGAGAGCGGCTGAAGGAGCGGCGGTCCGACAGCGAACGGCTTCGGTGCCGACGGTACCGAGCGTCTTCCCCTCGAGGCGAGCGTGATTCGCGCTGTCTCCGAGGTGACCGGGACCTCCGGAAGGTCTCCCAGCGTCTCGGGTCACGATGGTACCGATCCCGGTACGATGGAGAATGTGACCGGTAAGAGGCCGGGCGCTCTCTCCACTCAGACTCCCTCGCGTACCTGGCCACGTAGGACGCTGAGGTGTATCTGGAGGCAGACGAGCGAGGTTGTTTCTCTCTAGTCTCCCTAGGAGGCGGCGAGGCCACCGGACGCTCCGAAGAGCGGAACCGGGACCTGAACAAGGTCGAACGCCGCTCCGGAGAAGCAGAGGGCTCTCTCTGCTGCAGGTCGGCCGACCTGCGATGGCTGGAAAGGCGGTGGTGCTCCTCCACCAGGGTTGGAGGGTCTACCACAGGCGAGTCCGGGCGCTGTTGGGGAACGTCCTCGATCTCATCGTCCGAGAGATCGACGGACTCGCCTCGCCCTTTGGAAGGCTGCAGAGTTGGAGGAGTGGGAGGTTGAACGTCCCCAGCCGGGGAGCGTTTCTTCTCCTTCTTCTTCTCCTTGCCCTTGTCTCCGTCCGGAGCAGGGCGCTTTTTAGCAGGCGTCTCCTTCACGGCAGCCTCAGCCTTCCTCGCCGTCGAGGATCCTTTCGCTGACTTGGCAGCCGCCGACAGCTTCGGGATCCTCGGTAACGCCGAGATCGGCGTTCTCGCCAGTACCGAGCCCTATACCGACGAGGCGGACGGAACGGCAGCCGCCGATACCGTTGATGGCGCGGTGGTCTTCTTTTCGGCCATCTTGGAAACGGAGGTCTCGTCGATCGCCCACAAAGACTGCTCCCAACAATACGATTTAAGTCTTGCGGACCTGTTGCGGAGAGTCTGGGGAGTAAAATCCCTGCAAATTGGGCAAGTCCGAGTGTTGTGGGACTCACCCAAGCAGAAGAGACACTCCTTATGGCCGTCGTTGAGGGCAACTTTGCGCCCGCAGGACACGCACTTTTTGAAGAGCGCGGACATAAGATGAAACGCCAATTGGAAAAATCCAAAAATCACCAAAAACCAAATGGGAAGTCCGAAGGAGAGGTCAGAAACAATCCAAAAATCCGAAAAACCGTGAAATCAGTAAGCCAAGCACAAAAGCAGAGGAACAAACCGAAGAACCTTCCGTACGCGACGGCGGACGAGAAAGAACTGAGGAGAGACCGTTGCTCGGCGGGAGGAGCATGCGCAGTACCGGCGTGGGGGAGGGGTTCCCGCCAAGCGAACAAGCTCTAGAAGTTTCCGAACGCTACCGCGCAGGCGCTAAAGCTCCTAGTGTATGAAGGCACAGAGACCACGAAGAAGAATTTAGATTCCATGTTGATTTACAGCCATGCGTTGAACCATATATAATAGCTGGACAAGAGAGCCCCTGTTCATACAGGAAAAACAACTGATTATGCAAATGATATAGACACCCTGGAGATCAGTGAAATGCTTTGTGTGGGTACATTAACAACAGATGATTCAAAAAGATAAATCACATAATTTTCTTCTGTGACAGAGAAAAGATCAGCCTCCAGGTGAATGACTTATTAAAGAACTTTTAAACAAAGTAGATGGTGTTCAGTGACAGATCATTACTTTGACTTACTTGCTGAAGAAAAGTTGGAATTTGTTGTCTCATTTGCTCTTGAAGCTGAGGATTCCCAGCAAACAAAGGATTATTAAGCATTATCTGCCACAAAATAAGCATACGCTTTGTCACTACAGAGCTGCAGAAGAATTCCAGTGAGGCTTAATAACTATTAGAAAAATAACTGGACGGCACACCATCTTCACGCATTTCCAGAAAACCCAACATCGAAATCGAAATCCAGACCAAACTGCATGCAATGTCACTGACATGGTTTGATATGGCACACATATTTCTAACTATCTAAATTACCATTATGGGGAGGGAGAAGTGACAAGTTAGAGTAATGTGTACAGGTAGTGGCATTAACCCTTTTCCTTTGCTGGTCTAGATCAAAAAAATCTCCCTATGACCCCATGCCTGCTATTTACAACAGAAGCTCCAGATTCCATAACAGATAAAGCATTCAGGGCAGATTCCAACAGAAACCACAAGAGGACCAAAGGAAGGCCCCTCCCCTACACCATCCTGAAGTGTTTTTGCTTCCTCTCTAGGCTGAAAATTTAGGTTTAGAAAAATCAAATGAAAATCACCTGAATAATATCATGTCTATTTCAACACATTATAATCTTTTTATGCAAATATTACTGTCACAAATGTCTTTTCAGCCACAAAACAGAAAAGATTTAAACATCTACTCATGGCTGTGTTTAAAAAAGGGCATGTTGACCACTGCCGTGGTTATTAGTGCAACTGACATTCCTAGCTACTTACTGGCTATCGAATTCATCCTCATCCTCCTCTAGAAGTGAGGAGCTGTTTGAACAAGCAATTTTCTTTTCTCACAAAACAAAGATAATCTGTCACCAAGATTGTGACCCTTCTCCCTCCCTGTGTGTGGATCTCTGGGAAATTTTTAACTAGCTTCTCAATCATATAAAAATTACTGTACCTGCAAACATTACAAACATACAAATACCTATCATTTTATTTGCATTGAGCAATCATGAATTTATGACAGGCTGTGAGGCTGGGATGTCACCATGTGATACTGGAGATGTAGATTCCAGCCTGTTATGATGTATATTCCAGCCTGTTATTAATTTTAGCTGTTAATTAATCTTTGCTGCCACCACCCACTGAATTCTGGACATTTGGACAGTACAGTGGAACTCTGTCCATTACATTTCAATCCCTAAGCTTAAGGATCTCCCTTTTTCCCCAGTCTATCTAGCGTTGGTGTGGGAAGGAGAGAAACAGGGTTCTTACAGAAAGTATTTATTCAAGGCATGCAAATGAACAAGACAATACACACATGGGAGGCTCCCCCCTCCCAGGCACGCTTAGTTACAAGTAGTTACAAAAAAGAACAGATATGAAAGCACAGATACATTCTTTAGATCAGCCAGCTCCAAAATAACAGAAAGGTCCCTAACGCGGCTAGATAATTAGTTTTAGTACTCTCAGATGTTCATAGCTTAGATGTTCTACAAGGAAGGTGCCAGGCAGCGAGGCCTACGGCCTGCAGCCTGCTACTGGCAGTTCCTTTGTTGTTTCTTTGTTGTCCCTTTGTTCTCTCTCTGCCACATGGCCTTCCAAGAAGTTTTATAACTTCTCCTTGGAAGTATCTCGAAGCATCCTGAAGATGCTCACCTCTTACCTTTTGATTGGTCAGTGCTGACCCACATGACCTATGATGCTGACCGACACTAAAATGTAATCTAATCCCAACACCTTATTAACCCTTGGTTTACCTGAAGAGGGAAGTGTCCCCCTTTAGCTAAGTCTAGATAATGGGAAGCCCCATTATCACACAGGCATTTAAAGTACTCATTAAAATCCTGATGATTTATTGTGGAGTTCAGCCTTAGCCATATATCTTTGAAAACAGAGCAGCAAGTAGCTAAAGCAAGCTACAATATTGCTGCAGATAAAGAGCTTCGTAAGGAACTTTTCTAAACGGACATTAATACACTCTTTAAAAAGCAAGCAGAGAATAACTGGAATTGTTGGAAAAGGCAACAGGTGGGAACAGGACTAAAAATTAACCAAAAATGAAAGCAAGAGAATAAAAGAGGTCAGTTTAATTGTACTTTGTACAATTAAAAAAAAGACAAAGATGCCTTGACTTTATCAGGTGTTCAAAGGAGCAGTATGTTATTCCAATTCAGGATGTATTTCAGGACTCACCTGCGCAGCAAGATCAGGGTTCTGGCTCAATGACTGCATCATGCTTCTCATATAGGGGGCAGACAACATGTTCTGCATCAGCTGTGGGTTTTCTGTTATCTGCTGCAACAAGCTTTGCATTCCAGGTGTGTGGAACATACCAGCTTTAAAGAGGAAGAGTAAATTGTCAGCAATTCAAAGACATTGCATCACATTTCATGAATTAATACCATATCACTATCAATAAAAAAGGACATATGCAATTCAAGAACAAAAGGAAAACAAATCACAACAACTGTGGTGGCTTTAATGGATAACAGCTGTACACCTTGAAAAATGTATTTAATTTGCAAATTCAAACTAGTTCAAGTCCAAAGTGAAAATGAAATTAAATAATAACTGTTCCCTTTAAGGTCATCTCTGTATAGTGAACTTACCTCCTAGACCAAGTCCCAGATTTGGCACTGTCGAGCTCTGCCCTGTGCTTCCAGTGCTGCTGCTTCCAACACTGGTGCCTCCCCCACTGTCTCCACTGTTGCTTCCACTGCCTGGGGAGCTCTGTGTGTTGGACTGAGGAGCCCAAGGATTTGGTAGAGGGTCTCTGTTTTCTGTGCGCGATGGCTGGCTGTCCCCACCTGATGATGAATTGCTCACTAATGAAGCAAATGGATTGCCTCCGAACTATAGAAGAAAAGTGTTCATCAATAAACAACAGCCTTCTTATTCGTGAGGGTTAGAGGAGTCACTAACAGGTACTTTGCTTTGTCATCACCCTGAAAAGAGTTCCCACGAACTAGCTCACCACCAAAATTCTGCAGTGCTGACAGTCAAGATTAAGATTCCAAATGACAATTGTGGTGAAGAGTGTTTTCTCCTTTTGCTCAGACTCCTAACTAGTGAGAGTTATATTTTTGACTCTCATTATGGTTTCTCTTTTGCCAAGGGTGGTTTAAGTGAAGTGCCCATCATTGTACCATCTAAAAAAATACTTGAGTAGAAAAGCACAAATCTATAACTAAAATATTAAGCAAGAGGCCTCATCATTTTTAGAGAAATCAAGTGAACATATTTTTAAAGTACCAAGTTAAACACAACAAAGGTGATTGCATCATGGAAAAAACTTAACAGTCAAACTGAACATTTATGACTTTTTTCTCTCAGGACCAATATAGGTCTGATGCTGAAAATACCAAAGCTGTGACCATGCAGTATACCAGGTTCAAGTTGGAACAATCAACTGTGCCAGGATGCTAACACAACATATAGTTTTTCAGACACTGACACAAGTGTACCAAAATGTTACCAGGAGAGGAGAAAACTCTCAGTACAAGGTTACTGCTTTTGGAAGTAGCTCAACATTAAATGTACTGCACAATTTGTGCCTTTTAAAATGGAAGGTATTAAAAAACAGAAAGATATACCCTTACTATTTTTTTTCCCTGAAGTACATGTTTTACCTCAATTTAAACACTTTTTCAGGACTGCCAAAAACAAGACTCACCTGCTCTTGCGCCGCATTCAGCATTGGTTCCTGTATATCAGTGTACATGCGTCGCAAAGCATTGTAACCACCAGGTATGCTTTCAAGGTTGCTCAAGGCACGATCTTGGTTTCTCATCATTTCTTGCATCATTGCAGGATTTCTAGCAAGTTCTAAAGTCTGAGAAGTTAAGAAATTCTTACTCAGAGTACAGCTCTCTTGAAAGTGTTAAGACTTGAATCCAGTCAACTATGTTAGGTATGTGCAAGTCATGCAAACACAGAATGGATTTATTTTGGGGAACTTTTGTGTTGCACCTGCCCCTATATCAAAGAGTTTTTAACAGCTTCTCTGTTAGAAAAGCATTGCCTCATGCAGAGTTGCTCACTGAGGGAAAGACAGCACTGAACTTTCTGCATTACTTACTTACTTTGGATCCTTGCTACTCTGTACTTTACATTACCAGAGGGAAGAACTGAATTCACTGATCGGGATGAAAAAGAATAGAAACATGATGGAGGCAATTTCTCTCTATAGCAACAAACATAGTAGCTATATTTAAACAACTGTTCCATGGACAACAGCACTATGGCCACATACTCTTTTCTTAGTTGTAGTAAGCCACAATTCCTTACTACACATGGACAGGGAAGACCCATTTAACGCTGGCTAATACACCAGGAAAATAAAGCAATAAAGATGGAAGAGAGAAAAGAGTGTGGCCACCATAGCACTTGCCCACTATTTCAGAAACAGTGATACCTGAGACAACCACCTGAATGCCGTCAATACAATGACTGATGATGCATGTGAACATGTGCAGAAAAAAACAGTTCAATGACAAAGCACATGCTCTGATGCAGCATTTTCAAACTCAATGCATGGTATCTCGTTACAAAATCTCAGACACCACATATGGAAAAGGTCTCCACTTGAGAACTTGGGAGAATCGCTGGAGCTGATAATATTGGAAAAAGGAAATCAGTGGCTTGACTTAATACAGGACTGCTTCACATGTTCATACATCCAAATAGCAAAAACAAGGTAAGTAACTGTTCAATGAATGAAACATGCAGCAGATTTTTTTAACAATATGTCTAGATGTTTGCTTAGAGAATGCAGAAATGACACTTTTTTGAATTATTAACTCACCTGTCTCATTATATCTGGATTATTAAGCATATGACTGATCTCTGGATTTCGTTGTATCAACTGCTGCATCTGAGGATTAGCCATAATTAACTGTCTCATTAGATCTGGATTTGAAAGCATACTTTGGACGAAGGGATTCTCCATAATCTGAACCATCATCTCTGGATTAGACATGAGCTGTCTCTGCATTTGACTCTGTAATTCTGAGAAGTTTGAGGTATTCAGGCCAAGGCTACTCAAACTTGCAAGTCCTCCAAGGCCACCTGTAGGGAACAATGAGAAAAAGATTACCATTTCTAGCATGCTTCCAGGTCAATTTCCATTTGTGTGGGTTTTTTTGTTTTGTTTTTTTAAGTGCAAGGCAATCAATTACAATCATTCCTCCTCATTCACCAAGGTCTAGGGGCATAGGACCCCTGAGAAAGTGAAAAAACCGTGAATAATTCTAGGCCCTCCCAAACCACATTTAACACTCAAAGAAGTATGATCACCATATTCAACCCACCGTGGATTCCTTTGAGGCATCAGGGTTCCTTCATAAGGCAGAAGTAGGTGGCTGGTAGGGCTTTCTGCCACCTCCACTGCTGCCCCACACACTTTTTAATAGGGACTTGCAAGCCTCATTTGCAGTTTCTCAGTCTCATGAGGCTTGCAGTCCCTATTAAAAATGGCATAGGGGGGCAACAGAGGCAACAGCAAATAATCCGTGAATAATCAAATCCGCAAAAGTGAAATTTGCAAATGTGGAGGGCTGACTGTACAGTAGCCCCTCCATGTTTGCAGGTGACAGGTGCAGAGAGCCTCCGTGAAAGTAAAAAAAAAACCACCCACAATTCCACCCAGTGAGCACTCTCTCTTCCCTGGGCCCCCTGCCCAGGAGAGCACCAGGGATAAGATTGCTCTCCCCACATCCTTCCCCCACCTGTCCCAGCGATGGTGCCAGTGGCGGGCAGGGAGCAGAGCTGGGAGAGTGAGATCACGCTCCCCACATCCTTCTCTCACCCACCCAGGGCAGGATCGTACAGGCAGCAGGCCAGAGAAGGGTGGAGAGAATGAGATCATGCTCCCCTAATTCTTTTCCCCCGCCCCCCAGGCAGGATTGTGCCAGCAGCAGGCTGGAGAAGAGCGGTGAGTGTGAGACTGTGCTCCTCCCGTTCTTCTCTCACCTGCCCCAGGCATGATCCCACTGGCCGAGTGGGAGTGCGAAATCGCACTCCCCACATCCTTCTCCTACCTGCCCCAGGCAGGACTGTGCCAGCTGCAGTCTGGAGAAGATCAGGGAGAGCAAGACCACTTTCCCTCTGTTCTTCTCCCACCTGCCCCGGGCAGGACTGTGCTGGCAGCCAGCCAGAGAAGAGCAGGGAGATCAAAATTGCGTTCCCTCTGTCCTTCTTCCACCAGCCCCAGGCAGGATCGCGCCCACGACGGGACAGAGAAGAGCGGGGGGAACAAGATCGCACTCCCTGCATCCTTCTCCCATCCACCCCCGGTAGGATTGCGCTAGTGGTGGACTGGAGAGGAATGGGGAGAATGAGATCATGGAGAGCAGAAAGTGTGAGACTGCCCTCCCCACTTCCCTCTGCCACCTGCCCCTGGCACGATGGAGCCTTCAGCTGCATGGAAGGGGAGCTGGGCAGAGGAGATGCCCCCTTCACTTCAATCTCCCAGCAGCTGCAGTGCCATAGATGGCGGGAGACACAAAGGGGACAAAATCTTCTCTCTGCATTAGAGAAGGGGAAGGGGGGGGGAAGGCAAGCCACCAGCAAATAATCAAATCCGTGAGTCTCAAACCCGCGAATGTGGAGGGAGAACTGTATATTCAAATTTCTTCATATTATAACCATTTTTCACATCAAGACTTTAAAATATGTCACTCTCCTCAGATTCAAGTGATATCCAATAGTTTAGAACACAATCTGCCACTCTAATGTGCTGAAGACATTGACCAGGAGACTAACAACAGTGTGACCATCCTCTCAATATTTTAGTAATACTCTGCCCCTACATATTTTATTCACAAGAACAGTTTTACCAGAACTAACTCAAAGATAAGTAGAGGGAAAGAATTAAATAATGAAGTTCCCTTTTTTATTATAGCAGATGACACTAAAATTTAGGAAGCTTCATCTGAAGACACATGATATAGCAACTTCGTGGATGCTTTCAGTAACAGTTTGTTAAACTATGTCTCATTAGATTAACACAAACATGGTGTTTGCACATTTTTTTTTCTCTTGTAATGTAATTCAATCCAATATGGCTTTCCTAAACTACAGGTTCCTGTTAAATCTCAACCTGTGGTTTATTCTTAGTTTATATACTATGACAAACTCACAGCATATTTTGGTTCGTTAAAAAAAAAAAAAAGGGAAGAAGTCAGTATTTAGGGATGCCAATACAACAGGCAATTGTAGTTTAATAAATCAAGGTAGAAGAGCGGATGTTGGATATGCAAGAGAAAAGTCAGATAAAGATAGAGCCAAGAATAAAATTATCATTGTCTGATAAATCACAACTTATTACAGGAGTGAGGAAAGTCTGACCTCTAGAAGACAGAAGGAAATTTTAAAGTAATATAATCTATAAGAATGTATGGTGAGACACAACCATTAGTCCCAACCAAGACAGACCCACGCAATCAATGGAAATGTGTTATAACTTTTGAAAAAAACCTTACAGATTATTTAGGATTTGGTGGACCTTATTCTAGTTGCAATAGCGTCTTAAACATTATACACTTGGCCCTCTATATTCACTAGGGTTAGGGACACAGGACCCTCACAAAAGTGAAAAAATCGCCAATAACAAAATTTGTGTGTCTGTGGGAAGGGGGCTGAGGCACAGGTGGAGAAAGTGGGCACCCAGGGTCTAAACCAGGTCAGGGATAGGAGATGGTTGGCATGGTGGTCCTGTACTTCCTTTCTCTTGCCCATCTCCTTCCTTGGGTGTGTGTGGGACATGGGTACAGGGGTTGTGGTGCTGAGAATTTGGGCAGAGATCCATCATTAGCTGACCAGGAAGAGACTGGTAGAGAAACAGGAGGACCAGAGGTGGGTCTATGTGGCTTGTGGCTTGATTGGAGCCACCAAGAGGGAAGGTTCCCCCAAAAGAAGCACCTGAGGTGGGAGGCAGGGGGTTGGAGAAACTCGCAAATAATCAAATCTGTGAATGTCAAACCGGCAAATGTGGAGGGCTGACTGTACACAGAATTTTTGTACATTAGACCTTCTGTATTTTACAGCTCTTTCCACAAGAGGCTGCGTACCAGGGCTGTGCATAGTTCTACAAATCCACTGCAACAAGTCAGGAAACTCCAGAATTTTTTTCTACAGTCCAATCCAAGCTGCAGCTCTCAGTACAGTCCCCAACGTCAATTTGTATGCAAAAATATTTTTTGCTCACTTTAAAAACATGTTCAAGCCCTTTTGATTGAGGATTTGCAATCCGTGTCTGCTCAAGGCTCAAAAACTGACAAGACTTCCAAGTCTTGAAGCAGACCTCCCTTCCTCTTTTTAAGCTCCTGCTTAATGGCTACCTGTTCTTCTTCATTCAATCCCCTTTTAAAACTATTCACTCCAAAGGTCTCAAAATATTTTAAATTGGGTGAAGCTAAACTTCAGTTTTGCACCCTCCTATATTACTGGCATTTGAGAACTGAGAATGTAGGTTCTTTTCCACAGCACTATGCACACACTGAGGGCTCAGCAAAAATGTTCTTAAATTAGAGAATGTATACCAAGCATGGAATGTTATGTCTGGTTTCAGAATATGAACTCTGAGATACCTGCACTAATAACCAAAAATAGCTTGATCAATGCTAGTTTTATCCTAAAACATATTTAGAAATTACTTATTACTGAGATTTTCACATTTTAATTTCTCCCTTTCTTCTTCCAACAAGATGGCACTCCCTGTCGTTAGCTTGCCTTTATTCTGGGGCAAATTCAGTTTAATGTATGCTGTACCCCCATGTACATTTTACACAACCTGCATTTGTGAAGCCAACATTACCTCTATTCAGGTATGCTAAATAAGCACAAGAAAAGAGGGAAGGTATTAGCCCTACTACCTCTTCTACACGAAACTGCACCTTTCTGGAAAAGAGAACCTCTCATATCCATACAGGTCTCCACACAATATGGAACCTTATAGAATCAAGGATGTAAACAATGTGGAGAGTCTATGTGTACAAGAGATTCTCTTCTTCAGACTGTTGCAGATGACAGAAAGGCTGACACGGGGGTGAGGCTAATATATTCCCTTTCCTTGTGCTCTAAGGATGCCTGTATAAGGTTACTGAGTATGCAGTACCATCAAACTAAATCAAAGCTCAGTCAGGAAATATCATTCCCTAAAAGAGCAGTGATGCGTGGTACATCTCCACAGTTTCTTACTGTGTAACATAAAATGAAGCTGTGTTCAATCTCATATCTACAAACCAGAAAGAAACAATGTTTTTTTTGTAAAATATGCAAACAGGTTCTGTATTATATACAGGATTCAACCTTCTGAACTATATTATGAAAAACAGTGCTCTTATTCCAAAGAAACTTACCCAAGCCAAAAGGGCTGGTGTTTGTTGAATTTGTAGAGGTACTACTTGTAGATGTTGTTGTGGTAGCAGTACTCCCTGCAGTGTTTGGTTGCTGAGCAGAATTATCATGTGATCTATTAAAAAACAGGAACACTCATAAAGATGCAGAAGAGAAAGGCAATTTACAAACAATTAGCTTTTGGAGATACACATCCAAAATTCTTAGACTATGGTTGCTCCCCTCAGTAGCTTCTATTTTTATCAGTTAGGCATCATCTTCTACAGCTACTTACACTTGCCACAAAAATGAAGATGAAATCAAGAGCACCAGGAATGTACTTGTATTGTAACTGGACAGGCTACCTGCCATGCAGGAGGGGAGACTCAAGTGTCAATAGTATAAGGCTGAACAAATGTTTACACATATTCACATTGTCACCTGACACTTTCACAAACTAGTTAAAAATTGTCAATCAATTTTAAAGTTATTCACGTCAATAGTTCCAATATTCATGCTTTGTTATTGCCTTGCTCAATTTTTCCCCTTCAATTTAATGTGATTTGGATATAAAAAAAGAAATTTAATTTAACCTTCCAAATTTCAGCATATAGCAAAAACATGATGTGAAGGCTACATTGGCCAAAGGAAATGTAGGTCAACTCAACTATTACCATGCTTTTTTCAATGTGCTAGTGACTGCATACTGATTTAATACACTACTCAGTTACATTAAATTTCTTGATTTTCTTGTTCTAATACAATTTTCATATGTAACACTTTTTAAGATCAGAAAGAATAAATTATTTTTCTAATGTGATGTACCAAGATAATGCTATAATATAGCACTATATTACAGTATAGTGTACTACACAACTGCCATACTCTAAACCTAATATCCATGTATTATTCCACAAAAGAGTATTGCAAATGCTAGAACTGTCATAACATGATGCAATAGCAGGAAAATATTGCCATCTTCCCACCCTACTTAGAATGCTATTCTTCTCAACCCACTTAGATTCTTTCCATTTGATTTTATTATGGATGAAAACTCCATAAAGCTCAGATGGTTTTTTAAAACAGCAGAAACAAAGAGATTTTTCCAGCAATATTATATCCAACATGAAGACAGTCTGGTTTACTTCTCTTTCCTAGATTTTAATGAACTTACAAGATAGTGTACTTTGCAGCAATTCTGTTGAGCAGTAACCTTTTGAACTATAGTCAAATAATTCACTGTGTGGATGATTATGATTCTCAAGATCAACTGTGTTAGTTCAATATCCAACTTCTAAACATTTAATAATTTGCTTGACTGGTTTTTACAAATGCATTTACACAACATTTGCTTTAGATTTAAATGTCATTCTAACAAACAGACCCTTTATGCAAAAGCATTTATGGCAAAAGAGCATAAATGTTTTCTTCAAAGATAAGTCTAAGTTCTCTGACAATACATATTATTAAGACAGGAAAGACATGGAAAACTTGTATCTTGTTTATGTTGTCACAGGCTCACTTCTGACAATGTAATCCACATTTTAAATTATTCACTTTGTTGAAACAATTCTGTTTGACCAAGACTGCCACAGATGGAAATAATCATGCATAACAAACAGGTGATCATACCAGCCAGCCTACCTATTTTGTGTTTTGATGACAAGGTGAACAGTAAGTCCGTCATGGATCCCATGCTGAGTCAATGTATCTTGATCTTTCAAAATTTTTCCAGCAAATATCAATACAAGCTGGTCAGTATGAGCCTTAAAACGCTTGGAGATTTCTTCCTTAAACTAAAAGAAAATTTGTAAATTTTATTTATGCAGTTAATGTGCTAATTTCTAAATACGATAAATGTACGATAAAAGATATCATAATGCATATTTTATTTTAAGCACAAACTCCTAGAAATAACTCATCTAAAACTAACCAGCTGTTAAGAACAGATTTAATAGACATATCAGAAACACTGAGATTCAGGGATCTTACTCTGGTTTCTTCACACTCACGACTTCTAATAGTGCGAAGGAAAGCTGCATTAAGACATTTTTAAAATTAGATTAAAATCCTCACATACTTCTTAAAAAACATACATTGTCTCACCTTCAACTACCAAATACTTTTACAGCAGACACTCATTTATACAATCTTTATATCACACAGTTAATAAAGGGGACTATAGCTTCAGAGGGCAATCCACTCATCTGTAAACTAAAAAGCCCCCACAGTCTATATAACTTATATCTTTATAGTTAGGACAGAATCAGTGAAAACAATGATCAACTGGCATGAACATCTTTGCACAACTACTATGTAGCATTTTCTAAGAATCTGTGCCTGAAACTGAAAACTAAGCTTTACGCCATCAACACAAGACCAGGTGCATTCCTAGGCAGTAGACTTCAGGGACAGGCATTAGACCAAGTCCTTAGACTTATGAGATAGTTGATACTTACCAGAATGTGCTTTCAGTACCTGTGAGGAGAGAACAGGGAACTCAAGCAGACGACACTGCTTAATGTGGCCATGTACACCCAAAATACAGAACACTTCCCAGTAATGCTACCCATTGTAAGGTCACACTAGATGCATAGCGGGCCTGCTAAGTGCTTAGCATCCTTCATCACATACTGAAGTGTGTAAAAGCATCTTAAGAGTTCACTGACACAACAGTTGCCTCTACAGGGATTTACTATAGAATAGCCACACTGTGTTCACTCCCTCTGCTTATGGTAATTACATGACATCAAACTGTGGTTCTCTTATACTTTTCCTGTGCTTAGTCCTTTTTCCCCAAATATCAAATAATCCAAGATATGTAGTAAGAGTGCTCAGTGCTGCAGTCTCTGCACTTGTACAACAGCTTAGCTCTACTGTCCCGTCTTTGTTAAAGAGGTATGGAGACACGTTAGGCAGGTGTAGATATCATCACACATTTCCTTCAGCACACCCTTATTATCTTTCTCAGCCATTCCATTTCATCAACAGGCTTTTGCCAGCATATTTTCTATACAAGTTACTGACACAGTAATGCATGAGAACTTAAATGAAAATGCATTTGAAGCACATTTCAGAACCTTATTTATCAAACCATGCTGCTTTTTCTAGTCTTTCTAGTTGGTTTCTTTTCAGCAAGAAACAGTGTTAAGGTTGAAAACACTTTTTAAGTTTCTGAAACAGTTATATAGGTGCTGTAATGAAAATCAAAGTTTTGATTTTAAAAATGGCTCTCTAAAGTGAAATGTTCATTTTCTGGTCACACTGCTGTATTATATCCAACAGCACAGTTGGAAAGTAATGAAAAATCAACTCTAGTTCTATGACATAGTTCTATCAATAACAGAGTAGTTCTTGGCATTATCAGTCTGGAAGTATGCTGTGTGCCAAAGAAATTAGCAATAAGTATAAAAGCTATCAACTATTTAGCTGCTAAGCAAATGGTCAAAAGTACTGTTGGTCAAAATATTTGATTTTACAGAGCAGAGTAAATAAAAAGAACATTAAAATTTAACTCTGTTTCAAGTGCATTTTTTATTAGGCCCTTACTTCATCATTATATCATGCATTAACCCAACAGAACTGTGTTGTTCAGTGCCGACCTTGCATAAGCAGCTGTGACCTGAGCAAACCAACTGCTAACTGAAACCCTCCTTTAAGTCTTATCCTTTCTTCAGCTCTCCTCAATTAGCACACATTCAACCTTTTAAAGCACTGCAATCTTCCCCATTCTATTCTGGGGGTGGGCAGGAGCTTTTTAAAAATGCATCCTGCTCAACAACTGATACTGGAGTCACAAGTGCAACACTGGTGACGGGATCTGATCAATGTGGACACTGCCCAATATGGATTGTGTCAAAGGAGCTGGCTCATATATGTGGGCTCCTCTGCAGAACGAGCCCTTTTTCATTTTAGGAGTGGGTTGTCTTCCTCAGAAAGGATGATGTCTGTGTTCTGCAAACACTTCCTGTCCACAAGGGCTGATGGTTTCCATTTGCTGTGGGTGTATTAGAACTTAGCTGGGCATCAGCTGTCTGCCCTGCTATACCATTGTTGTCCTTTCCACTAAGCTTCTCTGGCTGGCAAGAAAGACTAGTGCTGCTTTCTCAAGTATAAGAGCAGACTACTGGTAGTATAGTGCCCTCTTCCCTATGCTCAGTTCTTCCCTGCAAAAGTAAACAAACAGCATAGTTGGATAGGCTGCAACCTCCATATAGTGCCATACAGTGCTCTGGTTCTTCTGCAGCAACCTAGAATCACTGCCTAAATTCTCATCCTTAACCATAGGGCTACAGAGGGACATCAGAAGCAGCCTGGTGCCTTCCCTCTTTCCTCCCAGAACTCACAACAGAAATGTTGCTGCCTCCTCCAGGGGAGCTACCTGTCATCCTACTCCTCTGTAGGAAATCCATCACACCACATGGCTCATACAAGTGTCAGGTAAGACATCCTTTCCAACACTGGAGAAGCCAAAAAGACCATGCTCCCACTATAAGAAGAACCACACAGATTGAGAGTGGATTGACTTCCACTAGCTCCAGCCTCAGAAGTGAGGTGAAATTGAGCCACTTTGATCAAAAGCAATGCAGCCAATGAGAGTGGATGCTTAATAGAAGGGGGGCAGCTGGGGACGGCCTGTGCCAGGAATTTTGCCTCCAGCTTTGCCCAAGGGCACCATATGCTTTGCTCTACCAATTTCAGTCCAGGTGGGTATTGTGTAGCCTTCCAGATGTCCCCAGACAATAATTCTTTAAATCGTTCCCCATTTGCTATGCCATCTAGGGCTTCTGGCAGGAGCAGTACAACACTGAGAAGGCCACAAACTGTCCCTCTCTCTGAGGAAGGATAAAAGTGCAAATGAATGGAAAGAAAATAAATGATTTTCAAGACTCGGAAATAAGACAATAGGGGGAATAAGGAATTGTAACAGATTAAGTACACAAGTCCAAAGGAACTCCTGCCTCACTCTACCAAAGCTCTTCAAATAATTCTCTCTCACCTGAGCAGTAGTAACAAAGAGCAGAGAAAAGACCACAGCTAAGCAGTTGGTAATCCGCTCTGGATTCAGTCAGAATTTCAAAGATACTATCCAAGGTGCTGAACCTATTATAGGATATGGAACTGCACTTTGGATAGCTCCTTATAAAATGCAGACCAAAACCAAGAGCAAATTCACTGTCCCATAAATAGGGGAGCCACCAGGACCCCACTCACAAGGAAGTAAAACATATAAGAGTCAAGATTCTCCTTCAAAATGTCACTAGAAACCTTCAGTAAATCATTTATTGTGATCACAAGACAGACCTGTTAGTCACTCGTTCCTACTATTTTGAACATACACATAACAGTTTTGAGAAATGTAGCTTTTTTTTAAATATATAGATCTACTGGCCCAGTTTGGATGACATGATAACCAAAGGATTTAGGGGAATCCTAGCTTATCAGTTACAAGCAGCATGCTACTGCACTCTGCCCAGTCATCTCATTTGCATCATGAGGGATTCAACAAACCACAAACCTTTTCTTACCACGTCATCCAAATACAGGTGAGGTATCCTCTCCCAATGTTTTTTCCCCAGTAAACCAGAGAAAGAACCCAGTGTTCACAATTATGTTTCATTCTTGATTTGCTGAGGTAGAAGGAAACCAGAGAGGGAATTCCTTCTATGTTTGGATGACACGGTTAAAAAAAAAAGGAGTGAATCTATATGGTTTGTTCAATTACTTCTCCTACAAGAAAGAGAGGCTAGACACTGCATCAGCCACTGTTCATGATCAGTAAGAACAGTCATCCATACTGGCCCACTGTCTGCTTTTCAGTAGGCCTCAAAAGCACCAAACTGTTCCCAAAATTTGAGTGAAGCCCAGATTTAGTATTGGTAGAGTTAATTTTACTTTACCACAGAGATTAAACAATTTCTCTGAAGTGATCCCAACACTTCAAATCAGCCGAATTTGATGTACATCCCTACATTTTGAAATTTGCCTCAAAAACAAACAAAAAACCAATAGTGAATAGCCCTGATTAAGAACTAGTAACAAATTCCATACAACTATTCCCAATTAGAAATTCAGGTGCTATGCTAACTAAAGTTTGGGAAGTCTTCAAAGGCATGTACATCTGTGACATAATATGTTTCTTGACAGATGTGAACATAGTTCTTTGTACATACTCTGAATGTACTTTCTTTGAACTGAGCTCTGCTGCCTGAAGTATAGTCATCAGCTAACATAAAAACTCAAATTAGAAACAGATCAAGGATTCTTCTGAATATTGGGACATTTCACACTGTTCTCAAATATTTCTGGTACATTTACATGGACATTGTAACAATTGTACAAGTCAGAAGAAATGACAATTTTCCATGACAAAAAAGCTTAATATAAACCAGATAACTTCTAAAACTTTGTAAAAATCACCATTCCATGCAATGCTACAGTTAGAATTGATAACATCTATTGAAAAACATGACCATACTCCCAGTACCCATTCTCAGTGAAAATTACAGAGCTGGAAGAGACCACAAGGGCCATCAAGTACAACCCCTCGCCACGCAGGAATACACAATCAAAGCATTCCTGACAGTGGTCATGTTTAAAAACCTCCAAAGGAAGAGACTCTAGTATATTCCCAGGCAGTGTAGTCCACTGTCAAACTGGTTTTATTGTCAGGACATTCCTCCTGATGTTTAGGAAGAATCTCTTTTCTCTTTCTTTTTTTTTTTAAATTCTCCTAGAATATGGAAGTCAGTTTAAAGGAGACTTAAACTATTTAGTAAGCGTTGTCATTGAGATTTCTTTTCCCTTAATTTAATTACTTTGAACAATATGAACATTTTCCTAAACAAATACTTTTCCTCTAATCAGAATGTTGTTGTTTTTTTGTTTTGTTTTTTAAATTTGTTTCAACATAAGGAGAATCCAGCCTTGGGTATGACTTCAAGCACAGCAATGTATTCCAGTGCATCGTCTTATTGACTGTAAACAAAATCTGAAAAAATGGGATGTTCGGTTTAAAAATAATGTTGTTTACCTATATAAAGAAGACCTGGTTAAAATTAAGGTGTAGGGAGTTACAAAGAAGAACACGCATTCTATTTAATCAAGAGGACATAAAAGCAAAGAGATTTCAGAAAGACGGAACAGAAAATACAAAGAGGTTAGAAAGCGGTTTCATTTTCTCTTTGCCAGCTTTCTTAATGCTGTCCCACTGCTGTTAACTGAAAAGAGAATGTACTCTTAATGTTCTACTGCCAAAATGGTTTTTTTTTAAAAGTGTGATATTAACTAAGTTCAATACTTATCATAACAAAGTAAGACTTACAATCCAAACGTCACCTCATCAAATCTACTTATGAAAGCTTTCTAATGATTTTAAAGCAGCTTTGGTAGGCAGGTCATTGCACTTCAAATGGGATCAAGTTCAATGGAACAAACTTGCTCCTTGACCTGTTTAATACGTAACTCTGACATATGTTGACTTTACATGACTTGAATATTGAAAAGACTATCAGATTTTCAACAAATCAAACAGTTTTCATTGAAACTGTTCAAACATTTAATGATACACATTAATGTTAGAACCAGCCCTCAGTCTCTAATCCGAGATCCACAAACACAGTCACCAGCATAAACTATAAAACTTTCTGGTAACTATCTTTTCTTCGTTGTCTAACCCAAGATGGCTCACTCCTCCCTTCAAGTTCACCAGAACTGAAAATGTAAGACAGCATTCACTTCTAACTGTTTGGGGGGAAACAGACTCTGCTTATGCTGTCAATGCTCCTAAACATGCAGAACATTTTGGGAACAAGTTAACTCAGTCCTCACTTCAAGCCAGGCTCTGATCACTGGGAAGCAGTGAGACTATCACTGCTTTCAAGTATCTCCAAAACTGACTGGGATAGACCAGACCCTCCCTAGCAAATCTACAAATAAAAGAAGGCCTTGAGGGAAGGGAAAGTTGTCAGAAGTAACCACTAGTAATTGCTGGCTAAAAAGGAAAACTAAAAACTGTAGACCTTGTTTCTAATATTTATGGTGAGTTTCACTTTTAAACATGTTTATAACAAATGAGAACAACTTTACTATAGAAATGCTGTAGTCAAACTATAAAAAGACTAACCACTCAGTCATTCACTAAAATAACAAATGAAAGGAAATAATCCTCTGGAGTCGAACAGTCGCTTTCAAGTAACCAGGTAGAAAAGTTCTAGTTTTTGTCTTAGGTTCATGAGCTAGCCACTGATGTGCTGTGTATTACTAACATAGGTATAATGTAGACCTACTTGTTATGCTGAACTGTCTTTGGTTTTATGCAAGTACTCCTATTTTCACCTACCTATAATCTTTACAAGCAATAACAGGATTACCAAGTATTAAAATTATTTTATATGGTTGTTCAAACATAAATAATGTTTGAACTACAGAGCATGAAGAACAGCAGAGTCCTATCTTTTTTCCTGGTTTCTTAATAAAAGCAAGAAAGCTTGATTTATTTTACTTGGTTATTAAGATCACAACAGGAAACACAAAGATTTTACTTTGGTTCTAAACCAATTAGATGTCTGTTCTCCAAGAATATATGGATATTTGATTGAGATGAACAGAACTGCAAACCTCTTCTATCTCCTTTGAAATTAAATATGAGATAAATGTAGGGACAAACTACTCAATGCTATAAAAGATACTTACTTCAAGGGACTTTAGCACACTGGACTCTTGTCCACATTTAACTTGACCACTGAATGTCTGTATCAGAAGGAGGAGCCCATTACACACTACCCAGAAACTAACAACAACAAAAAGCTCCACCCAAATCAAGATGCAATGCTATTGCACCATGCAATCTGAGCAGAGACAAAGAACACTGCCCACATCTGCAATGTTACTAACTGCACTAGACAACAAGAAGTATGGATTTATTTGAGCTCTTGATTTTCCAAGTGCAGCAGCTGTTAGACCTTATGGTTATCAGGCTAAAATAAAGTGCTTCTACAGATTAGGAAAAGAAAACGTATCTATTTCTATGGGCAAGATTATACAATGACTTCACAGCTTGGGACTCAGGGTAACACCTGCATCAACCAGTCAAAAAACACAAATGTTTCCAGTTTCATTCCAGAGGGAGGACACAAGTAATGATAACAACAAGCTCAACCCCGATATATATAAAGTTATTTATTTATCTAAAAATTGGTGACTTGGCCCTTTCCGCACACATTAAGTAAAAACTATTAAAAATATGTCCTAAAGAGTTGTTGTTTTTTTCAGGTAAATTGACAGAGCAATGGCATAAAAACCTAACGAATCTTTAACTTTATGCAAGATGTACGTACTTACAATTGTGCACGGACTAACAACTCATTTTCATTGAAATTGCTCAAGTCCAAGAACTTCAAAGACAAAAAGTAACAAACAGGATTTATATAGTTCATAATGAACTGCTTGTCTTTCCAATTCTCATTTGCAGGTACATCCCCTCCAGGAAAAATAAAAGCTTAGTGCAGGAACAAAAGCACTGAACCAATGCAAACTGAGAAAGGTGTCCATTTAAACAACTGTTAAAAGCTTGATGATGATTTGACAACCAAGCAATAGTGAACAGAACGAAGCATTGGCTCCCACATTTTGAACATGCTTCATCTTAGGGCTAGTTCAACAGTCAGCACAATTTAAAAATTCATAAGGGCAGGAGCAGTACCCAGAACAGAAATGAAAAACCTGGGAGAACAGAATTATTACTCTGAAATATTTCTCAACATTTTACTGAAAACTCTGATTCACAGCTAAACTCTCTCATGATTTCCCACAAGCACTATATTCTGTTTCTTTTCTTCATGAACTTCCTCACTCTACACCTAATAATCAATGCCTATGCCACAAGTGATGGTGACTGGAAGGCAGACTTATACAATGGGGGGGGGCAGAGGAATGAAGCAAGCATGCTACTTCCAAGGAAACACAAGAAACCGGGTACATGCCAGTACACAGGAGGGAAAGTTTATCATAAGCTGGCTGCCATTATTATTGAGACCTGCAAGATCCATGCTTGCAAGAAAAACAGGAAGTGCAAAGAGATTATTAAAATGGATATAGTACTCATGATAATACGCTACAGCGTTTCAGGCAGAACAAGTTCTAACTCAGTTTAAAAAGCTATTATAAGCCTATACACCCTAAATGATTTAAATGTGAAAGCTTTATAATTTTAGATGCAAGGCATTCTACTTTATGGACAACAGTTTTAAAAAATCAAGGATCCAAACAGAAGCACTATGCAATTCTGTCCCTCTTACAAGGAATCCAATGTTAAGAGCAATAAAGGAAACTGAAACTCCCTACACTTTCTTTTAAAGATCTAGAAGATTTTACATGGCATGAACATCACATGACAACACTATGCAGTCTCTTAACAGTTTTTTAAAAAACACTAGCAAGAACAGAAATATCTCTGTTCTTATGAAGTGGCCTATTCCCAGAAATAACCAAACTGCAGTGTTTTTACTCAAATGAACTAGACAATCCCTAAATACTGGTGTCACCGCTATTAATCAAATATTTTAAATAGCAACAATTCATTGGAACACAAATTGCATGTTCCTGGTCTTCAGGCTACAGGAATCATAGATGCTGCAAAGAACTGTAGAAAAAAAGAATCCACAGCACTGAGGTACAAGTGCTGATGACTCGGCAGATACTACATTCAAGTGCAGTATATAAAGACACATAGATTTTAAAATAAAATACTGTACGCAGTGTATAGTACAGTGTATGTATAATATAGTAAGTATACCTTATGAGCTCATTCTAAGCACAAACCACTGGTGCTCCAAAATAAGAGATTACATTAATGCAACTGGTGTAATGTTGTACCTGGAAGTAAGGCATGGTGGCCCACTTCAAACATTACCAAGTTCCTGCACAGACAGTGTCTCCTTATTGGAAACCTCACGAAGCCATACACAAATTGGTTAGGCTTTCCGAACTGTGCGTACAAACATCTAAAAACCTGCACCCACCCTTTTCTCAGAAGGTGAGAGGCATAGAGAATCAGAGCAAAGGCCTATGGAGTCCAGCGCTTGCCTCCCACAGCTGGCAACCAAGTGCCTCTTAGGAAACCAGCAAGCCAGACGGGAGCACAGCATTCCCTTGCTCAGGGCTTCTCAGGAACTAATATAGGCCATTTCCGCACTAGACTGTTATAGCGCTCTGATTCCACTTGCAACCTCCTATGGAATCCTGGGGTTTGCAGTTTCGGGAGGGGCCGTCCGGCCCCTCCCGAAACTGCAAACCCCAGGATTCCATAGGAGGTTGCAAGTGGAATCAGAGCGCTATAACAGTCTAGTAGTGCGGAAACGGCCATAAACTGCCTCTGGTAACAAGAAGTTTATACGGCCCTCACGATCAGAAGCGATGACTGGTTAAAGCAGTACCGAGGCTGACACGTTTGAATTAACTGCGAGCCTTCCACTGATTTCCCGATCTGCTCTTCGAAACTGATTCATATCCCGCCCGGTACACCCAGCGCAAGGCTGCGGACCCGGCTCCTTTGTGCTCCCTGGCAGACAAAGGCGCCCCTTCTCAGCGATGTCGCCCCGCCGCCTCCAGCACCACCCCAGCCGGACTGCTCCAGCCTTCCCCGGAAGCTTCGCTCGCCTATGATCTTGCTCGAGAGTAACTCTGGCGAACGACGTGGGCCTTCCTCCCCCTCCCCCCACCTGAAAGGAGAATACAAGGGAGGGGGGAGACCGAGAGAGGCGCTCCGTCCGCAGCGCAGTCCCTCCGCTGGCTTTCCAGGCCTTCCTTCGGTGAGGCAGGAGCTCCGCCCGCGTCAGCAGTTTGGCGGCTGGTGACTACGCAAAGGCTCCGCGCGGACTCCGGCGCTCGCTCGCCCGCCACCCGGAGCGGCGGCAGCGGGGAAAGAGGGGGCTCGCCGGCCGCCCCCCGTCCCGAAGTACACACTCGCCCCCCCCAAAACCCCTCACCGCTCGGTGGCGCCGGCCACGCCCCTCCTCCCCCCTCCCTCCCGTATCTCCCGCTGCCGGCCTCACCTGCCGGATGCTGCTGGTCTCTGGCACGGCGAACTCTTCTTTCTCTTTGGGGGTTTTCACGGTGACTTTAATGATCCGCGGCTCGGAGGCCGAGGCGGCCGGGGCGGGGGTTTCGTCGGGGCTCTGGGGCCCAGGGGGGCTCTCGCCGCTCTCAGACATGGCGCGCGAGCGGAAAGGGGGGAGGAGGCGGAGGACGGGCGCGGAGAGGCCGCCTTTACTCGTTAGCCAGGCCGCGCGGCGAATGCTGGGTAACGCCGACCCTCTCCTCTTCTTCTCGCCCCCCTCCTCCGAACCACCTCTCTCGCGCACACCCCGACGCTATCGAGCTTTCTCACTCTCCGAGAGTAGTGCAACGGAAACAGTCCGGCTCAACTCTGGCGCTCGGTGATGACGTCAGGGATCGGGGAAGTTACTAGAAAAAGGGGAGCCGACTTGGCCGGCGCCAGAAGGACCGAATGGCGAGAGCCGCGCGCATGTGTAAAAGGAGAAACAAGAGGCTCCCCGAGCGCCTCGGGATTCCGATTTTTACTGCGCAAGCGCGGTTGTAATGGAAAGCCCGGCTGGCATTGTCAGGCGGGGAGTTGTTTTTGCGGCTGCGCAGAGAATTCTTGGGGTTGGTGTATTTGGTGTTGGTGGCGTAGTTTTTCTCGGGACAGGCCGTTTCCGCACTAGACTGTTATAGCGCTCTGATTCCACTTTCAACATCCTCTGGAATCCTGGGGTTTGCAGTTTCGGGAGGGGCCTCCCGAAACTGCAAACCCCAGGATTCCATAGGATGTTGCAAGTGGAATAATAGCGCTATCACAGCCTAGTGCGGAAATGGCCGCAGTGGGACTTAATTTGGTGATCAAAGTCAGCATGGACTGGACTCGGAGAGACTCCTTTTTATTATAATAAAATAATAATAGCTAAAGGCAGGGAGCTCTCCTGCATGCATCATAAGCCTGTCCTTTTAAAAGAGTATTTCCGGTGGGGAAGAGAGCAGTTACCCCTGACCACTATCTGCACCCTTCAGCCCACTTGAAGGAAAGGCACTCTTCCCAAGTACAGGTGTATTCATATGTTACAAAGGTCAGGGATGGAGAAAGTGTAGCAGTGAACCTTTGGTTATTTTTGAAAAAAATGACATTTTTGGACAATAACTTCCATCAGTCCTAGCCAATACGTCAGTGGTGAAGAATGCTGATATTTGCAGTCCAGTATCAGAAGGGCTACACGACTCTATTAAGAAAAGATGGCCTCAGTTTTGACTTTCCAGGTGTTTTGGACTTCAGTCTGATAATCCAGAACTATAGGCTTCTGAAGTTTTTATCTAAAACGTCTAGAGGATCTGAGATTGAGATCCACTGGTCAACAAGTACTCTTCTTCATCTGCTTTTCATCTCATACTATCAGCTGCTTGAGTGATCCCAATAAAATTACTGCATGGGTGGCCTTACCCTTGAAATCAGTAGAGAGAAAAACAGAAAGTGCATCTTCCATTTCCTTTTATCTCCTCTCAGGACGCCATTACAGCAAAGAAAAGAAATGCTTACTTTCATCTTACAGCAGTGGTGACTCGCCATGTCCCTACAGCTTTACATCACAAAAGTTGTATGAAGCATGGGATGAGGAATTCTTGGTCCACAATTCCCATAATCTCTGGAGAGCACTCATGAAAGCAGCAGGTAAAATGTCTGACTGATTAATTGCCCTCTTTCTCAATAATTGCTAGTACTTTCATATTAGCTTTGCACCTGCTACTATAATTGTGCTTTTAACTTGGGTAGGAAGAAAGGGCACATTGGAGCCCCTCCCCAATTTATGATGATTTAAGTACTAATGGGAACCATCTTGGTTAGTATTACAGCTGTTAATTCTATGCAACATTTACTTGGAAATAAGTTCAAATGCATAAGCAGAAATATCCAAGTAATTATGATTTTAATCACAGCCCTTTACTAAAAGAAGTGAAGATGACAAAAGCACCACACAGACACTGAAAGAGAAAAGTATTATACAATTTCAAAACAGGGCTGGGAAATAACTAGTTAATCAACTGTGTGATTAATTTATTGACACTTTTTCCCAAGCAATAATTAAAGTAAAAAATATACTATACTGAACCAAGTTACTGCAATCCATCATATTGGGTGCCTCTCCCTTTCTCATATTCAGTCTATCAGAAAAGCCTGCTGCTTCAGAAGAAGTACTAAGATGCCACTGCTGTGGTGGACAAAAAGGAACTGAGGGTTTGAGAGGGAACATAGCTGATCATATTGTACCAGTGGAGGAGGGGTTACCATGTTTTGCATGCAGGAAGCATGGGCTGTCCTACACTTCACTGGGAGTGTGGAAGCAGCAGTGATTCATTGTGTAGTAAAATGTTCAGCGTATGCTCAGATAATCTCCAAACATTTATTATTAAGAACTCTCTATCTAGCCTTCATTCACTCACTGATTGTTGTAACTATCCACTTACTGTTGTACTTGCAGGGAATCAGTGTCCTCTAAATGAAACACATCATTCTTTGATTACTTTTGAGAAACAACACACTTGAAGAGTTAGCACAGTGTATTTGTTGTTGGGGGTAGAAAGAAAAGAAAGATGCACATAAGTGATTTGAAAAAGTTATAAGATGAACCATGCTTTAAGATAGCCTTTCCCAAGCAACAATCATTATGGGCTTTCTAATGTAACTGAAAATAAAGGTTCTAGCTTGGAGGAAGGCCAATGTTAGAAGGACAAAAATAGCTCTTCTCAGGGAACCAACAACAAAATATGCCCCTAATTTCAACAGTGACAACCATTATGCTATGCTCTATAATTCCCATGGTGTGCCCATAAACTAGTTAACTAATGATAACTTAGCCAATTAAACTATTTCAACAACTGGCTTTGATGGAAATGAATTATTTTCTCAATTTGTAGCACTGAACATTCTCAAATTTTCAACCTTCATGTTCTAAGCTCTGTTTCAGAGTGCCAAGGGAGTTTCCATTTGTTCTGGATATGAGCTTAGCCAGTCATATTTGTACCTAGGACTGGAAGATAATGTGAAAAGCAGTTGCGTCATTACATAATAATTAAGCCTTCCAAACTCACTGTCAGTGAGAGTTTTTGTTCCAAACATCATACTCTAAGGTTCTCCCCTGTTGCCTTTATGCTTATTTAGAACCAACCACTTGTGTAATATTTGACGACTGGCAATACAGGCATCTACAGTTTGTAGATGCGTGAAAGAAAAGGATCTAAAAAGGTAAAAATTGTTGTGAAAGTGTGGAATTATCCAGCCACCATTATTAGTTTCTAGTCTTATTACATTGGAATTATACACATGAGGACCATAAAAATGACAAAAGTTTTATTGACTGATGAAAAACTAGATGTAGCATTAGAACAAACTAGGTTTTGAGCATCATTGTAATATTAGTTTCCAGTTTCTCTTCTTTACACTAGAAGTACAATAGATTGAATATTCAGATTGTTAGTCAATTAATCTTTACTCCCAACCTCCCTCCCAAAACTGCATAGTTAAGCAGCAGTACAAATATACATTTCTGCAAAACCCTGAAGACTTTTTAAAAAATTCCATTGCAAGTGTAATCACCTGCACTGGTCAGACTCTGAATTTCTTTTTCCTTTTCTTCCACTCTGTTAAAAAAAATGGGATGGGGGAGAAGATAGGAAACAAGTTATCAAAATTTAAGCATCAATAGAACATAAAGCATTTTCCCCATGAAGAGGGTTTTCCCACGGAAATGTTGACAGTTTTCTTTACTGCTACTATCTTCCACAAAAGCTGATGAGGAAAGAAACCACTCCTTCAAAAATGAGTGCATTTTCTCTGGAAGGCTTTTGTACAAAGCAGAATCAAGATGGACTCTTGCAGAAGAGGAATCACCCACATGCTCCTCAAGATTTGCATCTTTTATAAGCTGAGCTTTATCAGAAAGCAGAGGAACATTCCCTGGATCATGGAGGAGCACTCAGTATTGGAAGGTAGATAAGTCAACTCATGGAAGCTTCAACAGGCTTTATATTACCCTCAGGCATTTGGGTGGTATTCAGCTACTGTCCATTCAGTAGCAGAATGGGGAAGGGGTGGTTTGCAGCAATTCTATCTTCTCAATGCATCTTCTCTCAAATCTGCTCTGGAGAACTGAGAGTTCCTCAGACCAAATATTGGGCGTGAATGTTGAAAGAAGGCAACAGTGACGAAAGGGAACTGCCACTCTGCATTCTGACTATGGATGTCTTTCATCACCAAAGTAAACTCCAACCATCTTTTAGTAGATTAATGTATGTAAAAGTGAATATAGATTGAGGGGAAAAATCCATATAGTTCTGGGATATAAAACATCCATGATCTGTTGAATGACATTCAGTATACTGGACATAAGAGGAAATAGTTTTCAAGTGTGTTCTAAGAGCATATTTTCAGAATATACAAAAGACCCAATATTCTTTTTGAATTCACATTTCAGGCTCTTTTGGATCAACAAAGATTTGGACCTTAGGAAGCTCACTCAAGAAAAATCTCCTGTCATCTCCAACTCAATTTTGTGCAATTTTCTCTCTTCCTAGCAATTCCCACAGTTCATCCTATGGTGCTGAGGAGGACCCCTAAGCCTTTTCAAAGGCACATAGGTAGCTACAGAGAAGTGACATGGCCAAAAAAGTTCCTTCTCTTAATTTTTTTCTTGTATCACGCCATCTTAGTATCTAACATTTTAAATTAATTATCTTAGATAGTTGTTAAGGTACCTGATATTTTGTTAACTCTGCTTGGAGTAATTTTACTTTAGATCTTTCTTGTTCCAAAGCAGCATGAAGACTGGTAACCTTAAAAAAGAAAGAAGATCAGTAGTTTGCTTGGTCTGACAAGAGTTTTAAGTCATTAATAAAGGTGATATCTTCAAGAGAATGAAGTTACAGGTCCCATATAGAATGGGACTAATAGAAAAACTAATGTCACTCTGAGTATTCTAGTTTTGTCTCAAAATTCCAGGTTGATGAGGTAATTGCTCATAAAAGTGATGTGATACACTTGTCACACATGGTAGAGGTTATCACAATATTTTGACAATTATTGAAAGTAATATAAAGTAACTCTGCTAAAGATAAAAATAAAGGTTTCAGCTATCTTTTCTCCTAAAAGATTCAACTGCTGTTCATGGCACATCTTCACAAAACTGCAGTAGTCTTTGCAAGCTGACAGTAAAGCACTAGAAAAGAGCTGAGTCTTGCAACTCCTCCCTCTCCTCAAAACACTCTGAACATACACATATATGCCTAAATAGAGTTCCATGTTTCCCTGTTTTCTGGATCAATTTTAGATAGATTTCCCCTAATCTTTACACATATCAAACATACATTATATATAATGCATTTTATGCTCCCAAAATAACAAAGAGACATTCAATTTTTAAAGGATGTTAATACTGCATTTTTCAGTTCTTCTAAAAATTTGTTTTTCCCATGGAAAAAGATAGGAAAAAAGACAGTTTTTTAAAAAAATGGATTCAGAATTTCTGGAAATTTCGTATCTCCAGAGAGGAGGGAACTTTTTAAAAAACTAGAAGTAATTTTAGTCATTTCTAGTTTTGGATCACCAACACATTTAAAATACCTTGGGGGAGGCATGACAAAATGGCTTCCCCTGACTCCAGAGAGCATGAGAGGTCTTGTCCAGTTTTTTTAAAAGTGTATTTGTGTGAAAGAGCTCCTGAGGGAGGCGTATAAAATCTCTAGACCTCTAGTAGAAGCCTTCCCTTGATACAGCCAATGTTCTGTCTCCAAGAGCAGCAATCAGATACATAAAAGAGAACAATGAAAATGGCAATCTTTGTACCTGAGGTCAGGAAAATCAGAAGCATGCACATCCAGTAATTTTTTTTAATGTGCCTGGGCAAGAACTTTCCTTTCAAATAACTATTAACCTCAATATGCTTCCAACTTAAAAGTACAAAAGCCTCATATGTTGAGTCCAAGATGGAAGAGATGCAATTGCGAAGTACACAAAACTATTTGGAGAGCTTTAAAAACTATGTGACGCTAGTAAAAAGTATTGCTACATCCATTTGTTTTGTAAAGAGGCTTCACTGCTAAGCCTTTTGATTACTAAGAAGTCAAAATCTTTAAGGTTACTCAGGATCTGCGAACACAAAGATGATCTACACATACATTACTTTTATGAGACAGTTCATTCCAAGTTCACTCTGCAGCCTGCTCTTCAGTGTGCATGATACAATCTATCCATTCATTTTAATAAATGTTAAATATACACCATTGTTTTTCTTTTCTTTTTTTGTGTTTTGTGTGTGTGTGTGTTTGGGTTTTTTTTGTTGTTGTTGCAATATTCCAGTTTTACAAAATATCACAGCATGGATCAGAAAGAGGGCAGGGACACCAAAACTGCTAAATTATTTATAAACAACCATTATCCAAATGTATTCAGCACAAGCCATTCAAACATATGGGAAAAGTATTTCTAGAGTATACAAATCTCTGAATTCAACCTGATTTCTGGTCCAATCTTAAAACAAAAACTGGCTGTAGCTCTGCTGCCCTTCATCAAGTGGGCAGAGGGAATTCAAAGACATAGCTGTGATAGTTTGAATCAGTATGCAAAGGGATCTTGCAGCATCTTTGAGGCTGAGAGAAGTTGGTAGTGTAAGCGTTTGTAGACAAGTCTGCTTCATCAGATGCAAAGAGTGAAGTGTCTAGGAACAGATTTCTATAGCTATGAATGAGCAGGTTGTGTGTACGAACAGCAACAGAAATGCAAAACTTGTGAGCATGGTGATAAGGTGGCAAGTTCAGTTTTAACCTTGGTCACTTGAGAACAAAGACAGGGGTTGCCTAAATAGATATAGGAGATACTGCCTAAAGCGGAAGTGAGTAACTAACTATATGAAAAGTGGAGGGAATTATTAGAATGTAGTGTAATGCTGGCTGGGAACCAGAAAGATGATACACTGGGCAAGACAGCCCTCATGAGGCTGGGGTGCTAACTAGTATTATAGCATGTAGTGTGCCAAGAAACCATTGTCTCTGTTCAGCCCACTGTCAGTGGACTAGAGTTTGTGGATATATTCCAATTCTGCTGTTTCTCCTTCTGATCTTCCTCTGTAGTTTTTTTTATTCAAGAACTGAACTGTTCTGCAGCTGGTTTTTGTGTATTTCCATTCCTAATGTGATTTATGTCCATTTATTCTTTGGAGCAGATCCTGGCTGCTTTGCCCAATGTAGAGTGCTGAAGGCTATTGTCAACAGAGGATGGCATATATCACATTAGAGTTACTTTCCCTTGTTCATCCTCTAATATTGAAGATGATGTGATTAGATCCAGCAATGATATTTCCTGAGTAGATGTGTGAGCAGAGTTGGAATGTGTGTCTGAGGCAATTTCTTGTACTTGTTTCCCTGTCCATGTCATGTGTTCTCCTGTAGCTAAGTAACTGTGAGATTTGGAAACTATCTGTAGGCATGTAGAAGCCAGTCACCAAAAACCCTTGAGAAGGTAGCATTATCATCTGGAATAGGTTATAGTTCACGGATACATCTGCCATCTCCTGTCTTTAGTCTGTTCTATAATAAATTAGTCCTGGGTACAAGTCTTGCCTTGTTGATTTGTTGTTTTTTTTTAAACTTACATAATGGGTGCTGTAGCCTGAGGAATGCTTATTGTAATCCCATGAGTTTGGCATTTCTGCCTAGTGGGTCTCAGCAGATGTAACTCTATCGGAGGGCCTGGCTGTAAAATATGGATTGTTAGTGTGTTCAGGGTAGAAAATGGAGGCATGTGTAAGTAAATATGTGTAATGGTGCATTTATGATATAGTACAGTAATTAGATGTCCCTTGTGTAGCTACAGTGGTGTCCAGAGAGTGCATTTGTTCCATTGATAGGTCAAGGCTGAGAATGATGGTAGGGTGGAAGTTGTCGAAATTCTGGTGTAATGTCTCAAGTAAATTTTTCCATGAATCCAAATTATGTACTCCATTCCAGATGGAATCACAGCTGACCTAGCCACCAAGTTCTACCACTTTGTTCTCACACACTACTACTTCACTTTTGGTAGTAACATATACCTTCAAGTTAACTGCTGTGGGCACATGCATAGCACTACAACATGCTAACATATTCATGATAGACCTGTAACAATTCTTCTTTAATTCCTGCACCTAGAAACCTCTCCCCTACTTGAGGTACACTGTTGATCACATCACCCACAATATTAAAGGTACTTTCAACCCTTTGCATACTGTTTCCTGTTTTCCTTTGAGGAACCTCTCGTCATTTCAACACCAGTTGACCACGATATAATTCTTGCTTCATTAGGATTTAAAAGACATTTTTCTAAAATGATTCTATTTATTTCTTGCAGGTAGGTCCTAAAAGCTGGCATTGTGATCTTCACTCAAATCTTTCCCCTTGGACCTTTTGAGTATCCAGGAGTTTATACTGTTCTTTGGGTTATTTAACAACTGAATGAAACTAGAATTTGTTCCTAGCCTTGCTATTCTTCTGGACTTTTTCTGACTGGAATATTAATTGTAATTTTTATTAATTTAGTTTTTCTGATTGATATTAGCTGCCTTGAATGTTTACATGAATTAAAAAATGAGATAAAATACTTAATAAAAAGAAAAGTAGTTTTACTATATATAATATGCCAGATTCTAAGCAGTGAGTGTTATGAGCACACAGTCATTCTGCTCAGAAAGAACAGGTTGTCTTTCCATAAATTTCCCCCTTCCTATTACAGTCTCCCACATATCTCGTATTTTGAGGATTTCCTGGTCTTCAGCAGGAGCTTCTAGCTGGCTATGGTAGAAGGAGGTAGTGGGAAGGTCCTGTTCTGTAAAAGAACTCCTCTTGCATTTCTTCCAACCTGTATGTCTATTTTGATCTAAAGCAGTATTTTAAAAGTTATAAAATCTTTACCTGTAAAGTCAGCTCATTCTTTATACTTTGAGATTCATCAACTTGAAGTAGTATTTCAGCTTTATCTTTCACTACAATTTTAAATAAAGAAAAGATTAAACTACTTTTCAGTATCTTCAAAAATGAGGAAGATGGGTTTATGAAGCAGCTAGCAGACAACAGTATATAGATGGTGAACTATATTCAGCTTAATTTATTTAAATATTTGCTTGTTGCCTGTCTGCCTGCCAGAAATGTAGAATATTAATGTAAAATATCTTACAAAACAAAACGTTATACACACATCATAATAGTATGTCCAACATTTAACAAACCACTCATATACATACAGTATTTTCTTCTTTTTTGCCCCTTCTCCCTCCCTCCCACCCCCCAACCACCCAAGGAATGGTATCGCTTATTAGTTTCCTTTTTTTCTCATGTGGAAAATAATTTTAACTGTTTCCTTTACTTTATCATACCCCTCCCTTTCCTGAACAAACTCAATCATTACTCTCCATTTACTAAACCAGACCTCTTCTTTCCTTTGACCAAAATATACCCTTATTTTTTCCATTATATAATCAAGCATAATCTATTCCGATATGTACTACACCCATCCATTATGATTCCATCTTTCTTTTTCTTTCCATTCATATGCAATTACTGCTTATGCTGCTATAATGAATGATTTTTGTTCCTTCTTTAATCCTATATTCCTAACATTACAAGTTATACATGTTTCTTTATTTAACTGAATTCCCCCCCCTCCAATTATTTTATGTATTTCTTGTTCTGGTTCCTTCCAAAAACTTTGTACCTTGGCACACTCCCATCATATATGAATATATGTACCTTTACTCTCACACCCATGCCAATAGGCAGGTGATACATTTTTAATAATATATGATAACTGTTGTGGTGTTCTATACCATCTTGCTATAACTTTCATCTGTTGTTCTCTAATCTTGTTACTTTTGATAATTTTGATTTCCTATAACCATTATTCCATTTCTTTCTTATTGAGCTCGATGTCCTTACCCCAAACTCTTAACAAACCTTCTATAAGTTTATATTGATTATTCAATAACATCCTATATATCCTGCCACCTAACCCTTTTCTTCCTTCCAGTCTTTTCTTCAATACTTCTTCTAATGGATTTTGACTATCTTTTATAGATATTATTTCCTAACGCCTACCAAATAAAAGTTCAACAAACCTGCTTGTTTTACTATTTCCCACACCATTTATAAACAGATTTAATTAATGTAATACATGTAAGATTATTTTTTAAAATCTATTTTTAAAACACAAAAAACAGTACTTACTTTCCCCTTCTTGTAGCATTTTCAACAGCTGTGCATTCCGTGCTTTTACTTCTTTATACTTTGCCTAAATATTTTTTAAAAATCAAATATGAGTGATGTATTAAACCCATTTTGTTCCAATATTAGCGTTATACACCAAAAAGCTATGCCTGCTTTCTATGCAGTAAGTCCCAATGTGATCAATGGAGCTTACTCCCCAGCAAATGTAATCCAGGATTGCAAGCTCAAAATTTTATGCTCATTTAATAATCTATGGAAAAGAATATAACAGAGTGAAACACTGTCACAAATTATATTTTAAACTCTCATTTTGGAGAATATCTATGTGAAGAGGTTTTAGAATTGGAGATGGGCATAGCAGAAGGAAGACAGGAGTAGGACATATTCCAATTCCAAAGTCTATTCCCAGCAAAAAATGCAACAGACAAGGTGTTCAATACAGAATTCATCTCAGCAATATTTACAGAAAAAACAAAATCTTGTAAGACATTTGAGCACATACAAAGTCTATGGCTTCCCCTCACCTTCCCATATGCTGGAAGTAATGCTTTCTTAGGCAAGTTAGTAGACTACATAAAAATACACCAATGCAACGCTGTCAGCACTTTACCACATAAGAACAGGTTGCTTACCTGTAACTGTGGTTCTTCAAGTGGTCATCTGTGCCCTCACACATTAGGAGCTTTAGCGCGTGCGTGGTAGCGTTCGGAAGATTCTAGAGCTTAGTAGCTTGGCGGGAACCCCTCCCCCATGCTGGTACTGTGCATGCTCCTCCCGCCGAGCAACGGTCTCTCCTCAGTTCTGTAGTCTGCCATAGAAACACAGGGACCTGAAAAAGAAAGAGGGGACAGAAGGGCAGGTATGTGTGAGGGCACAGATGACCACTGAAGAACCACAGTTACAGGTAAGCAACCTGTTCTTCTTCTTTGTGGTCTCTGTGCCTCACACATTAGGAGACTGTATAGCTTACCACTTAGATGGTGGGTCAGGTCCTAGAGAACAGAAGCCAATACTGCACGTCCAAACCGGGCATCTCTGTGAGACCGGCAATCAAGCCTGTAGTGGCGCACGAAGGTCGATGGTTGGGACCAAGTCGCCACACGGCAGAGTTCTTGCAGGTCAACTCCTCGCAGGAGGGCTGCAGATGTCGCAAAAGCTCTTGTGGAATGAGCTCTCAGGAATGCTGGCGGAGGCTTCTTGGCAAGCTCGTACGCCAGCAGGATTGTCCCGGCCACCCTTTTCGAAAAACGTTGGGTGGATACCTTGTGTTCTCTTCGACGCCTGCCATAGCACACAAAAAGGTGCGGGGTTTGTCAAAAAGAGGCAGTCTTGTCCTTGTAGAAGGCCAAGGCCCAACAAACATCCAAGGAATGAAGGGATTGTTCCAATGGTGTCGTCGGGTCCGGACAGAAGGTCGGCAAGATGATGTCCTGGCCGAGATGGTAGACACCACCTTCGGTAAAAATGAAATGTCCGGCCGAAGGACCACTTTGTCCCTGTGAAACACAAGGAAGGGCTTGTCAGACCGTAGGGCTGTCAGCTCTCCTGCTCGCCTGGCCGAGGTGACAGCCACCAGGAAGGCAGTCTTCAAAGTGAGCATCCTGTCACCAGCAGTCGCCATGGGCTCGAAGGGCGGTCTCAGCTGCGATAGCACCAGAAATATGGACCACAGCGGTAGCGGCGGCGATACCAGCGGGTACAGGTGCTGCAGGCCCTTCATAAACTGCTTCACAGTAGCGTCTCGAAAGAGAGCCGCGGAGGAGGATCGTGGTGGCTGGTATGCCACGGTGGCGGCGAGGTAAACCTTCAAGGAAGGGAAGGCGAGGCCCTGCTGTCAAAGGTGCAAGAGGAAGTGGAGCACGGTAGGCAGGTTGACAGGCACTACCGGCTCTTGTCTTTCCTCAGCAAAGCCCACGAAACGTTACCACTTGTAATGATAGTTGCGGCGTGTCGACTCCTTCCTGGCCGCGGTCAAGACGTTACCGATGACGGGATCGTCTATGGAGATATCCTCCAGGCATGGAGGGCCAAGAGCGGCAGGTCTGGGTGGAGTACAAGGCCGGAGTGCGACAACAAGTCCGGCATCAGTGGAAGCCTGAGCAGTCGACCGTGTACGGCCTCAAGCAGGGGCCCGAACCAATGTTGCCTGAGCCAGTATGGGGCGACGAGGATGGCATCGGCACCGTCTGTGAGGATCTTCGATATCATCCATCTCAGTAGGGGGAATGGAGGGAACACGTAGAGGAGTCCCTCGTTCCACCGAAACTGGAAGGCATCGCCGATGGAACCTTGATCGTGTCCAGCCCTCAACAGTACCAACGGCACTTCGCGTTCTTGCTGGTGGTGAAGAGGTCGATCGTCGGCTTGCCCCAGCGGTCTTGGATCATCTGGAACGCTTTGTCGGAGAGGGACCACTCGTGGTGGTAAGAGGTGTCCCTGCTGAGGGCGTCTGCTGTGGTGTTCTCCTGCCCGGCCAGGTGAACTGCTACAGGATGGATTCGTAGCGGGACGCACCAGTTCCAAAGATTGAGGGCTATGTTGAGGAGGGTGGTCGAATGAGTGCCTCCTTGTCTGTTGACATAACAGACCACAGTCGTGTTGTCTGTGAGGATCAGCACTGTGCGATCTGTGACGAGGTAACGAAACGCCCTCAGCGCTTTCCAGATGGCCAGCAGCTCGAGAGCGTTGATGTGGAGGACGGTCTCATTGTCGATCCACCGGCCTCGGACTCTGAGATCGCCGCAGTGAGCTCCCCATCCAAAGAGGGAGGCATCCGTCATCACTGTGGCTTGCGGGGTCACCTCCCGGAATGGCATTCCCGACAGGTGGTCGTAGGACTGCCACCATAGTAGGGAGGAACGCACCTGTGGAGGCAGTCGGAGCAATAGTCTCTGGTCATCCAGCAGCGGGTTGAAGGCCTGGATGAACCAGTGCTGGACAGGCCTCGCACGGAGCCTGGAGAGGTAGGTCACAGCGGTAGTGGATGCCATGTAGCCAAGGAGCTGTTGAATTCTCCTGGCTGTCACCGTCAGGGCATTGTAAACAGCTAGCGTGGCCTGGCAAAGAGTCCGTGCACGGTCCATCGGTAGGAAGGCCCTGGCCGATACCGAGTCCAGCGTGGCACCGATGAAGTCCAGCATCCTCGCCGGCTCGAGGTGGGACTTCTTTGGGTTGACCCGGAGCCCGAGACGGGTCAGAAGTGTCAAAGTCCGGTGGATGTCGTTGTAAAGTTTCTGCCTGCAGGACGCCACCAAAAGCCAATCGTCCAGGTAGGGATAGATGGAGAAGCCCTTCATCCGTAGCTATGATACCACTGGGGCAATGCACTTGGTGAAGACCCTGGGCGCGGTGGAGAGTCCGAATGGTAGCACCTTGTACTGGTAACAGGTGCCGTCGACTGCGAACCGTAGGTATCGTCTGTGCTGCGGGCGAATGGCGATGTGGAAATAAGCATCCCGAAGATCGATGGAGGCGAACCAGTCCCCTTGACGAAGGAAAGGCAGGATCGAGAATAGCATAACCATCTTGAACCTTTTGGGGTGGATGTAGTCGTTCACCCCTCTGAGGTCTAGGATGGGCTGCAGAGTTCCATCTGACTTTGGTACGGTGAAGTACCAGGAGAAGAAGCCGGTGGTTTTGGCTGAAGACGGAAGGTGCTCAATTGCCCCTTTCTGAAGCAGGGACTGGATCTCTTCCAGCAGGGCCGAGCTGGCCGGAGTGGAATAGTAGACGCCTCACGGTGGAATATCTTGAAATTCTATGGCGTAGCCAAGATGGATAATGGAAAGTACCCAAGAATCTGTCGTGACTTTCCGCCACTCTGTGAGGTGTCTGGCCAGGCTCGGCTGATCTTGAAAGGCTGCTGGCAGGCTGAAGGATGGATGCGGTGGCGACCTGCATAGGTGGTCAAAACCGGGACTTCGTCTCGGATGAAGATTTCTTTGACGACAAGGCCGGGCATTGTCAGAACGATCTTCGGCCAGAGGAGACAGTTGACGGTCGGGACTGGGCAGACTGAGACGACCACTGCTGGAAGGTGGAAGAGAACGACCCACGCCAGGATGGTCGTGAGCCGGAGGACCGACGGGACTGGGACGGCTGGTGTATCCCCATCTTCTTGGTGGTCAGGCACACCTTTTTTTTTTTTAATTTTTTTAAATTTTTATTAATTATATAACTAAATCACAAATACAAAACAAGAAAAAAAATTAAACACCATGTGATATACATAATAGTGAATTAAAAAAAAAATAATTTTTTTTCTTTTTCTTTTTTTTCTCTTCTCTTAAGCAATACTAACTTTCATTGTTATTTTGCACCTTTACCCTTAAATTTATAAATCTGTTCAACTATTATAATTTCACATTTAATTCAATATTTTTCACATCCCCTTTAATCTATTTCTATTGTTAATTCTTTTAACTTTTTTTTTAAAAAAACATTGACATCACTTATCCTTTTAAATCTATAAATCACAAGTTTAACACACACACCTACTAAGAATTACAAAATATACAACATAAAAGAAAAACAAAACTAAAACTAAAAAATACCCACCCCCCAGAGCCAACTTTTTATTTAATCCACTTTCCAAAATTGCCATTCTTCTTTTGACAGGGTAGTATTACTATCTCTTTTCAGAACTTTATCCAAAAATATTTTCCAAATTTCTTCAAAATCATTCCCTTTAACCAAACCTTTCATAAACCTAATTCTACATGTTAGTTTATCATTAATTGCGATTTTCCACACTTCGTTATACCATTCCTCTATTTGAAATTTTTCATTTGCTTTCCATTTTTTTGCTATTATTAATCTCGCTGCAGTTAACAAATTTGTTATTAATTCTTTCTTTACTTGAGTACACTCAACCTTATCATATATAGATAACAATGCAATATTTGGACATACTGGTATATCTGCTCCTATAATCTCTTTTATCTCTTTAAAAACCTTTTGCCAAAACTCCATTATCTTATTGCAATTCCAGGTCAGGCACACCTTGACGATGTTGTCCATGGTGTCATCGGTCACAGAGTTGAAGAGCCCCTGGCCATCAAAGGGGAGGTCTTCGATCTGCCTCCGGCTGTCCTCCTGCAGCCCTGAGGACCGTAGCCATGCATGCCGGCGCAGAGCAATGGAGCCCACCATCACCCTCGAAGCAACCTCCACCGTGTGCTTTGAGGAGATAATCTGTTGCTTTACTATCGTGACGGCCTCATTAAAAAGCTGCACCGCAGTTGGGCGATTGCCCTCTGGAAGGCCTGCCAGGAGAGGGACAAAACGGTCCAGTAGGTTGCAGAGGTAGGCCGCAAGGCATGCCTGAGTATTGGACACCCTGGTTATCAGTGAGGAGGCGGTGTAAAACCTCCTGCCGATGGTGTCCAACTTACGGCCCTCACGGTCCGGCGGGGTTGTGTGTGCCCTATTGCCACCCTTCGTTTGGGCGGACTCCACCACAATGGAGTTCGGAACCGGATGGCTGAAGAGGAACTCCGTGTTCTCCTTCTGCGTCTGGTAGAGATGTTG
Source organism: Ctenosaura bakeri (assembly GCA_948474755.1). NCBI lineage: Eukaryota > Metazoa > Chordata > Lepidosauria > Squamata > Iguanidae > Ctenosaura > Ctenosaura bakeri. The sequence goes on from CAOLHI010000099.1 coordinate 563,225, forward strand.
CAGCCGGTGAGGTATGGGCTGTGCAGAAGCAGGCTTGGCCCACGGCTGCTTCAAGGCCTTCATAAGCTTCGGCAGAACGGGCAATGGCGTGGTGGTAGGCTGTCAAGCTTCCACATATTGGAAGACTGGGTCTTCCTCCTCGGGCGCTGGTTCTGCCACCTTCAGCCCGAGGGCCATAGCCATTCAGAGGAGGATGGCCGAAAACTGTTGAACATCCTCTGGCGCAGAGTCCGGTACCAGGTCTCCAAAAGCCAGGGGTGGTGACTCGTGGGACGCCGGAGTCGAGTCATCCGAGTCTGTTTCCAACTCATAAGAATGAGAGGACAGAGACGGAGAGCTCTCAGGGGACCTGTCCTTCGATGTTCGACTGGGAGGCCGTGAAGATGCAGTCGCCGTCGGAACCATTGGTGTGGTTGTTGCCGGTGTTGTCGTGTGCAGCGTCGCCAACGAAGTCGCGGGGATGACAGAGGACCGCACCCGTTTGGTCGCCTGGGTGACTGCCGTCGCAGGCTGCACTGCCTGTGTCAGAGTGGTTTCCGACACAGGGCAGTTTCCGACACAGGGCGGGTAGCGGTGGATGTGACCCTCGAAGGAGGCAAAACAGCCCTGTAATGAGGCGTGGGCTCCCGTGATCTCCGGTGGTGTGGAGAGGGCGAGTGGCTCCGTGAGCGTTGATATCGGGAACTACGTTCCTCTCTGACTGGCGAACGAGATCATCGGTACGGGACCCAGTGCCTCGCGTCTGGGTGGTACCGGTCCCTGTAGGATGGTGAGTACGATTGATACGATGGCGGATACTCATGCCATTGGTACTCTTGGGCATATCTGCCAAGGTGAGAGGCAGAGGTGTAGGCTGAGCCAGTCGAAAGACGGGAGTATGGTACCTCTTCGTAAACCTCCCAGTGGCGCAGTGATGGCAGCCTGACTCTCTGCTCCGGTGAGCGGGAGACGCTTCTGCCCGAGGCTGCTGGGTGCCTGGGCGAAGGCCAGTGCTGGGCCATCACATCCTCCCAGCGGTCGACGGATCTATGGTGACTTGGCGGGGGCTCCACAGCCGTCAAGACAGGCGGCTCCGAGGAAGGCAAGACCTCCATGGCCTGCTCCTCGTCTGACACCTCCAGGATCTCTTCCAGGTCCGACTGCTCTCCTGGGGCCCCAGGAAGCTGGGTCGGCGGAGGTGTGGGGAGGCGAACCTCCCTAGGTGGAGAGCATTGCTTCTCCTTCCTCTTCTTTTTCTTCTCTTTCCCCTTGCCATCATCTTGGGTGGCAGGGGGCTTCTTCTGGGCCACAGTAGGAGGCCTAGTTAACAGAGAGGCCCGCGTACCTGTAGGGACCGCTTTCGTTGTTTTGGCAGCCGCCAACAACTTAGGGATCCTCAGAAGAGCGGAGATGGATGGTCTCGACGTCGGTACCGAGCCTGGTACCGATGAGGTGGACGGTACGGCAGCTGCCGATGCCGTCGATGGATAAGTCACTCATCTGGTTGGAGTGTCGGACATCTCCACACGACTCTCAGGGTCCTCTCTCGCTCACAAAGCCTGTTCCCAACAATGGGATTTGAGCCTCGAGGAGCGGTTACAAAGGGTTTATGATGTGAATTCTCAACAAATTGGGCAAACCCTGGTGTTATGGGTTTCACCCAAACAGAAGAGACACTCCCGGTGCTTGTCGGAGAGGGTGACTTTCCGTCCTCAGGAAACGCACTTTTTAAAGGGTGCCGACATAAGACGGTAGATCGAGCGAAGAGAAGAAGTGGAAGAGAAAAGTTCGAAGATAGAACGACGAAAGAAGGGGAAGGAGGGGGTTCAAATACCAAGTCCAATCCAAAAATCCAGAAATTGAAGTTCAATATCCAAATCCACGAGTCAGCCGAGAAAAAGCAATCGAAAATCAAGCCACTAACCAAGAACCTTCCATTCGCAACGCTGGACGAGAAAGAACTGAGGAGAGACCATTGCTCGGCGGGAGGAGCATGCGCAGTACCGGCATGGGGGAGGGGTTCCCGCCAAGCTACTAAGCTCTAGAATCTTCCGAACGCTACTGCGCACGCACGAAAGCTCCTAATGTGTGAGGCACAGAGGCCATGAAGAACAACTAAGTATTATGTGACTTTTATGCTTCAATTTCTCAATTAGCATCTAACACTATCAGTTATTTTGCAACACCAATTATATAAACATTGGAACTCAATACCAATTACATATTCTAAATCTCAGTTGAAAAAAAAGATATTGGCAAGGCAAACAAGTTCTTTTGACTTTTGGAAACTGTAGGTGAAGGAACAGAGGACAGAAAGAACAACATTTACTCTGCAGTTTCCAAAATATTTATGAAAGAATGTATAAATATTTCCAATGATTTAATTATTCAATTGAACGTATGTTCAGGTAACATTCTCTCATAAATACAAGCAAATTATACCTATTAGTGATATAATTTGAGATGATGTACTTTCAAAAGGCCATCAGAAAGCATGATTTCAACTTCTATTTTAGTTAAAATTAGTAAATTGCTTGTTACTCAGCAAAATGGTTACATACCTCCCACTGAGTGATTACACTCTTTAACTGATGGATTTCTGCATCTTTCTTTTCAAGTTCCAACTTTAGTCTTTCTATTCTTCCATCTTTCAGGAAAAAATCCTTCAAAAGACATATAATGTACATAAGGATGACTCTATTCCGCAGAGTTGAAAGAAATGTAAATGGTTCAAAATATTTTTAAATATTTTAAATATAAAAGTGTACAAAGAGACCCTTGAAACTACTGGTATTCAAAATTTTTAATCATTTGAACAGAGTACTTATGTGTGTAACAGAACAAACCAAGAGTTCCATCAGGAGAAAGAAACAAATGTTTGTTCTTGAACCAGTATCCTACTTATTTGTGATAAGCCAGGGACCATGAATCCCCAGGTTGCTGTGGTATCTTATAATGACATACTAATTCTAGAGAATCCTATTTAACAGAAACAAACTACGCCTGCTACACTACTGTGTCTATTACAAGAACCAGACATTATTTTAAGATTTCAAAGCTTGGGAATCTGGCTTAACTCTCTTAAACAAGATGGGATTCATTAACCAAGACAAAAATTCATTTGTGAGTACTTACAAAGAGAACAATAAGCTAGGCTTCTTGGTTTTGATTACAAACTGAATAAACCATTCCTGGTTTGTTGAGCATACATGATTACAGGGAGGAGCAAATGTGCAACTTGCACCAGCTGCATCAGTACATGTAAAAAAGTTCTTTTGAATACTTAACTCAACCTTCTATTGTGGCTATACCATCTAACATCAAACAGAAGAGAATTGCAGGACATTACAGATAGCACTGTAAGCCACTTCTCTTCTTGATTTTTTTGAATGGGATAAGTGAAATGATGTTAGCTATTACTTTGCTGTATTACAAATTTAAAGTTTCCTGCCCCCCTTTACTGATTAAAAGGGTCCCAGAATAGCTCAAGTAATATTAATAAAAATGCACAGATGACACATAAGAAAACTGGATGGGAAAAGAAGGAAAACAACCCCAGGCAGCATTGTTAGTTACATAATTCTTTTGCAAAATACTTCTCCAATCAAGAAATGTGGTGGTCTTTTTGTATTAATAAGTTTATTGCCATTTCTCCTCAGCCAGCCAATTTTGTCTAATTCAACTGCATTTTTCAAGACAATCATATAATATTCATTTAAGAATTTCAGTTTAACATACTTGTGTATGGTCACGAGATGTGCTATTATCCATTCCATTGTCTGTGATATGCTCTCTTCTTTTTTCTTTAACAAGTATTTTATGCACGTCATCTTCCAGTCTACTGAAGAATTCACCATCATGCAAGACAGTATGTGAGCCCAATTCCTGTCAAAAAAACCTCCTGTTCTTAATTTCTAGTACAAACTATTCAACAGCTGAACAATTATTGTTTTAAGATAGAGATCATCATGATTTTTTCAAAATAACAAGTCTTTCTCCCTTGAACACATCTAAACATGAAATACCACCTTCAGGCAAGCTTAACAGAATATTTCTCAATGTACAAATCAGTATTATCTTATAATTAGCCACTACACTCAGTATTCCACTTTTGCAGAGGTTAGGGACACCAGACCACTGTGAAAGTGGAAAAACTGTGAATAAAAATTTAAAATTGTGAATGCTTTTTTAAAAAAAATACCTGAGAACAATTCTCTAGGAATCTCATTTCTAGTGACAATGAGCCATACAGTCACAATGGAGAACTCAGCAACACATACAAAAGTGTTCTCTCTAGGAATCTGCAGGTCCTCCAACATGACTGGAGAACCTAGAGATTCCTAAAGAGAACATATTTTTTTTCCTGTGGTGGGGCAAATACAGAAGATTTTTTTTTAAACATATAAACTAACTAAATAAAGTAATTAATGAATAATCAAATCTGTGGATGCTGAACCTGTGAAAGTGGAGGGCTGACTATATTTAGAAAGGTTCTAGTTGTGTTTGAATAGTATGCTAAATTAATGTTATGACAGATACTATAGCAAACTTTTGATCCAAGCTCTCCTCACTCCTCCTCTGGCATGAAGTTGATGAGGGACAACCATAGGGATGGCCTCCCCAATGATGGATGGAATGGGGTGAACAAAGAAATACTAAACCAGGCACTAGCTGCACATGGTATCTGTGCCCAACTGGCTTTGTTTATACAAACTTTCCCAAGCTACAGAAACTCATACATAGCAAAGATTGGTCCCTCATCCCAGTGCCAAATGAAAACTCAATCCTCAAGCTCATGTCTGCATCAGCATGGTACCACCTGCCCCACAACTTCCCCCACTAGCCATGTTTCATTATAACATATACTAGAAAAATATTCCTCACCCTTCATTCAGTATACTTGAAACTGTTGTTAGACTTATGAACAGGTTGCTTACCTGTAACTGTGGTTCTTCGAGTGGTCATCTGTGCCCTCACACATTAGGAGCTTTCGCGCCTGCGCGATAGCATTCGGAAACTTCTAGAGCTTGTTTGCTTGGAGGGGAACCCCTCCCCCACGCCGGTACTGCGCATGCTCCTCCCACCGAGCAACAGTCTCTCCTCAGTTCTGTCGTCCGCTGTAGAACCTACAGGGACCTGAGAAGAGGGGATGGAAGGGCGGGTATGTGTGAGGGCACAGATGACCACTCGAAGAACCACAGTTACAGGTAAGCAACCTGTTCTTCTTCTCGTGGTCTCTGTGCCTCACACATTAGGAGACTGTGTAGCTTTCCGGGTGAATGGCGGGTCAGGTCCTAGAGTACGGAAGCCAGAACCTCACGTCCAAACCAAGCATCTCTGCGAGACCGGCAATCGAGCCTGTAGTGGCGGACGAAGGTCGATGGCTGGGACCAGGTCGCCACACGGCAGAGTTCATGCAAGTCTACTCCTCGCAGGAGGGCTGCAGAAGTTGCCACAGCTCTGGTAGAGTGGGCTCGAAGAAGTACTGGTGGAGGCTTCCTCGCGAGCTTGTACGCCAGTTGTATAGTCTGTACCACCCACTTGGAGAAGCGCTGGGTGGACACCTTGTGGTCCCTCCGACGTCGTCCATTACACACGAAGAGATGCGGCGTCTGTCGGAAGGGAGCAGTCCTGTCCTTGTAAAAGGCGAGAGCCCGACGGACATCAAGAGAGTGAAGGGACCGTTCCAGCGGTGTCGTTGGGTCCGGGAAGAAGGCAGGCAGGATGATGTCCTGGTTGAGATGGAAGTTGGACACCACCTTAGGCAGGAACAAGATGTCATCAGGTCTGAGGACCACCTTGTCCCTGTGAAAGACAAGGAAGGGCTCGTCCACTCGAAGAGCTGTTATCTCACCTGCTTGTCTTGCTGAGGTGACAGCCAGCAGGAACGCAGTCTTTAAGGTGAGCAGCCTGTCGTCAGAGGTCGCCATGGGCTCAAAGGGCGGCTTCGTTAACTGCGATAGCACCAGCGACAGGGACCATGGCGGTAGCGGCGGCAATACCGGTGGGTAGAGGTGTTGTAATCCCTTCAGGAACTGTTTAACAGTATCATTCCTGAAGAAGGCTGCTGCCGAGGATCGTGGCGGTTGGTATGCCACGATCGCAGAGAGATACACCTTCAAGGATGGAAAGGCCAGTCCTTGCTGTCGGAGATGAAGCAAGAAGTGGAGGACAGTGGGGAGCCCAGTTGGCGATACCGGTTCACTTCTCTCATCAGCGAAGGCCAAAAAACGTTTCCACTTGTATTGGTAGTTGCGACGGGTGGATTCCTTCCTGGCCGCAGTCAGGATGTTACTGAGCACGGGATCATCTAGTGCGATATCCTCCAGGCATGGAGGGCCAGGCGCGGCAGGTCTGGATGGAGGACGCGGCCGTTGGAGTGGGAGAGCAAGCCTGGCGTCAGTGGTAGCCGGAGTAGGTCACCTCGCGCGGCTCAGAGCAGGGGTGTGAACCAATGCTGCCTCGGCCAATACGGGGCCACCAGGATCGCGTCGGCTCGGTCGGCAAGGATCTTCTATATCGTCCGGCCGAGCAGCGGGAACGGCGGGAACGCATATAGGAGTTCTCCAGTCCACGGAAACTGGAAGGCGTCCCCGACGGAGGCTCTATCGCGGCCTGCTCTCAAACAGAATCGGCTGCATTTCGCGTTTTCCCTGGTCGCGAAGAGGTCGATCGCCGGTTCGCCCCAGCGGTGTCGTATCAGGCTGAACGCTTCTCTGGAGAGGGACCATTCGTGATGCGATGAGGTGTCCCTGCTTAGGGCGTCTGCTGTAGTGTTCTCCTGCCCGGCCAGGTGAACCGCTACAGGATGTATCTTTAGTTGGACGCACCAGTTCCACAGATCGAGGGCAATGTTCAGCAGGGTGGTGGAATGAGTCCCGCCTTGTCTGTTGATGTAATAGACAGCTGTCGTGTTGTCTGTCAGGACTAGGACTGTGTGACCGGCGATGACGTGGCGGAACGCCCGCAGCGCTTTCAAGATGGCGAGCAGCTCGAGGGCGTTGATGTGGAGAGCCGTCTTGTCGCCGCACCATCTGTCGCGGACTTTGAGATTGCCGCAGTGAGCCCCCCATCCATAGAGAGAGGCGTCGGTCGTTACCGTCACCTTTGGTGTTGGTTCTCGGAAAGGCATCCCGGACAGCAGGTTGTTGCGTGAGTGCCACCATCGTAGGGACGGGTGGACCTCTTCCGGCATCTGTAGTCGAATGATTTGGTCGTCTCGCAGGGGATCGAACGTGTGGACGAACCAATGTTGAAGAGGCCTTGCTCTCAGTCTGGCGAGATAAGTGACAGCAGTTGTCGAAGCCATGTAGCCCAACAGTTGTTGGATTCTTCTCGCGGACAAGGTGGAGGCCGCGTATGCATGAGCGGCGGCCTGAATTAAGGTGTGTGCTCAGGTCTCCGGCAGGTATGCCCTGGTGGACATGGAGTCCAGGGTGGCACCGATGAAGTCCAACGTCCTCGCCGGCTCGAGGTGAGACTTCTTTGGGTTGACCTGGAGCCCGAGACAAGTAAGGAGCGTCAAAGTCACGTGAACATCATCGTAAAGTCTTTGTTTGCAGGACGCCACCAACAACCAATCGTCTAGGTAAGGGTAAACGGAGGCGCCCTTCGTCCACAGAAAAGATACCACCGGGGCCATGCATTTGGTGAAGACCCTGGGGGCGGTCGAGAGCCCGAACGGCAGCACCTTGTACTGGTAGCAGGTGTCGTCGACTGCGAAGCGGAGGTATCGTCTGTGCTGCGGGCGAATGGTGATGTGGAAGTAAGCGTCTCGGAGATCGATGGAGGCGAACCAGTCCCCTCGACGGAGAAAGGGCAAGATCGACGGTAGAGTGACCATCTTGAACTTCTTGGGGCGGATGTATTTGTTCACCCCTCTGAGGTCGAGAATTGGTCGAAGAGAACCGTCGGGTTTCGGTACCGTGAAGTGCCGGGAGAAGAAGCCGGTAGTGCTGGCCGTCGACAGGAGCTGTTCGATTGCTCCTTTCTGGAGCAGGGACTGGATTTCTTCCAAGAGGACTGAGCTGGTCGGAGTGGAGTAGTAGACGCCTCGAGGTGGAATATCTTGAAACTCGATGGCGTAGCCAAGACAGACAATGGAAAGTACCCAAGAGTCCGTAGTGACGAGTTGCCACTCCGACAGATGTCAAGCTAAGGTCGCTCAGTCTCTGAGAGCTGTAGGGAGGCTAAAGAGAGGTTGTTGCGGCGGCCTGCAAAACAGGTCAAAACCTCGATTTTGTGTCCGAAGAGGACTTCTTTGAGGAGGCTGGGCGCCGTCTAAAGGGACGTTTTGCCGACGATCCCGAGGAAGGTCTCGAATGGCCAGACTGAGCAGACCTTTGGAAAGAGGAGGTTGATGACCTTCTCCAGGACTGGTGATAGCTGGGAGGCCTGCGGCTCTGCGTGGTCTGGTGTAGACCGATTTTCTTTGCCGTCAGTCTCGCTTTCACCAGATTATCCAAGGTCTCATCAGTGGAAGCGCTGAACAGGCCTTCCCCATCGAAGGGAAGGTCCTCGATCCTCCTTCGGCTGTCCTCTTGTATATCGCATGGCCTTAGCCATGCATGGCGGAGCAAGCCGACAGATCCAGCCATGACCCTGGACGCGATCTCTACAGCGTGCCGGGAAGACATGATCTGTTGTCTGGAAATTGCCACTGCCTCGTTGAAGATGAGAGCAGTGGCCTGGCGGATATCCTCCGGTACCAATTCTATGGCCAGGGCCAAACGGTCGAGGACCTTACGCAGGTATGCCGCGAGGCATGCCTGCGTGTTGGACAGCCTGATGTGTAAAGAGGCAGCGGAGTAGAACCTCCTAGCATAGGCGTCGAGTTTACGGCCTTCCTTGTCTGGTGGGGTGGTATGTGGTCTGCCGCTGCCCTTTGTTTGTGCAGACTCCACAACAACAGAGTTGGGTACCGGGTGGTTGAAAAGATACCCGGCATTATCTTTCTGCACCCGGTAGAGATGTTCCAATCTCTGTGGTATTGGTTGAGCCGAAGCTGGTCTGTCCCATGCCAACCTCACGACCTTTGAGATTCGAGGAAGAAGGGGCAACGGGGCGGTAGCAGGTTGTCTTCCCTCTACCATGGAAAAAACCGGGTCATCATCCTCCGGCTCCACATCGGCGATCTTAAGTCCCAGGGTCATGGCCATTTGGAGCAGCATCGCGGAGAATTGTTGTACATCCTCTGGTGCTGAGTCAGGTACCGGTTCTCCGAAGCCGAGTGGGGGTGACTCCTGTGAAGCCGCAGCCGAAGCCTCCGATTCGGCGCTCGAGTCATAGGAGTCGGATGACGGTGACTCGTCTCGTTGCTCCCGCTCCTGCTGCTTGCGCAAGGTCGCAGGCTGAGATGTTTTAGCCGTGTCCACGGTAGTAGAGATTGTAGCAGGAGTTTCACGCTTCGGAGGGGCGACCACCGATTTCACCTTTTTTGTGGTGACAGGCATGGTCTGGCAGGCTGTTGTACTCATCGCCTGCTTGGTTGTCACCGATTCCACAGGGCGCGTTGCGGTAGACATGACCCTGGGCGGAGGCGATATCGCACAATACCGTGGTGAAGGTTCCCTCGCTCTACGGTAACGGGGAGAGGGGGAGCAGCTGAAGGACCGATCGGTTCGGCGACGATCAGCTGGTGAGCGGCTTTGGTACCTGCGGTACCGACGTTCCTCTCTCTCTGGTGAGCGAGACCGCCGGTGTTCTCGATCAGGTGACCGGTACCTCCGGAAGGTCTCCCAGCGCCTTGGATCACGGTGATACCGATCCCGGTACGATGGAGAGTGCGATCTGCAAGACGCTGGGCGCTCTCTCCACTCCGATTCTCTGGCGTACCTTGCGACGTACGACGCAGAGGTATACCGGGAGGCAGAAGAGCGGGGTTGTTCTTCCCGTGTCTCCTGCGGAGGTGGCAGTCTCTGTAGCAGCTCCGAGGAGCGTGATCAAGATCTAGCCGAGAGGGAGCGCCGTCCAGGGGACGCCGAGGCACGCTCGGATGCCTTCTGCGGCAGGTCAGCCGACCTGCGACGGCTCGAAGGGCGGTGGTGTTGTTCCTCCACCAGGGTTGGAGGTTCTTCCACCGGTGAGTCCGGGCGTTCTTGGGGAACGTCCTCGATCTCGTCCTCTGAGAGATCGATGGGCTCGCCTCGCCCTTTCGACTCCTCCAGAGTCGGAGGTGGAGTAGGAAGGTGAGCTTCCCCAGCCGGGGAGCGCCTCTTCTCCTTCCTTTCCTTCTTCTTCTCCTTGTCCTTCTCCTTTCCCTTGTCTCCGTCCGGAGCAGGGCGTTTCTTCTGACAAGTCACCTTGGGGTGTGTCTCAGGCTTGGAAGTCGTTGAGGATCCTTTCCCTGACTTGGCAGCCGCCAACAGTTTCGGGATCCTCGGTAGCGCAGAGATGGGCGTCCTCGACGTCGGCACCGAGCCCGATGCCGACGAAGTACACGGTATGGCAGCCGCCGATACCCTCGATGGCGTGGTCGCCCCCTTGTCGGCCATCTTGGGAGTGCATGGTCTCCTCTATTGCCCTCAGAGACTGTTCCCAACAAAAAGATTTGAGCCTGGAAGACCGATTTCGGAGAGTTTGGGCAGTAAACTCTCTGCAACTTGGGCAAGTCCGGGTGTTGTGGGTCTCGCCCAAGCAGAAGAGGCACTCTTTATGGCCATCCGAAAGAGCGACCTTACGCCCACACGAAACGCACTTTTTAAACAACGCGGACATAAGATGACCGACGAAGCAGAAATAAGCGGAGAAGGTCCGAATTTACCAAGTCCGAAGGAGAAGCCAAGAAGGAGGGTCGAAAAACAGTCCGAAAGTCCAAGAAAACCAACCAAGCAGAAGAGAAGCGAGGAACAAGCCAAAGAACCTTCCGTACGCGATGGCAGACGAAAAAGAACTGAGGAGAGACTGTTGCTCGGCGGGAGGAGCATGTGCAGTACCGGCGTGGGGGAGGGGTTCCCGCCAAGCAAACAAGCTCTAGAAGTTTCCGAACGCTATCGCGCAGGCGCGAAAGCTCCTAATGTGTGAGGCACAGAGACCACAAAGAAGAACTATAGATTCTGGTTGCTTTTTTTCTAAAGAAACCAGCTTTATACCAGATCATTTGAATGATCTGTTTGACTGAAACAAGCCATAGCCTATCAAGTTTGGCCACCACACTAAATAGTAGTTAACATAAAAGTGAACCAACAGCCTCTGAGCTGTTCACAACTGCAGCAGCAGAAGGTGGTGGGAGTGCACAAGTTTAAAGAGAGGCTAGGCTCCCTCTATTAATTAGATACAACTAATGGTTTCATAGTTTGGCTTAAGACTGAAGAGGCAACCAGCTACCACTCCTTGTCTTGCTGAAATGCTTTCACTGCCTATTCTTTTAGCACAGTAATGAAAAAAAAAAAGAGCTCTCTCTCTTGGTAATGTACTTACAACCATTCAGAGTGAGGACATCACAGGACTTAGTTTTCTCTTTGGATGTTATCATGCAGCCAACCTGACTGTCCATGCAGTTCTATAAAACCATCATTCACCAGTGGTACCCCATGATCCAAGCAGAGGGAGGTATCTTATCTCACAACAGCAAAATGAGGCACACTCTTCCCCTGCTGAGATTTGCACCATTGGCAGCTGGTGACATCCCCTGTATGTCCTGGTTAGCAGTGAGTACAAAATCACTCAAAACTAAGTTGCATAGCAAAGGAAAAAAGAAATGGTAGCTAGACTAAGCAATTAATAGGTGCAAGATCAAAAAGAGAAGATGAATTGAGATGGGGGGGTCTATTTTACACACTTTTCTTTCCAGTAATGTTCAGAGCACAACTTTTGCTGTAGCTGCTGTACCACACAAAGCTTATTCATTTAGAAGAAAACCACAAGTGCTGTTTTATTTTTAACAGCAAAACAAATCATTTCTAACACAGTTAATAACTTATTGAATATTATACAATCTAGGTTCATGCCTGCCCATGTAAGTCCCCAAAACAGAACCACGAGCATGAAATTCATGTCACTTACCTGAAATACAATACACAGTAAAGCCTTTCATACATGTAAAAAAGTGTATTTGCTCAGTAGCAGATGATATAATAATTTTGGATATGGAATAACTGTATCATCCAATATAAACAATTTTTCATGTTCATGTACTTACCTCCTGCTTTTTGGGAAGGTGATCTGAAATGAAAATGAAGTTACTCATTACAGTACATTGCTTAATTTCCATATAAAAACATGAAATTATAATTTCTAAGGTTTCAATATTACACTTCTCTAAATCATAAAAAAAATAAAAATTAAATGTATACAATTATAAAATAATATCCCTCAGCAGAATTTTGTATTCCTTTTCTCCATCTAGTTACAAAGCAACACAAATCTAAATGACTGTAACCAAGTATAAGATTTGCCTTCTTATAGCGTAGTACTTAAGTGTGAAATTGCAGACCAATGAAACTGATCTAGATATTTTTCTGTTTAGTTTTTGGTCTGGATTTAGAACAGAACTGTTTTGGTTGTCCTGCATAATTTTCACTGAATGACAGGTTTGTTGTGTTCATCGCATGGATTCTTGTGGTCTTCTTATTACCATCAAAAAGAACAAGAACTACCACTATTATTAGTAACTATTTATATTCTGCTTTTTCCCTAAAACCAGCAGTTAAGGCAGCTTAAAAATAAAAACAAATACAGTGCGGTGTGTTATGCTTATCTAATGAATTTAATTCATTTTAATTCAAAAAATTAAATCATGTAAGGCTCCAATCTTATACACATTTGCCTAGTAGTAAATTCCACAGAGATCAATGAACTTGAAGAGACATGCAAAAGTGAATGCACTATGCCAGTGGTTCTCAAACTTTTTACCCCGTGACCCCTTTTACATCCACATGAAGATGTTGTGCCCCCACCACATCCTATCCTACGTCTTTCTCTCCCACTCTTTTCTCACAGGACACTCATGCCACACAAATCATCTGTCTTGATGCTTAGTTCTCATGGTCACTAAAGGGCAAGCGCCCTCTGCACGAATGACGGATTGTTTGAAGAAGCTGATTCCTATGTCTAAGGTTGGAGGAAGGTGTAATAGGGAAAGACACTTTGTGTCACTCCTTTAGAGATACCAGTCAATCCCCAACCATCTGTGCACACACATGCAGACCCCCCACCCTCAAGTGTGTCCTTTTTTAAATTTCCTGTATTTGCAGGTTGACTTTTTTGTGTTACCCCCAAGCAACTACTGCAATCCCCCTTAAGGTCCCGCCTCACTGCTTGAGAACCACTGCAGTATAAACTGATAACCTGGTACTTTCAAGAGGTTGTTGAAGAAGGCTGAAGCAATGAGAACTTGTAATGTATTTTTTATGGATGTTCTAGATTTTCCTGACAGCTACTGTCTGTTCTGACTACTGATTTTATTATCATAGTATTTTATTATGGATCATGGTTATCTATCTAGACTGTTTATATTTCCCTAGTGAAAGATAAACTAGGATATACATAGTTAAATAAAGGAATGACACGAAGAGCTGATTACATGTATGTAATCTCTAAATCAGAATTTGGAAGCAAATTTTTTTAAAAACTAAAATTCCCAAAATTTCCCAGCCAGCGACTAGATAATACAATGTTCCAAGACAAAAATGTATTCATAATTACTTACACCTCACATAAAAACACTAAAGCTTGTCAGGTTTTTTCATTATTTTACAGAGTACAATTATGCTATTTTATTATATTATTTTACATAGGCCAATAACCAACAAATGGAAAATAGGCATGTGAGGAACTCCATATCCAAATTCTAGATATATTTTGCTACGTTCCTTTCAACAAAACTCATTTCATGCAGTTTATCTAAATGAGACTTAAGCCTACAGTTTCTCCAAATGACAGATATTTATGTCCTGTGACTTCTTTGAGCAGGATCTAAATGTTCATAGAAACATTTATTGCAGAATAATAACAACAAAAACCCATACCTATGCTGGTATCAGATTGAAAATCTTTTAAAGACACTGTCAAAGGTTTGTCTTTTCCCTGCTGATTTTTTCTTTTCTCTTTCTTATGCACAGTCTTTGATGGAGGAGAAGCATTTTCAATATGTTCATATTCCTGTAAAAGAATACAAAATTTGTTTATCTGTCTTTTATGTTAAATTTTGAGACTCTGCTTGTAAATTAATTGAATAAAAGCAAAATGTTTAAGAACATAGGGATGGAAGGAGTGTTATGCTGGATCAGACTAAAGGCCTAGCTGATTCCATGGGCAGCAAATCATCTCTGGGAAGCGCATAAGCAGAGTATCGATATGATAGTATGCTCCTGCTAGTGCTCCCAAAGCAACTGATAAACAGAGGCATAATGTGTCTGGTGCAAGAGGGTATATATATCCATCATGACCTGTAACCATCAATTGCCCCACTAAAGCATTAATTTTGTCTATTGCCTCTGTTAATCCATATGAGTTGGTGGTTGTCATTAAATCCTGTGGCTATGAATTCTCTAGCATAACTGTGGAGTGTGTGAAGAAATGCTTCTTTTTATTTGTTCTGAATCTCTTATCATGGTAAATCAAAATTAGCCAGCAATTTTGATTCACCATTAGGTACACATTAGGTACAAAGGAACACAATCTTACTGTTACTTGTTCTTTGGGTAAGAGCTCTTAAAAGCTTGCTTAGAAGTCATTTTTGTTAAACTCCTGGGCTTACTCAAAGTAAATGTGTTTAGGATCATATTTATTAAATGATGTACTCAAGAGTAATATTTCATTAACTTACAATAAAGCTTTCCAATTACTTCTACTTGGACCAAAGGGACTGATTATTTTACAATTATAAAGAATGAAATAAATAACATGCCACACATTATGGCTGAGATCCTACAGTGTTGGCTTAACTACAGTGGTATGATGACACATAGACAAAGGCTAAGCATGCAGGAGCAACAAAAGAAGTTAGAGAAAATCCGTGGTGGCACAGGCAATTCTTCAAGGCAGTCTTCCCAGAATGCCCTGGCTTTCAGGATCTAACCCCCCCAAAAAATCGTAAAAATAAGCTGCTCACAAGTAGCAGTTTTCTCTCACATTGCAAGATAAAGAAACATTGGTCTCACCTATGATATGTTTATTTCCAGCAGTGACTGGATGAATATCCTTTGGATGGGTTGCTCTTCCCACTCACTCCAAGGAAGCAGACCATTTTCAGTCTCTTCACCAAGGGGAGCAATCCCCAGGAACAATTTTGTGTTGTCTTTTTTTTAAAAAGACAGATTTTAAAGAGAAAAACTGAGAAATAGGTAGAGAGAACAAAAATGGGGCTAGAGAGTCCTGCTCTTCTAGATGTCTACATATATGCTGTAATGTTCCTGTGTGGGCAGGACATTCGTCCCTTCACTGCTGGTGTTAATCTTTGTTTCCATTTCTTGCATAACAAATGTTGCTACTCCACCCCGCCCCTCACCAGGGCTGTGTTTCTTTGCTTAATGTTGGAAAAATTGGAAATCTTAAGAAAATACACAACTTCAAAATATTTCCCATAGATTAATAAAACATCTTATCCCCTCGCAGATCTGGGAACTGATAAGAACATTCACTATATTTTGATCATAGTAAAAGCAGAAAATACCTTTCTATGTTCTTCATATTCCAGTTTGCTTAGAAGTAAAGCTTTCTCAAGATCTGCTTCAAACATTTCAGAAGTCAGCTGAAGAAATAAAAAGGAAAAGTTATTAATATAACATATTAGAAGTTTATTTTTGAGCTGTACTTTTATTAGGTGATTTTCTACCTCTCTTGCTCTATACTGCAAATCAACAGAATAAAAGAAATCAAGACTTGTAAAGAATGTTGGTGAGGTGACAATTAAGAAGACCTAGGCTCCTGTGAACTCAATTTACATAAGTCATCTTGTGCACATGGCACACATGTGGCATATAAAACCTTTAATGCCACCAATGGCACAAACAGTCCAACAGTCAACTTGCATAGAGACCAGCAACAGCAAGAATTCTGCTTTAGAATTAGACATTTGCAAGCTATATTCAACTCAAAGTGATCCAAGTTGTTATTCAATTCTGAAAAAAAAGTCTGGAATTCAGAAAGTTTCCCGAGCCAATCTGGTATTCAGAAAAGTGATACTCTCCCCTTATCTGTAAATCCAAGTGTCCAGCCTAAGGTCTGTTTTAAAGAGACAACCCTGGAACAACTTGATTAGAATCCAGAAGCTCACTACTGTAAAAAAAAACACACAATTAAGATAATACAGTCCCTTTTTGGGAGATGGGCTTTTATTCCTCTGCCCCGTTTTTGCAGGCAGGCTTAAAAGGAGAGATTTGTTGGAAAGTATTCTCCAGCTCAGATTACACACTCATGGGGGATGCACGAAGCCATAACCATTGCCTCTAGCATCATCATAATTTCAAAGCTGCTGTCTGGTCCAGTATTTCTACGAGCTTAGAACACTATAAGAAAACTAAGCATTTCAATAGATGCAGATATATCTAGAAGGGGAGATGAAGTCCTATAAAATGTACTAGGTGTAACTTCTGCACAAATACACATAGGATTAGGCTATAACTGATAGGAGTCCTAAGCATATTTACTTAGAAAGACATTATGCTTTGTTCAGCAAGACTTATTCCCTTAGGACTACAGTGTTAGGAACAAAAGGTCAAAGTGTTTACAGAGAAGAACAAAATAAACAAATGCAGATCTTGTTCCTGTTCTGAAATTATGTAGACATAAGGAACTCATTCTCATCACAACTTCTGAATGTCACAAAAGATACATTAAGTAGTCTTGTGTTATATTTTTATAAACCAATAAACAAAAACAAAAATAATTTCAAACAGTGCCTTAATAACTATACTCTACCAAAATATTACTTATAAAGCCAAAAATTAGTGAGAATATAGTGAAAATAAGTAAGCTTTTCAGTCAACGACACATAGGTCTGTAGCGTCAGGTTGCAATCACATATCCATTTATGTAGGTGTAAGCCCAAACAAAAAGAATTAGATTCCCTTCAGATTACTTATACATAGGATTGTACTTTTGTCAATTCGAAAACATACATAAAACAACTACAGTGATGAAAAGTAATTACACATGCTTTTTGTGAGATCTTGAACTCAACTGAGAAATACTACCTGCTCATCTCTCTGTCTCCATTCTTGCCAATTTTCTTCTTGAGAATCTTTCTGTGATGAATTGTTCAATGCCTGCTCAGGCTGAGACAAACAGGGTCCATGGGATGTTTTCTGAGGAATTTTTTTAAATGCAAGATTTCTGAGCTACAAGGAAAAACAACCAAAACAAACCATTTTCATTTTGCGATATGCTAAACGATAAACATTGTGACACAATGTAACAATGCTGTTTGTTGCTATGTGCCTTCAAGTTGTTTCTGACTTATGGTGATTCTATCACAGGGTTTTCTGGGGCTGAGAGTATTTGACAAGCCCAAGGTCACCCAGTGGGTTTCCATGGCTGAGCGGGGAGTCACTCTGGTCTCTAGGATCATAGTCCAGTTCTCAATCCATTATACCACGCTGGCTCTCAATGATGCTGAAGTTTCTGTATAAATGATGAAGCTTCTGTATTCTGATGAATTTAGTAAGAAACAATAACATACAATATTTATGGACTAAAACAGTGATATGATTTATTTAAAAAGTTGATAGGACACCTTTTAGGTCTATTCTTCCCATGATAGTTTAATACTCACTGTCTAAAATCAGTGTTAAGTCTAAAACATAAAACCACCACTGGAGGAGAAAAAGCTAACAACAGTACCAATCACAATCTGTATTGACTCAGCAAACCAACACACTTTAGTTGCACTTTAGATTGTTGAAGCAAGGTGAAGAACATTCTGGCATCCACTACAGACCAGAGGAAAAGGGATCACAAGACATTTGCATCACTTCTATGCAATTAAGCTAGTTGGGGAAGATCAGCCTGACTCCAGATGCTGAAGTATTAGTTTATAATACTTCATTTTCTTCTGGCAATGTCCATTCCCCTTCTAAATTTTGTGAGTAAATTTGAAGGCAGAATTATGTATCATCTTCATGTCAGCCACCACAATTTTTGAAGTAATTCATGCAGTTTGACCATAAGATTTATGCCTGATGCTAAAAAATATCTGAAGTCCCTTCCAAACCTTGCTGGAATCTCCATCATATCTTGTATGATTGTATACTGTATGCCTGATCACTGTCTGGCTTTTCTTTTTTTTAATGTGCATGAGCAGCCAGCACAATTTATTATTAACTGTAAGTGATATTATTACCTCATTTGCTTCACTCTGCTGCTGTTCCTTCTTTTTCCTCCTCTTTTCTTTTTTCTTCTCATTTGTGGTTGACTTGCTGCCTGAAGTTTGGGACTTTCTACCACTCTGAACACTTCTTCCTTTTCCAGATTCTGAATCAGATCCACTGCCACTATCAACTTGTAAAAGAGCAAACCTAGATGCTGTAGTGGGTACTGAACTAATTACTGCAGAGGCCATTTTCCTAAGAGAAGTGTACTGACATAGACCTCTGAATCAAGGTGTTCCTGAAAAATTAAAGCAAAGGAAAAAGTCAAGAAGATTAAGACTATTTTGCTATAACAGCATTGATACATTAAAATCATGTATGGTTTAACCCCCTACGGAAGTTTTATATAATTTGAGCAGAAAAACTGACAAAATTAACACATTCTGCCAAAAGTACAGCTCTAACAGATTTTCATCCTGGGCTGTTGTTTAGCCAAGAAGTACCACAGCATGTAAAGTTCTTGATATATTAATCGATGAAGTAACTGTAAATATTCCTAAAGTCAGTAGGTCCAGAAGCAGCCCCCTACTTCTGGAAGCAACCCTGAAGGATGTAATCAACAGGAAAGGTAGAATTTTTATGAGGTGCAAATACTAAAATAATAAGAGATGAGGGCTCCTAAAACAATTCTCTATATCACTATTTTTTTAGTTGTTCTGTTGAGACTTGAATGGCTCCACTTCACATAGAAAGAAGGCAATATAAAATGATTGAGTGATAATTTAAAGAACAAATAAAACACTTCAGCCACTTTCTGGGTCACATTCTGTTGGAAAAAAGATCTCTTCTCAGCCTAAAATAGTCAAGGAGGGTAAAAGATGTCACTCACACCTGCTAGGTTGCATATAGCAATATGTGGGGGCATTTTTTTTTTAAACTTAGGCATTGGGATCTGCAGGCTGCATTTTCACCACATCTGGTTTGGCAGCACTCCAGTTCTGCCTGTTTCAACGTGCTGTTCATTAAACTTGTAATGACAGAAGGATAACTAACAGGAACAATTATTAAGAGAGCAGCTGACTTTTTATTTTTTGGGATAATTGCAAAAGATTAATTTTCCTTTTACAAGAATCACACATAATAATACAGCCTAGTACGAGAGATTAACAAGGATTTTATAAGAAAGTGTAAAGGGCTTTTAAGAGTTACATTTAGTATTCCAAAGAATACTGTGGACATCATGAAAACATGATTTAATGGGGAAAGCATGCATCATTTTAGGAAAATTCAACTATAGAAGAATCTTAGAATCCTTACAATAAACTTTGTTGCAAGAGTAAGAGTAGTGGTAACTCCAAGGCTGAAAAAGAGGTTCCCCATATATTTTTTCATATAAAAACAAAAGTAAGCATAAAAAATTGTACATTCTGAAGAATTCAGTAACAGGTATTCATTCCTCATGGACACTTTCCTAACAGTGACATGTAGCACAATAACAATGGAATATTTCTTTCTCCATTCTACAAGAAGAAAGCATCTAAGCTTAAAAGATTCAAATGCTGCCATATCTAACAGGATACAGTGGACCAATCTAGAGCACATGGACAACATTTGAGTATGTTTCCTGAAAGAAGTATTAGCCTGGGGTAGACAACAGTAGCTCTCTTGAGGCTGTTGGACTACAACTCCTATTAGTCATATATCCAAGAGCAGACTAAGAGCATCTGGAGGGACACATCTGTCCATCTTTGTTCTTCATTTACAAGAATTTTAAAAGCTCAGCATTTAACAACTTTTAAACACTGATAAAATGCAACTGCCTCTATATTCTTTAATACCAGAACACATCTTCAAGACAATCCTTTTTGACTAAAAATTAGGTTTCAGAATGGCAAACACATGCAAATGAAGGTTATGCTCACTTCAGAATCTGTAAATGAGTGTTATATTCCTTTCCAAACTGAAACATATTGTTAAACTAATAGTTAAACAATGGTGTGAGACAAGCAAATTTGTCCTATTGCACAGGTCTAGTACACAGTGTTTAGAGCAACTAAATATAATATTTTTATAGCCCATATAAATTTAGAGGATTAATTGTGGTGGGACTGACCAATGCCTTGTTGTATCTGCCTAAAGCACAGTTCTGCAAAGCTCCAATATCACTAATTCGAATAGCTTCATTTATTCACGTCATGTATTAACAAGAGGCTATGGAAGACCTGAAGTTTTTGAAGTTCTGATGGAAAAGAACACATGATAAATCTCTACTTAATCTAACCCAAGTTTAGAAGTATATAACGTCGGAATGTGTCCTCGGAGTTTTAAAAGGCTTTGCCAGCAATGTGGCTGAAAACCAACATAACACACCCAAGTTTGATGCCAACGAATGGAAGTGACTGGTGAGAGAGGGCAAGCAGCAAGGCCAGCGGGCCAGAGGGCACAGTTTCCAGCCAGCCCGTTCGTTGAAACGAGCAGCCAAAAAGACCTGTCAGGGACGACAGAGGCCGTTTCCGCACTAGCCCGTTATAGCGCTCTTATTCCACTTTCAACATCCTATGGAATCCTGGGGTTTGCAGGAAGCCGCAAACCCCAGGGTTCCACAGCATGTTGAAAGTGGAATAAGAGCGCTATAACGGGCTAGTGCGGAAACGGCCAGAGGCGGCGGCTTCTTTACCGTGCTGCCGACGCTGCCCGGTTGAACTGCGGCCGGTAACGACACGCCGCTCGCCCAAGGGCCAAGAAGGCAAACGGTACCTTTCAGGTCAAGCGCTAAACGAGGCCGGCCGGCCGACCCCCCCCCCAAGACCGCCGGTCTCAGTCCCTCCTTCGCTCTTCCGAGGAACCTGCGCCAACCCAACCTTTCGCCCTTTCGCGCCCCCCCCCGCAGGAGCGGGACTGAGGGGGCAGCAGCGAGGTACTCCTTCCCCTCACGGGGGCGAGGGGGAAGAGGAGGAGGAGGAGGAGCTGAGGTGAAGGAGACAAACAAGGGCCCTCACCGCCTTTCCGAGCCCGAGAGCCGCTCTCGAGTGGCCAGAGGGGGCGACGGTTGCGGCCTCGGGAGCGGCTACCTGCGGGGTCCGGGGAGCGACTCGGGACGTGGCGGCCGTCAAGCAGCTCGCGGAGGCAGCAGGGCGCAGTCGGGGGAGGGGGGCAAGGTAGGGGAAGAGCCCGGGAAGCGCCCGAGCCGAGGGTGCGCGAACGCAGGCAGCGCCTCCGCGGAGTTTGTTTATGTCTTGGGTCGCCGCGCTGTACCGTAACGAGAAAGGGATGGCAGCGGGAGGCGCATGCGCGAGGAAGTGGGTTTGTGACGTAGGGCGAGACCACTGCGCTGTGGCCAGCGCGGTGAGGGCGCCGTTGGGCGATAGTGTGGCGGCTCAGAGAGGCGGTTGGGGAAGGCGTGACGGGGCCGGGGTAGATCATTCCCGCTAGTAATAAAAAAGCGCTTGATAACACTTTCAAACTTAGGGTTTTCTGTGTGAAAACTGGAAAGGGCTCCTTTAAGGGCCGTGGAGAAGAGGCAATTTCAGCAAGTGTCGCTTGTTGCCTGCGTGACGAGAAGCGGCACCTGCTGAAATTCCCTCTTCTACGCAACCGTTAAATGAGAGAAGGGTTGTCTCTCGGGCAACCCTGCTTAAGAATCAGGGCGCCTCTGAACCTTCCGTGTAGCCCGGACCTCCTCGAACATTACAGAGCCGTGTGTTGTGAAAGGCCTTTGGCGATTTCTCCGCCTCCGTGCCCTGTAAATTGCGCTGGATACTGTGAAGTAGCTGAAGATGAACGACAGTGGCCACTTCCGCACTAGCTTGTTATAGCGCGATGATTCCACTTTCAACCTCCTCTGGAATCCTGGGGTTTGCAGTTTTGGGAGGGGCCGGCCGGCCCCTCCCAAAACTGCAAACCCCAGGATTCCAGAGGAGGTTGAAAGTGGAATCATCGCGCTATAACAGGCTAGTGCGGAAATGGTCATTTCCCCATACACTTATTTTTGTTGTGGGAAAGCGAGTTACCAGAGCACCACCAGGGAGAGTAATGGTGTCAATCCGTTGCACTAAAACCGAAGAATTTCGTGGCTCCCAAAAGACCACCGCTGTTCATATGACCTTTCATAGGCAGCAGCGGCCCATCTCATCACACGCTTGAAGCGTTCCCTTTTCTGATAAATATCCATTCACTTCTCGCTAAGGTGGGACGTACAAGCTTTCGAAGACTTCAGACCACTTCCTGAGATGGAGACTCAAGTCCAGGAAGGCTTATGCTACCAACTTATTTCTCTTGAGTCTCAAACATGCTACAAGATGCCTTTGCATACTGATCCAGATTAACAGTTATTGAAATCCAAAAGGTGCAAATGCTGATTATTATCTTAATAGTGGTCATTTAGCAAACAGTGATTGTGAGGTGAGATGGACCTTCTAGTACAGATCCATACAGGAACATGTATGGTGATGAGAAACCTAAACCAAATATAAAAGCTAGATTTTAGACACCCTATCATTAATAATAATAAATAATAATAATAACCAATCATAGAATCATAGAAATCTAGAGTTGGAAGAGACCACACAGGCCATCCAGTCCAACCCCCTGGCATGCAGGAACACCCTCAAAGCATTCCCGACAGATGGCCATCCAGCCTCTGCTTAAAAACTTCCACGGAAGGAGACTCCACTACACTCCGAGGCAGCAGATTCCACGGCCGGACAGCCCTGTCAGGAAGTTCTTCCTGAGGTTCAGGTGGAATCTCCTTTCCTGCAGCTTGAATCCATTGCTCCTTGTCCTGGTCTCTGGAGCAGCAGAAAAATTAATAATAATAATAAGAAGAACAGGTTGCTTACCTGTAACTGTGGTTCTTCGAGTGGTCATCTGTGCCATCATACACTAGGAGCTTTAGCGCCTGCGCGGTAGCGTTCGGAAACTTCTAGAGCTTGTTCGCTTGGCGGGAACCCCTCCCCCACGCCGGTACTGCGCATGCTCCTCCCGCCGAGCAACGGTCTCCTCAGTTCTGTCGTCCGCCGTAGAACCTACAGGGACCTGAGAAAGAGGGGAGGAAGGGCCGGGTGTGATGATGGCACAGATGACCACTCGAAGAACCACAGTTACAGGTAAGCAACCTGTTCTTCTTCTTCGTGGTCTCTGTGCCTTCATACACTAGGAGACTGTGTAGCTTACCGGTCGGACGGCGGGTCAGGTCCTACAGCACGGAAGCCAACACCTCACGTCCAAACCGGGCATCTCTGCGCGACCGGCAGTCGAGCCTGTAGTGGCGCACGAAGGTCGATGGTTGGGACCAGGTCGCCACACGGCAGAGTTCATGCAGGTCAACTCCTCGCAGGAGGGCCGCAGAAGTAGCCACCGCTCTGGTGGAGTGGGCTCGAAGCAGGACTGGCGGAGGCTTCCTCGCGAGCTCATACGCCAGTTCAATAGTCCTCACCACCCACTTGGAGAAGCGCTGGGTGGACACTTTTAGGCCCCTCCGACGTCGCCCATAGCAAACAAAGAGATGCGGCGTCTGTCGGAAGGAAGCAGTCCTGTCCTTGTAGAAAGCCAATGCCCGACGCACGTCCAGGGAGTGGAGGGACCGCTCCAACGGTGTCGTCGGGTTCGGGAAGAAGGCAGGCAGGATGATGTCCTGGTTGAGATGGAAACTGGACACCACCTTTGGCAGGAACGAGATGTCAGGTCTCAGGACCACCTTGTCCCTGTGGAAGACCGTGAAGGGCTCATCGGAACGAAGAGCTGTGATCTCACCCGCTCGCCTCGCTGAGGTCACCGCTACCAGGAAGGCAGTTTTCATTGTCAGGAGCCTGTCATCCGAGGTCGCCATCGGCTCGAAGGGCGGCTTCGTCAGCTGCGAGAGCACCAGCGAGAGGGACCACGGCGGTAGCGGCGGCGATACCGGCGGGTAGAGATGATGAAGTCCTTTCAGGAACCGCTTAACGGTATCGTTCCTGAAGAAGGCCGAGGCAGCAGATCGTGGCGGTTGGTATGCCACGATCGCGGAGAGATACACCTTCAGGGATGGAAACGCCAGGCCCTGTTGCCGGAGGTGCAGGAGGAAGTGCAGGACGGTCGAGAGCCCCGCGGGCGATACCGGCTCACTCCTCTCGTTAGCGAAGGTCAGGAAGCGTCGCCACTTGTATTGATAGTTGCGACGGGTGGATTCCTTCCTGGCCGCGACGAGGACGGTACCGAGCACGGGATCGTCTAGTGCGATATCCTCCAGGCATGGAGGGCCAGGCGTGGCAGGTCCGGATGGAGGACTCGGCCGCCGGAGTGGGAGAGCAGGTCCGGTGTCGGTGGCAACCGGAGCAGGTCGTCTCGCGCGGCTTGTAGCAGGGGTGCGAACCAATGTTGCCTCGGCCAGTACGGGGCTACCAGGATCGCGTCGGCTCGGTCGGCGAGGATCTTCGATATCGTCCGGCCGAGCAGCGGGAACGGCGGGAACGCGTAGAGGAGTTCCCCGGTCCACGGAAACTGGAAGCGTCCCCGATGGAGGCACGATCGTGGCCCGCTCTGGAACAGAATCGGCGACACTTCGCGTTTTCCCTGGTCGCGAAGAGGTCGATCGATGGTTCGCCCCAGCGGTCCCGAATCAGTCTCCAACGCCTCTCCGGAGAGAGACCATTCGTGATGGGATGAGGTGTCCCTGCTGAGGGCGTCTGCCGTGGTGTTCTCCTGCCCGGCCAGGTGAACCGCCACGGGATGCGTGTGCAGGCGAATGCACCATTCCCACAGGCCGAGCGCGATGTCGAGCAGGGTCGTGGAATCAGTCCCACCTTGTCTGTTGATGTAGCAGACGGCGGTGGTGTTGTCCGTCAGATCAGGACCGTGCGCCCCGCCACGGCATGGCGGAACGCCCGTAGGGCTTTCCAGACGGCGAGCAGCTCCAGCGCGTTGATATGGAGAGCGGTCTCGTCGTCGGTCCATCTGTCGCGGACTCTGAGATCGCCGCAGTGGGCACCCCATCCATACAGGGAGGCGTCGGTCGTTACCGTCACCTTCGGTGTCGGCTGTTGGAAAGGCATCCCCGACATGAGATTGCGTCGCGACTGCCACCATCGGAGGGATGAGCGGACGTCTCCCGGCAGCTGCAGTCGGAGTGTCTGTTCGTCTCGCAGGGGGTCGAATATGCGGACGAACCAGTGTTGAAGAGGTCTTGCTCTCAGCCTGGCGAGATATGTCACAGCGGTTGTCGCAGCCATGTAGCCCAAGAGCTGCTGGACGCTTCTCGCAGATAACGTCGGGGCCGTACGAGCGTGAGCGGCGGCCCGGATCAAGGTTTGTGCTCGAGACTCTGGTAGGTACGCCCTGGCAGAGGTCGAGTCGAGCGTCGCCCCGATGAAGTCCAAGATCCTCGCCGGCTCGAGGTGGGACTTCTTCGGATTCACTCGTAGACCAAGGCGGGTCAGGAGTTGCAACGTCATGTGGACGTCGTGGTAAAGTCTCTGTTTGCAGGACGCCACCAACAGCCAATCGTCGAGGTAGGGGAAGACGGAAGCGCCCTTCGTCCGCAGGTAGGATACCACCGGGGCCATGCATTTGGTGAAGACCCTTGGGGCAGTCGAGAGTCCGAACGGCAGCACCTTGTACTGGTAACAGGTGTCGTCGACTGCGAAGCGGAGGTACCGTCTGTGCTGCGGGCGAATGGCGATATGGAAGTATGCGTCTCGGAGATCGATGGAGGCGAACCAGTCCCCTCGATGTAGGAAGGGTAGGATCGACGGTATCGTGACCATCTTGAACCTTTTGGGGCGGATGTAGTAGTTCACCCCTCTAGGTCTAGGATCGGCCGGAGGGTACCGTCGGCTTTCGGTACCGTGAAGTACCTGGAGAAGAAGCCGGTGGTCTTGGCCTCTTGCGGGAGCCGCTCGATCGCCCCTTTCTGGAGGAGGGATTGGATCTCTTCCAGGAGGACCGGACTCGACGGCGTGGAGTAATAAACGCCGCGAGGAGGAATATCGAGAAACTCGATGGCGTAGCCAAGACGGACGATGGAAAGCACCCAAGAGTCCGTAGTGACATACTGCCACTCCGCTAGGTGTCGAGCGAGAGTCGGTCGGTCTCCGAGCGCTGATGGTAGGCTGAAGAGTGGGTATTGGTGGGTCCTGCCAGGCACGTCAAAACCGAGACTTTGTCTCGGAGGAGGACTTCTTCGACGAAGGCGGGCGCCGCCTAATCGTGCGTCTGGCCGATGAGCCGGAGGACGGTCTCGACTGTCCAGACTGGGCCGAACGCTGGAACGACGAGGTGGAAGATCTTCGCCAGGATGGTCGGAAGGTGGAGGCCCTGCGGGTCTGCGTGGCCGGCTGCAGCCCGATCTTTTGTGCGGTCAGTCTCGCCTTGACGAGATTGTCCAAAGCTTCGTCTGTGGACGAATTGAATAGGCCTTCACCGTCGAAGGGGAGATCTTCAATCCTCCTTCTGGTGTCCTCCTGGATGTCGGCCGGTCAAAGCCAAGCATGGCGGCGAAGGCCGACGGATCCCGCCATGACCCGGGAGGCGATCTCCACTGCGTGCCGGGAGGAGGCCATCTGGTGCCGAGCGATGGAGATAGCCTCATTGAAGATCACGGAGGAGGCTTGGCGGATGTCCTCCGGTACCGCTTCCATCGCTGGTTGCAGGCGATCGAGCACTTTCTTCAGGTATGCCGCGAGGCAAGCCTGAGTGTTGGACAGCCTGATCTGCAAGGAGGCAGCTGAATAGAACCTCCTTGCGTAGGCGCCC
Organism: Ctenosaura bakeri; assembly: GCA_948474755.1. NCBI lineage: Eukaryota > Metazoa > Chordata > Lepidosauria > Squamata > Iguanidae > Ctenosaura > Ctenosaura bakeri. Next base: position 590,179 of record CAOLHI010000099.1, read on the forward strand.
AAACTCTGCTCTTTGTCCGGCGGGGTGGTGTGTTGCCTGCCGGAGCCCTTCGTCTGCGCGGACTCGACGACCACAGAGTTCGGTGCAGGGTGATTAAATAGATAACCGGCGTTATCCTTCTGCACCCGGTAGAGGTGTTCTAACCGCTGCGGTATCGGTGAGCCGAGGCCGGTCTATCCCAGGCGGCCTTCACCAGTCTGGATACCCGGGGCAGGAGAGGCAGCGGGGCCGTGGAAGGTTGCTTCTCCTCGAAAACGGAGAAGGCTGGATCGTCATCCTCCGGCTCCGCATCGGCGATCTTAAGGCCGAGGGTAGTGGCCATGCGGAGCAGCATCGCAGAGAACTGGTGGACGTCCTCTGGAGCAGAATCTGGGATCGGGTCCCCGAATCCCAACGGAGGAGACTCCTGGGAGGCCGCCTCAGACACCTCAGACTCCGCACTCGAGTCGTACGACTCCGAGCTCGGTGAGTCCTCTCGCCGCTCGCTCTCCGGCTCCTTCGTAGTCGCCGCAGGTGTTGCCTTCCTAGGCTTCTCCGCAGCCGGGGCGGTGGTAGCAGCAGCGTCCCGCTTGGGATGGCTGACCACTGACTTCACCCTCTTGGTGGTGACCGGGGTAGTCTGGCAGGCTGACGTCGTCGTAGCCCGCTCAGTCACCACCGACTCCGTAGGGCGCGTCGCCGTTGCCGTGACCCTAGGAGGTGGCGATATCGCCCGATACCGTGGTGAAGGCTCCCTCGCCCTATGATATCGAGGGGAGGGAGAGCGGCTGAAGGAGCGGCGGTCCGACGGAGATCGGCTTCGGCGTCGACGGTACCGAGCCTCGTCCCCTCTAGGCGAGCGCGATTCGCGCTGTCGACGAGGTGACCGGGACCTCCGGAAGGTCTCCCAGCGACTCGGGCCACGATGGTACCGATCCCGGTACGATGGCGAATGCGACCGATAGGAGGCCGGGCGCTCTCTCCATTCACATTCCCCCGCGTACCTGGCCACGTAGGACGCCGAGGTGTATCTGGAGGCAGACGAGCGAGGTTGTTCCTCTCTTGTCTCCCTCGGAGGCGGCGAGGCCACCGGACGCTCGGAAGAGCGGGACCGGGACCTGAAGGAGGTCGAACGCCGCTCCGGAGAAGCAGAGGGCCCCTCTGCTGCAGGTCGGCCGACCTGCGACGGCTAAGGGCGGTGGCGCTCCTCCACCAGGGTTGGAGGGTCTGCCACAGGCGAGTCCGGGCGCTGTTGGGGAACGTCCTCGATCTCATCCTCCGAGAGGTCGACGGACTCGCCTCGCCCTTTGGAAGGCTGCTGAGTAGGAGGAGGAGTAGGAGGTTGAGCGTCCCCAGCCGGGGAGCGCTTCTTTTCCTTCTTCTTCTTCTTCTTCTCCTTCTCCTTGCCCTTGCCTCCGTCCGGAGCAGGGCGCTTTTTTGCAGGCGTCTCCGTAAGGGGAGCCTCAGCCCTTTCCCCGCCGTCGAGGATCCTTTCGCTGACTTGGCAGCCGCCGACAGCTTCGGGATCCTCGGTAACGCCGAAATCGGCGTTTTCGCCGGTACCGAGCCCGATACCGACGAGGTGGACGGAACGGCAGCCGCCGAGACCGTGGTCGTCTTCTTGTCGGCCATCTTGGAAGTGGAGGTCTCGTCATCGCCCGCAGAGACTGTTCCCAACAATAAGATTTGAGTCTCGCGGAGCGGTTGCGAAGAGTTTGCGGAGTAAAATCCCTGCAAATTGGGCAAGTCCGGATGTTGTGGGACTCGCCCAAACAGAAGAGACACTCCTTATGGCCGTCGTTGAGGGCAACCTTGCGGCCGCAGGACACGCACTTCTTAAAGAGCGCGGACATAAGACGAAGAAACGCCAAACTCCGAAATTTCAAAAGACGAAAACCGAAGGGGGAGTCCGAAAAAGAGGTCAAAGACAGTCCGAAAGTCCGTAAAACCGTGAAAACAGCAAGCCAAGCACGACGTGAGAGGAACAAACTAAAGAACCTTCCGTACGCGGCGGCGGACGAGAAAGAACTGAGGAGAGACCGTTGCTCGGCGGGAGGAGCATGCGCAGTACCGGCGTGGGGGAGGGGTTCCCGCCAAGCGAACAAGCTCTAGAAGTTTCCGAACGCTACCGCGCAGGCGCTAAAGCTCCTAGTGTATGAAGGCACAGAGACCACGAAGAATAATAATAATAATAATAATAATAATAATAATAATAATATTTATTTGTATCCGCCTCTCCACATGGATCGAGGCGGCGAAACAACATGAAATACATTATACATTACAGATAGCATGTATTTCTATACCGCTTACCAGCTAAGTGCTCTTGAAGCGGTTTACAATGTGTTAACTCTTGAATAGTTGGACAGGTTATAGAACAACCTGTCTCAGATTAGCAGCATGAATAGATAACGGATCTGGAGCTAGACCTGGCAATGCACACTTTAGTTATGTCCTGACGTTCTGAAAAGTGTGTAGAAAATTATGCAGAATGCAGCAGCCAGTTTCTTAAGCTGAGCCGACTACTGGAATTATCTTATTCCCTTTGTTAAAACAGCTAGACTGGTTTCTGGTTTGTTTCCAAGCACAGGTCAAAGTGCTGGTTATGACCTTTAATGGACTAAATATAAATACCTGTCAAAAGGAGCACCACCTCATGCATCTGATGAAGTGGGCTGCACACCATAAGACCTTTCCAGGCTAGCAAGATTAACCCCCTCCCTCAGCATTAATCACAAGGCTCTGTTTTTATTCAAATATATTTTCACATGTTTTGATCTTCATACCTCAAAGCTCATAAAAATAAATAGTATTTTCTAGTGGGCCCTCAGTATCTGCTAGGGTTTGGTTCTAAGACCCCCCCCATACCAACATTTTTGAATGCTTGAATCCCATTATGTACAAAGATGTAGTAAAATGGTGTCTCTCATATAAAATGGCAAAATCAACATTTACTTTTTGGATTTTTAAAAATATTTTCCAGCTGTTTGGCTGAATTTGTGGATACAGAATCCATAGATATAGATGGCTGACTGTATTTATTTAAGGCACTTTTGTATCACCTCTCAAGCCCACCTGAGCCTCAGAGGTGATGCCCAACAAACAACATTTATACCAATACATAAATAAAAACTTTAAAAAACAAACAAAAAATATTCCTCAAAACAAGACCCCACCCCTTGCTGCTCTTCTGTCAAAAGGCAAAAACTTTATTTCAATCAGCTTTTTGAAGTGAAGATTTTTAAGGAAACAGCTTTTAAGAGGGTGTTACATTGTTTTAAAATTGCTGTTTAACTGCTTTTTATCCTTTTTAAGTGAATATTTTAAATTATTCTGTAATCATTTTAATTTGTAAGCTTCCATGAGTCTCAACCTTGGGGAAACATAATGTAGTGGTTTGAATGTTAGGCTATGACTTTTGAGACCAAGGTTCAATTCCCTGCTCAACCAAGGAAATCCACTGGGTGACCTTGGGTGTGTCACACACTCTCAGCCCCTGGAAACCCTATAATAGGGCCACCTCAGGGTTATCACGAGTTAGAAATTAGTTGAGGGCATACAACAACAACAACAACAACAACAACAACAACAAATAAAGTTATCATCATATTCATTAAAACCAAATAGTTAAAACAGCCAGAGCAGTATTCATTCACATGTACTATTAATAGTAAAATTAATGTCAAGCAAACCAACACAATATTAGCAAGCAGCAGCTGCTTTAAAAGCTAAGGTGAGGCTGCCATCCCTCTTGATTGAAGCAGCATTTACACTGAGCAATATTCTTTCTTGTAAGACCATTGATGACATTACATTCTGGTTTGTGAGACAAGTGATCAAGCTTTTGCTATTGTGGCACGTCTTTTAGAGATTCATATTTCACTTTCCTCTGTTTTTAGATTAACAACTACTTTAATAGTTTTAATATATCTTATATGACATTTTTATGAGTGTTAGCTGCCTTAGGGAAAGGCAACATATAAACACATTAAATGTCATTCGAACCTGATACTGTTTTACAGCTAAGAAACCAACTTAGCTAAGGCAACTGTGTTTCCCATCTGTGTTTTATTTTAAATGATGTTCAGCGTCCAGCTTGAACTACCACTTCAGAAGAACAAACTGCAATCTCACAGCTTGATTGTATGCTGAGGGAGTGCCCATAAGTCCATTGAATATAACTTATATTAATTTCCAAACAATTAACTTTAGACATCTCAGTTATGAACAGGATTAAGAAGTGCAACAATACCTTCATTAGAGAAAATTGTATTAATAGATGATGGCTGCCCAGCTGCTCTGAAACAGCTAATAGCTATTGTGCTTAAGGTATGATAATGTTTATTTTATAAACTGTTATAGACTACAGAAGGTAATTTACAGGATGCACAGAAGTATAACAGTGCAGGTACTCCCATTTCACTGCGGTCTATTGAAATGCACAGTTTCCTCTCAATGGGCAAAGCATGGCAGGAAGGAATGTGCACATTCTGAGACCAGTTGTTTCTAGCAAGGATTGACTTTAACCAACCTTCCCATTTCCACAACAGTTCTGCAACTCTTACATTTCCTGCAGGTGAGTCATTTTTTAAAACCAGATAATGGTTTAAGGCATACTGTTTAAAAGACCATGAGAACTGTAGTGTAAGATATCTGAATGACATCAAGTTGTAGGAAAGGCAAACTAGCACATCTTTGTTATGCCTTGTAATGATTGAGACAAATAACTGAACCAACATTTGATTTAGCTAGTATGTACCTCTCCTTTCTACTGTTGGAGAGGGGAGCTCAGAGAACATTATGACCAAAAAAGGGTAAATGAATGTCCATGGCACTGTTACATCCAGATGGATCTCTGAAACATGCTGAGTCATTGGCTATTTGCCTGGAAAAAAGGACTTTCTATATTTTTCACAGCAAAGATGCCTATAACCATGCCGTAGATTCAATTAGTCCTTGCCATACTTTACTACCCACAAAATCTTAGGCGGTTGATACAGTCACCTGATCCTTTATCCATCCTAACCCTGATAAATAAAATTTTTCAATTACAGCAAACATTCTATGTATTCACACACAGGTCCCACTGAATTCAATATGCTTTTCCTAGTAAACAAGCATGGGATCCACTTGCAAGTGCATCTCTGAAACCATATAATGGTAAACAGGTGAGAACAACAAAGTAGTGTCTGTACTTTCACTGTCAGATTCCATGTGTCAAGATGCCCAACTGTACTGCTTTAAACAATAAACAAATGTTGATGCAATACAAATATATTATTTCACTTAGATGTGTGTTCTTGGTAATGATGGACAAGCTATTAGTAGTGGCAGAACAAAGACAGTAATGTTCTTTACATAAAGATCACATAAAGCAAGCCATACCTATAGTTGTTTTCAAACCAATCACCTCTAACAACCAGAAACAGAATTAAAACAATTACTGTACTTCAATTTGATGTTGTAGGGTATTTGTATTTGGGTTGTATCAATTTGTAAATACCAAATGTAATGAAAGTGAAACATTTGAACTTCAAACCAGAAGCATTTGCAAAATTCACAGTTCAGTTCAATATGAGCAAGTAATAACTAGTTAAGAAAACAATTAGCCTCAGCCACTATTGCTTTGAGCCTCACAGTATTAACACAATAGGTAAGAAAACTCCCCCTTGCACTATTCAATGCTTCTAGAAACATATTACGTAAAAGTACATCTTCAGTTCTGGCCAGAAACTAAGTTATCCTCTTATGTTTTTGAAACTAAATTAAAACATTTGCTGGTGCAGATCCTTAGTTCCCAACAAGGAAACTGCTCACAAGATGTTCCTGCTGGTGAAAAGGGAAGAAAAAGAGGATTTCTGACAGCTTTCCCTGCATCTCCCTGAAAATCTGCTCTGAATGGTAAAATTCCAGAACAACATGAAAGATGACAGCAAGAGCTGCATGGGAAAGAGGGGAATCAGTGAGAATCATCATCATCTCCTTCTGCCAATAGGCACTTGGGCTGAATTGCATCGGCTTCTGTGAACAACAGAAGCCCTGTTCACAAAAAGGCAAAAATGGACCAAAGCCATGTAAACATGTTTAGAAGTATTTCAGTCCATTCTAACTAAAATTAACAATAGTTACATCTAATGCTAACTTCAGGTAAACAAAGGCAACATGGGAAATGCAAGTGAACAAAGCGTGTGTGTGTGTGTGTGTGCATACCAGGTGTTTGTGTAGCTCTGTACATATCTGAGTGGGAAAGAGAACACAATCCTGCGAGGCTGCTTCTGAGCCCTTATAGCAATGAATATTTATTTTACACCAGGATTATCTTATAAAGTAGTGTTCTGATTTACAGCTATTTGGCTCATTTTGAGTATACAGATATTCACTTACACACCAGGATAAGTTTTTGTTGTCCTTAAAGGGGACGGATGGACTAACTGCCTTACACATACATCATGCAAATGATTTAGCTTTCTCTTAGAAAATGATTTCTCACAGAAATAAGTATGTCTATTCTAACTATTATCTTGGAATAAATCTGAAGAAAATGATTTCCAGGAAAAGCTAGAGTCACAAACATCACAGGCACAAAATCACCTCTTTTTGATGTAAGTTTATAACCAATGCTCCTCATCAGGATCAGGAGTTAAGAAGTGCTTGACTTCTTCCTAAATATATATGGATTGAAAAGGGTTTAAAAACAATTATTGGTGGTACTGATATGAAAAACTTATCACAATATACCACTTCATACAGTATTTTTGTCTATACCAGGCATGGGGACAGTGGGTCCCCTGAGGCTTTTCACAGTCCCCCAGGCTTGTGCCATTTCTGCTCCTGAATTTTTTACTCACTAAAAACATGGATTAAAAATACCCTTGTAAGGCAGAAAACATGGAATTGCTACTCCTGGAGTCCTCCAGGAATACTGGTTTACAACCTAATACCTCTAACCTCTCAAATCTCCAGAGAATCACAGAGAAACAAAGCAGTCACTTGTAGTTTGGAGTTTTCAATGTTTCAGGGACAATGCATATCTGCGGATGCTAAAACTGTCGCAGGCCTGCCAGAGTTGCCCTTTGCTGGTGTGAGTACTCCATGCTCCATCTACATTTTTAGGTTCAATCACAATGTGAGAAAATGACTTGCCAGACAGAGAAACCTGTAACATGGTGATTTTTCTGTAGCTGTATAATCACCAGAAGTATTTCCTACTTTAATTGTCTTCACTATTTGCAATAATATATGCTCAGGTATAGTATGAATTGCTTGTGCAGACAAAGTATTACCACAACCAGCCCCTCCTATATTTGCAATATAGGAGGTAAGATGAGGATATACTTTAAAAGTCAGGAATAAAACTCCCAAAACCTTTCTATATGAGCATGATATATGATCTGCAGCATGAGATACATCAGCTAGAAATAAGAGATACAATCATAGCTGCCTGAAATGAACTACAGGGTTAATTACGTATTATAATCATTAGGTTTTCTTGGCATGTCAATAGAATCTGCAGTAACAGAATGTATACCAGCTGCAAGGCCTGAGCGTCTTGAGGAAAGCTCAGATGCAGGGATGTAACGCAATTCTTTGCGAGAAAGTTTTACTGGGGTTGCTCCTTGAAGCTGAGTCATAATGTCTCTTGCATGAGAATGACAGAATCCTTGTGGACGACATTCTGCAGTGTAATGTACTTTTCCTGCTTGCTCTTCCTGGCTACTGGAAGTATTGGGGACAACTTCTACAGCATCCTCTTGAAATGTGTGTGAATTTTGATGTGCTCCTAAGCTATCTGTTGGGTGGTTTGCTTCTTTGAATTTTCCTATTGCTTTGGCTGTGCATCCAGGTTCTTCTGAAAAAGCACTTGCTTCTTCTTGATTTGGTGTACCATCAGTAGAACCAAAACCTGAAAATAAATAGTCAATCAGTTGGCTGCTTTGGGATAACTATTATAGGATGTTTTCTTCTGTTCTGTTTTTTTTGTTTAGTCTGTTATTTGGTTCAAATGTTGAAATTATTTTTAAAATATCCCAAGCATACTGGCAGGACTTAAAAAATAAATGAAAATGAGTAATAAAATGTAACGGTCAGGGTTCTGAGTTATACTGTTCCACAACTGGGAAGCGCTCCAATGCAGCAGAATTTCTGCAGGTGGACAGTGCAATGGCTAGGGACATTTTTTCACCTGAAGAATGCCAGTGTCCTCTCTTAAGCTATTCTGGGGGGTACCCAAACACAGAGGAAACATGGAATACAGTTGAAATTTCCCCTCCTTATTCCTTCAGTGGGAACTTTAGATCTAATATAAGGCCTGCACTAGAAAAAGGTAAATTTGAAAACATTGCTTTATTCATCTGAAAGCTAAAGAGGATTAATCAGACATTTTTAAAGGAACCATTTAGAGAGCCAGCATTTTGAACACTGGACTATGACTCTGAAGACCAGGGTTCAAATCCACACTCAGCCATGGAAACCTACTGGGTGGTCTTGGGCAAGTCACACTCTCTCAGCCTCAGAGGAAAGCAGAGGTAAACCTCTGTACATATCTTGCCAAGAAAACCTCCCAACAGGTTCACTTTTAAGGTTGCCAATTAGAAACAGCCTAAAGGCACACAACAACTGAAAATCTCATCATAACATAAAGAAAAGATGTCTAATGTACTTTCTGTACTGACTATATTTAAAAAACACCAGAACAATCCATTCCATTAAACCTTCATCTTTGTATGATTTATAAATGTAATATTCATACACTTACTGTGTGTCTGATGATGGTGTATTGATTCTCCAACCAGTTCCTTTAATTTCTTCTTTAATTCTCTGCTAGTTTTCTTGTAGAAGAACAAGTCTCTTTCCAACTGTTGGACTTTTGCCTCATAAGTTTTAAGAGTTTCTGAAATATTTTCACCATCTTGTTCTGGGGGAAAAAATCGAATTTTAGATTCAGCACTGCTTTTGTTTCAGTTTCATTCTATAGCATAAAAACCGTAGCAGTGTAGTCTGTATGTCAGTTGCAGTTTTTCTCATAGTTTGAGAGTTAAGTGTTAAATTCAAATGTTTAAATGTAATAATGGCATTCTAGTGAAAATTTTCCAGAAAGATGGACATCATCCTTACAGGTTAAATGGAGGTAACTCTGTTCTTACAGCAGAGATAAATCAATGTAGTAAATGGAACAAAGGGAATAGTTGTCTATTGAAGTTGCGAGAATGAGTGAATCAAATCTAAACCCAGTCCAATCCACTGAAAATAATCAGAATAATAAACATGTGTTTATCCTCAACCTTTTGCTCATTACAACTCTTGTTTTGCCTCCTAAAATAAAAATAAATACATAGCTGACCCAGCCTTCAAATACATGCCTAGATGTGAGCAGTAATGGAGATGAGCCTCTTGTTTGTATTTATACCTAGCTGTTAGATTAATATTTCAGATGGAGTAATGTTTTAGAAGCCACTATATACTCCTTCAAAACTAAGAATATTAAAAGAGTCCTGCTAGGTCAGAACAATATCCTGTTTCCCACAGTAGCTAACCAGATGTCACCAAAGTCAAATACCTCTGCAGTGAAGTAGTATTAATTGCATCTTTTGCTCATGTTCTTTTTGTTGGAGGGTCAGACGCCTATCACATTGCAGCACAAGATGTTCATGTGCTAATTCAAGTTCTCTTACTATATTTTCTTGTTCCATTACCCTCAGTCCATATTCTTCAGCCTGAAGTTGCAATTTACGTTCACTCTCACGAAGGCTGACAACCTAAACAGGCAATAGTATTTTCTTTTGGGGAAATCAAAGCATTCCTAACTAAGAAAACTACATATATCACATGCCAAAACTATTAAAAATATGAAGCAATAGTGATTTACCATGTGATTAGCATAGAAACCTATTTCATTACACCCTTAAATTTATAAAGACCCATTGTTAAGATATCCTGCATCACATACCTGTATTGGATGTCAGAGGAACTATTTAATCCATTCCCAAACACAATTGGAAATATATCTTTTATCAACACCACCACACATTCCATAGCTCTCAAAGTTATAATAACCAGAAGCTAAATGTTAACAATGCCTTATGTCATCAGATTGGGAAGTAATCCTTTATAATATAAATAAATAGTGGAAATAATACATTTCTGCTTGTTCATATAGACGTACAAGTAAACAAGTGCCTGGTTCAAAAGTACATTTCTACGCAATTCATTGTTATTAATTTTATTTAAAGTATTTCTGTAATGCCTCCCAGTCCACAAGGGCTCCTGAGGCAATGAACAAATAAAAACAAGTTAAAAACAATACAAAGTTAAAACATTTTAAAACACATTAAAATGATCTTTAAAAACTCCCAAAAGCAGTGTAAAAACAATCACAGAATCAGGCAGCTGTTCTGTGCTAGAAAAAAAACCTGGTAGATTTTGCTCTGTTGAGTAGTGCTCTGAGAACATACCTTATTAAAATACTTTAAAAGAATTGCTCGCAACTCAGTAGCAGACAAGGAAACCAACTTTCCCATCACATTGGCTTCACTGTGTGAAAGGATTTGTGCTGAGGCTCTGACTGAGTTTTGATGGTTTTGAATACTTTCGTTTTTGTAAGCAATGGCAGCCTCCAAAGTTTCAATCCCTTCTTCAAGCTGGAATAGAAAATGTTCCTCCTGAAAAGAGAGTAAAGATAATGAAATCAAATTTCAGAAGAAAGCTACTGAAGATGAAGTGTTGTAAATTGTCATTGTTTATCAGAATGTACTATCATCATTGTATTATTAGAATATATAAACACCTACACTGCAAACATAATAATTAGTAAACAGTGTCATGTGCGTTATGTTCTCATATGCACAATTTTTAATTAGGCTGGAATGTAGGTACTACTGGTATCCATCCCTCTATAGGCCCTCTTCAAAACCTATCAAATGTCCTTTGAAAAGAAGATCCGACTAAGTGCACAGTATTCCATGTAGGATAACCTGACTACCATGCTTTTCCTGCAAGGAAACACTGGACATATTCTGTAATACACTATCATACAAACATGTGGTGCACTGCTTGAGTTGAATGTGTAGCCTAGAACACTTTATTATTGTTGTATGCCTTCAAGTCATTTTCAACATATGGCAACCCTAAGGTCAACCTGTTGTAGAGATTTCTTAGCAAGAATTGTTCAGAGGGGGTTTGCCTTTGCCTTCCTCTGAGGCTGAGAAAGTGTGACTTCCCCAAGGCCATCCAGTGGGTTTCTGTGGCCGAACACAGATTCAAACCTTGGTCTCCAGAGTCACAGTCCAATGCTCAAACCACTGCATCATGCTGGCTCTCTGCCTAGAACACTGCCTTGGTGTAATGTGAAAGCACAGTCAATGTGGAATGAGTTACCCAGAACTAAAAAGCTTTAAAGCCACTGCTCTAGCTGAACCCTAAACATCAGGCTAAATAACATCATCTCCTTATTACTCTTCATCACAGAACTCCAGAGGTTCCCATCTTATAGTGGTAGGAAGAAAAAGGAATCTCTTTCAGTTTACTGATATCATACCCAAGTGCTTCAGAGAAAAATCTTCTGTCAGACATGGAATGAATTGAAACAGGGTAAAACACTTCTTCATTCTTCTATGTCCTCGGTGTATCTGAGAGGCTACAGGGAATTCAAGGACACTTCTTTGGGGATCCATCTCTCATGTCCAAGTGCCCCAGTGATTGTAAAAAATGGGACAGGGTCACCAAAATCCGTAAGTGCTCATTGTCAGTGTTCTAGTATATGTTTTGAAACATAGTGAAGCAGTAGTGTCAATGTCAGACAGCTATTTTTGTGGTAGTGAAAAGAACAGGAGAGGGAACGCAGATCTGAAACTCAATGGTTTCTCTTCTGTTGTACTATGGGGTAGCAGATGCAAGTACATTACGGCTGTAATGAGGTAGCTTTAATAAGAATGCAGAGGCTGCTGTTTTCAAATACAGAGAGTAGAATAATGTGTTCTCAGCTGGCAATCAAGCATGGAATTCACTTCACATAGAGAAGAGAGAATCCCTTCCACTGAGGGATTTCAAGCTGCCTCTCATGTTTACCAGCTATCACAGACCCCAAACAAGTTATAAATCTGACTTAAACTATTACCAATCCAACCTGCATGAACTAACATTCTCTAAAATAATTTCTTTTGAATTTTTTGAAATGTGTTTTTATTTCTATTTTAGCAGCTCCAAATATCTAGTTAATAACCTACATATATTTTTTCTATTACCAATAGGTAATAGTTGCACTTATCTAATATATAATTACTTACTTCTGGTGACAATACTCTGCCATTCTTCAATTTCTCATCCACACTGCTCCTTCTTTTCAGGAGTTGATCCCTCTCTTTCTCTAGAGCCTGGACTTCTTCAAAAATCTTCTCATGCTCATTAGTGGTACTGCTCTGAAGCTGCATATTTTTGTCACATAATTCCTGGTCCAGTAAGTTCAAACGACTTGATAATTTCAAAATATCTTTACTGAGAGCCTACAAAGCCACAAATGAAAATCAAATCCCTTTCAGGAAAATGCCATGCTTGTCCATGCCAATACACACACACACACAAACACACGCACACGTATCAATTAGTAAATATTAGCAAATTTTACTGAGGGATGGTTTCAGACAAAATTAGTCATACAATTGTCCAAATGAAATCAAGTTCAATACATTTCTGTTAGACAATGGTATGCTGAGTTATGTCTAAATCCAATCCTCAGCAAACTTTGAGACTTAAGGACAACTACCTTAGAATGATCCAATCCCATACTAGCAACATTGTAAACACATCTATTATCCATTTTATTGTATCTATTCTTGAAGCTGTGGATAAAATCACAAATAAGGTACAGGTACAGGACATTCGTCAACAAAAGCAATCCAGATATTTTCAGAAAATCTGATATTTCACATTTTGCCTCCAATTGGTAAGCATCTTACTAAAGCTGAGAGCAATAAAACAAATATTATAAAAGGCAAGCAGCCTGAACCTCAGACTCTTGATCATAGCATCAGATTGGCTATTGCTTTGTGTGTTTCTAACTTCAGCTGTTAGCCAGTAGCCTGGAATATGGCAAGAACAAAGTACCTGGCTGGATCTCAGTTTTTTAATTTCCAAATGGCTCTTCTCTTGCATCAATGTTTCTTTCTTGGAAATTATAGCTTCTCTTCTTTTTAAATCTTCCTCCAGATGAGCTAACTCCTGACGTTGATGCAAAACCTTCTCTAGCTCTTCATCTAGCCATTTCTTTTTCTCTTCTAATTTCTATGCCAAGGACAAAAAGATGTACAAAGTTAGGATAAATTCATAAGTACATCCTCAGCTCCCACCACAGCACTGCCATTCTGTGGTGATGGGATTGTGTGCTTCTGCGAGGCAAAGCTTATGCTGATGATAGCACTGTTGCTGGTAGGGTCTCTCATCGCAGATGGACTTTTGCAGAGGAGCCAGACTAAATGTACCAGGCAGATACTGGGCAGCAGCAGTAGTGGGGAGCAGAGGTTGACACTGGCAGAGGATCTCTCAGAGAAAAAGGCAGTGGTACCACAGCTAACACTTGTTAGTACTGCACAGAAGGAAGCACTGGTAAGCCACTTTTGAAATGTCTTTTATCATGAAGACCCTATGATAAAACAATCCAAAATGAAAAAAGAGATAGTGTCAGAGAATAAGTCTCCCATATCAAAAGACACTTAATGAGCTACTGGGAAAGAGTAGAGGACAAGTATAAGCAACACTGTGACTAGTGATTCAAATGGATTCAAGCCAAAAGGATGTTCAGCTGTTGATATGCTCAGAGATGAAAGAAAAGTCTGAAGCTGCACATGTGTATAATAGCATCATAGACTGTGAGAAGCATGAATCAGGGGAATTTAGACATTGTAAAAGAAGAAGTAGAAAGTATACATGTTGCAATACTTGGGGTGAGGAATCTAGAGTGGACAGGAATGGGATGTTTTCAGTCATATAATCACACAATGTTTACTCAGGAAATGAAAACCTAAGAAGAAACAGGATGGCATTAACAGTGAGGAGAAACGTAACAAAAGCAGTTGGGGGATATAATACAAAGTTTGACTGAATAATATCAATAAGACTTCAGGGAAAAGCCATAAATACAATCATCATCCAAGTTTACAGTCCAACTACACAAAAGAATTTGAAATATTTTGTGCTGGAGTCCAGGAGGAAATTGATCATGCACCAAAACAGGATATGTTGATACTCATAGGTAATTGGAATGTGAAAATAGGAATAGCAGAACCAAAGACAGCTAGAGAATTTGGCCTAGGATCAAGAAATGAGGCAAGGAAGAGAGTGATTAAATTTTGTGAGGCCAATATTCTTGCAAACACATTGTTCAGGCAATCAAAGAGATTATTGTATTACATGGATATCACCTATTGACCAATATAGAAACCAAATAGACTACATAATCAGAAGTAGAAAATGGAGAAGCTCCACCCTCTCTGCAAAAACAAGATTAGGAGCAGGTTCTGGCAGAGATCATGCACTGCTAATATCAGAGTAAAACTAAAGAAGAATAGTAAACAAACCATTTTGCCAAAATACAACTCTTTGGAGCCAAAAAGAAAGAAAAGCCTCATGGATGATAGATCAGACTCTTCAAACAGTTAAGGACACATAAGAGCAAAAGTAAAAGGAGACAGAAATAGGATCAGAACTCTGAATGAAACAAGTTAGCGACTTGTGCATAGAGATAAGAAGAACTACTATAATAATCAATGCAGAGAAATAGAAGATGACAGCAAAAAAAGTAGAACAAGAGGCCTCTTCTGCAAGATCCAGGGGAAAAAAAGAAAATTTAAACCAGGAGTGGGGATGCTCTACAACCAGCAGGGGAACACATTATATGACCAAGTACAAATCAAAAGACAACAGAACAATGCACTGGGCAACTATATAAAATAAGTGAAAGAGTGACAAATTAATTCAAGGAAGAACTATTTGAAGATGAATTTACAATTTCAGAAAGTGAAGTGGAAACTGCACTCAGTGCATTTGGGAAAAATAAAATACCAAGAGAAATGGCATACTGATTCAAGCTACAGAGACAAAATCTCTTCTAGTTCTAACTAAAATCTGTCAACAAACATGGAGAACAAGACAATGGTCTGCAGACTGGAAATGCCCAAACTACATTCCATTCCCCAAGAAAGGGGACAATAGGGATTGCAGTAACCACAAGACCATTGCATTAACTTCCCATTGAGCAAAATGATGCTCAAAATTCTACAACAAAGACTTTTTCCATAAATGGAGTGAAAAACGTCAGATGTCCAAGCTGGGTTCAGTGAAGGAAGAGGCACTAGGATCATATTGCAAGCATATTTTGGATAATGTAGCATATCAAAGAATTTCAGAAGAAAATCAGTCTCTGCTTTATAGCAAAACCTTCAGTTGTATAGATAATGAAAAACTATGGTTCTCTCTTAAAGAAATGGGTGCACCACAACCCTTGATTGTTCTGATGCATAACCTGTACTCTGGACAAAAAGCTACTATAAGGACAGAATATGGAGAAATAGAATGTTTTCCAGTTGGTAAGGGGGTCAGGCAAAGCTGCATTTTATCACCCTAGCTGTTGAACTAGTACACTGACTAAACTGAGATTGTTGCATTTTGAACGTATCATGAGAAGTCATTACTCCCTAGAAAAGACAATAATGCTTGTTAAGATGGAAAGAAGCAGGACAAGAAGAAGACGACACTGCAGATGGACAGACTCAATCAAGGAAGCCACGGCTCTGTGTGTGCAAGGCCAGAGCAGGACTGCTGATGATACGGCAACTTGGAAGTCTCTCATTTATATGGTCACTGTAGATTGAAATTGACTTGATCGCAATTAATAACAACATCTTCAGCTATGTGGCCTTCAATAGGATTCACTTTGCACAAAAACCAGCATAAATGTCAGTCTTCCAGGACTTACACCAAAATTCATTAGGCACAGAATATGGATGGCACTGATATCTAAAGACTGAACTAATATCTACCCAGAAATCATTTCCACTAAGTTCAGGGGGCTTAGGGTACTTCCACGACTAGACTTTTAGAGTATAATCACCCTGCCCAACTCACAGAATTTTATGAGTGGTATTGACAACATCTTCCATTTGTAATCCTCTCATGTTTTCTTTCATGCTTTTTTTTCTCCACACATGCACGTAAAGTAAAAACATGGACTAGCTACATGGTATCTTCTGACCATGTAAACCTTCTCTGAACAAGCCTTGTGAAGAAAACCTCATGACAGGTTCACCTTAGAGTCACCATAAGTTGAAGGCATACCACAACAGCCTGGCACTGAAAAAAACCTGTCTGAAAGTAGCCACACTCCCAGGTAAGCAGGTATAGGAGTGAAGCCTCGGTACCTAATAATATTTAACTATATCAATTGATAGTGAGAAATGTAGACATTAGAAGGCTGTAGAAAGGAAAAGGATTTATGTCTTTTGCATACAAAATAGTTAACTGAAGCTGAACCTGTAGCTTTGCACACAGACATAAAGAGAAGTATTTGAAATTTTACCTCATATTTAGAAACAAAATATACGGATCTGTATGATTAGCAAAATGTATGTGTTACATGAATCACCTCTCAGAGTTCTTACTGGTGGGCTCTAGCAATTAACTAGTCTTTTTTTTAAAAAAAAAAGTGTACTGAAAAACATAATTGAAGAAGGACAACTACTAATTAAAAGATTCAGTTTCTTCTTATATTTTTGTCTGTTAATGAAACATTTCCCTTTATTTGTATGCTTTCAAAGTAAAACGCTGCAACTTTTGAGCAAACCAATCAGTTTCTATCATCAGACTTACAAAATATTAGCTACCTGTAGTTCCTGTGGCATTTCAGATGAGTTTTTCCTTTTAATTGCAACTATTTCTTCATCTTTTAGTTTTAAAATCTTTGCCTGTTGTTCCATCTTTTGCTGAAGCTCCTGAAAGTAAAGAAAAAATTATATTGGAAAGATCAGATATGCTCTAAGATTAAAAGAAGAAAGAAACCTAAATTTTAACTAAGAAAGAAAACTAAATTTTAGTGGCAAGAAATAGTTGGAAGGCTGGAGGGCAAAATCTCCCATTGAACCTCTGCAACATAGCAGGTGGTTCCCCACAGGCCTGAGGTGAAATTTAAATCAGGGACCTCCTGGTTGCACTGATGTTATTAGCCATTAGAATGACATCAACTCATCGTTATTTTTGATTCTGAATATGATATAATATATGCTGAAACATAACTCTCAAAAGTATGTAATACTAAGTAAAACACAAAGAATTAACTGCTACTACAACTTCATTAAGAGGACAAGCAAAAAAGAAGTCTCTTGCCTTGATTTGCAGCTGACCCTTCTGAATTTCTGCCTCCAAACTCTTCTTTTTTTCATTCTCCTCTCGCAATCTTCTCTGTAACTGAGCTTGTTGATTTTTCATGTGGCTGACATTCTGTTCTACTTCAAAAATATGCTTCTCATTCTGAGTGGATAACGATGCTAGTTTCTTAGTGTCCTGTTGTTTTTTCTGCAAGACCTATACAGTTGCACAGCATAGTTTAGCCCATATTGTTCTGTTATTATTTTATTGCATTGGTCAACGTTAAGTTTTTGTTTTGTTTCATTGTGATTTTTGTTTATAGATTTATGGCAATTCGTGGGCCACATTAGGCATATAGTTTTTTTTAACTACACCTGATGCTATAAACAAAACAAGCAGGCAAAATGTAAAGAACCAAAGAAGTCTTCTGATAAAAAAGTGATTACTGTGTAGGTCACATTAATAAAGTTGACAAGTAAGTATGCTAGGCCCTGATCTGAAGCAGGACCACCACACTAAGGTAGAAGAGTTTTCAGCCTCCACCACCAGCCATTTTCTGAAACTGTTCCTTCCTTTGCCAGACAGATATGGGAAAATGAAAAGATTTGCTTTAAAAAATCTCCATTAGCGCCAGTGAAGTCTTTTTCCTTTTTTTAGCCCCTGCAAGATGGTAGTATTTCAGAAAACAAGTAGCTGACAGGAGAATGTTTAAACCTCTTCTACACATGTGGTGGCCTTGCCTTAGACCAGGGTCTTATATGCTTATGTGTGAGAAAGAAAGAGAGAAGGAGGAAGATGAAGAATACATTAACATATCACATAATTTATTATTCAGATCCACCAGTTTTCCAGTCTATATTCCACCGTGTCATAGTAGCTGGGCAATGTAATATGTTTTATTATACAAAGTCACTATAATTGTAACAATTGGCTAGGCGCACATATGTTCTAACTTTTCTTATAACAGTAAAGAGTTTTTTTCCAGTTGAAAGTACCTGCACTTTTATCTTTGCTGCATCCATTTTTTTCCTAAATTCTTTCTGTAACCTAGTTTTTTCAGCAATGTCTCTTAGTTCTTTGTTCTCTAGCTCTTGCAACTGCCTTTGTGTTTCAGCTAAATCAGCTTTGGCCTGGTCTGCTTCTTGTTCCAGTTGTGCTATTTTCAGAGAATACTGCTTGCTTACAGATCGAGCATCATTGCCTTGAAAAAAGATTAAAAAACAACACTAGACTTATTATTTGTGGCTTTAAACATTGTAGCAGCCTTTTAAAACCATCCATATTTATTAATAACAGTTTATTACTAATTGCTTTGATTGATATTTAAAGTAACCTTCAACCCCCACCACTACATTTTTCCTCTAAGTTGCTTCAGGTAATGTCTCCTCATTCCCAATGTTATTCTCAAATCCTGTGGAGTAGTTCAGGTTGAAACAGAACAATAAAGTTTCTTGGCTGAATGGGAATTTGAAGCCATTTCCACAAACTCAATGTGATGTAGTCTCTGTTAAACCCCTCCCCTGGTCTCTCCAAATTTTTCCATAAGTAATATAGAAGTAGATTAAAAGTCACTTAATTTGTCTTGGTCCTCTTACAACATACAACTGTACCCAGCATGAATTCATAGTCTGGTTACCTGTTTTTACCAGTTCTTTAATAAGATCTTCCTTCATTCTGATATTAAGTGTAAGTTCACTCATTTTTTGCTTAGCAGCAATAAGTTTTAGCTCCGAATTCTTTAACTTCTGCATATTTAATATCTGACTTTTCCTGATCCACTCAATATCAGCAGCACCTTGAACAAAAGAATAACACTTTAGAGAACATGTAGCATCTTCCTAAACTAAAAAAGACAGAGACTAACATTTTAAAATGCAACATGAAGAGAACAATTCATATATAGTCTGACCAACATGGTAAGGAAATGAGATTTCACATAAAGCCTGATCAACATGGTAAGCAAGCGAGATTTCACAAGGTAAATAAAGCAAATCAGATTGACTGGCCACTGTTCAGACAATGTTCATATGCTTAGCTTGAAGACTATGCATGTTGCCAAAGGAAAGTACAAAAACTGGTATAGGCCTATGAATAGTATCAAGCTGAGGTATGAGATGCCCCAATTCACAGTGTCTAGCATTGATAGCAATCTTCCTTAATGACTGGGGCATGTACACGATCCCCAACTGATACTGTTCATGTGCAATATTTTCCATAGTTTCATGTACATTTGTACAATTTTAAGTGTTTATGAATATTTAGCCATGCAGTTTTGATGTGTTGCACCCTATGCTCCAGATACACTGAATTTTAGTAAATCAGATGCATGTAACTGTACAGGGCAGAAACCAAATGGTGTAATTCTATCCATCAAAATCAGCAGCAGAACTCCTTATACATTTTTAGAAGATTGATGGTAAAAGAAAGACACTTCTGACTTCAAAGTGCAATCTACTTGCACCACAACATGATATGGCTGTGGTATTAGGGGAGTTGCAGTTCAATGCATCTCCAAGGCACCTAGTTAGAATAGGCTGATGGACAGAAATATAGGACTTTGGTTAGCGTGTATGTGATTTTCCATTCCACTAGAAATTGGTAGAAGACATTTGTGATGTCACACATTGCCAGACATCTCACAATTCAGCATCCATAATCTACTGTTTGTATCTGATTTTATTATGAGTATCTTGAAATATTCTATATAACCTTGCTTGTCTGTTAAATATACTGATTTTATTTTTAATCCACCCTGAACTAGGAAATGTAGGACAGCAACGTAACAAAACAAAACAAAAAGTGAAATAGGTATATGTTTTGTGAAGACAAAGAGGCTTGTGTACAAGTGTAAATGTGACACTTATTAACTAATCTAATATTTAATTTAAAAGCTAATTGAACAGGTATGTTCTGAACCACCTTTGATCCCAAGTTGGATGAAAGGTGGGATAGAAATAAAAGAAATGAACCATTCTTCAGATTCCAGTTCAAGCTTCTACAAGGAATGTCCCATACTATTAGGACCAAAGTTGCTCTGTTATCAGATGATCATGTAAAGGAGACATATTTTATACTGTTGCATCAATCAATTTCCTTTACCTGTAGCAGTTTCCATCTGTGAGATACTCCTGTTCTGTAAATGAGAACTTTGTTCTGTTTGTTCAAGCACAGAGCACTGAGAAGTCTGCTTTCGTGTCCATGTACGGTTTAAGGAACGTCTAGAAAAAAATTAAACAACATACATTAGTGTTTTTTAACCTGTAGAAATAAACTGTAGTTTTGAGACTTCGAGTATCTTACATTTGGAGGGAAACAGGGGATATTTTATGAAATTTCATAGCATTAAATACAAAACAAGACCTCAGGCTGTCCCACTGTAGCAAACACTGTATCCCTAACTCACACAAAACTTAATGTCATGTGTTGAAAAAGCTATCAATGCAAGCCCTGTTTATACAAAAATATCCTCCTTATAACTAAAGCTGCTCTAATGCTAACCGTACCAATTGTTAGATTAGACTTATTTTCACTTATTTTAACACTGACATATTATTTAGATTTCAAGTCTTAGTTGGTTGTGAGACAAACATGACCAAAGAAGTACCTAAACTGAAGTCTCTTTCTATTCTTATCATCTTTTTCATCTTCATCACTATGATCAGAGAAGCAGCAATGAAGAACTTCATCTTGCTCTTCTATGTGATCCAACATTATTTGGCTGCGAGTCTGAAATCCAGCCATTACTCTATTTAAGGAATATGTAGGAGGACTTGTGTGTACCTTTAAAAAAATTAAAAAGAAAATATTAACTGTGGAATTTATTACATTTATACCCCATCTTTTTATTCCATTTTTATTCCATTTATATCCCATCTCAGAAGAATTCAGATCCTTTATAGAGTTCACTTTGCTCACCCACTCACAATGGCCTTCAGTATAAGGTACATCACTATGTTAAAATCATATTAAGAAAGCGTGACTGCTTCACTCACCCAGTAACTTTCATGTCTAACTGAAGAGTTGAACCCTGGTTTCCCTAACCACTATATCTCATTAGTATGCATTAAGCATGCATACTCCATACACCTTAAGGAGTATGTTCTCCAGAAGTATCCTGTGAGAGGAAGATTAAGAGATTGTGGTTTCTCAGGGAATGCTGCTTGCCCTCATCTTAATTACAACTGAGCTGGCTGCTGCAGTTTTGAGGCCTATAGAAGACCTATTCTGGTAGCATTCCAAAATGCCCTAACATGATGCTCACAGCAAGCTGGATACCAAGATTTTGTGCTTGCTTTGGAGTTGGGAGGTTGCTGAGACCACATTCATGAACTGGATCCTGGTTCTCCTATGGTCTATAGCTGTTCCTGTATGCAATAAGTTCTGGGACAAGCCTTTAGGATTCAGAGCAAGCTGTTGATTGGAACACAGGCTCCTTAATCCATGATTGTAATGCTATTGTGTCATGCCCCAGGCATATCAAGGTGCCCTTGGAGTTCTTTCTCCTTCCACTTAGTTCCCAGAGGAGCCAAAAGAGAACAAAGAAGAAACAAAGAGAGGGTATGTGAACAGTAGGCTTTACTGCTGGGATCTAAATGATTCAGCTCGCCTGGAAAAGATGGGTCTAGACCTAGAAAAGGATCAACCCACTTAGTAAGCTACCAGTCAGGTGTCATTGCCCTGCCTCCTGAATTCAATAAGAGAAGTCATCCATTCCTGAAAGCTTTTCTAAACTGAAGATGCTGCTGCACATTTCCATCCTACTACAAACCTCTAAAATAAGACTGGGGCAGTTGCATTCAACAAATGAGAAGAATCACTTATTATGGAAGAAGATGGTCATTTTTCTGTAGTACTTACAATAAATAAGGAAAAGAAAATAATTTTTCTTATCTACCTTTCGAGAATTCAGACCCACTGGTGGGCTCATGGACTGTACCAATCTTTTAGTCAATGGGACACTGAATGGCCTCTTAGCAGACATTATAGCAGTTGGTCCATCCCCACAAGCACCACTGGAAGTAGAAACTTTTACCATTTTCTCTAATTTGTCATTTAGCTGGTCAATTATAAGCTGCTGCTCCACCATTTTCTCATTCTTGAAATAGAAAAGAATTTGTAGTTATTGGAAATCAGCTGCTTCAGTCACTCTACACATTTTGCTACTTTTTGAAGTATGGTATTATTGGCACTCATATGCACTAGAGCTTTTCCTAGTATTCATTTCTATTCATTGGAAATCTCTGTAACTGGTTTAACAAATACCTACAGTCACAGTTAACAGAAAGAGAAAAGAACTATATCACACAACATTTCAGTTAAGCATTACAATTACTTACCTGTAAGGAAAAAAAAGAGCTCTGTAGCATTATCAATACTAAGAGAAGTTGCTGTAAGAACCTTTCAAATTATGCCAGGGTAAAAATTAAGAGTGGTTCATATACTTTTCACAGGAGATCTGCCCGAGTGCTAATGAAGTGGTCTTTTACTTTGTATAATAATTGGATTCAGAAATATAATATATAATATAAAATATAGAATAGTTAAGCTCTAAAAAATGGAATGGATCAATAGACTACAAGTTTGACACAGCGAAATTAAAACTTCAGTTACAATCCTACATGTAGTTATATGAGGGCAAGTGCTAATGGGACTTCATTTCAGACAATGAGACATTGGATTATGCTATGTTTAAACTTTAAGAACTACTGTTTAAATGTCATTTTACATAGATGCATGAAGTAACCTGCACAAAGTGGTTACCTGTATTCTATTTGTATCCTGTGCCTCCTGTAGTGACTGCAGGTATTCTTGATTCTCCTTTATCAACTTCTGTATTTGATCTTGTAGTACTTTCATCTCAAGCTCTTTCTCACTAAAAACTTCTTCATCTGCAGCAAGAGCCTGCTAGATAACAAAGTGCAGTGTGGGGGGAGAGGGGAGGGTAAATCACTGCATGCGAGAACTTGGCAGCATTTGAACTACTTATCTCATTAATTACATTGTACAGTTAACCAAGAGCCAAACTGTTATTGCTAAGCAAACCAGCAACATATTTTCAGTAAAAGATTTAATATCTTGAATCAGGTGAAGCACGTGATGGATGATACATTAGTCCACATACATAAAAAAAAAAGCAGAAGTTTGTACAAGAGATGGAGACATCAGCAACGTGTGGGCAAAATGGAAGCATGCACAATAGATTTTCTTCTCCTCTTCTCTCATGAACTTCCCCATGCTCCATCTCGAAATCCTCTCCAAATGATTGTGTGTGTGTGTGTGTACCAAATATCTTGGAATGTCTTACATGACTTTACTGATGTGGGTGTGTGTAAAAATTTAGGCAGTTTGCAAAACCGTGAAAGATTTCTCCATTGAATCTGGAACAATCACCAGGTCTGCTCAATATAGGCACCAACCAGCAGAGTATGGAAGGAAAGCAACTGATAAGGTACTATGCAACTCAGCTTTCACTGACCCACAATAAACCCACAATGAACAAAACCTTGCTTCTTCATCTAGCATGTTTAATTTCCTATTCTAATGGACAAGCTGTGTAGACATGTGACTTATGAAGAATCCCTTGACAGGAGAATTAAGGACAGAGAAAATTTCTCATATCTATTTTTTGTATACTCTCATCACTGCTATTGCATTTACTGTAAATACCTGATACTTTTTCAGCTCTCTTTTCAGTTGAAGAATTGTGATATGGTATGGTCCTTCTTGGTCACCTCCACTTCCACTGTTTATTTGAGGAATGGATGGAGCCTCCCTTCTGAGTTCCTGAGCTACAGATAGCCAATCTTTCAGTTTATCATGTTGACTTTTTGACAGACTGGCAATATTTTTCAGGTCAGTGAGAAATGCATAGGCTTCTTCTATGCAATTTCTGTAATTGAAACTTTCTATTTGAAGCTGAGCAACCTGCTCTTCAAGAGAACGGATTTTGCTTCTCTCCTGAAACAAGTCTTGTGACACCTGATTTCCAGAGTTCTGTCTGCTAACCTGCTGGTTTTGCAAAGCTTCTCGAAGCAACTTGATTGCACACTCCATTTCATCAATGCGGTCCCAATCTGGGTTGTAGTTGACAATAGGTTTGTTTCTAATATTTTTGGCTCTGTTGGCGTATTTAATGGAATTGAGTGACTCATCAAAATCAGAAGATGATGGACTAATACAAGTTATCATGACTGTCTTGGCATTGCCTCCTAAGGAGTCCTTAAGAATACGTGTAATTTTAGCATCCCTGTATGGAATATGTGCACTTTTTCTCTTCGGATCTCCAAGAGCACTTATCACATTTCCCAGAGCCAGTAAGCCACTATTTATCTGAATTGATTCCTTGAATCTTTCACCAGTGTTCCCAGTTTTTGTTACTCTTTCTGATCCAGCAAGGTCCACAATGTGAAACTTGGATGCAATCAGTTGGCCTGAACTTCTAGATAAATCTTGTCCAGAGTTTGTATCTTTCAGAGTCTCCACAGGTTGCTGTTGCTGACAAATGCTAATAGTAAAAACAGCATGAGATCGGCTAGAATGCTCGTTCATTTGTGTTGTGCCTGTGTGTCGAGCAGCATTCCCAGTTTCCAACAGGCTCATCACTTCATCCACACTTTCAACTTGGCAATCTTTGGCACCAACAATGACTTAGGGGGGAAAAATCAAGCCAGAAGAAATGGTAAACATAGAGTTGTCAGCAAAATATAGTGGACTATTTTAAAATATAGTTATTACTCAAACAAGACAGGATTCAAAAAATGAAATAAGACATTAGAATGTATACAGTTATTTAATTATAAACAATACTATTGTCTTTACAGGTGGTATGCGCGCACACACAAACACTGTAGCTCAATGAATAATAACATGCTTTAAACTGAAGGATTCCAACTTCAACCTCTGTCATTCAGGGAAGTCATGAAAAGATTCTGATCTGAAATCCAAGGAAAGCAGCTGCCAACCAATACAACTAATATTGAGCTGGATGGACTCATGATATGAGTCAGTACGAGATAGCATCCTGTGCTGAGTGTTGTTGCTGTTGTTATTAATTATTATTATTAGTATTACTATTATTATTTTACAGTACTGATGGCATAAAAATTCATACCAGAATCAAAACAGTGGGAAGTTGACAATTCTTAATTTATTACATTTAAGTAGGATGGAGATTTCCAGGATCTTTAAATAATCCAGTATGCTTCTATGAAATACTGCAACTCAAAGTTTTTATGCTGAAAAAAGCTACTGCAAGTAAAAATAGAAGATTATGGACACTGCAAAATTATTTTGCAAATTATGCTAGAAATACGGATTTAAAAAGAAACACACTCATTTTAAAGAGTATCCTAATTTTCCCTAAAACATCTGTTTAAACCAAAGCAAGGTAAAATTATCAACTGCCAAAAGGCTAGACTAGTGATGCATAATATGTAAACATATTCCCAACAATTATAAATAGATATATTTCTGAGCTAGACTAGAAATTAAATTTGTACCAAGAAAAACTTGTGTAATATTTCCAGATCAATGACATAATCTTAAAACCCAATCATACTGGCAGTAGACCATTCAGTGCACAAACAGTATGCATTTTTTAAAAAAGTTTTCAATACACATTTCTAGAATTGCTTATTGGTAAGTAGCAAATATATATATATATATCTTGTGTTCAAATTCTTATCTGTACCTGTATTGCCTTTTTCATCTTCTCTAATGTGTAGATCTTTCATAGAGGTCTCCAGTTCCAGCAAATCTCTGACTTCTTCTTTGTAAACCTCTATATAAGAAACTTTCACTGTGAAGTCAACATTATGATTTTCAAAAATAATTTGAAATATTTCCTGGATTGCACGTGGAATTATCCCTCTCTCTTCCTCTGCAACTGAAGCTAAAATGTAAGCAAAAATGCAAATCAAGCACACAGCTCAAATCTACAAATTCAAATGCACATGGACATACCAAAATGCTAGAAGGATTCTGAAGATCCTTTATATAACCAATTATGGGTATGAAATCAAGCTTTGTCAAGATTGTACAAGTCAGGCACACTACTAGAATACAAATATTTTGGTTACAGCTTGGAACAAGACATGACACCAAAGCACTGAACATGACATAGGGTGGTTTCCAACTTCATGCTGGGAGAAAGCAGAAACTGACCTCCTCCTGCTTCCTTCCATCAGCAATCCTAAGAGCTTCTCCAGAAGCTTCTTCTAAAAATCAGATGGCTTCTCCATGGGGGCCAGCAGTGGGATGAAAGTCACTCTTCCTGCAAATAGAAGCTCCAGCTGCATTGGCTGCCTTTGCTTGAATGTTTTTAAAGGATTCCTTGCTTCATCTGAAGCACCTATGCCATAAATGACCCCATTCCAGAGGATCTGCCAGTCCTCAAGGTATGTTTTTCAGGGAGTTCCTGGAACAGTTTCTGCAAACTCATTTCTAACAGTGCACTAGTGGATGCTACAGATAGTGAGCTGGTGCTTGAATATGATTTCACAGGAAAGATATTGTACTAAGTAGGTGTATTTGGGCACCATTTTCTACTTAATCCTTCAACTGATTTTGTGCATCCACTTCCCCATCCAACAGATGTGAAACTGGTATGCAAGAGAATGTGTTGCACACTCCTCCTCTGATAGAGAGCACCCATCAATATGAGTATCATTATTATCCAAAGGTAGTAATTAGTTTTTTTGTTTTCTCTCTTTCTTTCTTTTTGTTTTGTTATGATCCATCAGGCCAACAGTTTGCAATCCTAAAACTAGATAGATAGTCCAAAGAAGTCCTCCAATAGGTTAATACTGAATTATTTTAGAGGATTATATCTAGAATCTAAATAACACATATCAAGTATTCTCAACGCATAAAGTACTGTATAATAGCACCAGCATTATTACTACCCAGTTGCTACAGCAAATTAAATAGTTTCAGGTCTATAACCTAAACTACCACAAAAAGGAAACAATATTTAGAACAAAAGAAAAGAAAAAGTGTTTCTTTAAAAGTAGGAATTAGGCAACTCTCCAAATGGTGCTAGACTGCAACTCCTAGTAGTTCTAGCCAGTATAAACAATGGTGATGACAGCTGAGAGCTGAAGTCTAATAACTTTTGGAGGACCACATAATTCTCATTTTTCCGTTAGTGCATAAGCCCCAGGAAAGTTTAAAGCATCATGTAACCTTGCATCCTGAGCATAACGCTGACAGCTTCTAGCTTAAACAAAATAATTTAATAATTTTATTCATATTTTAAAAACCCAAACTCTAAAGCATTGAAGGTATAGTGGATTTAAAACTAAGAATCAAAATAATGTTTCTTTACTATAAAACAGAACATTTGAATAACACTTGTTAGAATCAGCTGAGAGGCATAGTAACTGTACATAAAATCAGTGAATATGATTTAAGAAAATACATTCAGTATTCAATTACTTCATTAGTGAAAGAGTTAATACAATTAATTGTAATACCCAGGTCACCAGAAACATAAAGGAGCCCCCTTACTGCTTAGTGGAACAACCAAATCACATCATCAGTATTTGAATAGCAGGAGTCCAGATTCAGCATAATGTCACAAATACACTGAAAGTAATACAGCATCCTTAGAAAAATGGGTTAGGGCCATGATATGAACTCCATTAGGAACACTAAAACTGAAAGAAATAATGAAGGATAATTCATGTAGGCACTTAAACTGCATTAAAGCTGCAGGAAATTGGGTGAAGTCATGGCTTAATTTGGTAGCATTTAATCTGGAAAGTCTGTTTTTGTTTGTTAGTTTAGCAAATACATTATGGCATTTTATAAATGATAGAATAGTTACACTTCCTTTTGATACTTTGCAGGCACTGGTAAAGCCACTACAGCAGTCTGTAATGTGTGTCCTGTACCATCAGTACATTGTTGGTATAAAAGCCCTAATATAGAAAGCAAGAAGCCAGTACCTCTAGCACGTGTTCACCACAGCTTCTATGGTATCCACCAGTGGACATGGACATAATTGGTGGAATACATGCCCTCTCCCACTGGGAGCCCCTTGTGAATCCAAATTTAATCCAGGATATTGGAAGACCCTGGGAGAGGGTGGCAAGGAGGGTAACATGGAGAAGAGGCGGGGGAGTCCTGCTATTCAAGTGGAAGTCCAGTTGGGCAACACTGCATGGAACTGCAGGCAAAATGAAGAAACCAGATGAGATAATAGTTTTATTTCAGTCTCTTGTACTTTGCCAAAATGAATGTTTCATTAAGCAAGCAGCATATCATAAAAGGGTTTTTTTTTTTACCTTGCTTCTTTGAGAATACCCCTAACATAGCTTTCTGCTCTAGATAACGTTTCTAACCCATATTTTGGGAGAAAACAACAATTACATTAACATTTGATACCTTAAACTCTGTGTGTGTATGGCCTCCAAATGTCATTAGGCTGCAGCAACCATCACATTTCACCACTAGTTAAGTCTGACAGGAACCACAGTCCAACAATATATAAAGTTGCCCTCTCCTGTTGTCAATCAAACTTAAAACTTTTTATTAATATTCTAACATAATTAATATTTCAGTGTGGTAGCAACTGTTACAGAAATGCTGTCAGGCAGACCATTGCAGTTTTCATATTGCATAAACCTAAAACTATTTAAAATGGAAACAACTTCTGATGGGAAAACTTATGCCCCATCCTATTTCAAGGGGAACAGAAGTCAGGAACCACATGAACCACAGTTACCTAACAAAGCCTATGAAAAGATTATCCTTCTTGGTCCTTCATCAAGTGGCATGATCCTTACTGCATGATATTGCTTATAGCATAATGCTTCTATCAAGGAAACTACATCAGTATAACAAAGGATAAGCTTTTTAGAACATACCAACATGACTTCCTCCAATAGTGTACGTCTTCCCAGAGCCTGTCTGTCCGTAGGCAAAAACAGTAGCGTTATATCCTTCTATCAGAGATGCCACCAATGGCTTAATACATGTTGTGTACACTTCATCTTGGGTTGAATGTTTGCCAAAAACAAAATCAAAAGTGAAAACACGGTCCTTTCCAATGATAATTTGTTGAGTATTTGGGACTAATCTCACACATACTTGATGATTGTGAAGTACTTCCTTTGAAAGCAAAGGTCTTATTCTCACTGCTACTTTAACTGGAACTTCTTCCATTGCAGTTTGCATATGGTTTTGTGTTTAATATGTATCACTTCACTTTGAGAGATTTCCTTGCATTTCTTTCTTCATAACATTCCCAATCTTCAGCACTTCAGGTATGATCTATAGGAGGCAAAGACCATAACTTTAGACACTGTTCTTCACATAACTATAGGTAACTGCTGAATAAAGATTACTCTTTAAAAATTAAAACAAGTTGGCCTACCATATTCTCTGATTTTAAATTGAAGAATCTCTGAATCTTAATTCCCACCACATATCTATGTGATCTACCAAAGTGATTTGAAATTTTCCATTCAAGAGATTTTTTTATCTCAAACTCAAAAGGAATTCAACTAACTTGTCAACTTACACTACTTTCTGGCATACACAAACTGCAACAACAAAAGAAGGAGCAAATGTCAAAAAGTGATGTTTCCCTTTTGAAAAAACTCCTACAATATAGTTACATGTTTTCATCAAAAGCTATTAAAGATCTGATCCTTTGTAGTGTGAAACTAGTTATTCCTCCATTGTGTACAGATCTCACCATATTTATGTGCATTATATATACTATAGAAAGCAGTTGCAATAGCATTGTTGTATTGCGTGGGAAGCTGTTGCAGAGGAGTCAGGGACATCTGCTAGACTGTTTGTAACGTCACTAGTGACAGATATGTAACTCTGCCCTAATGCCTTCTCTCCTTTTTGTAAACTTGCTTTTCACTGGATAGTTTATTACCTCTGACTGCTGTGAAGAGCAAACCTGATATGCTACTTCAGGTTGTTTCTAATGTTGCAAGGAGTGCAAAGCTACCTTTCTTCTTTTCTGCTACCTTAGCAGTTTGTAACAAACTTCTAATTTTGTTTTGCTTTTAAAATTCTTTGAAAGTTATGTATTCTCCCTGCCCCAAGGCTGAACACCTATGCATACAGAGAGAGAGGGAGGCCAAACAGTACCTCAGCCCCTACTACTAGGACAATTCTATTCTTCTAATCCATTACATGGAATGGGATTAGCCTCCCATTTGTTCACTGTTTAGTTCTGGCACAAACCACATCTCTTGATCCCCTACCTGTCATTTATCTCCAACAGACACGGGAGGAGCGCAACAACGCTACATTTGACAGTACACTAATACGACACAGGAGACCCAATTTGAGATTATTCGGTAGCATTGGCTCTGCACCATCTAACCCACACATGATTTTTGCAGGGACAAAATGGGAGAGGTGGGAAACCATGTGCATCACCTTGAACTTCCAAGTGGAAAAGGGTGCAATATAAGTGTAATAAATACAATAAGGAAGGTAGGCTGGAGCATCAAAGGCCATTTCCACACTACACTCTTATAGCACGATTATTCCACTTTCAACATCCTATGGAATCCTGGGGTTTGCAGTTTAGGGAGGGGCCAGGTTGCCCCTCTCTAAACTGTAAACCCCAGGATTCCATAGACTGTTGAAAGTGGAATAATCGCGCTATAAGAGTGTAGTGTGGAAATTAAAGTCACTCAGGAAAATTAACAGATAATAGCCAGCACATTTTCTTGTATTTACTGGCTAAGCCTCCAGCTGCATAGTCTTAAGTTGGTTTATCACTCGAACCCACGACGACTCAGAAACAAATCCCACCAAGTTAAGTCCGACGGACACTCCCCCCCCCGCAGCGTTTACGGTCGTGCTAATTAACAACAACACACCCGGCCCTGCACTGGTTAATTAAGATTCCCACTTCGCCTCCAGGCAGGAATGCATTGAAACAGAGGCACCGCTCTGGCGGTGGATATAATTAAGTGTTAATTGAAGCATCTTATTCCGAGCATCCCTCCTAGGCTACAGTGAGGTGCAGAAGGGTACAGCAAGGCAGACTTAGGCTATATCCGCACTAGCCTGTTATAGCGCGATTATTCCACTTTCAACATACCGTGGAATCCTGGGGTTTGCCGTTTAGGGAGGGGCCTCAAAGGCCTCGGCTTCCTCCTCTCCTCAAAGCCCCCTCCCAAACGGCAAACCCCAGGATTCCACAGGATGTTGAAAGTGGAATAATCGCGCTATAACAGGCTAGTGCCGCCACGGCCTTATGAGCAGACGTGGCAGGTAAGAAACGGTGAGCCTTTCTTCCTTACATGACGCGAGTTGTACAGGATTTCTTTTCGACTCCTTTTCACTTTCACACAGATAGAGACACCCCCCCCCTTCGGAGACTCTTCCTCCTTCAGCCCTCCCGCGGGGAGCCCTGCGTAGCTCGTGCTCTTTACGTTACCCTTCGGGCTGAGGACCAGGCCGACCCACTCGCGACGACAAAGAGGGGGTGTGGAAAGGCCGCTGCCTCCAGAACCCACCACCAACGCCTTCCCCGGACGGCCCTCGCTCCCCGGCTTTTGTTTACACTCGTTCTCCAGGCAACTACGAACCCCCCCCCCTCGCCCGGCTTCTGACACCGAGTTGGAGCCCTCCGCAAGAGCGGCGCCGCCCTCGCTCCCTCCGCTGCACAGCGCCCCCTGCAGGCGAGCAGCGAACCGGCGTCATGCGCGCCGCCCAAAGCCTCCGTTGGCCAGAAAGAGGCTGGAAGCTCGGTGCGTCCTCCGAACTGTGAGAGAGAGGCGAAAGCGAGGCACCTTCGCCGAGGTTGTGTGTGTGTTTAACGCCGCGGTTAACAAACGGCTTTACATCCCGGTAATTAATCTTTGAAGAAGCTTCCACGGAGGCCTCCATCCCAGCTCTGACCCTTCCAAACTCGACCTTCCCGTGTGGGCATCAGAATCCATGGGCAGACGTGGGAAGGCCGGAGGGTCAGGAAGCGCACGAGTCCCCGGTCCCCTTTGCACACGGAGCACAACGCCTCGCTTTTATAAAAAAGAGATGCAAATATATATATATATATATATATAAAGAGATGCAAATATATACATATATATATAAAGAGATGCAAATATATATATATATATATATATATATAAAGAGATGCAAATATATATATATATATATAAAGAGATGCAAATATATATATATATAAAGAGATGCAAATATATATATATATATATAAAGAGATGCAAATATATATATATATATATATATATATATATAAAGAGATGCAAATATATATATAAAGAGATGCAAATATATATATTCCTTCTTCGTGGTCTCTGTGCCTTCATACACTAGGAGCTTTAGCGCCTGCGCGGAGCGTTCGGAAACTTCTAGAGCTTGTTCGCTTGGCGGGAACCCCTCCCCCACGCCGGTACTGCGCATGCTCCTCCCGCCGAGCAACGGTCTCTCCTCAGTTCTTTCTCGTCCGCCGCCGCGTACGGAAGGTTCTTTAGTTTGTTCCTCTCACGTCGTGCTTGGCTTGCTGTTTTTTCACGGTTTTACGGACTTTCGGACTGTCTTTGACCTCTCTTTCGGACTCCCCCTTCGGTTTTCGTCTTTTTGGATTTCGGAGTTTGGTGTTTCTTCGTCTTATGTCCGCGCTCTTTAAGAAGTGCGTGTCCTGCGGCCGCAAGGTTGCCCTCAACGACGGCCATAAGGAGTGTCTCTTCTGTTTGGGCGAGTCCCACAACATCCGGACTTGCCCAATTTGCAGGGATTTTACTCCCCAAACTCTTCGCAACCGCTCCGCGAGACTCAAATCTTATTGTTGGGAACAGTCTCTGCGGGCGATAGACGAGACCTCCACTTCCAAGATGGCCGACAAGAAGACGACCACGCCATCGACGGTATCGGCGGCTGCCGTTCCGTCCACCTCGTCGGTATCGGGCTCGGTACCGGCGAAAACGCCGATCTCGGCGTTACCGAGGATCCCGAAGCTGTCGGCGGCTGCCAAGTCAGCGAAAGGATCCTCGACGGCGAGGAAGGCTGAGGCTCCCCTTACGGAGACGCCTGCAAAAAAGCGCCCTGCTCCGGACGGAGGCAAGGGCAAGGAGAAGAAGAAGAAGGAAAAGAAGCGCTCCCCGGCTGGGGACGCTCAACCTCCTACTCCTCCTCCTACTCAGCAGCCTTCCAAAGGGCGAGGCGAGTCCGTCGACCTCTCGGAGGATGAGATCGAGGACGTTCCCCAACAGCGCCCGGACTCGCCTGTGGCAGACCCTCCAACCCTGGTGGAGGAGCGCCACCGCCCTCTTAGCCGTCGCAGGTCGGCCGACCTGCAGCAGAGAGAGCCCTCTGCTTCTCCGGAGCGGCGTTCGACCTCCTTCAGGTCCCGGTCCCGCTCTTCCGAGCGTCCGGTGGCCTCGCCGCCTCCGAGGGAGACAAGAGAGGAACAACCTCGCTCGTCTGCCTCCAGATACACCTCGGCGTCCTGCGTGGCCAGGTACGCGAGGGAATCTGAATGGAGAGAGCGCCCGGCCTCCTATCGGTCGCATTCGCCATCGTACCGGGATCGGTACCATCGTGGCCCGAGTCGCTGGGAGACCTTCCGGAGGTCCCGGTCACCTCGTCGACAGCGCGAATCGCGCTCGCCTAGAGGGGACGAGGCTCGGTACCGTCGACGCCGAAGCCGATCTCCGTCGGACCGCCGCTCCTTCAGCCGCTCTCCCTCCCCTCGATATCATAGGGCGAGGGAGCCTTCACCACGGTATCGGGCGATATCGCCACCTCCTAGGGTCACGGCAACGGCGACGCGCCCTACGGAGTCGGTGGTGACTGAGCGGGCTACGACGACGTCAGCCTGCCAGACTACCCCGGTCACCACCAAGAGGGTGAAGTCAGTGGTCAGCCATCCCAAGCGGGACGCTGCTGCTACCACCGCCCCGGCTGCGGAGAAGCCTAGGAAGGCAACACCTGCGGCGACTACGAAGGAGCCGGAGAGCGAGCGGCGAGAGGACTCACCGAGCTCGGAGTCGTACGACTCGAGTGCGGAGTCTGAGGTGTCTGAGGCGGCCTCCCAGGAGTCTCCTCCGTTGGGATTCGGGGACCCGATCCCAGATTCTGCTCCAGAGGACGTCCACCAGTTCTCTGCGATGCTGCTCCGCATGGCCACTACCCTCGGCCTTAAGATCGCCGATGCGGAGCCGGAGGATGACGATCCAGCCTTCTCCGTTTTCGAGGAGAAGCGACCTTCCACGGCCCCGCTGCCTCTCCTGCCCCGGGTATCCAGACTGGTGAAGGCCGCCTGGGATAGACCGGCCTCGGCTCAGCCGATACCGCAGCGGTTAGAACACCTCTACAGGGTGCAGAAGGATAACGCCGGTTATCTATTTAATCACCCTGCACCGAACTCTGTGGTCGTCGAGTCCGCGCAGACGAAGGGCTCCGGCAGGCAACACACCACCCCGCCGGACAAGAGGGCAGGAAGTTGGACGCCTACGCAAGGAGGTTCTATTCAGCTGCCTCCTTGCAGATCAGGCTGTCCAACACTCAGGCTTGCCTCGCGGCATACCTGAAGAAAGTGCTCGATCGCCTGCAACCAGCGATGGAAGCGGTACCGGAGGACATCCGCCAAGCCTCCTCCGTGATCTTCAATGAGGCTATCTCCATCGCTCGGCACCAGATGGCCTCCTCCCGGC
Source organism: Ctenosaura bakeri (assembly GCA_948474755.1). Classification (NCBI taxonomy): domain Eukaryota; kingdom Metazoa; phylum Chordata; class Lepidosauria; order Squamata; family Iguanidae; genus Ctenosaura; species Ctenosaura bakeri. Next base: position 625,164 of record CAOLHI010000099.1, read on the forward strand.
ACGCAGTGGAGATCGCCTCCCGGGTCATGGCGGATCCGTCGGCCTCCGCCGCCATGCTTGGCTTCGACCGGCCGACATCCAGGAGGACACCAGAAGGAGGATTGAAGATCTCCCCTTCGACGGTGAAGGCCTATTCAATTCGTCCACAGACGAAGCTTTGGACAATCTCGTCAAGGCGAGACTGACCGCACAAAAGATCGGGCTGCAGCCGGCCACGCAGACCCGCAGGGCCTCCACCTTCCGCCCATCCTGGCGACGATCTTCCACCTCGTCGTTCCAGCGTTCGGCCCAGTCTGGACAGTCGAGACCGTCCTCCGGCTCATCGGCCAGACGCACGATTAGGCGGCGCCCGCCTTCGTCGAAGAAGTCCTCCTCCGAGACAAAGTCTCGGTTTTGACGTGCCTGGCAGGACCCACCAATACCCACTCTTCAGCCTACCATCAGCGCTCGGAGACCGACCGACTCTCGCTCGACACCTAGCGGAGTGGCAGTATGTCACTACGGACTCTTGGGTGCTTTCCATCGTCCGTCTTGGCTACGCCATCGAGTTTCTCAATTCCTCCTCGCGGTGTTTACTACTCCACGCCGTCGAGTCCGGCCCTCCTGGAAGAGATCCAATCCCTCCTCCAGAAAGGGGCGATCGAGCAGCTCCCGCAAGAGGCCAAGACCACCGGCTTCTTCTCCAGGTACTTCACGGTACCGAAAGCCGACGGTACCCTCCGGCCGATCCTAGACCTCAGAGGGGTGAACTACTACATCCGCCCCAAAAGGTTCAAGATGGTCACGATACCGTCGATCCTACCCTTCCTACATCGAGGGGACTGGTTCGCCTCCATCGATCTCCGAGACGCATACTTCCATATCGCCATTCGCCCGCAGCACAGACGGTACCTCCGCTTCGCAGTCGACGACACCTGTTACCAGTACAAGGTGCTGCCGTTCGGACTCTCGACTGCCCCAAGGGTCTTCACCAAGTGCATGGCCCCGGTGGTATCCTACCTGCGGACGAAGGGCGCTTCCGTCTTCCCCTACCTCGACGATTGGCTGTTGGTGGCGTCCTGCAAACAGAGACTTTACCACGACGTCCACATGACGTTGTCACTCCTGACCCGCCTTGGTCTACGAGTGAATCCGAAGAAGTCCCACCTCGAGCCGGCGAGGATCTTGGACTTCATCGGGGCGACGCTCGACTCGACCTCTGCCAGGGCGTACCTACCAGACTCTCGAGCACAAACCTTGATCCGGGCCGCCGCTCACGCTCGTACGGCCCCGACGTTATCTGCGAGAAGCGTCCAGCAGCTCTTGGGCTACATGGCTGCGACGACCGCTGTGACATATCTCGCCAGGCTGAGAGCGAGACCTCTTCAACACTGGTTCGTCCGCATATTCGACCCCCTGCGAGACGAACAGACACTCCGACTGCAGCTGCCGGGAGACGTCCGCTCATCCCTCCGATGGTGGCAGTCGCGACGCAATCTCATGTCAGGGATGCCTTTCCAACAGCCGACACCGAAGGTGACGGTAACGACCGACGCCTCCCTGTATGGATGGGGTGCCCACTGCGGCGATCTCAGAGTCCGCGACAGATGGACCGACGACGAGACCGCTCTCCATATCAACGCGCTGGAGCTGCTCGCCGTCTGGAAAGCCCTACGGGCGTTCCGCCATGCCGTGGCGGGGCGCACGGTCCTGATTCTGACGGACAACACCACCGCCGTCTGCTACATCAACAGACAAGGTGGGACTCATTCCACGACCCTGCTCGACATCGCGCTCGACCTGTGGGAATGGTGCATTCGCCTGCACACGCATCCCGTGGCGGTTCACCTGGCCGGGCAGGAGAACACCACGGCAGACGCCCTCAGCAGGGACACCTCATCCCATCACGAATGGTCTCTCTCCGGAGAGGCGTTCAGACTGATTCGGGACCGCTGGGGCGAACCATCGATCGACCTCTTCGCGACCAGGGAAAACGCGAAGTGTCGCCGATTCTGTTCCAGAGCGGGCCACGATCGTGCCTCCATCGGGGACGCTTTCCAGTTTCCGTGGACCGGGGAACTCCTCTACGCGTTCCCGCCGTTCCCGCTGCTCGGCCGGACGATATCGAAGATCCTCGCCGACCGAGCCGACGCGATCCTGGTAGCCCCGTACTGGCCGAGGCAACATTGGTTCGCACCCCTGCTACAAGCCGCGCGAGACGACCTGCTCCGGTTGCCACCGACACCGGACCTGCTCTCCCACTCCGGCGGCCGAGTCCTCCATCCGGACCTGCCACGCCTGGCCCTCCATGCCTGGAGGATATCGCACTAGACGATCCCGTGCTCGGTACCGTCCTCGTCGCGGCCAGGAAGGAATCCACCCGTCGCAACTATCAATACAAGTGGCGACGCTTCCTGACCTTCGCTAACGAGAGGAGTGAGCCGGTATCGCCCGCGGGGCTCTCGACCGTCCTGCACTTCCTCCTGCACCTCCGGCAACAGGGCCTGGCGTTTCCATCCCTGAAGGTGTATCTCTCCGCGATCGTGGCATACCAACCGCCACGATCTGCTGCCTCAGCCTTCTTCAGGAACGATACCGTTAAGCGGTTCCTGAAAGGACTTCATCATCTCTACCCGCCGGTATCGCCGCCGCTACCGCCGTGGTCCCTCTCGCTGGTGCTCTCGCAGCTGACGAAGCCGCCCTTCGAGCCAATGGCGACCTCGGATGACAGGCTCCTGACAATGAAAACTGCCTTCCTGGTAGCGGTGACCTCAGCGAGGCGAGCGGGTGAGATCACAGCTCTTCGTTCCGATGAGCCCTTCACGGTCTTCCACAGGGACAAGGTGGTCCTGAGACCTGACATCTCGTTCCTGCCAAAGGTGGTGTCCAGTTTCCATCTCAACCAGGACATCATCCTGCCTGCCTTCTTCCCGAACCCGACGACACCGTTGGAGCGGCCCTCCACTCCCTGGACGTGCGTCGGGCATTGGCTTTCTACAAGGACAGGACTGCTTCCTTCCGACAGACGCCGCATCTCTTTGTTTGCTATGGGCGACGTCGGAGGGGCCTAAAAGTGTCCACCCAGCGCTTCTCCAAGTGGGTGGTGAGGACTATTGAACTGGCGTATGAGCTCGCGAGGAAGCCTCCGCCAGTCCTGCTTCGAGCCCACTCCACCAGAGCTGTGGCTACTTCTGCGGCCCTCCTGCGAGGAGTTGACCTGCATGAACTCTGCCGTGTGGCGACCTGGTCCCAACCATCGACCTTCGTGCGCCACTACAGGCTCGACTGCCGGTCGCGCAGAGATGCCCGGTTTGGACGTGAGGTGTTGGCTTCCGTGCTGTAGGACCTGACCCGCCGTCCGACCGGTAAGCTACACAGTCTCCTAGTGTATGAAGGCACAGAGACCACGAGAAGAAGAACAGGTTGCTTACCTGTAACTGTGGTTCTTCGAGTGGTCATCTGTGCCATCATACACACCCGCCCTTCCTCCCCTCTTTCTCAGGTCCCTGTAGGTTCTACGGCGGACGACAGAACTGAGGAGAGACCGTTGCTCGGCGGGAGGAGCATGCGCAGTACCGGCGTGGGGGAGGGGTTCCCGCCAAGCGAACAAGCTCTAGAAGTTTCCGAACGCTACCGCGCAGGCGCTAAAGCTCCTAGTGTATGATGGCACAGATGACCACTCGAAGAACCACAGTTACAGGTAAGCAACCTGTTCATATAAAGAGATGCAAATATGTATATATATATATAAAGAGATGCAAATATGTATATATATATATATAAAGAGATGCAAATATGTATATATATAAATATATAAAGAGATGCAAATATGTATATATATATAAATATATAAAGAGATGCAAATATGTATATATATAAATATATAAAGAGATGCAAATATGTATATATATATAAAGAGATGCAAATATATATGTATATATATATAAAGAGATGCAAATATATATATATATAAAGAGATGCAAATATATATATATATATATATATGAAGAGATGCAAATATATATATATATATATAAAGAGATGCAAATATGTATATATATAAAGAGATGCAAATATGTATATATATATATATATAAAGAGATGCAAATATATATACATATAAATATATAAAGAGATGCAAATATATATATATATATATAAATATATAAAGAGATGCAAATATTTATATATATAAAGAGATGCAAATATATATATATATAAAGAGATGCAAATGAAATGAGATGCAAAACAGGCACAGCCGTGGGTGGAGATAACAAATACTACCACCTTGTCATGGACGGATCATTTCCTGGTCAGGGTTAGACTAATGGTTGCTATCCGCCCCTGCAGGGGTGGTGGACCTATTAGAATGGTCCGCCCTCGAAGGTTAATGGAACCTATTGGATTCCAGAAAGCCCTCGAGGGTCTTATGGTTGGTATCGCCGGTGATCCTGTCGAAGCCCTGGTTAATACCTGGAATTGTGATCTTACCAGGGCTATCGACACGATTGTTCCCAAGCGTCCTTTCCAGCCTGCTGCAAACCGTAATCCTTGGTATACAGTAGAACTTAGGAATATGAAGCAGGCTGGACAACGACTAGAGCGCAATTGGCGGAAATCTCGACTCTTATCTGACAGGACACGCTATAGAGAATTCCTTCATTCCTATAGAGTGGCAATAGATGCAGCGAAGAAGACCTTCTTCTCTGCACGTATTGCGTCTGCGATTTCTCGTCCAGCAGAGCTGTTCAGGGTGGTAAGGGATCTGACTCAGATACCCACTCCCCTGAACTCGTTGTTAGAACCTAACGTAGCTTGCTGTGACGCCTTGAATAATCATTTCGCAGATAAAATCTCTCAGATAAGAGCCGACTTGGATGCCGGTGTTATAGCAGAGGTCACAAATGGAGCGTCCAGCGACCCCGTGAATAAGATTATACTGGATCAGTTCCAGTCAGTGAGTACCGAGGACGTAGACAAGCTCTTTGGAAAGGTAAGAAGGACAACTTGCCCTCTTGATCCCTGCCCTTCATGGCTGGTCGTCCAGGGAGGAGTTGCAATTAAGACCTACTTAAGACATATTATTAATGCATCCTTCAGGGAGGGCAATTTTCCAGCTTGTTTAAAAGAAGCGATTATACGGCCGCTTCTAAAAAAGCCCTCCCTAGATCCCCTGGATATGAATAATTACAGACCAGTATCCCATCTTTCATTTTTAAGCAAGGTGATCGAGAGGGCTGTTGCCCTTCAGCTCCAAGCTGTCTTGGATGAAACAGATTATCTAGATCCATTTCAAACTGGCTTCAGGGCAGGATATGGAGTCGAGACTGCCATGGTCGCCTTAGTGGATGATCTACGCCTAGGTATCGACAGGGGAAGTGTGACCCTGCTGGTACTCCTGGACCTCTCAGCGGCTTTCGATACCATAGACCATGGTATCCTTCTGGAACGCCTGAGAGGGTTGGGGATCGGAGGCACTGCACTTAAGTGGTTCCGGTCCTATCTCTCAGGTAGATACCAGATGGTGATGCTTGGGGACAGCTGCTCCTCGAAAAAGGAGCTTAAATCTGGCGTCCCTCAGGGCGCCGTCCTGTCCCCAATGCTATTTAACATCTACATGAAACCGCTGGGAGAGATCATCAGGAGGCATGGAGCAAGGTGCTATCAGTATGCTGATGACACCCAGATATATCTCTCCATGCCTCGGATAACAGCATCAACTAAGGATGGCATCTCACCTCTAAATGAATGCCTAGAAGCAGTAATGGAATGGATGAGGAAAAACAGACTGAAGCTGAATCCAGATAAGACGGAGGTACTTGCTGTTAGGGGCCCCAGCCCAGGTATGGAGGTTTGTCAACCAGTTCTAGACGGGGTCACACTTCCCCTGAAAGACTGTGTCCACCGCTTGGGGGTGCTCCTGGACTCGCCACTTCAGATGACAGCTCAAATTGATGCGGCAGCCAGGAGTGCCTGCTATCAGCTTCGGCTGATACGCCAGCTGCGCCCCTTCCTGGACTTGGAACACCTAAAAACAGTGGTGCATGTGCTGGTAACTTCACGGCTTGACTTCTGTAATGCGCTCTACATAGGGCTACCCATGTGCTTAGTCCGGAAACTTCAATTAATTCAGAATATGGCAGCCAGGTTGGTCACCAGAAGATCTAAAACTGACCATATAACACCTATTTTGAAGTCTTTACACTGGCTGCCTATTAGTTTCCGGGCACAGTACAAGGTGTTGGTTTTTACCTTTAAAGCCCTTCATGGCTTGGGGCCAGCCTACCTGCGGGATCGCCTTCTCCCATATAATCCGCCCCGCACATAAGGTCCTCTGGGAGGAATTTACTGCAGCCAATCAGAACTAGGTTGGCTGCAGTTACCCAGAGGACCTTTTCTTCTGTTGCTCCTAAGTTATGGAATGGCCTGCCGGAGGAGACCCGGCACATTACCAGTCTTGACTGCTTTAAAAAAGCAGTCAAGACGGTTCTCTTCCGACAGGCCTTCCCAGATTAGTGTTCCACCGCCTCTCATCATTTGTCTTTTTGTGTTAATCTTGTTTTTAATTTGTTTTAATAACTAAGGTGTTTTAGAGGGATAGACGGGTTGGTGGGTGGGGAGGATGGGGTGCATTTTAATGTTTTAATGTATTTGTATATTTTGTAATGCCGCCTCGATCCACTGGGAGAGGCGGGATAGAAAAATAAATTTTATTATTATTATTATTATTATTATTATTATTATTATATATATAAAGAGATGCAAATATATATATATATATAAAAAAGGGATGCAAATATATATATATATATGCGCGTATTATACAGTAGTGCATATGTGCAGAAATAATTCTAACCACAAAACATCTCACCCTGCCTGTGTGTGGGCTGTCTAGGGGCCTTCCGTTGTTCCACTTTCAGCATCCTGTGGAATTCTGGGGTTTATAGGTTACTGAGGCCAAAGAGCTCTTTGGTTGAGAATTGTAAATGCCCCTCCCTAAACTGCAAACCCCAGGATTCCATGGGATGTTGACAGTGGAATAATAGCACTGTAAGAGTGTAGTGCAGATTTGGCCTATAAAAGGCATTTTTAAAAAGATTACTGTCCTCTATAAAACAGGGTATGTGGCTACTTTAGCCTTAAAGAAGGTTTAGGTTAAAGTCCATAGGAATGGGAAGTACTTTCATAGAATCATAGAAATGTAGAGTTGGAAGAGACCCCAGGGGCCATCCAGTCCAACCCCCTGCCATGCAGGAACACCCTCAAAGCACTCCCGACAGATGGCCTTCCAGCCTCTGCTTAAAAACCTCCAAAGAAGGAGACTCCACTACACTCCAAGGCAGCAGATTCCACTGCCGGACAGCCCTGACTGTCAGGAAGTTCTTCCTGAGGTTCAGGTGGAATCTCCTTTCGTGCAGCTTGAATCCATTGCTCCTTGTCCTGTTCTCTGGAGCAGCAGAAAACAAGCCCTCCCCCTCCTCTACGTGGCATCCCTTCAAATATTTAAACATGGCTATCATGTCCCTTCTTAACCTTCTCTTCTGCAGACTAAACATACCCAGCTCTCTAAGTCATAGGGCATAGGCCCCTCACCATTTTGGTCGCCCTCCTCTGGATTTGCTCCAGCTTAACCATGTCCATGTCCTTCTTGAATTGGGGTGCCCAGAACTGGACACAGCATTCAAGATGGGGTCTCACCAAAGCAGAGTAGAGTGGTACCAGTACCTCCCTCGATCTAGACACCATACTCCTATTGATGCAGCCGAGAATTGAATTGGCTTTCTTGGCTGCCGCATCATACTGCCGACTCATGTTCAGCTTGTGGTCTATGAAGATTCCTAGATCCCTTTCACACGTACTGGGATCTAGGAGTGGTGGCAAGAAGATAAATTTGGAACCAGACTCATTGATAGTCCCTGTCTCTTAGTGGAATAAAGATATATGGTAATTCATATGGAATGGGAGAAAAAACCAGAATAAAATATAAAACTCTAAAGGATGCAAAAGAGAAAACCAATCTGAGTGTACCAGACTTAAAATTTTATGATTATGCAAACTGTTTGAGCTGGATCACAGAGTGGATTACCCTAAGGAATTCAAGATTATTACAGTTAGAAGGAATGATCTTACCTTTTGGTTGGCAGGATAAAGATAGAATCAATAAAGAATTCAATAACCATCTTATAAGAAGCTCATTACTAAGAATAAGGGGAAAAAATACAGATAAAATAGACTTTTTTTATTCTAAGATTCCACTTTGGACATCTGTCCACGAGACCTTCTGCAGACAGGAGATGCCTAAACTGAACAAATAGATAACATATCAAAATTTATTGAATGTTAAGGGAGATAAAATCTATCTAAAATCAAAACAAGAATTAATAGAATATGGAATTACTTCCCATTGGCTGCTACATAGACAATTATTGGAGAAATATAAGATTGATAAAAGGCTGATGGATGTACAAATTTGATAAAATTCTATCAGTTAATACTGATCACCAAATGGAAAAGATCTATAAACTTCTACTAAATCTTGAATTTGAACAAGAAGTCGTTAAAGATAATATGGTTAAAGGGACACAAAACATAAGAGCTCTAATACATCTTGATGACTGGGAGGGACCATGGAATAATGCTTAGAAACATATAAAACTAATAAGCTTAAGAGAAAACTATTATAAAATGCATAGATGGTACCTTTCTCCAATCAAATAGCTAAATGACCAATAATTTAAAAAAAAAACACACCACCTGCTGGAAATGTGATGAAAAAGGGTAATTTTTCCATATGTGGTAGAGATGTAAACATGTAAAACAATTTTGGAAACAAGTCCATGATAACATTTCAGAGATATTTCAGATCAATTACTCAATGAGTCCTCGAATCTACCTACTTAACATGGTAGAAGAGATACAACAAATACAACAAATGAAGAAGTATCAAAAGAAAATTTTATTATATATAACTGAAGTGTGCTTAACAATAGCTCAATATTGGAAATCTCCTACTGTGCCAATGATAGAGGTGTGGTTGTTGAAATTATATGATATAGCCAAATTAGATAAATTAGCAATGATGTTATCAGAAGGACAAACAATTTCAAGATTCTTGGAAGATGGTAACTCTTCTGTGGGAAAGGTGTTGAAGGGAATTGGCTACAGTTGGAGTGTTGAATTGATATCCAATTATATAAAATAATCTGAAGGATTAAGATTTACTCTGGTTTGTAAAAAAAAAATCTGAATATTGAAATATTGATATAATCAATAAAAATAGCAGTAGAGTAATATCGTTATATAAGTTATATATATAAGCTATAACATATATATATATATGTGTGTGTGTGTGTGTGTGTGTTAGAAAATAAGCTGAAGCTTAAATAGAAATAGAGAAGCACCCATAGCCCTTAGAGAAGGAACTTGGTTAGGGGAAGGGAAAAGGGAAACTATATTTTTCTCTTTAATTTGGTATTTAAGAGCAGTTACTAAACTGATAATGTTTATGTAAAGCAATGTAAGATGTACATTAATTTATAGTCATTATGTTCCTTTTTATTACTGAAACTTGGCTTTTAATGAAAACATTAATGTGAATATAGTCCCTATCTCTTAGGTGAGTTTTTTTATCTTATGTTGAAACGGATGGCCCAGCATAGTAACATAGTAAAAATGAAACTACATTTGTCCCATTATTGTATGTTAACCGTACCTTAAAACCCTTTTCATATGGGTTATGAGCTCAGTGACATTTACAAAAGGGGCAGTTGTACAAACATGTTAAAAAGGGGCTGTGCCTTCCCATGTCCACCAGTTACATGTCCACCAGTGGCAGATTTGTCACTCATGTGAAGTAGCTCTACTGACATTTAGTGAAGTTGCTAAGATAAATAAGGAGCAGGGCTCCTGCATCTTTAATAGCTGCACAGAAGAGGAAATTTCAGCAGGTTTTGTTTGTGTGAGAAGCAGTACCTGCCAAAATGCTCTCTTCTACAGAACCATTAAAGGTGAAGGAGCCCTGTCCCTTTATCAACCTTGGCAACCCTAACATTTAGACTGAAAGCTTTTAGAGAACATTTTGAGCTTCTGCACAAAGAGGGAGAGGAGAATCCTGGCTGGCCCAGAATTAATTTTCTATCTCCACTTCTCTTTAAGAGCTCTATCTACATATCATAAGTCTCATAGCCCCTTCATGGTACTTCTGTGCTATATAGTTCTGCTTTGACACTCTTTGTTGCTAGTTCATGCTTCAGCAGCAAGGGGTATTATGACTGGTGGGGCTGCCCTGCTTCCCTTAACATTCAAAAGAATATCTTCTAAGATCAGTGCCGCACTGTATTATTTTTCTTAAATACCTGTGTTCATCTGCAAACTTCTAGTAAGTATATTTTAACCTAAGTTTTCTAGTAAGGATGAAGTGAAAGACCATACTGGTGGAAAAATTACATTATTTGCATACAAAAAAAGGTGCAGATTTAACTGTTGACATCTCCAGATGAAAACAACAGCTAGCAAACTTATTGTAGGACTTAGGCAAGAACTTTTTAATTAGCCTGATTTTTAAAAGTTCTTTTGACTTCTTTTTTATGGTACGTTTAATTTTTTAATTTGTGCTTTTATGTACACCTGTTTTAAGCCTTGTAAACTACTGCTGGGAAGATCTGGATTTGTTGGTACATCTCTGAGTGGTTTGCCAGAGATCAGTAACAGTAACTCTCAACTGTTTAACAAGTGCAGTAACAAAACATTTTCTGCACAACTCTGCCCTTACTTTGCTGTAACAAACAGAGCATACATACACATAGGTATACCATACGGAGAGGGGGCTGCTGACCAAATAAGTAGTTTGAAGAAGTATTTTCTACTAAAATACCACCTTTAGCCAACTTGTAAAATCTGATAAAGATACAAGCACCACATATACAGACTCGAGATATCTTTATTATTTCACACAATTTCTTAACTGCAATTCTAGTATATTAATAAAAGAACAAGAAGTAATCACAGCAGCAATGGAGCAGTATATAAAACTGTAAGCATGACATAAAAAATGTCTTTTTTGTGAGAGATTGGCCAGAAGTGGGGATAGGGTACAGAATAACAAAAGCATTATTATTTGCATTATCATGTATTATTTGCAAGTTCAAAATCTGTAGATAGAAAAATCAGCTACTCCGATACTATAGTATCAATCATAAAAATGATTTTAATAATATATGCATCGTACACGATGAAAAGGAATTCCTTTCATGTCTTCCCGATGATCCCGAGCATAGTCCCACAGATAATAATCCAGGAGAACAGGATTGATTTTGTCACTCATGTCCATACCCTTCTTTTTATAAAGGTCCAGCAAATGTTTGCAAATGAGTTCACAACACCAAATAGAACAGCCGCGGATTTCCACCTCCTCTTTGTCTCCAGACTGGAACATGTGCCCTGCACGATATGGAAAACATCAGTGAGATCAATATGAATTCATGAAGCAGAACAGAAGAGGCGGGATTTGTGAGATACTAAAACTACAACTTTGGGTCAAGGTATACAAGCTAGATAGTACTGCCTTCAGCCTGCCTGTCAGCTTATGGTGACATCATGATTCTCATAGAGATTGCTTAGGCAATGAATATTTGGATGTGTTTGACCTTGCCTTCCTCTGAATATAACTTATAGCACCTGGTATTCCCTGGTAGATACTAATCAAATACTAATCAAGCCTTACTCTGCTTAGCTTCTAAGATCACAGATCATTTTTTATGTTGAAATTTGGATTTGAGAAGAAGCTTACTGCATGGAAAAGTTGAACATTTACATCTATATGTAGTTATTTCTGTATTTAAAAAACCCTTATCTCCTGGAACTGTAGATGATAATACATAAATTATGGCAAGTTCCTTATAGGCAGATTTTCAATCCAATGGAAAGTCACCATTCAAATGGATTTGGTTATTGAAATATTTTTTCTCTCTACTGTTGTTGCTAAAAAAGAATCAAAAAAGACAAAAAACTCTTGACTGTTCAAACTACAAGTACAGATCAATTCAGGTATTAAAAGGAGTACTGGAAAGAAGCATGTTCAGTCTTTGTACATGGCAAAGTCCTTGTGCTTATAGTTTGCTAATCCAATTTTTAAAAATCAATGGAATTATTCAGTAGTATGGAATTTCTCTTCTACACTACTGGACAAGTACATTCCAGGAAAAAAAAATCCTGGAACTGTACAAGATTTTGTTGAATTACTACCAGAGTCTTATGCTTTTACTCTTTAATTTTCTTTAAAAGAATAAGATGGAGCCCTGGTGGTGCAGTGGTTAAATGCCAGTACTGCAAGCCACAAGGTTGTGAGTTCGATCCTGCCGGGCTCCAAGGCTGACTCAGCCTTCCATCCTTCCGTAGGTGGGTAAAATGAGTACCCAGCTTGTTGGGGGCATGTATAGAAATGTATCGAAATACATGCTATTGGTAAGTTGTTTGCTGCCTCGATCCATATGGAGAGGCGGGATACAAATAAATAAAAAATAATAATAAAGATGGAAGAAGTTGGTTTTTCTATTATAGATTCAGTTCAGCAACTTAGAACACAATCGTTAACATGTCTACTTGGTATAACTTACTGAGTTCAATCTCAAGGGGTATAGCATACATGTGGAATCCGTCACCCTCTAAATGATGAGCTACCACCAACAGCAACCCTGACCACTGTGCATGGTCTAGCTGGGGATGATGGGGATTGGAGTCCAACAATGTATAGCAGGAGTAAGAATTATGGACTGCATGTAGTCCAGCTCTCCCATCACCACCAAACATAAAAAAATAAAAAAAATATCTAGGCCTCAAATGGAGAACTGCTTCCATAGAAGCCGTCAGGGAATGTGATTCTCCATCTTACATGACTGTGGAGAAATGGCAGATCTTTTCTGGATCCAAAATACGCCTTTTTCAAAATGCGAAATGATCACTAGGTTACTTTTAGCTGGGTGGCTGTTACTGGCAAGGATGGAAAATTGGGCGGATACAGCCTCCAGACTATGTGTGACTGTCCAACCTTGCTGTACAGAACTGTAGACTTCCACAGGCTCAAAAATTCACCTGTCATAGGACTCAAGCAAAAACCAATGCTGCAGGGTTAGGATATTTATGCAAACGTTTGTATAAAATAAGAATTTGTCATGATCCTGAACAGCATCATACCTTTTTTGAGTTTTTTCATAAGTTCATCAGCGTATTTCATTGCTCCCAAATGAACAAGAACCTGTGGTATCCTGTAGTCGGCAAATATAGTCACACTGGAAATATCACTGAAGCAGCCATCTCCTTTTCCCTCCAATACACTCCATGTGTCAGCTACGAGTATTTGTGCCCGTTTGTAAAAAGCCACCTTTCTCCCCTGAGAGAGGGAAAAATACCAACAAATATTGCAATTCTTTAAGATTTGTTTTGGCATGTTTAGTAGGGAGGCATCAGATCTTGCCCCCAAAAGTAGGAACTGATGTTGCCAAGAAACCCAAAAGTTCTGGCTACAGGTATAGACCACAGCCTATATGCACATTTTATACAGAATAAGTCATCTGATTTCACATATAAGTGCTTTTTAAAAAAGCAAAACTGCAGCTCTACTTCTGGTTGTTATTATTTTCAGTTATATCTCACCTTTCCTTCATTGAGTTAAAGACAGCACAGATGATTCTTCTTCACTATAGAGTGTCTGACACAAGGTCTCCCAGTAAATTCCATGTCTCAGTGAAATCCTAGTCCAACACTTTAAGTGCTATACCATACTGGCTCTCAAATTATTGTTTATGTGCTTAATTTTACACTAGTGGTAGTATTTCTGCTATATGGGGTATATTATTGTTTAAAATCTACAAGCATTATTCTATATTGAACTGGATTTCTTTTGAAAAATGACTTTGAAAGATTAGAAAGACAATTGATTTTTTTGGTTCTGCAGTCATTCTGTTCTAAACTGGTTCTTCCATTAACTAAAAGTTCTATCACTTGATTTTCGTATCAAAATATTGTTTGTTGAACTATTTCTAGATATGCCTAGTTTTAGATTTTACCATGCGTACTTTTTGTGTTCATGTGTATTTTTCTTCTTCTTTCTGTCATAAAATTTAGCCCAAAATTCCAACATATATAATTTTTTTAAAAAAAGCTTCATAATCAATATTATAATAGGATGCAATTCCAAATCATGCTGTTCTGGAGGGTCCCACACCCCTCTGGAGTAGGCTTTTGGAAACATAAAGTAATGCAGCCAGAGGAGGAAATTAGAAATCACATCCTCTTCTGTTCCATCAGCAAAGCACCACTGCAGATGAAAACAGCCATTCTGTCTTTGGCAGGAAGAGTCTAGGTCCAAACCCATGCTCATTACATACAACCAGGACATGCAAATTAGATAAATACTTTAGTTCTTGTTATTTTCCATATAGTTAGTACTCAGATGAATAATATTAACTTTTCTTGCTTGGGCTCCAATGACAAAATTCATGACTGACCCAAGTTGAATATGATCTCATATACTACCTAGTAAAATGCAAAGAAAATGTTAAGGCCACATTTCAATACAGTTATGTGGAAATAGCACTGAATATAGTCAAGATCAGGACATTAAATTATTATGTATAAAATTATTTTTTATAGACACATTTTTACTGGAATAGTGATATTAATTAATTTTCATCACTTTACTCCCATCTCTTATTTCTTTTTGATTTTGCAAAGCTCTGCCTGCAAGATCTCAATCTGTTGCTAGGGTAACTGGGTTGACAATGTGAACCAGTGCTTGCATCCATTTTGTTAGAACGATGGTGAAAATTTGGTCTGCCTTTGGAATACACCACTCAGTACAAGAAAGCAGTCAAGGACTCTCTCTTAAAATTACAGTCCAATTGTATAAAAGGGCATGGCTTTATTTCCATCCTGCAATTTGCTACTTGTTCATGTGGCTTTTAGAGAAGCTTAGATTTTGAAAACACTCTGCTTCTTATAAAAAGGATGCTATGCCAGTGTATTTTAAAGTTCTGCAAATACTAAACTTATTTTCACTTTATTAAGCATTAACAAGTATTTTAGGGGGCCCTATATATCTATAGGGTAACAGCTGAGGAAGCCACTTAGATGTTTTCTATGGCAAAATGAAAGTAGAGACCCTTTAAATCTGACATAACGGCATGACATTGAAAGCCCCTTGATTTTCCAAGGCTGTTACATAACCAGTACAAACACACCAATGATGCTACCATCACCCTTCATCATTTCCAGAGAAACCTATTACAAAGTTGAATTATCACTTCACATTACAGAACTTAATATGTTATTTCAAATAACATTAGGTAGCTGCTATTAAAGGACTTTCATAGGTGAAAACCCTTAAATCTGGTCTCTGAAACTTCTTTTACAGCTATGCTTAGTTTCATAATATATTCTTAAATAAATGCACACAAGCACACAGATGTATACTGTTTGCAGTTATATAAAGAGGTGTCAGTCACCTAACAAATCTGATTTTGGCTCCTAGGAACTTTATTAGCCCATCCTTTTTGTGTATCAGCTCTTGCTCACCTAAGTGGAATATGACAGAAATGAATGATACAAGCTATCTGAAAACAGTGTCACAGAAAGAAACAACCTTGAAGCAGTTATAGCTGAGTGTACAGTAAACTGTCCATCTGCTCTGTTGATATGAATACACTCTCACTGATGTATCAGTGAGAGCATGTTCATATCTGATACATTACTGAGAACTGATGCAGACATGCTTTTGCTAAATCATTCTCAAAGGCCTGAAATTCTCCAGTTTAAAAAAAATGCTCAAAATAAAATGTCGCAACTCTAAACCTCATACTGTGCAGCTGTAATAAATTATGCAAATTAAATGCAACTGCAAATGTTTGTCCCTGTGTGGATCCTGAACTGCCAACTGAAGTTATAATTTCAACAAGGAATGACGAATACCACCAAAGCTGCAAATCCAGGAGATAAATACTGATATATATATATATATATATCCTATACGTATATTGAGATGTTCATGTCCAGAAACATTTTAAAGAAATTATTGTATATTCTAATGTATAAGTCTAGAAATTTTTAGTCAAACAGTTGACCCAAAAAACTTGGGTTGATTTATCTATGTAAGTAGTGTACCTTAACTCTTATCAAAAGATAAGAGGTGCCATGTCTCGCCTTTTTGAATGCTTGGGCAGGAAAATTGGTGGTGGCAGCTCTTTGGCACTTCCCTTCAAAGGAGCACTGAGAGAGTGTGTCTGTGGGGGTCAGTGCTTCTGTTAGGTTCTTCTGGGATGGACTAACTCTCACCTTTTGCCACCATACTCAGAGAAGGGGACTATTCCATTTTTGATAAGAGTTGATCCTGTACCTTAATGGGAGAGGGAGAGCGCAAGCAAGCAAGCAGCAAACAGTATCCCCTTCTCTGAGTAGAGTGGAGAAAGCCTTTTTGAATGCCTGGGCAGGAAAATGGTGGGAGGCAGCACTGGTGCTTTTCCCTCTTCACAGAATGACCTTCAATTTATCCACAGGCCATATCAAAATCTGTAATTTTGGCCCCCAAACCTGTTCTTGACTTAGACACTAGCATATGCAGCAGATCCAAACAGAATATGCAGGATGGTACAGGGGTTTGAGTATTTGACTCAGACTCAACAGACCAGGGTTCAGCCGTGGAAACACACTGGGTGACTTTGGGCAGGTTGCATTCTCTCAGCTTCATAGGAAAGGAAATGAAACCCCTCTCTTAATAAATCTTGCCAAGAAAACTCTGTGATATAGTGACTAGGTCAGAAATGACCTGAAGGTATTCAGTAACAAGAATATGCTAATTGATCACCCAAATCATTGTACACTACTAGAGGTGGTAAACAGAATAAAACATGGAACCCACAGCGAAAATACTACAGTCCTTATTAAAAAAAACTAACTTTTTTTCCACTATAAATGTTAATTAATAGATACACTAGCTCAATTCAAGGATTACACTAAACTAGGAGAAGGAAATATATAGCCTGGTCCAGATTGCTAAACTGCAAATACCAGCATTTCTTACCATCTGCAATGCTGGCTGGGGCTGTTAGCAGTGGCAGTTCAACAACGGCAAGAAGGCCTCTCAATTCCTACTTTTGTACTGAACCTCAGTTCTTAAGGCTCTGGTTCTATACACATGTGTTTACCTGAGATGAAAGCCCACTGCATACAATGAGACTTACTTCTGAGTAGACATATCTAAAATCATGCTGTAAATATAGCATGATCCTAGACATGTCTTGCGCCTTGAGAAACTGTATTTGCAAAGAGCTAATGAACCACTGTCACAAGGTATGGTCTGAAGTAAGTTTGAAAAAAACATGATTCATGCTAACTATGCAATGACATGATGGCTGAATTGAGCAGACATAAACTCATGGCAGACAAGCAGCACTAAAGCATGGTTTCATCAACAGTTTGGCAGAAATTAAAAGGTAGAGAAAAATGTGCTACACTGAAAATCGGCGTGAACAGGGATGTTTTCTCTCAAATGAGTGATGGCTACAATCACGGCCAAAAATAATTAAGCATCATTGTCACAGTATGTAATTAGCTACTCTAGTAGGCAACAGCGAATATTCTCAAGCACAAGAAGCTTACCTGAAATGTGGCTTCATCTCTAAAGGATGGGAAATTTTCAACTATTATCTGTAATAATTTCCGGGCACTTTTTTCACTTTTCTTAACACATGTGAGGAAAGAGCCTCCGAATTTCTCCAACAGAACTGTCCCAGTCTCATTCAGTACACGATGTCTTTCTTCCAGTAGCGGCATGGGAACCTCACTATCTGAGCGAAATACATGCTTTACCTGCTCCAGTGTTGTAGTGGCATAATATGAAGCACTTGTAATGGGCACACCTTGGGAAAAGTAAAATAATAAATGAGCATGGAATAATGAAGACTGCCATTTATTTGTATCTCAGCTACAGTGTAACTAAGTTTACACTCATAAATTATTATAGCAAAAGTCAACTCCTCTGCTTGTTTACCTCTGAATACAAATTGATACAAATTTATTTTTATTTCAGTTTTACTTCAATTGCATTTTTATTTCTTGTTTACTGTTTCTGTGTTCATGATAAAGTTCTCAGCTAACAAAATTAAAAATAGAGGACAATAAAACAATTCCTTTCCTGTTCCTATTTAGCAAGCTTTAATTCTTCCCTCCCTAATCACAATCAGATCCTTCATACCACCCCCCCGGTATTAGAAACAGTTAAAAAAAAGGAAAAACAAAAATTTCCCAGCATTGGTAATGGAAGGGATTAATTAATTAATACTATGTAATGGCTGCATGAGGAATTATGGTGGGGAGGACACAGATAGAAAGGGTAAAAAATTAACCTCACCTGAATACATGTTGCAGTTACACACTAGAGTGGATTCCTACGGTTACTTTTGAGTACATATGGCACTTCACATTACATAAACATAATGTAAGAAGCCCCCATTTTTTGACAGCCCATTATTGGATGATTTGCTCTTTTGAAGCTTCCAAATTAAAGACAAGTGCTATTAATTTGATGGAAGTTCTGCTCTGTCCTCAGTTCTTACCTATGGAGTCTTATCTGGGACCATTTGCAGACATGCAGTGCTTGCAAAGTGAGCTTAGAGGTGGAAAAAGGAACTAAGCTGGCTGAGAGACTCTGCAAGCAGCGTGAGCACAATCAGTCCTAATTAAGCTTCTGTAAGTCCTTCATGCTCTTCACAGTACAGTACATGGCTTCCACTTTTCAACCAATTCTGTTTTATGACAGTGCTCCAGTTCCTAACTTGTCAGATAAGTGGGGTAAGCCTGTACAGCTTGATCCCTGGACCTTATGGATCAGCATCCTACATAATATATAAAAGGCCAAGGTTGTTCAGAAATGTGAACATGGTATATACCTAAATGCAAATGAGAACTGAGCAGCACAAGCCTGAACTCTCTCTGGAAGCCAAGATGATTAAACTGTAGCAGTTGTATTTTGGCTATATAATGAGAAGACATGACATACTTGGTAAAGTAGAAGACAGCAGGAAAAGAAGAAGACTATAGATGGGTAGACTCATTCAAGGGAGACATGTCCATGAATCTAAAAGACCTGAGCAGGTGGCTAGGACGTCTCACATTCACAGGGCAGCCGTAAGTCAAGATTAACTCAGTGGCTGTTAACACAGCAGATGTTGTACTTTAAGGCAGCATAGCTAATTGTGAAGAACACTGGAAGCTGAAGTTGAACAACATCTGGACCTGCCTTGAGCCCCCATGCTGGGAAAAAGAATATAAAACAACAACAACAAAATCTGGAGGCTCACAATTGGGCCTATCACTGTCTTAAATCAGGCTCACTGATCCATAAGCTCTTACTTAATTTGGAAAGTAGAAACTAACCTTCATCAAGTGCTCTGTTGATGGCAGCACAAAGGGACCAGTAGCCGCTGTATTCTTTGCCTTTATACTTCACCAGACATTTATGGTCTTCACGTTCAGACCAAAAAGAAAAATTGAGGGCATCAGCAAGGAAAACCCAGTTGACTGCATCTTCATTTGCTGCTTGAGGATTCAGCTCATGAGAAGACTTCCAGCCAGCCACACCAAACTCCTTCTCTGTGACCTTATCAAACAACATCTCAGCAACTTTTCGTACACCATCATCTTCAATGTACACATCTTTGCTGTTTTCAGCGATGAACTTGGCAGATTCTTTTGGGTTCAAGAATGCTTCCATATTCTTTGTTGTATTTCTGAGTAAAAACAACTGGTTGTTACTTTATGACACAATTTGTCACATATACAAAACAGAATACATCAGTCACAGATTAAGATATATGGTAATTTACTTTGCTGACAATCAGACTGCTCCCCTGTTCATTATAAAGCTTACAGTCCAACCTTTATGCATGTTACTGAGTTTTAGCAAGTACAGTGGTGTTTACTACCAAATAAGTGTACAATGAAAAAAGACTTCAAGGAATGGATGATTTTTTTCTTTGTCAAATATTGCATGTGAATGATACCCATGGTGGGCATTAGCAACAGACATTTACTGTCCCATGATTGCAGCACTATAGGTTGTTCTTAACAAATAATCAGACAGTACAGATTCTATGAGAGCCAGTGTGGTGTAGTGGTTTGAGTGTTGCACTGCAACCCTGGAGACCAGGGTTAAATTCCCTCCTTGGCCATGGAAATCCACTGAGTGACCCCGGGCGTGTCACACACTCTCAGCCCCAGAAAACTTTATGATAGGTTCGCCTTAGGGTCACTATAAGTTGGAAACTACTTGAAGGCACACAACAACAACAACAACAACAACAACAACAACAGATCCTATCTTACAAGTGACATTTTTTAAATAATTTCTAACATCATGCATTTCAGCATAGATGATTTGTAAACTGAGTCTTTGAGTGACAAATCACTGAGTAATAGACTTATGTGTGTGAATTAGTCCTCATTTATTCAGCAGATGGGTGTGAAATAAACCTTGCAATGGAGTGGATGTTCTCATAACTTGGTCATAGTAACCTCTCACAAATCAAACAAACTGTTCAAACCACAAGAGACAGAGAAAAGGTTCAGCGCAGTACCGGTGTGGGGGAGGGGTTCCCGCCAAGCTAACAAGCTCTAGAAGTTTCCGAACGCTACCGCGCAGGCACTAAAGCTCCTAGTGTATGAAGGCACAGAGACCACGAAGAAGAACCAATATTATCCAGCTTTCAGTTCACAATGGGGGAAGGGGATGGTTTACAGTGGGAAGGGGCATGGAAGCAATGTGGAAAGCTTTAAGACAGCCGTTCTCAACTTGTGCGTCATGACCCCTTTGGGGGTCGAACAACCCTTTCACAGCGGCCGCCTAAGACCATCGGAAAACACATATTTCCGATGGTCTTAGGAACCAAGACACCGCTCCTCTATCCTGCCCCGCCCCCTTTTGAAACAAGGTCACTGATCCTCCCACCAAAAGTCAGCCCCCGCCGTTATTTGGCGGCCTCACAGCCAATGGGAGAGCTGTTTCTGAGACCCCGCGCTGGGAGGAGGGGAAAGGAGGCGGCTGTTGCTCTGGGCGGGGGGTTGCACCGTTAGAGGAGCACCACCCCCTCCTCCTCACCACCACCGCCGCCCCGCCAGCAGCCTTTCTCGCTTGGGCCGCCTCCTCCTCTTGCTCCTTGGCGTAGCAGCCGAGGACGGACAGGCGGGCGGGCGGGCGGGCAGGCGGGTGAGCAGGCTCTGAAGTAGGACATGGTGCCATCTTTTCCTCCCTCCATGGAGCTGCCAAGGCGAGCGAGCAAGCGCTGGGTAGGAAAGGAGGGCAGCCGAGCCCGCGCCTGGAGCGAGGCCCTGCAGCGGGAACAGGGCCGTGGGCGAGCGGGGAAGCTCCGGGCGCCACACAACGGGAGGAAGGATTGCGCTTTGCACGGAGAGGGGAGAGCCTGGTCGGCGCCGCCTCTTGCTGGGCTCACCCCCTCCCTCCCTCCAGGCTCTCGGCGCTCACAGCACCGTTCGCCGCGGGCGGCTTGCGTTGCCTTTCCCGCCCGTGCTTTGGGCGAGCAGCGGAGAGGCCTCGCGCTGGGTTTGCTATCACGGGAGCGCAGGGGGGTGGCGGCATTGGGGAGGGCTCTGAGCCCCCAGGCCCCCTCCCTCGCCCCCGCCCCCATGTGCATGCCGAGCACGACTGCCAGCTTCCAGGGCTGCCATTTTGTCACCAGTGTCACTGACTTGGAAGGGGGGGCGGAGAGCTGCAAAAATGCCCTGATCGGGTGCCATTTGCACGGGCATTGGGCGGGGAGGGGGGGCAGGGTCAGTGGGTTGCAGGAGGGGGGAGGTGTTTTGATGGAGGCCTTGCGCGGGGCAGGGGGCGGGAGTGTCCATCTGCCAGGAAAGAGAGCTGCAGGTTGGAGCAGCTTCCAGGCAGCCCGGCGCTACGCGGGGTTCGGCAGGCGGCCTAGGTGGCAGCCCGGCATGGGTCTCAGCCCCTTTGGCAGAGGTGGGGAGCTCATCGTGCTACCCCAGGGATTCCTGGCTGGGCCTGTACGAGGAATTTATTTCAGAACAAGGGGGAGACGTCCTTTTCCTAGGAGATGGGCAGTCCTCTCTCTCTCTCTTTCCAGCCTACTTTTGGAAACTTCTTGCTTGAATTTTGCATTGCAGTTACTTGTCCTCTTCTCATTTGCCCACCCACCTACCCTCCTACCCAATGGTAGGCCCACCTTAGGGTCAACATAACTCAGGAACAACTTGAAGGCACACACAAGAAGCTTGTGTAGTCCCCCCGAGATGTAATTAGAAATAAATATTTCACAATATATAATTACATATTGTTTTTGTGATTAATCACGATGCTTTAATTATGTTCAATTTGTAACAATGAAAATACATCCTGCATATCAGATATTTACATTACAATTCATAACAGTAGCAAAATCACAGTTATGAAATAGCAACGAAAATAATTTTATGGTTGGGGGTCACCAGAACATGAGGAACTGTATTAAAGGGTCGCGGCATTAGGAAGGTTGAGAGCCACTGCTTTAACAGAAGTCACACTGATTGCTAGCATTCACAGCCAGAAAGCAAGGAATCTTGCCAAAAAGCAAGGATTCCCTTTAAAGGAAGAATGTACTTCCTGGAGAGATGCCAGCTGTTAAAGTTAAGTTGTTGGCTTATAGGATTTTATGGCTGGGGAAAAAATAAAAGACCTCACACACCAGCTATGATCTTTAATATTTCCTTTACTAAAATAGATTAAGCAGAAGTCTTTCAATTCTTTACATCCCTCACCAAACAAACTTACATGTGCACACTATTCTAGTGCCCAATTGGAATAAAAGTCTGTGGGTGAAAGTGTGGAGATTCTGATTGTCCCCAACTGCCCTCTGTACAACTGATGTTGTTGATTTCCTTCAAATGGAAGATTCCAACCTTTTATTCCTTGCTGCTGCTACATAATTCTCAATGATAAGACTAGTGACTTCTGCACTCAGCTGATGGCAATCTTTGCCTGCTCTATTCTGCAGCTAACAAGTGGCTTTTATTTCTCTCCCAGTGGCCCCAAGAGTAGGGGCTTATCTATCAGCTTTGATCTTCCAAATTGCTTTAATGCAGGAGAACATACAGGTCTAGCATTATCTCTTGTAAAACTCTTGGACTCTTTTTATGATGAGGAACTGAGAACTTGTTCTTTCTTTATCAGAAGTCACCATTACTTATCAAAGTCTCAAAGTCCTTATTAATCTAGCCACATGTTATTTGTTCCTGAGCAATTCAAAAATTTCTGGTGCACATAAGTCACGTCTCTTAAATGTTTGTACTTTCCTAGGCATTTTTAAAGAAACTGTTATTAGATGTCATTCTTTCTTATTCAAATGGTTCATATGCAGAACGTTTTACACTTCAAACAATACTGCACCTCTCTTTTTCTCAGAACATGCATAGGTTGAATGTGAGCAATGTCATTTTTATACCAAACTGAATCGCTAAAATTGAAATAAAATTCCTTGGGACTCTCCAAGATGACTGGGGGATCACAAAACCTGCAAGTCTTTGCAGTGCCTCACATGTTTTTGTGAGTCTCAGGTCATTCTTAGACTCCTCGCTAAAAACTGGGTGCCTCTCCTGTGATTCTTCTTGGGAACAAGGTGCAACATATGCACATATCTATGCTTTATTTTTCTCCCACTCTCACCTCAGGTTTTACAAAACCAGAATGGTCCATGAATTCTAAGAATTGCATATCCCTGCTCTAAGAACATTTAGAGAAAAAGGCTGCCTTCCTTTCTGTCTCCAGGTAAATACCCATAGACCAAACTGAAATTAAGCAGCATCTCCTGTGCAAACAGTATTATATTTAGGGAGCTTCAAATTCTTCAGTTGTGGCCTTTTCCTTAGGATTTAAATACTGGCTCCTGATGCCTAGATATTTCGGTCATCTGTTAAAACAAGCAACAGCACTCTGCACTACACTCTGTAACCAGAGTAATCATATATGTAGATATACTGAAACTTACATGGAATAAATAATTTTATATGATTACTTAACTTCCTAACACAATAAAGGTGGCAGAAGAGGCATATCCCAGTTAACAAAGCCTCTGACAAAGAAACTCCCGTTTACAAGCTGTTTAATGCTCATCCAGCCCTTCCTTTGTCTCTCTGTCCTGCATCCAGCTGGATGTTTTTTAGCAACGTGAGAATTGGAGGATTGTGAAGGAGGGCTGGAGAAATACAACCTTTCAGTGTAATGTTGCTATGGCGTAACTGTAGTAAACAATGTAATAAAGCTTGAACTAGGAAAGAATGGGACTCTGTTCTAGCTGATCTTACTCTAGCTGTGCCAGTTATAAGCAGGTATAAACAGCAGCTGCCACTAGAATTCCTTACTGAGCATGCCTGAACATAAAAACAGAGAGAAAATGGGGAAACAGTTACGTCTGACTCACCAGCTAACCCCCAACATATTAATAAAGTATAGCTCTAAAAGTCTGACTACCAAAATGGAAATAATAAGTAAAGTGGATGTTGGTGAAAGAAAAGATTAGATATATTTTGGAAGCCTTTAAGTGGTGTTTAGAAGGTTCAAAATGCTTTTTCAAAAAACTTATTCTGCCTCTAGTACCAAATTTTCTGTTTCAGAAGTAAAACCCAGGAACACAACATCTGGAGGGCTGCATGATTTTCTTGAAGCCATTCTCAATTTCTGTAATACACATGCACCATATACACACATCCCACCCATGTGTGCGTGCCTCTCTCTCCATCTCTTTAGGGCAAAACCACCACTGTGCATTATTAGCCTGCTGTACAAATGGTCCCACTTACTCCATGTTCTTAATCTGGTCATACGTATATTTGCATTGTTCTTGTTAATACTGATAGAAGTGTCTGTTCATAATGAAAAGTTCTCTCCTTGACTCTGTCTCTATTATTTTCTGATCTAATATTAGTAATAGCAATAACTGCTGCTACTACCAGGAAGAATCCTGTGTGGGAGTTATGGTGTTTGTTACACAGTGAATCCCAACCCAATCTCCTCCTCCTCCCCAATCTCAACTTACTAGGAAGCAGCTGCTGTGATCAATGGGACTCTGTTCCTCTGTTGCTTGAGAAACAGCTGATGGTCCCACCTCCTCCCATAAGCAATCTTGGGTGTGAAAGCAGAAGCAAGACCTCTTTTGCAGTTCCTCCTTGCACTGCGATTGTTGGGTGTGTGTGTGAGTGGGTGAGAGTATCAGCCCCTGCTTTGCAACCAATAAGGCAACAGACTCCTGCCAACTGCAGCAGCTCCTGCTCAGTAAATAGGAACTGTGAGACTTTCACAGTCCCCGCATAGTCCCTAAACTAGGGGGTCATTAATAAGTAACAATCACAAGTGTGTAACTCTAGGTTATGCATTCATAATTGCCATAAAGCATTCCAGCCATTGTTAATTCTACCCAGCCCTAATTTGGTAGAAGCAGACAAGGATACCTGGTGGTGAGCTGCATTCTGCAAACATCTGTGTCAAACAAAATTAGTTCAAGGTGACAGAAACCTGTTCCCCCACCCCACCCCTGCTTTTCCCTTGCTGCTACAGACTAATATGGCTACCCTGCTTGGGATATTCTTGTGCTGCAAATCAGCTAACTACACAACCAAGTGGAACACACTCAACTGCTTGAAGATAGCTAGAAGAGAGTTATGCCGTTTATTTATTTATGTTGTACAAGAGGCCTTTGTAAAGAAAACTAACATAACTCACAGGAAGCAAGATATAGGAGATAATTTAAAAGCAAAATACACGTGTTAAAATAAAATGATACTTTCTTCAAGGTTCCTGGCACCAGGATTTGTTTTTAAAGACACCTGTATGTCTGTGGGATGAGTGTCTGACTTTTGCTGATGTCTGCTTACAAACTAGTATGTATTCTTCTTACAAAGAGATATTTGTGCAGCAAGTTAAAGGCAATATGGACCTCATAAAAACACTTTAATTGAAAAGATAAATACAGACAAGAAAATAGGCCCCTGACACAAAGAACTTCCAATCTACACTGCTTAGGGATAAATGCTAGGATTAAAACATACATAAAAGATACAGAAGTGAAACTTTAAAGAAGGGTCAAAAATTGGCTTGCTGGATCAAATCAAACCTCTACTACAGTCTCTGTAATAATGGGCAGATGTGCCTCCTTAGGTCAAGGTAAGAACAACCACCTTATTTGTTCTCAGCATTTGACAAAGAGAAGTACATTGTCTCTAACAACACTGGTAAAACTCTCCTTCTTGAAGCTATCTTAATATTTATTACAACTGTTTAAGCTAATAGTTATAACATTATGTGGCAATAAACTGAGAGCACAATGTCAGCATCTGACCAGAGGTCAGATGCAAACATTCATATTATGGGCATTACATAATGCTGGAAATAAAACGTTTTACAATTATTTTCTATAGCACATTTCAGTATGCAACATATTTGATAGTGTTTGATTTATCTTCATGACAGGTTTGCAGTGTATGGCATGACACAGCGCCCCGCAGAATGAGTGGAAGAACAGGTTGCTTACCTGTAACTGTGGTTCTTCGAGTGGTCATCTGTGCCATCATACACTAGGAGCTTTAGCGCCTGCGCGGTAGCGTTCGGAAACTTCTAGAGCTTGTTCGCTTGGCGGGAACCCCTCCCCCACGCCGGTACTGCGCATGCTCCTCCCGCCGAGCAACGGTCTCTCCTCAGTTCTGTCGTCCGCCGTAGAACCTACAGGGACCTGAGAAAGAGGGGAGGAAGGGCGGGTGTGTATGATGGCACAGATGACCACTCGAAGAACCACAGTTACAGGTAAGCAACCTGTTCTTCTTCTTCGTGGTCTCTGTGCCTTCATACACTAGGAGACTGTGTAGCTTACCGGTCGGACGGCGGGTCAGGTCCTACAGCACGGAAGCCAACACCTCACGTCCAAACCGGGCATCTCTGCGCGACCGGCAGTCGAGCCTGTAGTGGCGCACGAAGGTCGATGGTTGGGACCAGGTCGCCACACGGCAGAGTTCATGCAGGTCAACTCCTCGCAGGAGGGCCGCAGAAGTAGCCACCGCTCTGGTGGAGTGGGCTCGAAGCAGGACTGGCGGAGGCTTCCTCGCGAGCTCATACGCCAGTTGAATAGTCCGTACCACCCACTTGGAGAAGCGCTGGGTGGACACTTTAAGGCCCTTCCGACGTCGCCCAAAGCAAACGAAGAGATGCGGCGTCTGTCGGAAGGAAGCAGTCCTGTCCATGTAGAAGGCCACGGCCCGACGCACGTCCAGGGAGTGGAGGGACCGCTCCAACGGTGTCGTCGGGTTCGGGAAGAAGGCAGGCAGGATGATGTCCTGGTTGAGATGGAAACTGGACACCACCTTAGGCAAGAACGAGATGTCAGGTCTCAGGACCACCTTGTCTCTGTGGAAGACCGTGAAGGGCTCATCGGATCGAAGAGCTGTGATCTCACCCGCTCGCCTCGCTGAGGTCACCGCTACCAAGAAGGCAGTTTTCATGGTCAGGAGCCTATCATCCGAGGTCGCCATCGGCTCGAAGGGCGGCTTTGTCAGCTGCGAGAGCACCAGCGAGAGGGACCACGGCGGTAGCGGCGGCGATACCGGCAGGTAGAGATGATGAAGTCCTTTCAGGAACCGCTTAACGGTATCGTTCCTGAAGAAGGCCGAGGCAGCCGATTGTGGCGGTTGGTATGCCACGATCGCGGAGAGATACACCTTCAGGGATGGAAACGCCAGCCCCTGTTGCCGGAGGTGCAGGAGGAAGTGCAGGACAGTAGAGAGCCCCGCGGGCGATACCGGCTCACTCCTCTCGTTAGCGAAGGTCAGGAAGCGTCGCCATTTATATTGATAGTTGCGACGGGTGGATTCCTTCCTGGCCGCGACGAGGACGGTACCGAGCACGGGATCGTCTAGTGCGATATCCTCCAGGCATGGAGGGCCAGGCGTGGCAGTTCCGGATGGAGGACTCGGCCGCCGGAGTGGGAGAGCAGGTTCGGTGTCGGTGGCAACCGGAGCAGGTCGTCTCGTGCGGCTTGTAGCAGGGGTGCGAACCAATGTTGCCTCGGCCAGTACGGGGCTACCAGGATCGCGTCGGCTCGGTCGGCGAGGATCTTCGATATCGTCCGGCCGAGCAGCGGGAACGGCGGGAACGCGTAGAGGAGTTCCCCGGTCCACGGAAACTGGAAAGCGTCCCCGATGGAGGCACGATCGTGGCCCGCTCTGGAACAGAATCGGCGACACTTCGCGTTTTCCCTGGTCGCGAAGAGGTCGATCGATGGTTCGCCCCAGCGGTCCCGAATCAGCCTGAACGCCTCTCCGGAGAGAGACCATTCGTGATGGGATGAGGTGTCCCTGCTGAGGGCGTCTGCCGTGGTGTTCTCCTGCCCGGCCAGGTGAACTGCCACGGGATGCGTATGCAGGCGAATGCACCATTCCCACAAGTCGAGTGCAATGTTGAGCAGGGTTGTGGAGTGAGTCCCTCCTTGTCTGTTGATGTAACAGACGGCGGTGGTATTGTCCGTCAGAACCAGGACCGTCTGCCCCGCTACGTGGCGGAACGCCCGTAGCGCTTTCAAGACAGCGAGCAGCTCCAGCGCGTTGATATGGAGAGCGGTCTCGTCGTCGGTCCATCTGTCGCGGACTCTGAGATCGCCGCAGTGGGCACCCCACCCATACAGGGAGGCGTCGGTCGTTACCGTCACCTTCGGTGTCGGCTGTTGGAAAGGCATCCCTGACATGAGATTGCGTCGCGACTGCCACCATCGGAGGGATGAGCGGACGTCTTCCGGCAGCTGCAGTCGGAGTGTCTGTTCGTCTCGCAGGGGGTTGAATATGCGGACGAACCAGTGTTGAAGAGGTCTCGCTCTCAGCCTGGCGAGATATGTCACAGCGGTCGTCGCAGCCATGTAGCCCAAGAGCTGCTGGACGCTTCTCGCAGATAACGTCGGGGCCGTACGAGCGTGAGCGGCGGCCCGGATCAGGGTTTGGGCTCGAGACTCTGGTAGGTACGCCCTGGCGGAGGTCGAGTCGAGCGTCGCCCCGATGAAGTCCAAGATCCTCGCCGGCTCGAGGTGGGACTTCTTCGGATTCACCCGTAGACCAAGGCGGGTCAGGAGTGACAACGTCATGTGGACGTCGCGGTAAAGTCTCTGTTTGCAGGACGCCACCAACAGCCAATCGTCGAGGTAAGGGAAGACAGAAGCACCCTTCGTCCGCAGGAAGGATACCACCGGGGCCATGCACTTGGTGAAGACCCTTGGGGCAGTCGAGAGTCCGAACGGCAGCACCTTGTACTGGTAACAGGTGTCGTCGACCGCGAAGCGGAGGTACCGTCTGTGCTGCGGGCGAATGGCGATATGGAAGTATGCGTCTCGAAGATCGATGGAGGCGAACCAGTCCCCTCGATGTAGGAAGGGCAGGATCGACGGTATCGTGACCATCTTGAACCTTTTGGGGCGGATGTAGTAGTTCACCCCTCTGAGGTCTAGGATCGGCCGGAGAGTACCGTCGGCTTTCGGTACCGTGAAGTACCTGGAGAAGAAGCCGGTGGTCTTGGCTTCTTGCGGGAGCTGCTCAATCGCCCCTTTCTGGAGGAGGGACTGGATCTCTTCCAGGAGGGCCGGACTCGACGGCGTGGAATAGTAAGCGCCTCGAGGAGGAATATCGAGAAACTCGATGGCGTAGCCAAGACGGACGATGGAAAGCACCCAAGAGTCCGTAGTGACACATTGCCACTCCGCGAGATGTCGAGCCAGAGTCGGTCGGTCTCCGAGCGCTGATGGTAGGCTGAAGAGTGGGTATTGGTAGGTCCTGCCAGGCACGTCAAAACCGAGACTTTGTCTCGGAGGAGGACTTCTTGGACGAAGCCGGGCGTCGTCTAATCGTGCGTCTGGCCGATGAGCCGGAGGATGGTCTCGACTGTCCAGACTGGGCCGAACGCTGGAACGACGAGGTGGAAGATCGTCGCCAGGATGGGCGGAAGGTGGAGGCCCTGCGGGCTTGCGTGGCCGGCTGTAGCCCGATCTTCTTGGCGGTCAGCCTCGCCTTAACGAGATTGTCCAAAGCTTCGTCGGTGGACGAATTGAATAGGCCCTCACCGTCGAAGGGGAGATCTTCAATCCTCCTTCTGGTGTCCTCCTGGATGTCGGCCGGCCGCAGCCAAGCATGGCGGCGCAGGCCGATGGATCCCGCCATGACCCGGGAGGCAATCTCCACTGCGTGCCTGGAGGAGGCCATCTGCTGCCGAGCGATGGAGATGGCCTCGTTGAAGATCACGGAGGAGGCTTGGCGGATGTCCTCCGGTACCGCCTCCATCGCCGGTTGCAGGCGATCGAGCACCTTTTTCAGGTATGCCGCGAGGCAAGCCTGAGTGTTGGACAGCCTGATCTGCAAGGAGGCGGCGGAATAGAACCTTCTTGCATAGGCGTCCAACTTCCTGCCCTCTTTGTCCGGCGGGGTGGTGTGTTGCCTGCCGGAGCCTTTCGTCTGTGCCGACTCGACCACCACAGAGTTCGGTGCAGGGTGATTAAAGAGATAACCGGCGTTATCCTTCTGCACCCTGTAGAGGTGTTCCAGCCGCTGCGGTATCGGCTGAGCCGAGGCCAGCCTATCCCAGGCGGCCTTCACCAGTCTGGATACCCGGGGCAGGAGAGGCAGCGGGGCTGTGGCAGGTTGCTTCCCTTCAAAGACGGAGAAGACTGGATCGTCGTCCTCCGGCTCCGCATCGGCGATCTTCAGGCCGAGGGTAGTGGCCATGCGGAGCAGCATCGCAGAGAACTGGTGGACGTCCTCTGGAGCAGAATCTGGGATCGGGTCCCCGAATCCCAGCGGAGGAGACTCCTGGGAGGCCGCCTCAGACACCTCTGATTCCGCACTCGAGTCGTATGACTCTGAGGTCGGTGAGTCCTCTCGCCGCTCGCTTTCCGGCTCCTTCGCAGTCGCCACAGGTGTTGCCTTCCTAGGCTTCTCTGCAGCCGGGGCGGTGGTAGTAGCAGCGTCCCGCTTGGGCTGGCTGACCACTGACTTCACCTTCTTAGTGGTGACAGGGGTAGTCTGGCAGGCTGACGTCGTCGTAGCCCGCTCAGTCACCACCGACTCCGTAGGGCGCGTCGCCGTTGCCGTGACCCTAGGAGGTGGCGATATCGCCCGATACCGAGGTGAAGGCTCCCTCGCCCTATGATATCGAGGAGAGGGAGAGCGGCTGAAGGAGCGGCGGTCCGACGGAGAGCGGCTTCGGTGTCGACGGTACCGAGCCTCGTCCCCTCTAGGCGAGCGCGATTCGCGCTGTCGACGAGGTGACCGGGACCTCTGGAAGGTCTCCCAGCGACTCGGGCCACGATGGTACCGATCCCGGTACGATGGTGAATGTGACCGATAAGAGGCCGGGCGCTCTCTCCATTCAGATTCCCTCGCGTACCTGGCCACGTAGGACGCCGAGGTGTATCTGGAGGCAGACGAGCGAGGTTGTTCCTCTCTTGTCTCCCTAGGAGGCGGCGAGGCCACCGGACGCTCGGAAGAGCGGGACCGGGACCGGAAGGAGGTCGAACGCCGCTCCGGAGAAGCAGAGGGCTCTCTCTGCTGCAGGTCGGCCGACCTGCGACGGCTAGGAGGGCGGTGGCGCTCCTCCACCAGGGTTGGAGGGTCTGCCACAGGCGAGTCCGGGCGCTGTTGGGGAACGTCCTCGATCTCATCATCCGAGAGATCGACGGACTCGCCTCGCCCTTTGGAAGGCTGCTGAGTAGGAGGAGGAGTAGGAGGTTGAACATCCCCAGCCGGGGAGCGCTTCTTCTCCTTCTTCTTCTTCTTCTTCTCCTTCTCCTTGCCCTTGCCTCCGTCCGGAGCAGGGCGCTTTTTAGCAGGCGTCTCCGTCAGGGAGCCTTAGCCTTTCTCGCCGTCGAGGATCCTTTCGCTGACTTGGCAGCCGCCGACAGCTTCGGGATCCTCGGTAACGCCGAGATCGGCGTTTCGCCGGTACCGAGCCCGATACCGACGAGGTGGACGGAACGGCAGCCGCCGATACCGTCGATGGCGTGGTCGTCTTCTTGTCGGCCATCTTGGAAGTGGAGGTCTCATCTATCGCCCGCAGAGACTGTTCCCAACAATAAGACTTAAGTCTCACGGACCGGTTGCGGAGAGTTTGGGGAGTAAAATCCCGGCAAATTGGGCAAGTCCGAATGTTGTGGGACTCACCCAAACAGAAAAGACACTCCTTGTGGCTGTCGTTGAGGGCAACTTTGCGCCCGCAGGACACGCACTTCTTGAAGAGCGCGGACATAAGACGAAGAACGCCAAACTGCGAAAATCCGAAAAGACCAAAAGCCGAAGGGGGAGTCCGAAAGAGAGGTCAGAGACAGTCCAAAAGTCCGTAAAACCGTGAAAACAGCAAGCCAAGCACAAAAGTGAGAGGAACAAACCAAAGAACCTTCCGTACGCGACGGCGGACGAGAAAGAACTGAGGAGAGACCGTTGCTCGGCGGGAGGAGCATGCGCAGTACCGGCGTGGGGGAGGGGTTCCCGCCAAGCGAACAAGCTCTAGAAGTTTCCGAACGCTACCGCGCAGGCGCTAAAGCTCCTAGTGTATGAAGGCACAGAGACCACGAAGAAGAATCTGATACACTGGAAATTAGGGAAGGAAGAGAGGGCAGAAAACTAAGGCCATTTCCACACGGGGTCATTACCACAGATTACTGCATTGTAGCGTCGTATAGTTCTGCATGTGGGAGCAAAGTAGCGTTGTGTTATTTTCTGTGGTTCTGCATGGTATCAGCTGTTAGTGCACCACCATGCATTGAGAAGCACAGTATTAGAAAACTAGAAAAAATCCAATTCATATTCTGACGTTGAATCAACATTGGTTTTTTTTGCAGAGATGCAGAAATGTAAAACCGTATCAGTGCGCATATACTCCTGTTGCTCTGCTTATGTTTTCCTGTAAGGCCAAAAGACATTACCCTCCAAAACAAAGAAACAAAAAAGCAGCCAACCAGGGCCACTGGGGTGGGGTGAGGGGGCGCCAGGGGAGTGACTAGCGAAGAGATAGTGCAGATGCATGAACTCACATTCCTCCACATGACATTGCTTGAAATCAGGGGGTGTGCAGAATGCAACAAAGCTAAATTGCATTACTTAAACCTGCCATGAGACTTCTTCTTGAGTCTCATGCGGAAAAGGCCTAAGTCTACATGTACAATAAGAGATGGGGAAAAGCAGGGCAAGCAGGTATATAGTAATGGCAGGCCCACAGCCTGAGAAAGGAATCAAGGAAAGGTCAGAGCAAAAGTAAAGTATTGAAATGCATAGATGGAGGTGTCAGAAAAGGGACTGCTTTGTATCAGAAAACAGAAGATGAACAGGGAGAGAGTGAACTGGGGCAGCTCAATCTACAGTTTACCAATGGGCATGCGCAGCTATTCTATGCATGTTTACACCAAATGTGAACTGTTGATCACTCTAAAAGGAATGGGTGTGCCAAACATTTGATTGCCTTGATGTGCGACCCATACTCAAGACAAGAGGCCACTTTCAAGAAACAATATAGAAAAACAAAACAGTTTCCTACTGGCAACAGGATTGGGCAAGGCTGCATTATATCATCCTATCTATTTACCTTATATGCAGAATATATGGTACAGAAAATTGGATTAGACTTGGAGGAAGGAGGTGTGAAAACTGAGAAAGGAACATGAACAATTTAAGATATGCAGATGATACCATACTACTAGCAAAAAACATTAAGACGTGGAACAACTACTGAGAAAAGTCAAGGAAAAGGATCCAAAAAAGGAGTTACAGCTGAACATCAAGACAACAAAAATGATCACTACAGATTTTTTACATAACTTTAAAGAGGACGACGATATCAAAGTAGTTACAATTTCCTATTCCTTGGCTCAGTTACAAATGGAGACTGTAGTTAAGAAATCAGAAGAAGACTAAAACTTGGAAATACAACCATGAAGGAACTAGATAAGATCCTCGAGTGCAGAGGTATATTGTTGGAACACCAAAGTCCATGTCATAATATTTTGATTACTATGTATGGTTGTGAAAGCTGGACAGCGATGAAAGCTGACAGGAAGAGAATCGGCCCATTTGAACTGTGTATTGATAAGAGTTCTATAGATATGGCAAGTTTTGTACCTTGGACATATCATGAGATGGCGTGACTCATTGGAAAGGACAATAATACTTGGTAAAGTGGAAGGCAAACTGGTACCAGGAAAGGTGAGGCATGGCAAGGACAAAAGAGAATCTAAAGCAGAATACTGTGGGTACACACAAGTGTATATAACAACAAATAACTTCTCTTCACTCTGTTTGCATAGTCTGGTTTCCATGAGAGTGGTGTATGGTTAGAACGCTGAAACTGAAGAGGCTGGAAGGGAAATTAACCCTTTTGTGTGGCTGGGTGGTAAGGGGCTAAACCCAAGAAATGCATTAACTGAAGATTACCTATCTCTTGATTGCAAGGTCAAACAAACAAACAACCCCTCCCCGCAAAAAACCTTTCCACATCTAGCTTTCTACACTGTTAGCTATCTCTACCACCACATGTTTTTTTTACCAGCTCCTGACTGATTCACTCCCCACCTTCAAAAACATCTGGCGCTTCCAGGACTGTTTTATCCTCTCACCTGGCTTTTTGTTGTTTCTATCCCTCAACAATTCTTCCTTCCACCTTCCCTTAAACTACTCTGATATTCTTTCTATCCCCCTAATCTGGTTTTCCTCAGCCACTGTTCCCTTTCACTCCCCAGACAAACACCTGTCTCTCCTCAACCTTTGATGTTGTTTCTTCCCCCTCAACCTCCCAAGCCCCCTGCTATCATTTCTAAACTCTTCTGATCCTCCTTGCTCATTGCCTCCAGCCTACTCATTAAAATAAAAATATAGATTACTTGAGAATAGATGGACCCACAGATGGGCTACAACTCCCAGCAGCCCTAGCTAGCATAGCTGATGTTGAGGAATGATGAAAATTGCATTCTAACATCTTCTGGCAGGGTACACTTTGCTACTGCCCACTCCCCTGCATTATGCAAGGCCAGAATGTTTATGGTTTCATTGGTGCAACCACTCTGGGAACCTCAGTAGCCTGATTTATCTTCTTCCCTAGTCACTTATTGAACATCACAAGTCCTCTATTGCTGTTTGGGGAACTGTTAAGCATGCTTGGTGACTGAGTATCCTTTGGACATTCACTCTTACCAGCTGGGTGACTACTAAATGTGGCCAGTGATGGGGCATGTTCAGAACCTTCCCCCAGCTCAGCAGCAGAAAAGGAGCAAAGTGACAGGAAACACTGCTCTCCTGACCTTCCATGCAAGGGTTATATTACAGAACCCAGATTCCACCCCTCCAAAATGTGCAGTTGCCGAGTCTGTATAATCCTGACAGAACTTTTAAACGCACACATCTTCTGTGTCTGTCATGCCTTGGAGAGCAGTAGAGAAGCACTAATAGAAGACAGCATCCATCCCCAGTAGATTGAGAAAGAATCAGAATCAGAAAAGTTGATGAAATATCAACTAAATGAGGAAAATCTGTTTGTCTGTCTTCTGTGGGGAGTGAGTAGATTTGTGTGCATTTTCTAGGGAAGCCGAGCATTTTCTCTGTAAAAATGTGTAGGGGAAGAGTGTGGGGGATTTCTATGTGGAAATGAGCAGTTTTACAGTGAGTGCCCCTTCCCTCCTCATGAGTTTAAGATCTCTTGATTTTCCTTTCCTTCTGCAGTGCTGGTGGAATTACATGACAAATATGAGGAGAGCAATTTGTCTTGCTCCTCCTTGTTTTTTGCCATGGGGATCTTCTGTGCAGTTCTGAACAATGTGTGCCACATTGTTAAAACACACAGCAGCAGGCCAAGTGGAGCACTGGAGCTGCTTACTGATAAAGTTAAGCAGCAAATGGGACTTAGGCCATTTCCGCACTAGACTGTAATAGCGCTATGATTCCACGGTCAACATCCTATGGAATCCTGGGGTTTGCAGTTTAGAGAGGGGCTGGCTGGCCCCTCCCAAAACTGCAAAGCCCAGGATTCCATAGGATGTTGAAAGTAGAATCATAGCACTGTAACAGTCTAGTGTGGAAATGGCTTTAGTTTGCTAGTGGAACTCATGGGAGGGAGTGGGCTTATCACAAAGGAGTGCCCTCTGTAAAGGAGCATGCTGTTGACCACCCTTGCTATCAGAACTCAGAACAGTTACCTTTTCCAGACTACAGTTCCACCAATTCCCAACCAGCACAGCCACTGATTATGCTAGTGAAGACTCTGAGGGTAAGGTTTCACAAAAGCAACCATTCCACAATCTGCTGCCCATTAGTTTGCTCCACCTTATTTCATAGCAAAGCCTGTACAGAATCCTTGTTTTCTTGATTTGAGAGAGAGTTCATGAATGATCAAAATCAACAGCTTTTACCGTACTATGTGGAACAGATCTTCCTATGTCAAGAGTGGACAACTGTGTGGGGCCCAGAAGTTAATTCCTTCTTACAGGTCCCCTCCCGCCATGCCTGCGGGCTGCATCTTGCCCCAACAGCTAGGCCCACTGCATCTTGTCCTGAAGATTTGAGGGTATTTTCACTTGTTTTCGAAGCCTTTCTAGACAGGTGAACAAAAGGCATGGCAATTATTTAAAATTAAAAACAAAAACAAAAACGAGGGGTTTGGGGCTCCAGGGGCTGCACTTTTCCCACCTTGCCTGACTTCCTAGCCCATGGAAACAGATATTTTGAGAAGAGTTGAGGAAACCGCGGTGGTCTCCCAAGTAAGCATACACACCGCCACTGGAGACGTCAAGGTAAGGGCATCCTGCTGGAACGCAGAAAGGGTGGCCATTTCCGCACTGTGCCGTTATACCGCTATCATCCCACTTTCAATATCCTATGGAATCCTGCGGTTTGCAGTTTAGGGAGGGGCCTAAACTGGCCCGTGTTTGCTGGCAGAAGAGACCACTGCTCCGCAATGGGAAGCGCTGATTCGAGACCCCTTTCAGGAAGCGGCCATCCCGCTTCCCGTCCCTACCTGAGAAAAGCGCCCGGCCAGCGTCACTCGGCCAAGGGCCACCCCTGAAGCCGCTGTCCAGCATCGAGGTGGACAAGCCCGCTCTCGGCTCTTCCCTGGTTCGTAATCCCTGCCCGACGGTGCCTCCTTTCGCCCATTTGCCCGGGAAGCAAAGAGGGCACGGAAGGGGACTCCTTTCCCCCTCGCCTTCCACGTGGCTCACGCAGCAAGGCCTGGCTCCCGGGTCCCCCCGAGGCCTGAGGGGAAGAAGCGAACCCCCCCGGACTCCGGTGCCCAAAGCCCCGTTGCAGAGCTTCCCCCTTCGGTGAAAAGGCAGGGAGGGCTTCTCCTCTTACCTCCCCCGGTATCCGACGCGGGCTCCGTGCAGCCTCCTCCACAAAGGCCCCAGTTCAAAGGAAAGGCCACCCCGAGCGAAGCGCTCCTTTTCTGGCCCACCTTCGCCCCCTCATCCCGCCCGCGCGCTCCAATCAGAATTACTGAATTTGCATAAGTCAGTCCATGACTCGGAAGACGAACGTAACTGGATGCGGGCTCCTGTAATAAGGCGCCGTCAGAGAGCGGCACTTTCCCGCCCAAAAGTTAAGGCCGCCGCGAAAGCGGAACGATCAAGTCAGGCAACTGGAGTTCTAACTGGGAGCGAAGAAATTCTTTGCCAGGGACGTTCCTCCGCGTTTACCGGTTTCACAAGAAAAGCCACCTCCCGTTTTCTTTTAGGAACCACGATCGCTAAAAGTTGCGAAGAGCAACTTCTCTTCTCAACCCCTCAAAGCGGGGAGCATGGAGAGAGGCGTTTTATCATTTTCACTTCGAGTAGTGGGAATGCTTTCTGGGTCGCGCTGTTGGTTGAAAAGAAGTGAATTGGAGCCTCTCTTGCAGAAAGCCCGTCTCGTTGATTTAAATGTATTCCACACCATTTTTTGGCTTATCAAGTGAAATTACGATATTCCCAACGAGAACTCCCCCAACCCTAGACAGGATTAACCACTAGGCTGTTCGGCACTCCTCGGTAGTAATCGCATTTACTCTACACTCCAGAGAATAGACCTCCCCAGTACAAGGTCATTCTAAGATGTTCTAACATTTTACTCCCAAGATCTAATAGCGCTCAGAACTGCCTACTTATGGGCAGAGATAAAGGACTTCCCTTCCTAATAAACAGCATCTCAAGGGCAAATCCGACTTGCAAACGGGATAATTTATGTGCTCATTAACAAAGCAGGTATATAGTGTTACCCAGTTATTTAAAAAATCCCCAAATGGAAGAGTTGTACAACAAAACTGGTTAAAGTGGTCAACATTTAGCTCTCACACTGAAAGAATTAAAAATGTAAAATTAAGTCCCTTACAGGGGCTCCAACATCAATAAAGGCCCAAGCACACATCTGAATGTACCCAGCAGCAACTAAATTCAAACCTACAAACTCCTGCCTATTCCCAGCTTTCTCTTCAGGTTTTCAGGCACAAAATGCAAACAGTGCAACACAAGCATTCTAAATTTTCAGGTTAAATTTTACGTGAGATGTTAGCCCTGGTGTTACGTAAGGTCTAGACATGTAACTACAATGCTTTATTTTAAATATAACAAAGTTTTCTGAGTTAGCATGCTGTGGTAAAGTTTGCGTGTTGGGACTAGGACACTTAGTTCACCATTCAAATCCTCTCTCGAGTCATGGAAAACACTGAATGACTTTGGGCGAGTCACTCTCTCTCAGCCTCAGGTCAACTCCCATCAACAAATCCTGCCAAGAAAACCACAGGATAGGTTCACCTTAGGGTTGCTCTATGTCAGGAATAACTTGAAATTGATGCAAGTTTTTCTGAGCCTCTGTGAAAACAGATCGTGCTCGCTGCATTTGCCCAGTTTTGTCACACAGCTTCTGAGTGATTGTAGATTTTGCCTTATAGACTGTAGTCTGTTGTGTTAAGTACTGAAAAACTTCAGAGAATTAGAACATGAGTCAATGTTGAAAACTGGATTTTTTCCCCCATCCAGTTGGACATTATTACAATGTTTATTCAAGAGGAGAAATAAACTATTAATACAAATGCTGAAATTTTACATGAGAACATCAAGAGTTTCTTTTGATTTTGCACACACAGTTCCTATGCAAATGAAACAGAAAGGAGATACAATTATTTCATTCAAGTCTTTATACAGTGGAAACATATTTAACAGGTTACAATTGGATATGGGCAGAACTGCCAAGGATAGAAATTACTAAACTTCTGGTATTCTCTACAGTTACTTGCTATTCATTGACAAACAAAGTTTTGCAAGATTTTATTTAAACCAACACATCGCAATACAATATTAGGGGCATACATTTGGAGTAACAAAGAAAAAACCATTCAATATACTTTCTTCAGACATACCAAAGTTTGGAGTCAGTGTGTTACTATCAATACTCCTAAAATTTGCCAAAACACTGAAATGGGGTATTCTGCTTCTCTGGTATAGGAAAAAGCCAAACTCAATGAATTATGTAGAGAGTATTATTTTATAGCTAACGAAATGTGCATAAAGAAATGACCGCAATAATTGGTTCACTAAATTTATTTTTAAAATCATAGAACATCTTACAAAAGAGCATTACATTCTGCACACTGCTTTGAATGGATGCTGGGATAATTGGCCTATCAGTACTCCCTCCTCTCTTCAAAACAAAAGGTATAAAAGCAGATGGCTCACAAGTGACAGAAAAACATTAAAGTTTACAACCAACATAGAACAAAAATAAAAACCACCTTCTCTGCTGCTGTTTCAAAATACCAATGTTAGTTTTGCAAGCCACCCCACTCCCACCCACCTATATGTAAAGAACTAAAACATTACATCTGGTGACAGCAAAAATTTCACTACACCTCAAATGCAGAACACCTATGAAGCAGAGGAATGTTGGCTTTTTAAACAGAAGCAGATTTAAGAAAAAAAAAAGATGCAGGACTCCTTCAGTTCTTCACTAGTCTTAGAAAAACTTTCCAGAATACTGCTTCACACTATAAAAAAGAAAAAATATCTTGCATTAGAATCCTTCAACATCTGCATACTGCTTCACACTATAAGGAAAAAGAAAAAAAAGGCATATATTAGAATGGTTGAACAAACATGTTGAATCAATATTTAAAAATACATTTAACAAGCTTAACATTTAGACAATACACATTGGTGAAATTCAGCAATTTAATTAGTAGCTATCTACAGTCCAGAATTAAAGTTACACATTGCAATATGCTTCCTCGATAGCATTTGTTAAACAAGATAAAGCAAGTAAAAATCTAAAGCTGTTACACATGGCAGAAAAGGAAACAATGCCAGTAGGTGTGAAATGCTGCATTAACAGCAACAATAGTTTTCAACTTGTCCTGTAGAGGTATGGCCTGTGCCATATGGTAGACTGCGATTTGTTGTCAATTCAGTTATCTAAAAACAACAAAATCACTAGTCTTCCACACAGAACTAGACCAACATCCACTGAAATCTTCTACATTTTCTACAGGCTCTATATAATAGATTACAAGTAGATTTTTATTTTTTTTATTTTTTTGCAGCAGTTTTCACCAGAGAAAGGAGGACTGCTTGGTTAAGGTCACTTCCAGCATTAGTTTTGAGGGTGTCTTCACAGAGAAAGAATGGAGAATGGAAGAGAAAAGCATGCTACCAAGTGCAGAAGTTAGTATAACTATGTTTTGTGCTTTTTTAAAATAAAAAAGCAAACATTCTCTTTAAAAAGACATATTACTGAAAGAAATATTAAGTCTGCATGTAGATAACAGATGCAATAGGATGGTAACTTGCCTGTTTTGCAGTAAATACTGTGCATTTTGAATCTGGTCCTGTGTGCCTGTAATAGTTATTATCCGATCTTCCGAACCCTCTAAGGGTTCATCAATTTTGATTGAAGCTCCTGATTCATGGCGTATCTGTTTAATTCTCTGACCTCCTTTCCCAATAATAGAACCTGCCAGCTAAAAAGAAAGATAGTTTTAGCTGCAGTTCATAAATGTATTATTCTCATACATTAAACAAGCTATATCTCAGTCTGAATAATTAAATATAACAGCCAACTTGGTTAACATGTTGTTTAAGAGGTTGTAAGGAGGAAGGTTGAAAATGTTTTAACTTGCAGCTTTTGTAAGCAGAATAGAATGCAAACTTAATGTATGAACTGGGGAGAATAAGTCTGACATCCTGTACCCCATATGAAAACT
Organism: Ctenosaura bakeri; assembly: GCA_948474755.1. Taxonomy (NCBI): domain Eukaryota; kingdom Metazoa; phylum Chordata; class Lepidosauria; order Squamata; family Iguanidae; genus Ctenosaura; species Ctenosaura bakeri. Next base: position 666,415 of record CAOLHI010000099.1, read on the forward strand.
GCAAGTCTGAAAAATTAATCTGAAAAGATTTTGGGTAGAGGGAAGTTACTAAATATACTTACATCTTTGGGTATTGTTACTTGTGTGGTAATGATGGGTCCACCAAGATCACCGTAAGAACCACGGCCCCCTGCATAAGAATAGTCTGATTTAAAACAGATGCATCTAGTTCTTTTAGTGACTAAACTATTTATGTTGTACAGTAAATATGTATGAAAGCTTACCATATCCTGATCCACCCTCGAACTATTAAAATAAAAAAAGAAGAAAAGTTTTATTTTCCATGTTAGTACTGTGAGTATGAACTAACCTAAGTAACTCAAGTATTCTATACAGTTGGATAAGTATTTGACTTCTGTTTTAAAACTATAAGATTATCCACACATAATCTTTAGGATCTCAAATTTGTTTCAGATGCTATCTACTTGACAAATGTGAGATATGGTAGGTTAAAGATAAGGCCTTTTACCAAACTCTCCAACACTGTAGAATTCCTTGGAAGCTCTGGTGATTCAAAAGAGCCACCACAAAACAGAGATCCTTCAGGAACTTTCCAATAGAGTTCAGTGTCAAATAAGTCATTAAGTAGGTACAATTTATATAGTTCCTTAAAAATTATACAGTTATACAAAATTTCAGAACTTCAGCACCAGTGATTTACTACCCAATCACACAGCCTACAATACTGGCTGACCTGCTACAGTATTACTGTTGAAACTGTATTAATATTCTGACAATCTCACAGAAAGAGGGAGGGGTTTACTGCATACAATCAACTCTTACAACATATCTTCATTAAGCTAATGAAGATATTAGCAAATCCCTGGATGAAATGCTATACACACATGCACACAAGTGTATACATTCAAACATACACATATCCTTCAATACTGAACCCCAGAACAAGCCTGTGTAAAACGTAACTTAAACAAAACAGAAAAAATTGAACCCAGAACTCTATGCCAGCATATTTCAACAAACATTAGGACAATGAATTCAAAGAATGATTCACATAGTTAAAGAATTTCATTCATCCCATAGAGCTTCACCACACAAAAATATATTAAAAGTGGCGTTTCTCCAATAGAGACAACACAAGGCATGCTTCCACACAAGTCAACCATTTGGTGGACAATCCTGTAGAAGCACTATTTAGTGAGCTCTTCTCCTTCTCTACAAAAGACTTATTAATGTATCAAGTAACATAATACACATGTTAACATTATCAGCCACAACTCTCTCAGGCAGGATGAGGCAATCTGTTACCCTCAAAATGTTGGACCTCAACTCTGAGAGTTCAGCATTAGGTATGCTGGCTAGCACTAACAGAACCTGTAGTCCAATAACACCTGGAAGCCACGGTTGAGCTAATCTGTTCTAGGAAAAGATGAAGGGGAAAGCTACTGCAAAGTATTATTATGTCATTCACTATTTGTCTGTCCAGAACAAAGTCTCACCGAATTCACAAATCAAATATGACTTTATAAAGAGTTAAACATACTCACCATCTCTGGTGTTTCTATGTCATCACAAGCATTGACATGACACTGCATCATCTTGCCAAACAGGGCACATCACAAAGAAGAGAGGGTAAGGGGAAAAATTCCAAACAAGTCAGTATCTTCAAACAGATTCATAATCAACCCAGAAACATGCATGCCTCTACATATCCAAATTATAGCATGCGGACAAAACTGCAAGACACTAGTCACTGATCAAATTCAACTGTCACAATAAACCAGAATGCAGCCTGCATGTGCACAATGCCCTAGGAGCAATAGGGGCTAAAAAAATAACAGACGTTTCACCTTTTGTTTTGTTGCTTTGAACTCCAAAGCATGCACCCCGATTTTTTCTCTTCCTTTCTATAACGAACTAAGCAAAAGGTGAAAGTCTGTGACTTGCAGGCTTAGCCGCTCCCTTGTGCAGTAGAGGCAACTGGGCTGCACTCAACTGATACCTGTGTTGCCTGAATTAACTTACTGAATTTCAGATTTTCCACAAGATAGCATAACCCATAATTTTAAATGACACGCAGATTAAGCAGAAATTTTAAGTACACAATCATACATAGGATACAATGTAGTTTCTGTATTCAAACAAAGCTCTAATCTATAATGCATCATAGGCAGTAGCCACAAGGCTGGTTACAGAGTTGCAACTTAAGAAACAGGGATCAAGCAGATGCTTCTTCCAGAAACAAAGGAGGGCGCAATTTTCACTCTGTTCTACAAAGTGCTACCTCCAAAAGTCTCAATCTAATCCACATTTTTTACTGCCTACATACATTCTTTTCAGAATGTCCACAATACGGAGTGATTTTATCTTCTACCTCTGCTCATGCCAACATGCTTTTGGCAGTTCACTGTAAAAAGCACAGCTGCTAGTGACACTCCCTTGCTAGCCAGAGAGAGATAACTACATGGAATTATTTGGACAGTTTTGCCTTCAGTTACACAGAAACTGAAATCTGGAAAATTAAAATTTACTATTTTCCAGGACAGAGAATTATTCTTTGCTTAGTAGTATAAACTAACTCATAAATGTTATTTACCAATCTGCACGTCACATTATAATATTCAACGTTTTCTTCATCACAGAGCACTTGTATATGTGCCTTCAAACTGCCTGTCAGCTTACAATGACCCCATTAATTTAGTAGAGTATTCTTAGGCAAAGAATACTCAGAGGTAGTATTCAATGGCAGTCTCCTATCCAAATACTAATCTGTGCTGACACTCTTTAGCTTCCAAGATTAGATCAGACAGAATCTGGTGCTTTTAGGATATTTAGGCTGTAATTGTAATCCAATACCCAACATGTTTTTTCCAAGACAGCGAAACTGCACTGGGAAGGAAGAAAATCACTTCTTCCTCTGTCACACCACAGTGCATATTCTGAGTCAAGTTCTGCTCAGGTTATGGTACCCTGAGAAGGAACAAAACTCTTGATCCAACAGATAATTTACACAACTCTCTATGTCCAGAATGACTACACTAGTAATTGGCCATCAGAATAATGGTCACTGCAAACTAATACTCTTATATCCAACATAAACTTCTACTGTCATGACATCTAAAGAATCCTTACACTCTTTACAGGAAAAAAGTGCATCTGGGCAATCAAATTTCTCATACGGAACAAAACTTACCATTCCATCATAGCGATCACCAGGCCTGCCCCTTCGATCGTAAGACATAAGGTCCCTTAAGAAGGCAAATGACATAAATCAGACTATGCACTTATATTACACTGAAATTTTTACTGAGCCCACCCAAAACTGGTATATCATCCATGTTTCAGGTAAATGTAACTGGCCCCAAGTTAACAGTTGTAAGATATAAGAGCACTGATTTGCTGATGTAGATCATGCAGTTACCAGCAATTTCTGTTCACAGAAAAATATCCTGACTATAACATGCATATTTTTAAAATTCATCCCACACACCTCATTTTGAACTCACTTAAAAGAGAATCCTATTAATTCAGAATTTCTGCACTCCCTTCCTCCAGTAAACTATGCCTTACTGATGACAACTATATAGTTTCATGCTGCTCTAGGAAAGTATTAAAAAGGAAAGTACTAATGAAGTTCACTCACCCGCCTCTAGGAGGAGGAGGTGGAGGAAGAGGAAGATTGCGAGCTCTGCTCCCACCTCTACCACCACGGCCTGGAGGAGGGGGAGGTGGTCCTCTGCGAGGGCTCATATCATCATAATCCCTTCGTGGAGGCATGGGACGACCACGACCTGGAGGCATTCGATCAAAGCCCCCTCTGCCACGCATTGGAAAGCCCACAGGACGTCCTCTTCTGTCATCAAACATCATTGTAAATCCACCATAATCATATGTTTCATCATAAAAATTTGGATCATAGGGCTGTGCACGTCCTTTGATTGGTGACTAGTATGAAACAAGGAAATCAAGATTAGTATCCTTAACACTGTCATCCCACTTTAAAATGCAAAACTTTTGTATCTCATCTTTTCCTTACAAATAGTGCTCAGAGCAGCTAACAGTCAAATATAAAATATAACATTTTAAGTGGAACCTAAAACTAAAACAAAACAAAACAGTGCCCAGTAGAGCCGTAATACCTACTTCAGTGAACAGCTTATCTTTTTTAAAAGTCTATTTGAATATATGTATCTTTGCCTGACTATGCAGCAGCAAACCTGCAGGCAAGGTGCACTGCTTATTTCTAAAAGTAGTGCAAGTTTCCCTCAAAACTGAGTGAGAACTCCAGAAAATGCAAAGAACACGGAGACTACTATTTCTAGACAAAAGTGCCACTTAGAAAATTTAAGGAAATTAATGTTTTCTAGATTGAATTACCTCTGATATAAGATCCAGTATTATTTTGATGCATTCCACAACTCTATCAGGCTTTCCCCCAATTAGCACCACTCGGTCAGAAGAATGAGGACAGCATTCTTGGAAGAGCTTAATGGTGGTTTGAGTGTTCTGCCAAGAAAGTTATATGCAGAGATGTTTCACAATGAACTTTTAACTGGTAAGCAATCTTAAAGCTATTTAAAATGCTATCTGTTAAAAATATTTTTGTTAAGAAGCTAAATTAATCAGACACAAACACATGTGTAGCTCCTTAAAGAGAAGCTTCAGGAAGCGTTCAACACACTCAGGAAATGGCATAACCAGTGTAACATCTAACGGCAACTGACCATGTACTAGACCATAATCTCAACTAGGTAACAAAGACCTGGCAGAATATTGTAAGCTGCAAATCTGCTCATATGGAAGTAGCATGAACCAACCTCAAAATAGGCTCTCTCACTACTTCTAGGGCCACCCGCACTGAATATGTGTGCTTTGTATGGATTTTGTTTCGATTTATCTATCTTTATCCATCTTCTTACCAACTTTATGCAGAGTAGAAGAACAGAACTGGTATCACTTATGCACCTCATAACCCTGAATAACCTCTCCCAGCAGTTTCATATGGATGTTAAGGCACAGGACAGAGTGCAGATCCTTGAAGAACCCCACATGTTGTCACGAGGAAGCACAATGACCTTCCAATGAAGTATGAAGAATTACAACAAAGTAGCACTCCAGAGTATCGGAAACAGTATTACGAATTACTGAAATTAGGTCTTTTCCAATCTCTCCCATGAGGGAGGAGAAGACCAAAATTAGTCCCAATTCCAATTCTGGCTTTAAAATGCATTAAATATCAAGATATCTGTATTTCAGAGCTCTACTTGGCCACCACTCCCTTAAAAAATGAAGTCTATCCAAGGCTTGACAATGATGTCACTTCCAATGCCTAAAATCTGAATCAAGTACACACTCAAACAAGACTGAGGGTGTCACAATGATCCAAACTTAAGGTGAGTATTATGTAGCCCTCGCAGACTGTAACTCCCAGTAATCTTCATGAGTGGCCTCCTGCCTAGGCTGAAGTTACTTACAGGCTAACAGTATCTTGAAGCTCACATGACTGCAATTATTATTTCCCATCTTTCAGCGAATGTGACTTAAACTGAAAGAACTTTTACCATATTACAGTTACTATCAACATTTTGTCTTTTATTCTGATAGTCAGCTTTTCCAATGACTTCCCTAACCACTATAACACCAAGATTAAAAATGCACAGGTTAAAAAACTTCTATTAAATGATTTAAAACAACACAAATAGCAAAAGTTGTGGGGGTTTTTTTTTGGTTCAAGATGACATCTTCAATATGAGCTTCTCTGAACAGTGACTGAAGATTACACAGCAGAAGTAGACTTTATATAACAATGAAAATGTTCTGTCAATTTTCATTGTTTTAAAACAGTCATCTCCTTCTACAGAAATAGGAAAAAAGTATATTCATTTCAAAAAACAGCATTTTATAATAGCTCTTACTAATACAGTTCTGAATGCAATATCTTACAAGAACTCCAAGAATACTTCTTTAGTCACAGTTTCCCTACCTTTCCCTTGACCAATCTTAATTTTCTGATTTTCCAGAAAGTATCAAACTTGCATCTACAAAAGATGAGCTGTACAAAACTGTGTAAGAAACATCCTCCTTATTCTCATCACTATCACAAATTAATTGCTTGACTCCACAGCTGTGTTCAGTTGGATTTGCTGCAAATTATTCTCCATCTGCACTCAAATCAAAAGCTGTTTTGTTACCTGTAAATTCTCACTAAGGCAAGGCACAGAGAAACCTAATCATTAGAAACTGGGAGGAAGCCAGTATGAGTGTTGTCATACTAGCCCTTTAGCTCCCCACTCAAGGAGCTGATTTACTTCTGCAGAATACTTTTGAATGCTATGTATTCAAATAGGCTGCCTGTATTCTGCTTAATTATTTAGTGAATTTCCAAGTAAACAGAATAGGGAACCTGTCAGTTCTGACGTGGCAGTATGCTTAAACTGTCCCAATTCCACATCCATCAGAAGATAATTCACCTCAACATATTTAAGAATAGCTGCTATAGAACAAAATGTAATTTTTACTTGTACAAAATCATGAATCCCTTGCCTATTTTAGTAACCAGAATGAAAAGAAACAGAATAAAGATCAAATTAAGATGGATAGCTCTCTCCCCTTTTTCACCAAAAGCAAAATGTGTATTTCCAAGTAAAGCACCTAACATTTTGGTTTCTACTGTCTGTATGTATATTTTACCTCAACTTGTTCATATTCTCATCACTCACCATCTGATTAAGGACTAGTAAGAAATCCTTATTTTAACGTAACTGTATTGATTGGTTCTACAGTTGTATCTCACTTTCATTTTGTGTTTCTTGCACCAGCGTTCGCTTATTAGAATCCTGAGCTGAAACTGCCATCTCCTACTATTCTCAATCATAAACACAAAATCACTCTTCTCCCCTCTTTCTTTCTATTTCCTCTTTTTTTTTAATTAACTTCACAAAAATACTAGAGAGGTAAAAACCTCAAACTGCTGGCAAGGCAGGAGAAGAAAAAACTGAAGGACGTTCAGGGTATCAATGGTTATAACTGCAAGGAATGTTCTTCTCCTGGTTTGAGCTGCTGCTGCAAGAGGTTAACTCAATATGTAGTGGATTGCTCCAAAGCCTTCCTGAGAATGTAGAATATCAAAAGCACAAAAATATCTTACCTCTCTGAGTTCTTTGATTTTAGCACCCTTGACACCAATGATTCCTCCAGCCAAACTCTGATGAATCAACAGCCTTAACTCACAATCGAAGTCACTTCCCTTGTAATGCTGGTACTGCAGATAAATTTGGGGAGGAGAGAGTGTAAGTCAAAAGTTTACTTGAATTAGCACCTATCTAAATTATCATCACACATTCATTTCTATTGTTAATTTTTATTATCAATACTATTATACACTGTTGCATTTGCTCCAATCCCATTACTAAGACTCAGTTCTTTTAAAATATAGTACACCATGATTCAAAGAACTGTGCAAAGAATGACCTACGAGTTACGAAAGGGAAATATTCCCTAAAGCTCCTTATTATTCATCACAAGTATTTATCAAAACGAGAAATATTTTAAGCAGCTGTGAAAGATTCAGGAAGAAAAGTATAAAATCCCATGGGAGGAGCATGAGTGGCTTTGTGTGTGTGTGTGTGTGCATGCGCGTGCGAGCTTTCAGGTCACCTGTTGACAATTCCATGAATTTCAGAATACCCTAAAATCTAAGTCCATTTTGTGAAATCCTCGTGTCAGAGCAGATGGTACTGCACTACCTTGACTTATGATTCTGATACTTATCAAAAAGCTTACTAAGTTCTTACATGGAATTTAAATTTAAAACATAATTTGATTCACTGCAGAAAACATAACAGTATTTTTAACATTTATACCCTACCTTTCAGCCACAAAAGTTCCTAGAGCAATTTACAAATCGTTAATTTGACAATTCCCTGCCCCTAGGTTTACAATCTAAGAAGGAAAAAATACAAGAAAGATGGCAGTGGGGAAGAAAATTAAGTACCGCAGATGCTAGCTGCTGTATTTTCTCTCAGATGCCAGAGCAAATGGCATTTGGAATGGAGCAAGGGACTTTCATCAGCTGCTGGAATGAAGGCATGATGGTGCTGGATCAGGACAGTATGCAAAAGCTTAAGTATATTCCTGCACACTTTCAACTGTAACACAGAGCAGGAGTGGGCAACATGCAGTCCATGGGCCATGTGGCTTTTGGGAAACCTAAATGCGGCTTGCAGGACCCCCCAAGAAACCCCTCAAAATGCCTAGATCTCCCCAAATAACTTTAAATATTTTTGGTGAGGCTAATTCTGAGACTTTTTTTTGGTCCTCAAATCATCCAAAACTGCCTAAAAAGGCAAGTTTGCTCCTCTCCCCCCACAACTTTAGACCTCCCCAAAGAGTCAAAAAAAGGGAAAAAATGGCTGAAAATTGGCCAAAATGGCAGCCGAAGTGATACAGGTCCTTTTGGGCACAGTGGAACAAGCTAGTATAGTCCACCATGCAGGCACACAAAGGAAAAATGGTGCTTGACCTGTTTGCAGTTGCCTAACTCTTCTTAAAGAGCATGCTGGGGGGTGGGGGACGGGACTGTGTCCTCCTCAGTTCTGCTGATGAAGTTAGCACCACCAGTGGAAGACCTTCACTGGATTCCACTCATAAGTCTTGCATATATACAAAGAAGTGGCACAAAATTGAACTTATTTTAAGCTATGCATTCAAACAAATAGTCTCAAATATGATGAACACTTACCTCCTCTAAAGTAGGGATAATTTTCTTCAAAATTTCTCCAATTGTTTCAATATCTGCACTTATACTCAATATGCTGTCATGTTACCAGGAATCGCATACAAGATGGGAAAAAGGTAAAGTAAGTTGTATATTCACAATTATATGGATCATAAGTCAACTTCAAGTAGAACTTAGTTAATATTCCCCATTTAAGTAAGCCTGCTTACTGAAGTTACAGCACATGCACCTTTTTGTATGCCCAATAATATAGATGGTAAAAGTTTAAAATAAGATTTTGGAGATAAGAGAACAAGGTTCTTGGAAGGAGGCAGATTAAGTGGACAAGAAACTGATGAAGAACTGAAAGTAGGAGTGAATACTCATGTTCCCCGCCACCACTAATTTAGGACACCCTCGCTATTACATTGTTAAAACTGGCACACCTTCTCTTAGGAGACATGGGAATATGCAAGTAGTGAACATTGTACTTGGAATAGGGTTATGAGACCAGTTAGAAATTAATTACTAATGGGCTCTGCAAGAAAACGAATACAAATGCAAGACAAAAAAAAGACAACACAAATGAGAAGTGAAGGAGAGTGAACCAGGAGTTAGCATTTCATCAGAAAAAATTATGAACAGGCAATGCTTGGGGAGCAAGGTGGGCCACAAGACAGAGCAGAGCAAAAGACTATTTTGAAACAATCTGATTTACAATGCAGCAAATATACAACAATCGAAGCTGTGCTCCTTCCATTGAAATAAAATTAGTGGATTGTTGGGTGGGCAACTCACGTAAAAGTTCAGTGACAAAAAAGACTTAATGGGGAAAATAAGACAGAAAACTTAAAAAACAATACACCGTCTACGGGGATACTATTTAATTATATATAAAAGGCAGGTAATAATATACATTTCTCTCTTTCTAATCAGGCAGTGAGGCATAAACTGTTGGGACATACCGCTCGGGGCCACTGCTGTCTGGGACTGAAACACTGGCATTGTACTGCATTGGTCATTGGCGTTCGTGGATGTTGGCATTGGGCATGGGCATTCAATCAGAAGTTGTCAAGTAAGGCACCCGTTTGGCAACGAGCACATTTTTGGGCATAGCCAACCAGGGTTTTCACATGGGCGTTCAGGGGCGGATGGGCCAACGTCATGGTGGGCAACGCAGGGGCAAGTCGATCCAGTACATGGGCAACGGAGAGATATATGGCCAAAAAAACAAGGAGAGGGAAGAGGGGGAAAAGCAATAAATTTTAATTTAATACAAACTATACTCATTACTCTCAATGAAACAAGCTTAAGTTGTTCTGAAGACTAACACAATAACGGATAGCTACAATGACTGTGGCTTAACTGTTATGGACTGTAAAAATGTGTTACTTGGCCTAAACTACTTTTAACATTAAAAGTTTAGTAGCAGGCTGGCTCATGAGGGTAGACACAAAATCTATAGAGATTCAGATTACTGAAATCCTGGGAAAACTGGGAAAGCCACTAATCCAGGAATTATATGTATGAAATCTGTATTTAGGTAGGTGAATGTTTAAATATACTAGTTTCAGAAAGGTCTGTTACTGCACAAAGTGATTGCTACCCAGGTTCTTGCTTATACCTCAGATCTAATAGCTAAAGTTGACAGTTACAACATTCTGCAGGAGTTTATTTTACAATATAATGAAAATATCAAACACAACGTGAAATGATATATACTGCCAAATATTTCATTAAATATCAATATCACTATTACTTTAAAATACTGAAAATTATACATAATGAAGAAATTGCTTTTTACAAAGCGTAGTGTTGAACTATGAGGCACAGCTAATACTGAACGTGTCTATTCACAAGAGTCAACCCACTATAACAAGTAAACGTATTTAAAGTAATGTTCACTGAGCATTCCTTCCAGGTTAGAAATCATTTACAATGCTCTGCTCCTGTATCAAAATCATGCCAGTTGGAACATTCATCTCCTAAAGAGATAGGCTATTTTAAACAAGGATCATTCCATAGCTGGGTAAAGAACAATCACCTGCAATTTGGAAACAACTGCATTAAAGAAGAAATTTAAGTTCTCCAGAAGTGCAAGTTAAGGTAACAGAATACTCTGTTCTGTGTAATGTTTTTATAAAATGAGGACAGGAATCTTTCCTCAAGACTTATTCCATTTTTAAAAAGTTCTCATTATGAATGGAATATCCTGACACCTGAACTTAAATTTTGTTATGTTACGGTGCGCAAATAAAATCTTCACAGCTCCTAGAAGTGTACACAATCTGCCTTAAATGTCATGTGCTGCAAAATAATCAGTGCGTAACTTGTAAATACTCACGTCTGTACGAAGCGCCTTAATATTTTTGCCACCTTTGCCAATCACTGCTCCAGCATTCTAAAGTAGAAAACTGCAATTAGTTTCTCAAATGAAATCAATAGAAAAACAAGGGATTAATGATTTTTTATAAATTTTCACCGATTTCATAAACCTCTCTCTTTCGCAAAATGCGTAACCAATAATACATACATTAAAGCTATTCTACTAAAGAGGACAGCTCTGCAAGTCAGTGCTTTGATTTTGGTTCTTCAAACATCAGCAGTCTGCAATGACATCACTCAGAAAGCAGTTTTTAATTCTACAGGGATTTCCCATCATTTAGAAAAACATCACACTACTTCTTCAGCTAAATTCTGGGTGATCTCCCAATGTTAAGTTTTACAAGCCACGAAGGTCACCCAACGGGCCCCACACGGTCAAAACTGGATCTGAACTGAGGCCTCTCAGTTTTAGTCTGATGTTTCGATTCAGTTATTTATAGAGAGCTCAGATATTAGAAACTTGCTTAGTAAACAGAAAGCACACCAACAGGCTAAATCAGAATATATTTAATTTGAAGAACCCAAAAGATTTCTAGAAAACATTCCAATTCAACTTTTTTCCCTAGAAAAACCATACCACATCTCCATGTTTGGTCCTCCTGGAAGCAGCTTTCTTAACAGAAGCTTGTGTTGGCCTATCTATACCCACTGGAACTAATTGGTTATCTAAAGTACAATGCAAGCAGCCCAATTAAACAAAATATTATATATACAATTTGAAAAATACATTGACCAAACAGGAAACATACTTTGCTCTGAAGCAGAATGCGCAGTTCCACCATCTCATCAGTGTTCCTAGACCTTTTGAAGGCCTGTTCTTCTTCAATATCTTCAGCTGGCCGTTTGCCTAGTATTTTAGAGGGAAAAAATAATGAAAACAGGAGAGTGTTGCTTTTTCAAGGAGCAAAGCTTGAGCATACAAGTACTTTCATTAAATGGTATATGGAAACAAGAATTATCTGCAAGAATAAAAATCCCATACTTCAACTTTAAGTCAAAGTAAAAGTCGTAAGTATCCAAACAGGATTCATACAGTAAACTTAGCCATCATCAATTTTTGTAAAGCACTTTAATGAACATTCAATGGATCTTAGGAATCTTATTGCCCACATCTTTTCAGAAGAAACCACAGAAATTATTTATTAGCTAAGTCTTTTAGCAACATCAACAGTACCATTTATGCTAACATCTATCCAACTGGTGTATGTGTTAAAACTCTTATGTGTAATTTCACAGAAACCACAATGAACCTACCCCATTTACAGTTATTATTATAATGTACAAAAGTTTTACCACGTATTGAATTTTAAATGTTTACAATGTCAAGATGTGACATATAAAGCACATATGCAACATTCTGAACTCCTGATCACCTTGTGAATCAAGCGTTTTCTATTTTTTTTTTTTAAGTAAAACACTTTAGAATAAGGAAACTGCTGTCAGGTTAATTAGTGAAAATGACATGGTGGCAGCATTTTCTTTTCCACCAACAGAGAATACACTTCTGGTATAATCCATTTTCTTGTCCTTACTGTAGCAGATTTAAGCCTCTGAAGCAGATTCAAGGCAAAAGGACAATGCTCACTTGTACCATGATGAATAATCTTTTATTCAATATACTCACACCTACCAAGTTCTACCAAGGAATACTCTATGCCAGAATTTCTGTTAATAACAGGTACAGCTTACAAATCAAGTTTTTATTAATCTAGTGGTCACACTCTGAAGCACTGATGTTACATTCTTGTTACAAGTTCCACATACATTAGCATAGCCCCTTACAGCTGTAATTTGCACTATATACAATAAAACTTACCATTAGTTTCTGTATTAGTAAAGGTCTCCTCTTGCTGTTCAGTCTCCATTATTCTAAGACTTGTAGGTAAAACCTGTCAAATAAGAAATATAATCAAAGAACTTTGATCACAAACTGGGCACCTTGTTAAATAAGTGAAGACAAGCAGGGAAATGTTTGGTTTACAACACTTACCAATTATTATATAGCTTCGCCAAGCAAACGTTAAACGTTCTGGGCGGGATCAAAGATCAGACAGCCTATGAAAAGCAACATAAAGTATTGGTCTTGTTCTTTTACAAAATTTGATCAAGTTCAGACGAGCAAACATTTACCAATATGCATCTTGCTATCCTCTGCCAAGCCATCTTTTTTCTGATCTACAATCCCAGGATATACATCATTTAAAACCAGCATTAAAAAAACCCTTTACCTAAGTCCCTAAATAAATAGATGTCTGCTTCATTCTGAAAATGCTGCTTGTTTATATTAAGAAAAAAGCAAACACATTATTTCTCCTACTTAAGGTTGGTTTCTACATTTGACTGGCTCTGCAAACCAACTAAGGACGCTGTGCAAATTTTACCATTTCAACATGTACTCTGAAGCTCGTCAAATTTTAGTTTCCCCCCCAAATAAAATGTACTTTATTTTTAACATGCAGTCCTATTTTTGCCTTACAACAAAACAAGAACCCATTAAACTCCACGTTAAACCAGAAATATGTACAAAAAAATTATGAAGCATTTCACAGTTCTTCATTAAATGACCAGTTACAACTAATCTTTAATCATAAATAACAACTACAGCAATCAACACGAGAGAAGTAGAAGGGGATTATTTCCATCTTCAACCAGACTCCTATAACTAGAAAAAGAACTAACCTTAACTCTTGCCCCCCCCCGCCCCGCTTCCAGCTTGGTGAACCGTCAGCAAAACTGACCCAAGAAACCCCAACGACTACGCAATTCAAAAAAAGGTCGGGATCCAACACAAAGAACCCTGCTATTTACAATGTTGTTAGTAACGGAAGGGAGCAACAGCAATATCAGGCAGGCAGCGCCGAAACGAAATTGTCATTTTCGAATCTGGCTGAACGTGGAGCGGGGCGAGGTAGAGCAGTGCCGCAAATTCCGAGTCCTCTGCCATCATTTTCATTCTCTCGCAACAACAAAAAAAATCGCCAACTCTCCTCCCTCCCCCTCGCGCGGCGGACACGGTAGGCTGTTAACGCCAAGACCCCGCAGCTCCAGTTAAAGAGAATAACGATCTACGGCGGGCCCTATTTACTGCTACAGGCCATTAAAAGGGGCGGCGGGCGAGGACCTCGAAACGACAAAGAAAAAATCGAAAACAAGAGCCTTGCGCGTCTAAGTTGCACGAATCTTGGACCTGCTTTTACTGGAGAGCAGCGGGACCAAAAATGGCGGCTCCAACCGCAGCCTCGGCTGTAATGGCGATCACGAGCTGCGAGGAGGAGCCGGGAGCGGAAGAAGCACCGCCACGCGGCGGCGAAGGAGGCGCCCCCCCGACCAGCACGTCCTACTTTCTACCAAGACACAAAAGAGATCCTCCGCCGTTCTCTCCCGACCTCGCCTGACGAGGCGGAAAAAGGGTTCCGCGGGCGCCTTGCTGCCCGCGACTCAGGAGGGGCCCAACAAGAGGCGGAAACGCCTCTCGCTCCCCGCGCCACCCTCAGCCGCCATGATCTCTGCAGCAACCGCCACAAGCCAAGCGGCGGCGGCGGCGGCGGCAGCGCTTTCCTCTCGTTGCCGAAACGAAACCCACGAAGGGGCCGTGACGGCCGATAAGGAGAACCCGCGGCCAAGGACTTGTGCGATAAGATCCCCCCCCGGCAAAATACTATCGCCGCCACCGCCTCACACTACGCGCCGCCCTTGTACACATATGCCTGAGGCCTTTTCCGCACTAGCCTGTTGTAGCGCGATGATTCCGCTTTCCACCTCCTCTGGAATCCTGGGGTTTGCAGTTTCGGGAGGGGCCGTCCGGCCCCTCCCGAAACTGCAAACCCCAGGATTCCAGAGGAGGTGGAAAGCGGAATCATCGCGCTACAACAGGCTAGTGCGGAAAAGGCCTCAGGCATATGCGCAGAGAGATACATACACGCGCGCGCTCAAATTTCCTAGGCCCCAAAGTGAGACCCAACCGGGCTCTAAACGCCCCACCAGCCACAAAACCCGGCGGCGGCCCTTCAAAACCTACATGTGAAGAAGGCCCCGCGTCCTCTTACCACGCAGTAGACTAACTCCGCCGTATCCGCCTCTTGAAATGTGAAACAAGATCGTTAAGCGGCAGCGCGCGCGCACCTATAAGCGGCACGGCCGCCGTCTTATTGGCTCTCAAGCCGCACCGCTGCGCCCCTATTGGCTCACGGATCCGTCCTTTTCTACCTGAAAGCACTGTACTCCCCGAAAGCCCGCCCTCCGTGGCGGACGCCCAGCGCCGCCAACGTTACAAACGCGGCCTGCGGCCGACAAATCCCACAAAACTGATAGTATTGCAGACAACGTTTTTTGTATAACCCCCATGTCGTCCTTCGTTATTCTTTCTCTTTCTTGTCCTGCTCGAATATCGCGTCATACTTACTTATACTAATAGTACGTTTAAAAAAACCCAACAACGGTCAGTCCAAATTGCTGCGCTTATTAAGAAGCGGGCGAAGAGGCTTCAAGGAGAACGAAATTGGCCCGCAGGTCGTTCGCGTGAGGAGAAGGGAAAGAAAGGCAGAGAAAATGGCGTCGGCGAAAACTCCGCCTCGTCCTCGCGATTTAGGGTGGACGAGACGGAATTCTCGCGAGCCTCGCGAAGTTCGGGTGTTCAGTTCACTTTGGCGCTTAAAACAAAAGGGGAGGCGGGAGAGGGCGAAAGCGTTGGACTTTTGGTGTGAGGTGCAAGGAGGTGAAACGACCGCTTATCACGTATGTCGGGGTTGGGACCAGGAGGGTGCTTGGTTTCAAACTGCTCCCCCAGTCATTCGAGTTAGTGGGAGGAAGGGAGAGGCTGAGGCTCCATAAAATAAAGAAAAATAGAAAACAGGGTTGGCATGAGGCGGACCGTGCAAGATACAGTGCTTAAACAACAATTACACAATGATTTTGAAATGAGGTGAAGTTGATGGCGCTTCTCCATTAGGGTAGCATTTTTTGTCTTATTACAAGAAAAAAATGCATATAAGATTTCCGTCGGGATGAGTTTTGTCGTCTCTTCTTCCATCTTTTAATGGACAAACGCTGTAAATTAGTTAATAAACGCAACCGTTTCACAAAAATAAGATGTTTGCCCGGTGGGAAGGGTGTCATCAGTAGCAGAGATGGATAGAGAAACAAGGGTCCTTCCGTTTATGGAACTGAAAAAAATCCCTTCTATTTTCTCTACAGTTACGGTTTTTGCTTCTGCTTAGTATATGCTGTTCAGGTTCATTTTCAGTGCCTCATATTAAAGAATAGCAAGAAAAATTCTGGAAATGCGTGGGGTAGGTAGAAGTACTTCCCTACTTTAGCTCTTCTTTTCCGAATTTGTTTTTCTGATTGTTTTGTTCTGGTGGTTTGTTTTGGCGGGGGGTGCAGGTGATTTACACAACAAATAGGCAGACATCATTTAGGCTGGTTTCACTGAAGGTACTGGATCTGTTTCAGAGTAAATACCTTAATATGTTGTGGGAAACTAATGCTCTTACACAGAGCCAAGTCCCTAAAACAGTGGTTCTCAACCTTCCTAATGCTGTGACCCTTTAATACAGTTTCTCATGTTGTGGTGACCCCCAACCATTATCATAGTGTCAGAAGCTCAACCTGAGAAGGGCTTGAAGCGAAGTCTTAGGCAACCCCTGTGAAAGGGTCGTGCGACCCCCAAAGGGGTCCCGACCCCCAGGTTGAGAACCACTGCCCTTAAATGTGGTCTTAAATTATGTAAATATACACCTGTTCCGATTAAGTTTACTTATTCAGGTGATGCTGCACTACTGCAGTGCTATTCAGAAGGGGTGGTTGGTGAACCATTGTCAGTCTGTGGTGACTGTCCAGAAAAGAAAGAAGCTGTTGCCAATGGGCACAAATGCAATAATGATCCCTGATGTATGAGGGGGGAAAAGATGCTTCTCTATATCAAAGTGCTGGTTCAGTGTGCCCATCTCTTCCTCTGCTACTGCCTCAGTGGCCCAGCGGGATGGTATAGACAAAGCACTTGAAAGAGTGAAGCCAACCATACATATACCTGATTCTTGACCTTCAGAGCTTGTGATATGGTTGTGTGTGTGGCTGCAGAGAAAACGTCACATCTATAAGAAATTTTGGTGTGTCCATTCCTTAAGCCTCCAGTGGACTTTAAGGTTTCTAAGAACTACTGCCCAGTTGTAAATAAATCTTTTTTGAGCCAAGCTTCTTGAGAAAATGGTGGACGAACAGCTCTGAAAACACTTGGAGGACACAGATCAGATTGACTCATTTCAGTATCACTTCAGGTTAGAGTTTGTAATGAAACAGACTTAGTCACTTTGATGGATTACCTTTACCAAGAGAGAGAGGTGGCAAATATGTCCCTGCTGTGATTCTCAGCATGTTTTGATATTTTCAGTTGTGGTATCTTGATGACCAATTCCACGGTTTGGGAATTGGGAGCATAAATGGTGGTTTTGCTCCTCCCTTTTGGATCCCTTTCAAACTGGAAACAGTCCACTTTGTTGAGGGATTTCCACTTGATGCCTTGCAGTTATGCTTTGGTGCTGAGATGCCTCCATTCTGTCCTTCCATGCAATTTAACTTCTTTATGAAGCTGCTGGGATAGATCATCACAGGATTTAGGGCAAGTTGTCAGCAGTATATAGTGCTTGTTAGTGGCACACTAAGCTTTATTTTTTGTTGTTGTCCAGATTATGTGAATCCATGGAAATGCTAGATTTGTGCCTGGAAGTAGTAATGTGTTGGATGAGGGCTGATGAGTTTAGACTGAAGCCTGGCAAGATAGAGGTCCTGTGGGTGAGCAATCTTGGGATCTGACAACTGGGCAGACAGACTGTTCTGGATGGAGTTGCTCTCCCCCTGAAACACCAGGTGTGTAATCTCAGGGTGGTGCTGTATCCAGTTTTGTCACTGAAGATTTTGCCCAGCTTTGGCTTGTCTGTCAGCTGTTCATAGACAGTGATAAATTAGTTACTATGACACATGCTCTGGTAATGGCTTGTTTGGATTATTATAATACAAATCACGTGGGTATGCCCTTGAAGACAATCTGGAAGCTACCATTGGCTTCTGAAAGAGCTGCATTGGCAGTCTATTTGTTTCTAGGCCAAATTCAAGATGGTGACTTCTGTAAACAAGCTGAGGCCCAGGTATCTGAAAGAGTGCTTCTTTCTGTATCAGCCTACCTGTGCTACCAGTTGGTTGGGAAAGGTCTTTGTTTTCCCATTGCTAGGGATGCACTTTGGAAGAAGCATTCAAGTGATTTTTAGGAGATTCAAGATGCTTTTGTTTACTTATGCAAGGTCTGTTTCACAGGGGCTTTTTCATTTTGCATGTGCATAATGTTAGTTTGAATGAAAAGTTTACTGAATCATGTTGGACTGCTCTTTTTTGTGGTGTGGGGACCTATCCCTGTTCTTTCCATGTTATTTCTACCTCTGGTACCAACATTTCTATTAAAGAAGTAAAGCCCAAGAACACATCTGCTTTGTTAACTGAGGTATACTTGTTCTGCCCAATAATGAAGTGCCATATTTTCCTAGTACAGGAAAAGTAATGCAGTGATGTGACCGTAGTGCAGTAGAAAGTGCCATAAACACTAGTTGCCTCTCAGTTACTGTCTTACAGACTGTTTTTGCTTTCCTGTATGAGCAAGCAACTGCCAGATTACTTGGCTGGTTTATCACTTGGATTATAGTTTTGAATAAAAATTTGTAACAGTCTGTAGAGCAAGTTATTATTCCAATGAGCTTCTATAAGCAACAGCTTGTTTAAAGATGTCAAGTAAACATCTATGCTTAGATGCTATTGTATTTACTTTCAGGGCATTCACAAATTTTCCCTTTATCACAAAAGAAAATGACTGCGTCGTGTCCTGCAACAAGAGTGGAAACCTGGCTTTCATCTACGTGGCATGTGAAGGTTCCAATACGGTGGCTAGAAGCTTGCATTGACTGGATTCAGCAACAAAATGGTGGTTCCAGTTTGGCTCAGGCTTCTCTTAATAAACAGGTTTTTGAGCAATGGCTTCTTACAGATCTTAGAGATCTTGAATATCCTGTTCTTCCTGACTGCATTTTAAATGATGCAAAAGGAGAACTGAATGGCTTTTATTCCATACAAATTGATTCACTCGTTGATGTAAGTCAGCCTGCCTATTCTCAATTGCAAAAATTAAGAGGGAAGAATACTACAAATGAGGAAATTACTGCCAATACAGAAAGAACTCTGAAACCCTGGGAGGCAAAGCCTTCTCGAATGTTGATGTTGCAACTGACTGATGGTGTACATCACGTTCAAGGTATGGAATACCTTCCTATTCCTGTTCTCCATTGCGATCTCACTCCAGGTACAAAAGTTATGATACAAGGGAATGTTGTGTGTCGTTTAGGCGTTCTTCTGCTTAAACCAGAGAATGTGAGATTGTTGGGAGGTGAAGTCGATAGTCTTGCAGAAGAAAATGCTAAGGAAAAACTTCTAACTAGGCTACTTGGAGAAGATGAAAACAGTCCTAATGCTGTTAGGTCAAATACTGGAGAATGCACGATTCCACAATCTTTTGATGAAGTTGGCCATGGTCTGGGTCCTTCTGATGAAGAGCTTCTGGCAGGTCTTGGGGAAAATGATGAACTAATGATCAGTGAAGCACCTGCTGAAAGTGGATATTGCAGCAGAAGTGCAAGTTTAAATTCTGCCACATATTCTTTTCCTCCCAGCAGTGGAAACTGCTTGCAGCAAGGCCCTACTGTATTTATTGCAGAACATGAAGAACAAAACATGGAAGGAGATTTTGATGAATTTCCATTAGATGATGATTTGTTTTTAGTAGAAGAGATTCAGCAAGAAGAAAGACAGGTTCTGAATAGAAGTACTAGCATAAAGAATCAGCCTGCTGGAGAAAAGAAACCTGGAGAAGGAAGGATGTATGATGCAGCTGAGGAAAGCACAGAAGGTCTTTCTACAAAATATAATGTGGATGACTGTTTGGTAAACAAGTTTGTACAGGAGAGAGGTAGTAAAGATGATGAAAAGTCCTCCACTACCTCTAATAACAGATTAACAAGCATTAATATAGAACTTGAACAATCTTCTGACTGCAGAATTAAGAACAAATGCCTTGTGGTTGGTTTGGATACCCCTCCTTTTACATATTTATCAGTGTTACTAAGTAACAAGCCCAAGGATATTACAACTGTGAAAATTAAAGCATTTATAGTAACTCTTACTGGAAATCTGACAAGCAATAGTGGCTTCTGGAGCGTTGCAGCAAAAATATCTGATGGCACAGCTTATCTAGACGTTGATTTTGCTGATGAGATCCTAACAAGTTTGATTGGGTTTTCAGTACCTGAAATGAAACAATTACGGAAAGATCCTGTCCTATTACCAAAGCTTAAGGAAGGTTTACAAAACTGCCAGAGAGAATTAATAGACCTCTGTTGTTTGATGACCATTGAATTTAATCCCTCCCAGACAAAAGCAAGAGTAGTAATTTTGCAAGATATTACTGTAAATGATTTGAATAATCTAAAAAGACGCTTAGACATGTAACATTTAAATAACAATTTTGAGTCTACTCCTAAAAAAATGTACAGTGGAATATATGTTTGGTGATGATATGTTCTTACTGTTGTTTTAAGTCAGAAAAATTCATTAGGGTACATAGCAAATGTTTTAATAATTTCTTTCACCTTTCTTTATCCAAGATTGAAAATAAAATGATTCATAAACTGTTAAAATGGGCAAGTCAGACTTATTTTTTTATGTAATATGTTTTCCTGTTGTATTTAATGTACCTTTGTCATCATGCTATTTGCAATTATTCATTTTGAAAAATATGAAATAAATGAAACTATTCATAAACATAGTAAACTGATTTGTGTACCTCAGAAATTCAAAAGGTAACCAAGACGACTCAGTCACGTATGTATTTTTATGTAGTTATGCCTTTAAAGAATAAAGGCATAAATAAAATCTCAAGCAGGCTTGTAAGTTAAAAAAAAAGCTCTTTACAGAGAGACTGATTTTTTTTCATTAATTTCTGATAGTACTATCTCTATTAGCTATAGCCAAGCTCGGGGGTTTTCTATTATTGTTAAACTGACAATTTAGACTGAGAACAAATGTCAACAGAATCTTGACACATTTTTATTTCTCCATGGTTTGCAATACAGTTGGCCCTCTGTATTTGCTAGGGTTAGGGGCATAGGACACTTGCAAATGTGAAAAATCACAAATATCAAAATGTGTGTGTCTGTCGCAAGGGGGCTGAGCCATGGGTAGGGAAAGCAGGCCAAGCCAGTTAAAGGAGAGGGTTGGCATGGTGGCCCTGTATTTCCTCTACCTTGCCCATCTCCTTCCTTGGATGTGAAAGAGCATTGGGAGAGGGTTTGTGGTGCTGAGAAACTGGGCTATGAGCTGTCTTGAGCTGTCCAGGCAGCAACTGGTAGAAAAGAAGGAGGACTGGAGGCAGGTTTTTCAAGAGCTGCACGGCCTGATCAGAGCCACCAAGAGGGAAGGTTCCCCCAAACAAAAAGTGCCTGAGGTAGGGGGCAAGGGTTCAAGAAACTTGCAAATAATCAAATCCATGAATGTCAAATCCACAGATGTGGAGGGCTGACTGTACTTCAAAAAGTGCATATTGAGATTGAAGTCCTATGTGTATTTGCTTAAAACTAACTCTTGTAAAGTCCATTGAGGCTTATGCAGATATTGTACTGCAGGCTCTGAGCACAGTCCTGTTCCTCTTACTTGGGTGAGCTCCATGAGTGGGCATGGATAGGATTGTCCTCCTTTCTAAAACTGAATATATTAAATGAGGATGCATTACAGTCAGCCCTGAACATTCGTAGATTTAACTGAATTTGATTTGTCATGAGTCTCTTGTCTCATCTTCACTTCTATGATTGGTCAGTTAGCTCCTTCACACTGAAGAGACAGTTCATGAAATGTAAATGCTTATCATCAGCAGAGGGATAGTAATGGTGGGGGATGGCGGAAGGGGCTTGAGGGAGGTCTTCCTTCGTGAGTTTGTGCTTTGGAAAGAACTCATAGGACGGTTTGAAGAGGTGTGGGCAATCCCCCTGCTCTCTCTCCCCCTCACTCTTCTTCCAAACATTTTGTGCTTCCCTTGCAATCAAGTGAGAGAGAACTGAAAAGGAATTTATTTTCCTGTCTCCTGCTGGTTCTCCCTTTTCAATAACTTCCTTGACCCACACCTGCCCACAACCCCTTGAGCCACTGGAGAGCATGGGAAGAAGTAAACCTGTCAGCTTCAAATCAATGGAGACAAATAAAATGATCATGGGCACACCTTTCTGATGTCCTCACTGCATTTTCCTTCTCTTCTTCCCTTCTCTTCAACAGCAGCCCCTCCCTCAGAGCTGTTTCCTAATGGATCCCCGCACACATGCACCCACAACTGAAAAGCTTCCTAAAGCTCCCTCATTTCCCCACAAACTTCCCCCTCTAGCAAATAGATTCTGAGAAATTTTTTGGATGACAAGAAGAACAATTAAAGCAGTTGAACTCTACCCGTACTCCAAACCCAGTAACTACCACTCCAGCAAATTCCAGAGAAAGAAATTGAAGAGGCTCGGAAGCAAGTCAGGAAACAGAGCTTGTGAGATCTATAAGTATTTGAGGTCTTCCTACTTTTGCAGTGATCCTGCACCCCTAACCTCAATAAAAGTTGAGGGATGATTGTAATTTCATCTATACATCATATAGAAAACATTAAAAATTCACATGTGTTCTTATATAAAGTTGGAATGGCACAATTGACTTCTAATACTATTTAATGTATATACCATATTTGATTGTACTGAAGCGTAACGAGAAACAACAAAGTGCCTGACACATAACATGTTTTGCCACATCATGGATCTCTACGTTTTGTGGAACAAATGAAATCTCATGGCATGAATCACTTGACAGAATAGGGATCTGAATTCATTCTTCACCCTAGAATATAGGTACTGGTGCCAAAATTGCATACCGTACCTTATAGCATGATGGTGCATGGACTCAGTACAGCAGCTTTCACCATGGAGGGGACCTGA
This sequence comes from Ctenosaura bakeri, assembly GCA_948474755.1. NCBI lineage: Eukaryota > Metazoa > Chordata > Lepidosauria > Squamata > Iguanidae > Ctenosaura > Ctenosaura bakeri. The sequence continues at coordinate 689,527 of CAOLHI010000099.1, forward strand.
CTTTCTCTATGACAATTTTTGGGTGGAAATCTCATTCAAGTAGAAATAACACATAATTAAAAGTTGAATAATGAATTTTCATCTGAAGTAACCAATTTTTTTTAAGTTAAGAACGAAAAATGGATGGAAGAGCAGTGCATCCCCTAGAGCCGATGTACAGTGATGTTTTGGACCTTTATTCATTCCCAGTGGGTAAACCTTCATTGTCTCATACAAACCATGCTGCTTTGTGTTTCTGATAGCAAACAAGTAAGAGGTGTTTGAGAAGCTCAAAGACTACGTTGCAATGGTCAGCAATAAATTTGGGAGAAAACATCGTATGCACATTCAATGGTGGTGAATATATATCCAGAGAGAAGGCTGATTACCTAAGAAGGGAAGGTATAGTGTGCAGAACTACCGTTCCTTGCACTCCTGAAGAGAATGGAGTACAGTTGGCCCTCCATATCTGTGGATTCTGTATCCATGGATTCAACTAACCACAGCTTGAAAATATTCCTCCTCCCACCAAAAATATTTAAAAAACACACTTTAATTTTACCATTCTATATTTAAAGGATGCCATTTTACTACATCATTGAACATAATGGAACTTGAGCATCCATGAATTTTGGTATCCACAGGGGGTCCTGGAAGCAAACCCTAGCAGATACCAAGGGTCTACTGTAATAGAAAGGAAAAATAGATCTCTTATGGAAATGATAATAAGCACACTCCTGGATGCTAGAGTGCCAGAGAAATACTGGGCAGAAGCAGGATATACTGCTAACTATGTGCATAACAGACTCATAATCAATGCCACAACTCAAGACTACTTTTTAGTTATAGCATGGCAGGAAACCCAACCTTTCTCACATTAGAGTTTTTGAATCTAAGGCCTGTGCTTATGTTCCTAAGGTGCAAAGGAACAAATTGATCTGCAGATATCAAGAAGGAGTATTTGTTGGCTATGCCTAAGGCACAAAGGGCTACAAAATACTGACTCTTGCCATGGACAACATCAAGATATGCAGTATAGTGTATTTTGATGAAAGTGATAAGTTTAATGAAGGTAACACACTAGCCATACAATTGAATTCACTACCAGAGGAAGAAAGAGTGCATGTTGAACCCCTTTGAAAGGCTGGTCACAACAACCAGGCAGATCCTGAAAAGGATACAGCAGCTGAACAAGAGATCAAATAAAGGGGTTCCACCAGACAGATTCTCCTACAAAGCAGAGATCAAGGCACCATCCATTTGGCAGGAAGTTAGCAAACTACCAGTTAGTGAAGCTTGCAAGCACAAGGAAGCTGCCAAGAAAAAGACTGAATTTCCACACAAAATAATACCTGAGTACTTGTTGAGCTACCTAAAGCAAAAAAGGTTGTAGGATGCTGGTGGATTAAGATAAAGGAATATGTACAAGGGGATGTACAACACTACAAAGTCAGACTGGTAGCCAAGAGATATTTTCTAGTAGAGAAGGAAAGAACATCTAGTTTGAGTATTGCTCCTCCCACCTGCTCCAATAAGCAGGAAGAAAACAAAAGACCTGGAATCTCCACATGGGGGAGCAACTCCAATTATGTCAGTCTTACTGCCTACTGCTCCAAAAGGACATTCTTTTTTGCATAGCTCAAACATGTGGACTGAAACTACAGCCAGAGCTCCAGCTGCTCCAGACTTACCTCCCTCTTGCTTGCCTTTATTTTTCCCCCTCTTACAGCTCTTTCCACATCTTTTCTTCCTCCCTTCCAAATAAATAAATACTTTAATTTTCTTTCCCTGCTTGCCTTGCTGCTTCAACTCACTGCTTTCGGCCCTCCCTTTGCCCTTTCTGCTCCCCTGTCTGGGAACACAGATCAAATGGGCTATTTACTTTAATTCAGATGGCTGGGTTAATGCACCTGAGTAGAGAATCTACAGCCGAACTGGTGATTCTCCCCCCACCCCGAATTGGCTCCCCCACCCATGGTGGGAGGCCAGGACTTGGCATCAGAGGGGCAGCGTATAGGGAGAGAACAACGCAAGCATCCGGGAGAAGTAATAACCCTCTACACAGCTAGCTCAGCATGCTTCCACCACCCAGCCTGAAATAGGTCAGGGGCCAAGGAGGCAAGCATTCAGATGTCAGCAGGGAAAGAGTATATGCCCCCTCAGCATGACTAGAAAAGACCCACCCCCTGAGTCAGAGACATGATGACAGCTTGCAAATAGAGTTCTCCCACAGACCACATGACATCCTAATATTGTTTCAAAGTCCAGAAACCATCAGAAACACTGCCTCCTGCTGGAAACCATTGATCATCTGCTACAAATAGGGACAATGGAGGAAGTCCCCCCTCACAAAGGTGCAAAGGCTGCTACTCCATCTTCTTTCTAATGCCCAAGATTGGCACTTGAAGAGCCATCCTGAACCTAAGACAGGTGAATTGCTTCATCAGGAAGGGCTGTTCCATACAGAGGCCCTAAAGCACATCATCGAGGTACTTCAGCCAGAGGACTAACTGTCATCTGTGGATCTTACTGAACCTTCCTCCCTTCACATTCTAGTCTACCAGGTACACTGCCAGTTTTTTTCTGCTTCACCTACAGGATAGTACACTACCAATACAAGATGCTCCTTTTCAGACTGTCATGGGCACCAGGGTATTCACCAGTGTAACGGTGGCCCTGACAGCACACTAGGGAAGGCATGTTACCACATTTAACAATACTATGACAATCTGCTGATCAGACTGATCTTCTACCAACATGAGATATGGGATGTGCAGTAGGTGCTCAGCTCCTTGAAGAAGTATGGGTTCTTAGTGAACCTCAAAAAGAGCCTACTTGCCCACATCCCAGGAGATCCATCAAAGTAGTTTTTTTTTAAATCACTGAATAATTTCTGAGGTACATTTTAACATATGGATGTCAGTGTATTGGAGGATGTTAAAAAAAGAAGAATCCCCATCCCTGTGAAAACTGTTTTTGACTCTAAAATTAGAGGTCTGCTACAGTACCCAAACAGATAGACCCTGAAAACACATTTCCACATGAAGTATAATGTTTATTTTGAGTAGTTGTTTGCCCCATGATTTCTGTGTTTTAAAATATTATTACTGTTGCTTCCAGTTCAAAACAATGAAAACCTTGTTTTCAATACCCAAATTAAAAACAAACAAACTCTGAAGGAAAACTGCTGTTGTTTCCAGAAAATGAGAAAATAGTACAGTATCACACTGTTACTGCAGGTTGGAGATAGCATAAAGACATCATTTTGATATCAATAATTTGGCTCTCTTCCACCACCCCTCTCCACGTGTTTGTGAAGCCCCTGGACAAGCACAGAACTAGGCTTGACCATCAAATGCTGACAATACAGGCAGGCCAGAAATAGCCAGATCACTGCTTTAGGAGACCTCTCTACAAACACCCTCATTATGTATGCATGCTGTTTACAAAGGACTCCCTGCCCCGAGCAGGCAACCTGGCAAGCTGAATACTCAACTGCCAAGCACTGAGCATTTGCATACTGTCTACTTCTTTGTCAATTCTGACTTAACTCAATCATGCTAAATTTTGACCTTTCCAAAGCTTTGTCTCGTGCCCGAAACTCATTGTTTTCCCCAAGTACGGAATAGCCTGCAGTTACATTTCTCCCTATAAAATCCCCTGATTCTGAGACCTTCCTCGGATCGCTCCCGAGTTCCAGACCGCCTTGCTGCCACTTTGCTTGGCGAGCTTCCCCTCAGCTCCACATGCTGAGCCACATCGCTCCCTATTCTTCCAGGCTTCAGGACAGGTTTTGTATCACCCAATTCAACAATCTTTCTGAAAAATCCCTCTACACCACTCCAACCTTATTTTCCTTAGTTACTTGTGTGATTGTGTGTGTTGCATACACTGTGTGTCTGTATTTAATAAAATCTCAGTTATTCTTAAACTCCGGTGTGCTCCTTAGCTTGGCCTGACCCCATAGACATTGGGTAAAAGATTCCGCTGCATTGCCCTGCCTCTCGCATTGCTAACTTGTGCTCTAACTAATTTCCCCAAACTTAGTTAATTGAAAGCGCATATAGGTGTCCCTCCCGGGACCCCCAGTAAACAGGGTAACAACACAACAATTTTCTGCCCCAATAACAAAAAAGGGAGCTGTTCTCCAATGAAGGGTCATTCTATGTGTCTGCTATCCTAAAGAAAACGAGAACATGCCATTTTGATGCTCCAGTGAGCCTTTCAAGCATATTGCCCACAGGGAATCCACCATATGTGGCCTTTGTTATCTACTACTCTACTGCACAATAAAATGGGAAGGGTGCAGATGTATGACTTGTTTCATCAAAATGGCAGTAATGTAGGTTAAGTATTCAGTAAACAGACATTCCAGTTTTATTGGAGTGAAAAATTGTCTGCCACCACATTTTGCCTGGTACTGAAATATGTTTCAACCAGTGCTGTGACCATACTGTTTACCTGCCAGATAAGTGTCTTCCTTCAGAGGATGTGATCTCTTAGCATAACCACACTTGTGCTACAGACCAGCACTGGTCCATGCACCTCCACTTTGGGTACCACTAGTCCATGGGACACTCTGCTGTTAGGCCAATGTATACCTTCAGCTCACATTATTGAGGGACTTCCATACTGAGTTCGTCTTGATCTAAACACACCATATAATTACAGTGCTATATTCTACTTTAACTACTCATTCTTTGGAATCCTAGAGTTTATTGTTTGTTGAAGCATTTGAGATCACTGGTTGACAATTCTAAATGCCCCTCCCCAAATTTCAGACCCCAGGATTCCATAGGACAAAGCCTTGACAGGTAAAATGGAATCATAATGCTATAATTGTATAATGTGAATGGGCTCTGTTGGTCTGCTCATGGCCACTCTAACAATGCTGTTGTAGTATTCTAACAGGCATTTGTGTACAGTATATCACAAATGGCTTATTAAATAGAAAATAAACAGGTCAGACTTACTTTGTGTGAAGAAACTTATTGTTAAAGGTTTTTAAGGCTTAGTTGTTACAGTTATTTACTTAATTCCCTATAATCTATTTCCTGACTAGAATGATTCTGAGTAAGACCTAACTTTTTAGATCAGCCTACTGAACAGACTGTTCAATTACTCTTTAAGTTTTGCTTATCTAAACTTTAACTTTCACTAATTAACTGACCAACACATGCAAACTCCCAAGAAATTGCCAGTCACACCTAACGTTCAAAGTGCTCGCCACCCCTCAACAGACCACTTGCCTTATCATATCTATTATATGCAGGTACATCACAACACATTACCTTATTTTCTTAAGAAACTTTTGTCAGGGAACCCATAGTTTTAGAAAGTGAAGTGGAAGCTGCTCTCACAACCCTTGGGGGAAATAAATGAACAGAAATAGTGGCATACTAATAGAGCTGTTTCAAGCTATAGAGGCAATCTGTTCAAAGTGAACTAAAATCTGCCAACAAATATAGAAAACAAAACAATGTTCTACAGATTGGAAATGTTCAATGTGCATTCCAATCCCCCAAAAGGCAACTTTAGGGATTACAGTAAAATTTTGAGCATCAATTTCTTTGCATGAGAAATTAATTGGATATATATATCTCGCATGCAAGCAAAACAGTCCTCAAAATTTTTAACAAAGATTTTTACCATATATCGAAGGAGAAATATCAGGTACCCAAACTGAGTTCAAAAAAGGAAGAGGTACCAGGGATCATATTACAAGGATATATTGGCTAATGGAGCTCCCCGAACAGTTACAGGAAAAAAAGTCTGCCTATGCTTTATAGCAGAGGCTTTGATTGTGTAGATCATGAAAAAAATTATGGATTGCTCTAAAAGAAATGTGTGATCCACAACATTCAACTGTCCTGATGCAAATTCTACATTCAGGATTGAACGTGGAGAAACACAATGGTTTTCAATTAGCAAAGGAGTGAGACAAAGCTTCATTTTATCCAATTATCTGTTTAATTTACAAGTATGCAGAATATATACAGAAAGCTGGACACAGAAGGAGAAGATTTAGGATTTGGAAGTGCAGCTATGAAGGAACTAGATAACATCCTCAAGTGTAAAGACTTATCATTGAATACTAAAACCAGATTCAGCTACAGATTGTTGTGAAAGGTGGACAGTGAAGAAAGCTGACAGGAAGAGAATCAATGAATTTAGAATATGGTACTGGAGGTGAGTTCTATGGATTCCATACACTACTGAAAAGACAAATAAATGGGACCAAAAACAATCAAGCAAAAAGAATGAAACTGAGGTTTTTCTACTTTGAATGTATAATGAGATCACATGACTCATTAAAAAAGACACTGATGTGTTAGAAAAAGAGGAGCAGAATACAGGTGGATAGACTTAACTGAGGAGTTTGCAAGACCTCAGCAGGGTGTCTTGGAGACCTCATTCATAGAGTCGCCATAAACTGAATCCAACTCAACAAGATGACAAGATGAAAGCTAAAGTTACCCTTCGTGGAAGCAATATTAGGACTCTGTATTTTCAACAGATCTTGCCATGTCACAATTTTGTGATTTGGAAAGTATACACACTAAATCCTCATATCTGCAGCTAGTGAAATCAGAGAGTTAATGGACTATCAGTGGGATAAATTATACCTGGGCAACTTTTATTATGAAATAAATTGTGCATTATTTGAATTTATGCCTTTTCACCACCTGCTGTGTCTCATGAATTTGAAGGCAGGCAACTGCAATCCTGAATTACATAGGAGCGCTGACAGAAGTAAAGCCTGCTTATTCCCTACATCTGCCAGCACGCTGTAAAGAAGATTGGTGTTCTCAAATCCAGTGAACTGTATTGATGAAGGTATATGTGGCAGGGAGCAGTCTTAACTGCATGGGGTTCATTTTCCTTGGGGGAGCAGTAACACTTTTGTCTATAGCTCACCAGTGAAAATAGCATGTCATACCATTGATTTCACAAAATAAATAAATACACATGTAGGAGGGATGAAAACTCTGTTCTGTTGCATTGTTATTGGTTCCAAAAGAATGTGTGTAGAATTTATTGTGATTTTGTTTTACAAAACAGTGAATCCTCTTTAATCCTATGGACACTGAAGTTAAGCTACTTTATATGAATAATTCCATTTTGGAAAAATTATACTGGAAGTGAGTTTGCCTAATGCCATTTAGCAAGGAAATGGCGAGGCTATGTCCAGTGTATAGATTTCCAATGCATATCTTTTAAAATCTAACGAAGAATTAGGCTGTATTAACAGAAGCATAGTAGCCAGATGATAGGAATTAATAAACTGTATTCATGCACTCTGTTCTATTGTACACTAAACATGTGAACAGATGGAGCACACCTGTCACCTTTTCCATCACTCTCCGCACATGGAGGGAGATTTTATGAAGGAAAGAATCAAAATCTCTGTGTTCTGAACCCTGGAAAATCAAGGAAGCCACTGTCCCTCTCACGTTTATCTAACTAGGTTGATAATTATCTTTTCTATACATGTCAGACTGCATCAGAGCACTGTACTCAGAACTGTGGTGCAGGTTTTAAGACAAACTAGAATGTGGGAGACTGATGGTAAGGGGTCTGGAAACCAAGTCCTAGGAGGACAGATTTGAACAACCTGAATCTGTTTAGCCTAGAGAAGAGATTAAGGGAGATACAATAGGTCTCTTACAATAGGTCTTTTCAATACTCTCCATAAGATGTTGCTCCAAAGGGCAGTACTACAGACAATGGCAAGGCAACAAATTTCAGCTAAAAGCCTGGGAAATCATGGAGGGGGTTATTTTAGTGGTACAAACCATTCAACAATGGATCAGACTGCCTCCGGAGATAGTGGACTCTCCTTTTCTGGAATTATTTGAGCAGAAGTGGGTTGGCCATCCTGTTCTTGCATCCGAAATTGCGGATTCTGCTTTAAGTTGCAGAGCTGGACTAGATTTTCTCCTAGATTTTATGTAATCACACATAATCAAATCTGTAGCCTTTGTCATTCCGCCCATTCTTTAGATATTCCAAATTTAACTCAGTGAACCTGTTGTCCCCTGAAGCCAACATTGGGTGAAACTGGAACTGGCTTGGATGGAACCATCCCTTTGTCTGCTGTGACTCATAAGTCTATTTGCTTTTAGATTTCTTCTGTATTTCAGTGTTTTAATTGCCTCTGAAGGAATTACTAAATTGTTTCCAGGAAGTAATCCCATTAATCTCAGTGGGACTTCTGAGTAAATATCTACATAATGTTTGGAGTCTTAAAAGCTTCAGGACTCTCAAAAGCTTGAACTACAGGCCATGTTGTTTCCATAGTACTCTGTATACCAGTGAATAGGTACTGCACCTCAGTGGCATGACCTAACCATACTTTGCTCCACCACGCAGGCATTTAAAAGCAACAGTGGAATTCATTGCTGAATGTTGGCATCGTTGGAGAAGTAGCACATCATCTGGCCTACCCACGTTGGTTCTCTGATCTAGATACTACTGCAATGGCATAGTGTGATGGCAGCCAATCTGGATTGTAGAAACACATTTGAACCAGGCCTAGAAAAATATCAGCATAACTTGGTTGAAGAAAATTAAGGGAACTACAACTAGAGAAAAGTGATTATATTCAATGCTGAATTTTTCCAATTCTGTTTTTAAAACAATGTATTTATTCCCCATTTTAAAGCATTTTTCTCCTGCTGTGCAGTTATAATTTAAGAGTATTATGTACTGTCACTTCTCCATTTGTAAACATCCAAGACCTGCTGAGTAATTACTGAATAACCTTCTAATGAAATGCAGTAGGGGGTTCTAATTAAATTGTAAAGTTGCTTAACAACTATACCACTTAAAATGAGACTTTACCAAGCATGGGTCTTAATGAGTTCTCAGAATACATTACTAACATGTATAAATGCCAAGGTCAACACAGAATATTGCCTCCTGGGTGTGTGAGAAGAGGTTTTGTAAACAAAATAAGCATAATGCACAAAATTAGAATGATATTATAGCGCCAGGAACAAAAATAACGTGAATTTCTGTAATTCATGTGAGAAAAGTGTACTTATATGACTTACATACAGTACCTAGTTACTACTGGAGCTCTGGAAATAAGTACTAATAATATTAATGTATAAGGTCCAAACCAGCTTTTTAAAAAATAAGTGAAATGTGCACCAAAATTCATATTTCTAATTAGCAACCCAAGCAAAATTAGTAATATGCAAACTACTGTTAGGCTAGTTAAGATCTCTATGAGTCTCAGGGGTGCTTTACACACAGTACTTTGATGCTGACATTTTAAATATTGCTAGTTATAATTGAGAGAATTATTCTAGGTGTGTCCAAAGAGTTGTGTGTTTCTAATGCAACATTCAGCTTTTTTTGGTAATCACACTAAATGTAATGGACAAAATGGTGCCTACCCATTACATGGGTAAAAGCCAGTCAGACTGCATCCTACTTTAACACAGGTAAGATGGCAGTACTCTTCATCACAGCTTACTGAGCCTGTGCCTTACATTTCTAGCTCATTTTCTCAGCCTCAGTTTGGGTGAATATTCACAGCAGCAGCAATACCAAAGAAAGCCCCAGTATCTCAGACATTTTCCCAGATTTTTTATTTACCAATCTTATGGATCACTGAATATTTGGATATGGGCGAAAGAATGGGCCAACACTGGCATGAAAATTTTTCTTTTAGGGTTATACAAACAACGAAACATACTGATGCAGGTTATTTCAGGGAGATCTATGGTTCTGTTAAGACACACTATCCAAGATCCAGTGGTGTCCTTTCATGCCCATTGTCTGCAGAACAGACTTTCTTCCTTGCTATGTTTACTCCAGTCCTCCATGTTGCTACCCCCCCCCAAACATGATCTAGGGTAATTCCCTGGCCTCTGGAGCAGCTTTGTATGATGAATGAGGAACTGCTAGAGGGAAGGGGATCACTGATTCTGGTAATGGAAGAGGATTCAGTGGACTTAAGCCATGGAACATGGCCTGGAAGCCCATGCAATGCAGTTTTATAGATGCAAGTGAAACATTAGGAATAAGAAGACTGTAGACATTGTACACTTGGAATCAAAATATTTCAACCCAGTGCAGGAAGATTTTTAAACAAAAGAGCTATTATGTCCAAATCTTTAAAGGAGCCAAAATATATTATTGAATATTTGAGAGATAAAAGAAGCCCTTTGAAGTCTTGAGATCTGAGGTAAGGTTTTTTTGGTAGGTGAGTGGGTGGGTATGTTTGTGTTTGCAGGGGAACCAAAGCATGATTTTCTCAGTCTTTAGAGGCTTGTCCAATAATAAGTGTTGTTATGACCCTTGAAGTTAACTCTGACTTATGACAACCCAATCCTTGTGTTTATTGGGCCAGATTTATTCAGAGAAGGTTTGTCATTGCTTTCCCCATAGTCTGAGATAGAATCATAGAATCATAGAAATTCAGAGTTGGAAGAGACCACACAGGCCATCCAGTCCAACCCCGATAGTGTGACGTGCAAGATAACCTAGCATCCTGTGGAATTCTGCGCTTTGTAGTTTACTGAGGCCAAAGAGCTCTCTGACTGAGAATTCTAAATATTTCTCCCTAAACTGCAAACCCCAGGATTCCATAGGATGTTGAAAGTGGAATAGTAGCACTATAACAGTGTAGTACGGAAATGGTCTATGTAACAGAATTCTGTAATCTTTAAAAGTAATGATTTAAGATTTTAAAAGGAAAGTTTCCACCTAATCAGTAGAAGTAGTTCTGCTCTTGGATGACCACAACATTTACTTGATTTGGCAGTAATGAGAAATAGATAACTTTAATAATTTAGAGATATGTGAAATGATGTCTTGGGTTACAACTATATTAAGAGATACCATGCATTTCATGGAATTTTGTATTTGCTTTGTAAACAAATTCTTACAGAATATGTTTTAAAATTATAATGAATCCATCTAAATTTAACTTAGATGGTTGGTTTTTATTAAATTTAACTAATTGTCTTTAAAAAGAAAACACTATTTTATGGAGTTTGCATCATTCATTATAAACTAAGAATATCCAGCGTGATCTTCCCATTAGCTCTTTTCTGTATATTTTTTTTGCATAGCATAATACTTTCCCATAGAATACTATTGGTGCTTCTGATTTCAGCCCATGTTATTATGACAGATACGTAATTTATGCACACAATCAGATCCCCCAATGGAACAGTTTGATTCAGAATCCTCATTCATCTAGCATTGTTCTCTTCTTCCAAATGGAGTAGCACATTTTTGTCTTTACTTTTGATCTATATGCATGTGTACTGTTAGAATTTTGTTCACTGCCAGTTAAAATAACTATGGAAATCCTTCCAAAATCACAAAGAAAACCTGATCTAGCTCACAAGGTGGTAAACAAAACTTGATTCTAGTCAGGAAATTCTTACCCACTTTTAGGGTACCAGCCATCATTCACACTGACACTATGGATTAGCTATTTGATTTCTTACAACCTGAGTCTATCCAAAACTAGATATACTTGTTAGATAAATTAGATACCATATACACCTAAATTAGAGCTGTATGAAGTTCAGCAAACATAACCCCACAAAAGTTACAGAAGCCACTAGAAAGTCACTTAGATAGCGGAGAGACCATATTCTAAACTTCAAACCAAGTAATCTGCCATTGTTAAATCTTGTTGCCACAGGTGCAATTTCTCCATTCCATTTAAATTGTAAGTTAAGTGGATGGTGTAGAACTGGTTCAAAGGCCAAGTGTTTATTACGGATTGCCAAAGTTTAGTCTTATTTGTTTCTTATTGTTTAAACTGATAGCAGCTTTTGTCTTGTGTTCTGCTTCTGTATGGAAGCAATTAAAAAAAAAGTCCACATTGCTTGTCATATGCTCTCTCATAGCATAATCCTAAACATGTTTGCTTGTGAGCAATTCCTAGTAAACGAAATAGGACTTCATTTCTAGTCAGTACATTTAGGACTGAATCTGGCTTCAATTATACAACACTCACCTCCACACTGCTTTCAGCTACACAGCTGACATCCTGTAGGTAAATGGTCAAGAGGAGATACAACACAAATGTCAAACGGTAGCCAGATGTGGGTGGTCACTGTGCTCTTGTAATAGAGGAAATGCTATTTTCTGCTCCTGAAGATATGGATTTATTAGACCTTTTATCAAACAATTTGACTTGACAATGCATTACCAGGAATTAGTGAGATTGGCTAGGACCCTAATTATGTTTTTTTTTCCTTAAAAAATGTTCTTGGTCTGCTCTGAAAAATTTTAAAGTGGGCCTTTATTATAGTCACAAAATTGTATAAAAGAGCACTGCCCTCATAAAATGAGGGTCACAGATGGAGTGTAGCAGGGCTAATAGGAAAGGTAAATAGAAAAATCTACTACTTGTGCGCCCTACGTAAATGACATGGTTGGGTAAATGGATTTCTCTACTTCCTAGGAGTGTGCTTCTACATTAGTCTAGCAGTAATTAGAGAAAAGAGGTTGCTCTGCAAATTGGCTCTGCGAACCCTGGAAGCTCATCTTTTTATTGTGCAAAACATAAAAATTGCTCCTAATCAATCCACTTCAATGTTGAGTCTAAAAATTATTTATCATCCCTTTCATCCTAGGGTACTTTGACAATGTTTTCTTTAAATTAACTAAAGGGGAGGAGGTATTTGTATCAATAAGTAGATTATATTCATGCAACCCAAATCTTACTGGGCTAAGAGTAAAGAGATCTGCATTATTGTTCAAGAGTTCTTAACAAATTGATTAATGCTTCTGGGATAATTAGTCCGCATTTCAAGTGTAATAGTACTTAATTAATTAAGACAGGGAGAAGTACGTGATGCACACTATGCCAAAATGGCTCATCTTATTTTGAAGCATAATAAGTCAGATGTGTTGAACTTTCTTTTCCTATGAAATCATTAATGCAGGGTTTGTTAACATTCATCTCTGTGAAGGGACTTCTCTAGACAATAACAGATATGGTAGTTATGAGTGCAGCTGCAATTCAGAATCCATATGTGTTGACATCGCATTACAGTGGTATTCTATGTTGTAGGAGTCAAGGCTCTGAATCCTATTTGTAGTTCCAAACAGGGTAGACCTGTTGATTTGTGAGTCAACACTTATGTAAATTGCATTGTTTCACTGGGTCTCCTCTAACTGGGATTATTTAGGCCAAGGGCTGCAAATCTGCACAGTCACATTTTGCTGTGACAAAAATTCTAATTTATGGGCAGCTTGGATCAGTTGTTTGAGCATTAGTAATTCATGGATTCTTCAACACTAGAACTGCTTGGTAAGGATGAAGTCATCTGCTGGTTCAGTGAAAGGACCTCACCACCATGGCTGGATTACTATCAGCTGAATGTGTTGCCTGATTACTTCTAGCCAGTGGTGCAGTTCTTGACTGATATGGACACATTATTTTCTTTAACCTGTGGGACCACAAACATCTCATGGTCAGCCATGTAAAAAAAAAAAAAGGTATTTTTCAAAGTGCACTTATGACGTGTATCTACAAAGCATGGCAGCTGTACAGAAATAATTTAGTTGGAAAAATGAGTTGTTCAGAGCTATATAATTCTGTAGCTGTGCTTTAGCAAACACTTAAAAAACAGTGAGTGAAGTACCTCATCAGCAATAGTCAGGACAGATCTTTACTTCCACTTGACAGAACTAATCTTTTTCATTGAATATGAAAGACAGAGGGAAAGCAAGGTTTCCAGATTGATACTGTGTTACCCTGTTTACTGGGGGTCCCGTGAGGGACACCAAAGTGCGCTCTCAAAATCAAAAGGTGGGGAAATTAGCAAGAGCACAAGTTAGCACTGCAAGAGGCAGGGCAACAGAGCGGAATCAAGGAGCAAACAGGATTAAAATAATAAATGTGATCTTTATTAAAATACAATCAAACAGTGTATGCAGCACACTCACACAGATAACTATGGAAAATAGAGGTGGGAGTGAGACAGAGGGATTTTTAAGAGGAGTTGTTGGTTTGGGTAATACTACACCTGTCCTGAAGCCCAGGTAGGTCACTGCGAAAGTTCAAAGGTGCGTAGTCTCAGTACATGGGACTGAGGGGAAGGCTCGCCAAGCACAGTGGCAGCAAGGCTGGATGGAAATTGGGAGCGATCCGAGTGATCTGAGGAAGTTCTCGGAATCAGGGGTTTTTATAGGGAGAAATGTGGCTACAGGCTATTCCGTACTTGGGGAAAACAATGAGTTTCAGGCTGGAGACAAAGCCTCCAAAAGGTCAGAATTTAGCATGATTGAGTTAGTTCCGAATTGACAAAGAAGTAGACAGTATGCAAACATAGAGTGCTTGACAGATGAGGATTCTCATAATTAAGCCTCCTGTTCGGGGCAGGGAGTTCTTTATAAGTAGCATGCATACATAATAGCGTGCTTGCTGGGAGGTCTCCTAAAGTGGCGATGTGGCTATTTCTGGCCTGCCTGGGTGGGAGATGGAATGTCCAGCGATTAGTGGCTGTGCCTAGTTTCGTGCTTGTCTGGGGGCCTCACAAACACATGGACAGGGATGGTAGAAGAGAGCCAAATTGTTGATATCAAAGTGATATTTAATGTCATCCCAAGTGCAGCTTAGGAACTGCATAACAACTGTATGCAGAAGCCATTCCTACCCAAATGTGAAACACTGCCAGAAGGTTAGCATGTGCAAACATTTGCACCACACAGAAAACTTCAAGACATACAAAGTTATAAAAGTAATCTGAAGATATCTAGGATACATTGGAACAAAAACAGGGAAGACTAGAGTTTTGGACATAGTAATTTTGAGGATCATGAAGGACAGATTTGTGTAACCAGCATGGGCTATCACTATGCTGCTTAGAGGAGCCTGAAAATTATGAAGAAGTAACATTTTCTAAGCTGTGATGTAGAGAATGGTTTTGGAGGTGTGTTGTTGCCACACAAGTAAGCTAGGTGTTACAATGAGCCCGATATTAGAAGTAAGTCATATATTACAAATTCTATTCTAGTTTGACCTGGAAGAGGAGGAGGTGGAATCATGTACTTCAATGATCGAATTTCACTGTCAGATTTCTGGGTGTTCTCATGGCGTAGAATTCTTTCCAGGGTATCTCCTTTACTGCATAAAAAGAAAAGGTATGGTTATGTGTGTGTGCATTTATGCATATAGCTGTATGTGTGAGTGTGTGGGGGAAAGAGAGAGAAGATTTCCTCAGACAATTTATTTTCTTGTATTTCTTGATGCTTCTTCTTCAACTAATGGCAGATTTGGGCAATGTTTGACCAAAAGCTATTATGGAGAGGGACATGATATGATCACAATGGTCCTAGAGTGCATAGTTCATCCATTTTGCAATGAGATGTAGGGTTATTATACAGGAAACACTAAAAAGTATTACTGCGGAGACCAGGGTTCAATTCCCCACTTGGCCTTGAAAACCTACTGCGTGACTTTGGATGTGTCACACACACACTCAGCTCCCAGAAAACCCTGTGATAGGATCACTTTAGGATTGCCATAAATAGAAAACAACTTGAAGACACACCGCAACAACAAATTGTATGCAGAAAGTCCCAAGGTTAAATCCAATGTTCTCCTAAAATTTTTTCCCTGTAACATTTCAAACTATCAGAAAGAGAGTAATCAACTCAATGTACAGCAGTCTATAAACTTATTCAGAAGGACAGCAGCACAGACGTTACCTCACTGGTTCTTTAGTGTAATTGCTTTCTGATTTGCTGCCTCTTTTATACAAGTCCTTGAAATGCAAACAAACTTTAATGACCACCTGAGTCCAACTGTACACAATACATGTGCACAAAAAAACTCTTCTCTGACATTTCACTATAATTAAAGGAACTATTTCCTTTAATTCAAGGATAGCCAGGAAGTGGGGATCAGTTGGAGATTCTCTGATGAAAAGATTACTCAACATTAATTGAAAAACTGAACATCTAAAGGCAAAGAACAGTGTCCTAGTCAACTGCTTGCCTCGGTAGGGAAGCTGATTTGCTATCTCCCCCTACCCATGGATGGAGATTATTACAGAATCTGTCTACCTAGCAACTTTGACAAAAAAGAATTTTTACACTGATATGCTATCTGTGGCATCAGCATTAGATTTCATTGTCTCATGTTCAGTTCTCCTATTGTTGAATTGCATCTTGTGTCCACATAGGGTTGGGTTCTTCTGGCACAACTTGCTTTGATTTCCACATATTTACCATCTTTCTATTTTAAAAAAGAATCAGAAATATCACACAGTCTGGTAGCCAATATTGTAAAGTGATCAGAAATATATATAAGGCTTCTTGGCATGCTACTGATCTTTAAAAAATATACAAACAATTTTTTGTATGGAGAAGTAGTCAGTAATTTTTGCCCTTAGTCTAAAGTGACATGGCCCAGACTTCAATTGCCTCAAGTGAAAATGAGTCCTCCCATAAACAGATTTTGCTTATTGAAGAGCATCAGAGAAGAAATGGAACCCTAGGCAATATTATTTCCCATTGGCCAAATAAGAAGCCATCGGCCATTTCTGTACTACATTGTTATAGCGCTATTATTCCACTTTCAACATCCTGTGGAGTTCTGGGGTTTGTAGTTTACTAAGGCCAAAGAGCTCTCTGGCTGAGAATTCTAAATACCTCTCCCTAAACTGCAAACCCCAGGATTCAACAGGATGTTGAAAGTGGAATAATAGCACTATAACAGTGTACTGCAGAAATGGCCATAGTCTATCAGCTGCACTTTTTGAGGTCTATCAGTCAGAAATGGGAACCAGCTTGAAAGTGTAGGCCTGGGGTGAGCAAAAAGCAACCTGCAGTCAACCCTCAGGATCCCTGGTGGGTACTCCACCGCTTATGCCCCCACTCATTTTTAACTGGGGAAAAAACCCCTTTTATGTTTTAGAGTCTGTGAGAGATAAGTTCACCTGTGTGCCCCACACAGGATTGTTTGAGATCCAGTAGGATTTTTTTTACAAAACTGGAAGAGACTTTTAGCCTAGTTGGAAAGACGGCTTCTTCTGTGCCTGAATCATTGTTGTGGAGCAAAAACCTTGCAGGATTGTTCCCCATAGACTCTAGAGGCATTTATTTTTTCAATAAAAAAGGAGAGTGGTTAGCATAGGGGAGGTACAGCTTCTCAAAGCTGAGCAAGGGACTTTTACTGCCAAAAAACCTATGGAATTTGCTTATTTTTGCTGCAGCCCAAAATCTAAACCTGGAAGGATGTAGATAAGCAGTTTTATATAGAATTCCTCAGAGCTGCAAAGCCATGCCTTGTAAAGGGGATATCTGAAACTGATCTGATAGTTTAGATTTGTTATACATCCTTGTTTTCCAGGGCATATCCTCATTTTCAGGAAGCAGATGATCATGTAGGAGAAGTCTGAGGAGGAGGAAGAAAAATGTGCCAGGTTAAAGGAAGGTGAGGAAGCCCCCTACTAAAGCAGCCAGCCGCAGCCCTGTGAGAGTTATTGAATGATTCAGCAGCTTTAAGCTGGAATGAGGCTGCCACCACCCTTGTTGTTGCCACCATCCTCCTTTGTCCTGTAAAGAAGTCTTATCATGGAGGAACACTATGGAGAGGAGAAAGGTAACCCAGTGCCATCACTGAGATGGTGCCCGGCCACAAGAAAGGCCTGTCTTTGTTTGACTGACTCAATTGAGAAGTGGTGGCTCCACTTACAACTGCCCCAAGTTAATTGGGTATTTGCAGTGTGAGTCGCTATAGTGATTGGTGGTTTGAAATAGTTGGTAAATATCTCCTCTTTATTGGCTTTTCAAAATATAGTAATCCTATGGTACTTATTTAGATCAGAAGAATTTAACAATGATCTGCTTATATCCTTATTCGTAAGAAATCAATGCTCTACTTCAGAAATCCAATGTAACCCAGTTATAAGCCATTTCCACACTACACTGTTATAGTGCCCTTATTCCATTTTCAGCCTCCTGTGGAATTCTGGGGTTTGTAGTTTACTGAGGCCAAAGAGCTCTCTGGCTGAGAATTCTAAAGGCCCCTCCCTAAACAGCAAACCCCAGGATTCCATAGGAGGTTGAAAATGGAATAAGAGCACTATAACAGGTTAGTGCAGAAATGGCCATAGACTTCACAGGCCAGGGTGAACATGGGGCAGATGTGCAACTGGTAGGTTTCACAATGCCGAGGATCTTGTTCACATCCTAAAAGCCAGAAAGATAAAAGAGATCCAGTCAAACAGGGTCCTTAGCTTCCTTCAGAACTGCAACTGAGCAATGGGAAGTCCAGTTCTCCAATTTGATCTCTAACATTTTTTGCAAACAAAGCACAACCAGTCTTCCAAGTAATTTTCACTTGGAGTTGCAATAAACCTTTCTTTTTGTGGAGAAATCTACTGGAGAGTGTTAAGCAGGTGCAATGGTGGTAGAAAAATGAACCACAGAACAGGATAAAAAAAATGAGCTCTAAGCTGAGTTTGCTGCTGTTGTCACTCTAAACATGTTCTCACATTCTTCATTACTGATTCCTCATAAATCAGAGAAGGTCTTTGTAAAAGAGAAGACAGTGCTTAAGACTGATTGTAGTAGAATTAATGGTCAGAGGTGCATCTTAAATCTTTTTGCAGGATGACGTAGCTGTGACAGTTAATATGCCAGTTCAAGAGCTTCTGAACATAATATGAATTTTACACTTCTTTGGAGCACTGTCAGGCTTCAGAAGTCTAACATTTTATGTTTGAATATGAATACTAGTTCTAGTGAATTTCTTTCTAGAATAGCAGGCATTCAGACAAATATATCAAAATACCTGAATGTCATAGTCACAAGTTCTTTAGCAAAGACACCTAATTTAGTTAGAACAATTATGTATAAAATAAAGAATCAGGGAAAACTAGGTTTATCTTGGTTGGATGGAATTGCTGTGTGTAAGATGAACATTCTGCCTAAGTTACCTCTTTTAAACAATACTACTAACCATTCTACAACATATGAGTGGAGTCTCCTTCCTTGGAGGTTTTTAAGCGGAGGCTGGATGGCCATCTGTCGGGAGTGCTTTGAGGGTGTTCCTGCATGGCAGGGGGTTGGACTGGATGGCCACTGGGGTCTCTTCCAACTCTACATTTCTATGATTCTATGATTCTATGGCAAAAGACAATTATGAACATTGTCAATAGGCATAAATACCTCAGAGTCTTGAAAAAAGTATTATTTCAAAAAACACAGGATGGAGAATTAGGAATTAATACTATGAAGCATTCCAGTTAAGACCAATGATGAGATTTATACTGAATCTTAATGTGGATATCAAATAGATGATGAAATCCTGATTGGATCAGAGGATTGCCATTTATAACTATTAAACCTAAAAAACTTGCAAAGTTTGAAAAAATCCTTTTAAAAAAAATGTGTTTCAAATATGGAAATGGTGTTAAAAAATGTTTGATACCACTGTTACCACCACTGATACCATTCTAATGCCAACATGCATTTCTTGATAGAGATAAATTTTCTTAGTTTAAAAACTGGAAAGCCAAAAACTTATACTGTTTACAAGATTTATTTACGGGACAACAACAAAAGATAGGAATCCAGAAACTCTACCCAATTTGTTAGAAGAATTGGAAGAATAAGGTCAAGTAGAACTGGACAACCAAAAAAGAAGAAGAAGAGTTGAAAGAACTCTCGGGATTTAATATTGATAAAAAGGTTAAGTATTTAGGAATATACATTACAAAGAAAAACTCAGAACTTTATGATAATAATTACCAAAAAACCTGGAACCAAATCAAAACAGATTTGAAAAAATGGAACAAACTCAATCTCTCATTATTAGGTCAAATAAATACAATAAAGATGACGATACTCCCAAAAATTATGTTCCTGTTTCAGAATCTCCCAATAGTAAATAATAAAAAACCATTTATAAGTTGGAACAAAGAACTATCAAAATTTATATGGCCAGGAAAGAAACCAAGAATAAAAATGAAAATACTCCAGGATAGTAAAGAGAGAGGAGGATTCGGACTACCACACCTGGAAGTATACTATCAAACAAGCTGCCTAGAGTGGATAAAAGAATGGATACAACTGAAAAATCATAAACTATTAGAAGGATTTAATGTAAACTTTGGATGGCATGGATATCTATGCTACAATAAAGCAGAGATAGATAGAGAGTTTAGAGACCATTACGTCAGAAAAGCCTTGATTAGAACGTGGCAGACAATTAATAAAAAATTTCATAGCAAATTACCAATGTGGACATCACCCCAAGAGGCTTTCAGAATAACAGAACCAAAACTAGGAGGAACATTAAGGTATACAGATTTAATAAGATGGGAAGAGGGACTCCGGTGTTAAAGACCAGAGAAGAACTAGAGGAACGGAACATTGTAATGAATTGGTTTCCATATCAACAAATAAAAGAAAGGTTCAAAATGGATTTAAAAACTACAGGGTTGGAATCGGAAGAGAACAAATTGGATGAAATTTTAATGAAAAATCAGAAAAAAACAATTTCAAAAATTTATAAAATCTTATTGGAAAGAGAATTAGAACAGGAAAGGATTAAGGATTACATGGTAAAATGGGCGCAAAACATTGGTCACAACATAGAGTTGGAAAAATGGGAAAGAGTATGGAGAGAAGACATAAAATTTACTCAAAGCCTGAATCTAAGAGAAAATTTTTAAAAGTCGATGTATCGGTGGTATATGACCTCTCAGAAATTAATGAAGATAACACGTAAAGGGAATGGACAATGTTGGAAATGTAGAAAAACAACAGGAACTTATTTTCACACTTGGTGGTTATGCCCTATAGCAAAAAAATATTGGAAAAGGATCCATGACAGTATTACTAAGCTACTAGATGTGAAATTTGAGATGACTCCGGAAACATGTTTATTAAATATGGTTAAAGAAAATAACCAATTGAAGACAAAAAAGAAAATACTATTAAATTTAATAACAGCAGCAAGACTGATTTACGCAAAGCATTGGAAAGAAGGAATAGAACCCTCTCAAGAAGAATGGAAAATAAAAGTGATGAAGATCATTGAAATGGAAAAATTGTCCAACATGATGAAAGGTAATTCAATTCAACAATTCGAAAGATGATGGAAAGAAATTATTAAATGGGTGAAGGAGAAGTGAGAGGAAGGTAAAGAATGGAAGAAAGGAGTGAAAGGGTAACTTATATTAAGGAGGGAATATAGATTGGGAAAAAAGAAGGTAGAATACAGTAATAAAAAGTGATTTCACAAGAAGGAGGTTTAGAACAAGGGGGGAAGAGATTGGAGAGGGGAAAACACGGAATAAGGAAAGGAAGATGGGGGGATGGGGAAGTAAAAATAAAAAGAGAAGGGAAGGGGGAGGGAAAATTGTTGGGGAAAAACATGGTTAATATAAAATGAGTTGTTAAAGAGGGGGGAGATAGAGTGGGAGGGAGAAAGAGGGACTAATCAAAGAAAAATTAAGGAATATTCAATAATGTGCAGAAAGCATTGAAAATTAATTGAAAACTTATGTAAGAAGCATGTATAATATGAAATAAGGTAAATGATATGTGATGTATACTTTGATTCATAGGCCATTTCTGCACCATACTGTTATAGTGCTATTATTCAACTGTGGAATTCTGGGGTTTGTAGTTTACTGAGGCCAAAGAGCTCTCTGGCTGAGAATTTTAAATGCCCATCCCTAAACTGCAAACCCCAGGATTCCATAGGATGTTGAAAGTGGAATGATAGCATTATAAGTGTAGTGTGGAAATGGTCATAGTTTCAAATTCACAGGGTTTTACATTTTATATCCTACCCTGAAGTAAAGCTTATAATCAGTCATTAATTAACTAAATTTGACTCACAGATATTTCCAAACAACTTTGGATCTGCTGAATTAACATCAGAGATCTACTCTGTCTTGATTGACAATACGGTACTCATGGTAATGTAATGGATTCAAAACTGATTTTTAAATTTTATTTTGTTCTGTTGAATTTTGTTAAGTTATAGTTCTTTCAATAAAAATGTTTTTGTTTTTTAAAAAGTTTGATTGTATAAATTACATAGGTCACCTCAATATTCCAAACTAAGCAGAGAATTGAAGGAATTACCAATTGTTCTAGTGGAAAATGCTCCAAAACCCCCAGGAAGCCATCTGGATCCAGCACCTCTGAGAGTGAACCATCTAAACAGCATTTCCACACCAGGAGTCTAAACCTAATCAGATAATTAGCTGTTGGTGAAAATGGAAAAATATCTACTCCCTGAATCTGTAGATAATCCTTACCATGTCATGAACAAAACATTGGCTCAAACCCTGCACCACGAAAGATCCAGTTAGCAACTTGGATAGGTCAGTGTTGTCATGGTGGGTATGAAATCTTGAGCAATATCCAACAAGTTGAACTCAAGTGTTACCACAGAGACCAGGATGGCTCAGGGTCACTTTTTTGTATTCTGACAATCCTCTGATTTCTCCTCCAGTGCTAGTAAAGCCCTGCCAGAAAGATACAGAATACATCCCTACACTACACAATTATATCAGTTTGATAGGATTTTGACTGCTATGGCTCCATACAACATAATATTGGGCTTTGTAGTTTGGTGGTGTATTTAGAATTGTAGCTGGAGAGAACTAGTATAGCACTCTGAACTGTGGTACTAGAGCTCTCCAGCAGAAAATTGCAAGCACCTCACCAAACTACAAATCCCAGGATTCTGTAGGATGAAGCCAACTGATATAAGTGTGCAGTGCAAGACCTAAACCCAGATGGAGTAGATCCAGTCAGTGAATTGCTGAATGGGAATTCAACAGTTGTGTACATCTAGCACTTTTAGAAGGTCTGCTCTAATTGGGACTTGTAAATAGGTTGAGGTTTTGGAGCTTTCCATAGTTATAACAGTGGATCCCCAGCAGTGCTAGTGTCACTCTTCCAGTGGGCTTCCCTCTCTACAGGCACAACAGCCCATATAATTCATCTAGAGTGTGGACACATTACCTTTTGGGAACTACAGTCCCGGAATCCCCAACTAGCATGGCCAAAAGTGTCAGCTTTCCATGCTCTGGATATACCACAGGGCTCTTTAGTCAATCTTCCACCACGGACGGGACTGCAACCTTGGTCAGTATTTTTCCCCCCTGTATAGGTGGGATGGAAGAAGATACAGCCATTTTCAAGACATTTTGGTTTTAAAATGTGAGAAGGGGGATCATTCTGTATCAAGTATACATAAAACAGCTACATAGCTAATCTCACATGAATGAGATCAACTTTGGGTTAAGTAAATTACTAAAAATTTTTTTTAAAAAAAGCAATGAAAGCCACAAAAATGCAAAATGCAGATTCTAGGCTTTTATTGAAGAACTAATTTTGAAGAGAATAGGAACAATAAATGAAATGTTTATGTCCATGAAAACAGGGTATTTGTGCATCTAAGAGTGAGCTGTTTGTATAATCAAAATGAGATGTACTTCTCAGTAATTTACTTGCTACTTGAAAGAAAACTGTTTCCATGGCAACTGTGTAACAAACAAGAATGAATTGCGTATGGATGAATCATGACATTACCTGCAAGACAAATCAGTGTATGTGTGTGTGCGTGCATGAGTGTGTGTATGCACTCATCTCACCCTCCCATGCGTCTGCCTTTAGAATTAGAAAAAATATGTTAATTCAGTTTTTGTTAGGTTTTTCTTTTCTAACTATGTGATAAACAAGAACAGCCAGGATAAGCAGAAGGGATCTTCAAGAACAGTAATCTTTGTCTCTTTCAAAACAGTATGTGTGTATTACTATTTATTTGAAACAAGGACCTAAAATCTCCTTCTCCAGAGCAGGACTGATCCTTTTGATTTAATCTCCACTTAATATCCACAATATCTCTTCGATATTTCCAAAGGTGGATTCTCATAATATGTTTGTTGTTGTTGTTGTTGCTGTTGTTGTATAACTCCAAGTTGCTTCTGACTTACAGTGATCCTAAGGTGAACCTATAATGGAGTGTTCTTGGCAAGAATTGTGCAGAGGGGATTTACCTTGTTCCGAGGCTGAGAGAGTATGACTTGTCCAAGGTCATCCGATGGGTTTCCATCGTGAAGTAGGGATCCAAATTCTGGTTTCCAGAGTCAAATCACTACACTATTCTGGCTCTATGCTCATAATCTGTTCACATACTCATTATAGTTTGTGAGTTTATGACATGAAACAGTGTTCAGTATCAGAACATGATTTTTTAAAAATAAATAGAACATAAAGTTTTGTCAGGAAAGTCTGTGAAAGACACACCAGGAAACTAAGCATGAACTTAGTCTTTCTTCAACAAGAATGGAAAAAACAAACATACATAACAAACTCTTGATTCTACCTGATAGAACCAAATCTAGTGCTACCTAGTGACCAACCTAAACAATGCCACTGTCCACACTATAGTTCTTTAATGAGTAGACATGTTCTATAAAATTAAATGTTTATTATATTGGTACTATATCAGTAGTGTCAGAACATGATTAGAGAGCAGATGATTGTAGCTGCTTGCTTGACCTGAGCAAATTTGGGTCTCATGGTGAATGCCTGAATAAGAGACCAGCTGTAAAATCCATTTATGCCATGAGGTCCATGGTAGGAAAAATGTGGCATATAAATGAAAATTTAACCAAATTAAATAAAAAGTCTGGATATTTGATTTTATAGGCCCTGAATATGCTAAATCTTTGACTGAAAAATAATTTTGTGTGTAGAGATGGAACTGAGAGCATAGGACTCATTTGCCCCTTCTAAGAGAGCACTGATCAATTTATAATTCCTGCCCTCTGTCCTCCAAGTGGCTGCTTAGTGGTGTCAGGAAAGATATGAGACATCTGTCACCCAACAATGTGCAAAATTAGGGCAGGCCAATTTTAGCAGGCCAAATATATTGACCACAGTTGTGATTACATGGCACTTCTACCTCTGAAAAGCTTTTTTAAAGAGGTTTTTCTCCCCAGTATTCTTCCCCATTAGTCTTTTAAGGATTGAGTTTGAAAATTGTTCTTTTGCAATTGATACAAACCTATGAAAAAGATGACTGGAAAAATTAAATTTAACTTTAGTTGTGTGCACCTCCTTGAAAATAAAATGATAATACAAGCCCACAGTCATTCCTCTGCTTTGTGTACCTCACCAGTGCTCAGATCCTGCACATGCATATATTCCATTCTTTTCAATAAAAGTTAAGTACATAGAACTGTGCAGCACTATACCGTATGACTTGGATGACCAGGTTTCTGTGCATGCCACCCAGTGCTCATCTTGACCATCATCTAGCCAAGATTTCAAGCTTCCATTTAAAAAGCAAGTATCTAGCCTTTTTAGGAGTGGAGTTATGGGCAAAATGGGCAGTCACTGTACTGTCCAGTTGCATTTGCAAGAAATAAGCCTGCTGCTCCCTGCCTTTGAGTGTCTTCACTTAGTGAATTATGTCTTGTGTCTATGACTAATGCTTTTGACTATCCTCTCTCAATTCTTGTCTCAGTTCCCTGAGCTGATGCTACGCTTGCACAAAAGTTGTTCCTTTAGGAAGAAACTCTAGTTGAAGTCTGTTTTGAAAAAAGCCACAGAGAAATTAATGGAGACTTGGAAGTTAAGAAGGAAGGATGCAACAAAGCAGAGAAAAAGCTGCAAGCCAATTATTAATATTTAAGATTGTGTGGTATCTGTTCTTTTTCATAAGTTGTGTGATGTAGCAGTATTATGCATTTTTAGCTGATGTCCAAGGGAAAAAAATCAAGTTCTATTTTATGTGAGACAGCTGGGAAGGAACGATTCACATTATTACCATATCCTCTCCACCCTCCCTTACCTTTCCCCATAGCTGTTCCTCTTACCAGCTTCCCCCAACTTGCTTTATTTCCCTCTCTTCCTTGTCTTTCAACAGCAGCAATATCATTGCCTTCATCTGCCTCCTTCACCTCTCCTCTCTTTCAAGATGTCCTTTATTTAAAAGCCTTTAGAGAACAGGCAGCAGCAGCAGCATTAAAGTGAAACAAGAAGGTGGGAGACAAAGTTGGAGGGACAGCTGGAAGGGAGGAAAGTATGGCACAGAAACAAGTAGAAGCAAAATGAAGGGGTGGAAGGAGAATAGGAGGTGCTCCTGAATCAAGTTGTTGAAACCTCTAAGCCTAATTCCTTGAACTCAGGAATTCCTTGAACTCTCCTGTACATCACAGAGGACAAGGGGTATAATGGCAGGGTGCAAGGAGCAAGAGAAGTAAATATAAAGTAATGGAATGTGCAAAAGAGGAAGTTATGGTGGAGGGAGAGGAAGGGAAGGTAGAAGACAGAAGCAGTGAGTGCAAAAAACAAGGGAGGGAAGCATGGTGAAGGTACAAAATAAGGCAAAGAAGGGAGAGAGGTACAGCTGCAAGCTAAAGAAGGGAGGCATTGTGAAGGCATGAAGTGAGTTATGGAGAAAGGAGGGAAGAGAAGTTGTGATGTCTCGCAATGGGAGAGTACAAGATCCAGGAGAAGGAGGTACAAAGTGAAGCAAAGTACAAGTGAAAGAGGTGGGGTTTTAAAAATTTGTCCTTACTTTCTGCTGTGTGAATGAGGTAGCAATCATTCTCAGGGACTTCCTGGGACCTTTTCACCATCAGTAAAAGAACAGACAAAACAACACCCACGCAATGGCAGAAACAAAAATATTATGCTGATCTGATCAGAAAACGGTAGCATTAGAAGTGCCCAAGCATGTTGTTATTATGATTATGATCATAATTAACACACCAGGAACTTACATGGGTACTTTACTTGATTTTTGTCTTGCTATTAATCCCCAGATTAATCCTGTAAAATAGATTTTCAGACAAGAAAGAATAGATTGTGATCACATGGTAAATTCCCTGATCAAGCAGGGATTTGAACTTCAGTCTCTGTTCCCACTCCAGGACTTTAAACATTAAACTTCACATTAAACTGTCAGAAGAGTAATTATTGTAAAGACAGATACCAAGGCTGAAACATCAAGCTAGAAAAAACAGTAGCCAAGATCTTGCATTGTCAGACTTGACTATGATTCAGAGCTCTGTCATTGTGGTTTCATCTGACAATGCCACCCGGCTCCCAAAAACTTTTCAGCAGCACTCCAACCAAATGGTTTCCGAGACACTGGACAATGATGCCTGCAGCATCCTCCTGGTGATGGGGCATATTTTGAACAGGCAGCTGGAGAGAATCCCTTAGGATTCCACCATAACTGTTTCTCTCAGTGTGACCCATGGCCAGAATAGTGCTGCGGATGTCATTTCATAGCACCCTGACATGCAGTGTCTTAGTAACCCTTCAGCCGGGATTCAGGTTTTGGAATTCATGTTCACTCATTAACAAACATGAATCCTCCATTGTCACGAGATCACTAGTCCAGCTCACAATCTTAGTACTATTGAACAGGATGCTAGCTGCGGTTATCAATGTGCTAAATTTGCATAATTACAATGGAGATAAATAATATGCATAATTATGATAAATCTATATGATATGAAAATTAGCTGCCTGATTTCTGATAGGGTGACATATGGCAATCCTACCTAAGGTTTCAGGCTTTATGTAATAGAGGAAATAAGGCTAGCAAAGTTAAAAGTGCCAGGAATTTTTGCTTAGTAGTGGTAACAACATCATCTCCCACTATCCCTCTCAGACTTCCTTTTATCTCAGAGTTTAACAACTGCAATTGTCACATTACTTGAAATGAAAAGTTTAGTGCCCATCTCTGAATGCATGTGTATCACATGTCCATCTCTGTGTGCAGAGAGGCAGAAGAGAGAAATTGAAAGGGATCCACATAGCTGCCTGTAATTTGGATTTTACTTAAAGATACAGTTAGGAGAGGGCCTAAATACTCTAAAGGTACCAGATCTCATCTGATCTTGGAAGCTATATAGGGTCAGCCCTGGTTAGTACTTGGATGGGAAACTGCCAACGAATACCAGGTGCTGTAAGCTATATTTTAAAGGAAGAAACTGGTAAAACCACCTCTGAGTATTCCTTGCCTAAGAAAACTCCTATGAAATTCATGGGGTCACCATAAGTTAACAGGTGATTTGAAGGTACATGCACAAACACATGGTTATGAGGATGGTTAGGACTGCCTGCATCTCAAACTTAACCATGCCATCACAACTCAGTTTCTATCCCTGGTTTTTACCAGTGGCAAAACTGGAAAAGATTCCTGCAGGAACCCTGGATAGCCACTGCCAATCAGTGGAAACAATAGATGGACCAATAGTATGACCTGGTTATCAGGCAGTTTCTTGCATGTTTCTATGTTCCCCAAAGAGTTTTTCTTTGCATGCTTGGAATTCTTTATATAAATTATACCATTTAGAGCTTAGATTTTCAACACTTATGTATGTTTCTCACTAGTTTGAAACACAGCAACATTCTATGTCTAGTATCAATCTCTTTATGTTTGATCAAGGAATATAGCCAAGGTAGGATCTTTGTTCAATTTGATCTAACACCAGTAGCTCATATGTTTTTACAAGGTTAACACTGAAATTCACAAACTAAAATGTAAGTTCCTTATTTTTGTTGTTGTTTGGTTTTCCACAGCCCCACACCTTACTAACAAGGGGAAATTGGAATACACAGTGGTGTCTGTTGAGCAATCAACATTAATTCAGAAGGGAAGCAAATAGCCGTCTCAGTTTCCCAATGCCAGGTGTTCACTAATTGTAGAACTGAATAATGGATAATAGCACATCCTAGTGTATTTATCAATCCACATATCTTTTTACAATGCAAAAGAGGTCATTTGAGATTGTATCATTCTCCCTCCTCCTTCCCCAAACTATTTCTATTCATTAACAAGGATCTGTCTTTAAAGGCTGTTGCTTGACAAAGAGAAAGAGAAAGAGAGAGAGAGGCTACATTACCTGGAAACAATAATGGACTGCAATATTGCATGAAATTGTAATTAGGTTTAACTAGGGCCAGGCTACAGTTGCTATAATCAGTATCACTCAAAATTCATTTCACACTTACGAAAGGATGTGAGGTGAGATTGCTTTAACAGTGACCAAAGCTGCCTGGTCTCCCATCCACAACCTTTTGAAAGGGAGACAAGGATGTGGTGGTGGTAGTGGTAGAATCATTGTATTATTAGCTTCATAGTCAGCATCCTGTCTCTTTCAAGAAACAATGAACTGCCATTTTAATGAGCTGTATGGGAATAATAATAGGCTGATTATCATCTGAACTTTCAGACTCCTGTATTATCCCTTAGGTTTTGTGGAAACTAACACCCAAAACAAATGTTAGAAACATATTCTTAACCTTTCAGTAAATTTCACATTTAATCAACAATGGAAAGTACTCAGAAAGCGCCACATAACATTCGAGATGCAAGTGACACAGGGCAAATCCAAATAGGGTGAAAGTTACACTAACCGTGCCTGATCTTCTAGTGGTGTTCTTGCATTTAAATTCTCCATTCACATGGAATATGCACAGATTAGGAGTCATTGATAATCATTCCCGTAGTCTTGTGGCATCACCATTTCCTTTGTATGAAAAAAAGTGACAATTAAAATTTATTCTGACTACGGTCATCTTTTGATGTGGTGGTGGTGTTGATTTTCTATGATTCCCCCTCCACCCCATATTGGTGATGTTCTAGCCTCATTAGTAAAATTCTGCCTACCCATATTCCCCTGACCACATTTTGAACACATTTCCTAGCCGACTTCTTGGTGGCTGCAAGGGACATGTGCGTGCACAGTCCTGCCATACAAGCCTTCATGTGGAAGAATAGAAGCAGCACACCCACATTCCTCCCACTGTAACACTTTTGCTTGCTCTCTCTACTGCCCCCCCACCTTTTCTCCCTTTTCTTCACAGATATTTGAACACTGCAAAAGAAATTATATTATCTATCATTCATCTATAATAGTATATAATGTTATTCAACACTAGAAAAGGAGGGATTTCTTTGTAACTAGTTACCTGCAAGCTCTGACAATGGAATCATCTGCCTCCACCACATCCCCAGAATTCCCTGTTCCATATGAGTTTAGCATCCAATAATAATATACATCGTGAATTATGCCTGATGTAATGTAAAGAATTGAGGGCCGTGGCTTTGAATGGAAAATTACAATCCTTTCATTTTACAAAAGACTGGCTCCTGGTAGAGATGGGAACAGTTAGAGCTCACTTGTTGATAGGAATAAAAATACCTGCCTTCATTTGTAGACTTTTTTTGGCAGCATGAGGGGTTCCTGTACTGCTACATCACTTTTGTCCCCTGGCTTTCAGTACTGGATCACCATGCTCAGAAATCTTTCAAGAAGCAAGCCATTACATATCTCATTGCAAAGAAAAAAAATTACTATACACGTTCATCAAACTGCCTGTTAAGTTATGCACTGCTGTTTTACTGTCTATCAAAAACACCTTAGGATTGATGAATGGTGTTACATTTGAAAAATTCCACTCAGTGTTTCTAAAAATGTCCTTCACAAATATCTAGAAACTGTTGCTGAAATTGCCAGTAACAAAGTGGCATCATTTCCAATTGTTAATGTTACTTTTGACATGTAACTTCATTAAACCCTCATTTAATATAAAACCTTACCAAATTATGTGCAATCTATTGCCCCAACGCTCTGTCCATAATATATCTACTTTTTAAAATTCTCCTGTATTTCAAAAGCAGCTTCACATGTAACATCAAGTTTGACCTGCTGCTCAGAAAAGACTTGTCCCCAAACTCCATATAATGCAGAATTAGTTGACCTTTCCTTTGGCCGGTTGTTGCCTTCAGTTATTGCCTCCTTGTGTCCCTCTTCCCCAAGTTCAACTTATCATTTATCCAACAGTGGATAAAATTCCTTAGCAATTCACAAGTCAGAGTTGGTTGGACTAAGTGACTCATCTGGATAGTCAATGGTAGAAATACTTGTCCTCACTGGGAGCTACACTCAATTTTAGGAGCAAGTCCAGAGCTGGGGAACACTTCCAGACCTAGCACAGCTCCCAGATTCTCAATGTGGCTCTAAGACTGTTTTTGTGGTTCTCAGGTTCTCAGAGTCCCTCATTTTTAAACAAAAGATTCCAAAAAAGAGTTTAGCCCCCAAATGCTTCTTTGAGGAGTGTTGGAATCAATTTGACAGGGCCCTCAACCATTTTAGGCCCAGGAGAGAGATTCTTTCTCCCAACAGGAAGTGATATATAAGTTGACTTCTGAGTCATTTCCTGAAGAAAAAAAAAGTCCCCTTCTAGGGCTAAAATAGTCCAGAGAAGATCAAAAATATATAATTATCTCCAATGACACTCAAGAGGCAAATTCTTGCAAGGTACAATTAACTTCTTTATTTTCATTTCTCTTTTGAATTTCCTCTAATGAGCTCCAGATGATGTAGACAGTTTTCTCTCCCCTTTATCTAGAAATATTTAAACGGTCTGAAGTATCTAGAAAAATGTCAACGTACATATCTAGAAACACATCCAGAAAGTATCTAAAATCACCCCCATTTTTTCCTAGTTTAATAACTGGAACAGTAAAGTTGTAGCCATGGGATCTTTATTTTTATACTTTCCAAAACTATCCCCCAATGATCAGTCTTAGTGGGCTCATGGGAAAACATATAACTTTCTTCTTGAGGCTGAATGTTGCCATAAAAACATGGTAAATCTTGGGTTTGCATACCTTTTAAGGCCCCTGACTCTACAATTTCACAGGAAGGGAGATTGACAAAGATTGAGATGAGGGTCAGGACACTATTCAGGGAGAGAACCTTCAGCATCAGATCTCATGTTCCACCAAATGAAGCATGTGACCCTGTTTCAGAGGGTAAGATCCCACCAGCCCCATCAGCTTTTGGCCCTCTAGAATTCCCTCTGGCTGAGGCTCCTGGGAGCTAAAGTCCAAGATATCTGGACGATCAAAAGCTGAGAAACACTGAACTAGTCCTCACAGAAGCCAACAAAATCAGGCAAGGATGCTTGAATGAACACAGCTGACTCCTTCAAGGATGTGGAGATTGATATATAAGAGACTTTGATTATAAGTCTTTGCAAACCCTGGATCTTTCCAGGGTCCTGATTTTTCCTTCAAATTATATGTCTTGACTTATCTTTGCCTGACTCATTTTGAGCCTAACATAGCTCTACTAGCTGTGTGTCCCCAAGATTTTTTTCACTATAGCTCTCTCCATCCCCGGGTAGCATGGTAACGGTTAAAGTACAATACTGTAGCCCAAAACATCTGGAGACAACATTTTAAAGAATACCGGTTCTACGAGAAGGTACAATGCTAGGCATGCCTATAATTGGAGATATGCACTACAGTCCTATAGTGAATCCTATAGATGTCTGTTCTGAAGTAAGTGCTATTGAACTGAATAGAATTTACTTTCATATATGTTTGTATAGATTTGCAACAGTGAGATTTTATTTCAGATTTTATTTCATTTAGCACATATATTTGCCACACCGTAACAAAATTCTTTGGGTGGCCTACAATATTAGTAAAATATTAAACAGGCCTCAAATTGTATTTAAATTGTGGTTGTGACAACTTTCTGTTTTGGCTTGTTAGTTGTTGATATATGTTCATTGTGCTGAAATAAAATAGATATTGTCAAAAACTTACATAGTTTGAAAGTGGATAAAGACACTTAAATAGTTAAAAGATTTTCTGTATCTTTAGTTGTAAATCAAAATGGAGAATGTATTCAAGAAATCAGAAGACTAAAACTTGGAAGGGCAGCTATGAAGGAACTAGCTATGATCCTCAAATGCAAAGATTTTCATTAAATACCAAAGCCAGACAATATCTCTAGTCAGAAAAAAAAGAAGAAGCCTTACTGGATGACGTATGAAACTCTTCAAGCATTTAAGAACAGATGAGAAGCAAAAGTAAAAGACAACTGAAATAGAGTCAGAACCCTGATTGCAACTGTTAAATGACTTGTGCACAGAAACAAAGAGGACTACTATAACAATCAATGCAGAGAAATAGAAGACCACAAGAAAAAGTAGAACAAGATCTGACAATTCAAAGGGATATTTAAACCTAGAGTGGGGGTGCTCTAAACCAACAGGGGAACACACTGCATGAGCAAGAGGAAATAAAAAGCTGATGGAAACAATAAACTGAAGAACTATGTAAAAGAGATGAAAGGATGAGGCAGTCATTTGAAGAAGACCCATTTGAAGATCAACTCACAATTTTAGAAGGTGAAGTGGAAGCTGAACTCAAAGCATTTGGGAGAAATAAATAACTAGGAACAGATGGCATAGCAATTGAGCTGTTTCAAGCAACAGAGAGAGAATCCACTCAAACTCTAACTAAAACGTGTCAACAAATATGGAAGACAAGGCACACAGATTGGAAATGCTCGATACACATTCCAATCCTCAAGAATGGGGACATCAGGGATTGTAGTAACCTCTGGATCATTGCATTAATATCCTGTAGAAGCAAACTGATGCTCAAAATTCTACAATAAAGACTTTTACCAAAAATGGAGTAAGAAAGAGGAAGAGGCACAAGGAATCATATTGCAAACCTATGTTATATAACGGAGAATACCAAAGAATTTCAGATGAAAATCAGCCTGTGCTTTATAGATTTGTGATTGTATAGATCACGAAAAATGATGGCTCATTATTAAAGAAATGACTGAGCCAGAACATTTGATTATCCTAGTGTGTAATCTGTACTCAGGACAAGAGAAGCAAGTACCGTAATTTCCAATTAGCAAAGGTATCAGGCAAGGCTGCATGTTATCACCGTATCAGTTTAACTTGTATGCTGAATATACCATATGCAAAGCTGGAACACCAACAATTTAAGATACGCAGATGACACCATACTACTAGCAGAAGATAGCGAAGACTTGGAACAACGTCTGAAGAAAGCCAAGGAAGAAAGTGAAAAGGCAGGTTTACAACTGAACATTAAGAAAAGAAAAATGACCACAGATGATTTACAAAACTTTAAAGCAAATAGTGAAGACATTGAGATAGTGAAAGATTTCCTATACCTGGGCTCAGTCATTAACTAAAATGGGGACAAGAAATTAGAAGAAGAGTAGGACTTGGAAAGGCCACTATGAAGGAACTAGACAAGATTCTCAAGTGTAAAGATGCATCATTGAATATCGAAGTCAGGTTTGTCTATGCTGTTGTATTTCCAGTTTCCATGTATGGCTGTGAAAGCTGGACAGTGAAGAAAGCTGAGAGGAAGAGAATGAACTCATTTGAAATGTGATGGCCAAGTAGAGTTCTGTAGATACCCTGGACTGCCGAAAAGATAAATAAATAGGTCCAGAGCAAATCAAGACTGAACTCTCCCTAGAAGCCAATTTGACTAAAATGAAACTGTTGTATTTTGGATATATCATGAGAAGACACAACTCACTAGGAAAGACAATAATGCTTGGGAAGGTAGAAGGCAGTACAAAAAGAGGAAGACGCAGTTACAAATGGAAAGACTCAATCAAGGGAGCCATGACCTCGAACGTGCAAGACCTGAGCATGGTGGTTGATGGCATTGTGACCTAGAGGTCTCTCATCCATAGGGTCACCCTAAGTCAAAGTCAGTTGGCAGTTAAGAACAACAAGCCAAAGTCAGAATCATCCATGCCTTAACATTTCCAGCGTATTTGTATGGGTGTGAAAGCTGGAGAGTGAAGAAGGCTTCCCAGAAGAAAATTAATTCATTTGAAAGGTGCTCCTGCAGGAGAATTCTATGGAGACCACTGACTGCCCAAAAGTCAAAATAAAGTCTGAACTCTCACAGGAAGGTAAAATAACTAAACAGTACTTTGGCTGCATCATGAGATGAAAATGACTCATTGGCAAAGATAATAGTGCTTGGTAAAGTGGAAGGTAGTAGGAAAAGAGGAAGACTCCATTCCAAGCGAGTAGACTCAACATAGAAGCCATGATGGTCCTGACCCTGCAAGACACGGGCAGGGCTTTTTGATGACTGGGAGTCTTGGAAGTCTCTCATTCATTGGGCTGCTGTAAGTCCAAGTCAACTTGATGGCAGTTAACAAAAAAGCTGCAGAACGATGTCTTTAGGCTCACTTGCCTCAAAATGTCCCATTCCTGTCCACTTTTACCCACTCACTCACTTTTACCCACAATGTTTATATGTTCCATTTCTTGTTTTACAACATCTACCTCCCCTTGATTGATGCTTTTCATATTCCATGTTCCTATAGTACATGCTGTGAAGCTCTGAACTTTCCTTGCACCTCTGAGCAGCTGAACATCCTTTTGGCTTGAGTCTAGTTGTGTCATTAACTAATTGTATTGGTCCTGTAAGTCAGACCTAAGTTTAGTTTACATGAGTCTGCTTCTGAACTTCACAGATCATGCTTTAACAGAGCCAGCACATGGCCTTGATGCAAAGCAGAGAATGACTAGAATCAGTGCCTTTTGTATTTCAAATATTTTCACTTGCATGCTTAAGGAGTGATACGAAAATTACTTGCGACTTTCAAGAAATCAAGGATGTGTAATGACAGTCATTACTTCTTGATGGCCAAATGCACATAAATAAGACTGTTATCTCTAATATTCAGAAACAATGCATCTGAAAGCTTTTAAAAACACCGTTAAGACTCCAAACACTTTAAAGTTGCATTTAAAAGGGGTGCAAGGGGGGCAGGTTCTATATTTTTGTTCTGTACATCAAGAGGTTAAAGCTGATAGATGGTCTTCTGTATTCAACTTTGAAGATGAATGAATAGCCTACCCTACTATCATCTGTAAATGGTGTGTTTCCCCCTAATTCATTTCTAATTATGGTTTGTCCAGAAGAATAGCATTGTGTTGCATTTTACTTTTCTGCATCTCTTAGCGATAACATGTTTTGGTAATTTAAGGGAGAGACTGGCTTATCTTGCATTTGGATTCATCCCAAGAAAGTGGAATTCTTGTTATGCTTCTATAACAAATTATGCCGTAAGTATGGTAAAAGAGGCAAAGTATGTTTTAATTGTAGGTGATGGGGTAGCCACAACACATAGCATTCATGCTAATTGCTTAACTTCTTTTTTTCTCTTTCAGCATGGCAAGATTGCTTTTAATGGGGAGTACTGTCAACGGTTTCCAACATTTTGTATGAAGACAATAATTGCATAGTTTGTATTCAGATCAAGGCAATGTTTCCATCGCAGGGAGCTAGCATTTCTTCCAGCTTTCAAATTACAATGTTTTATTTCTGAGAAATTGCTTTTTGCACTGCCAGCTGAATGTCCATTGCTGTCGGGGGTGTTGTATGGGATGTGTTTGTATGACATGGATATCCAGTGGGTGGTACCTATGACATTACTGAGGCAGAACAACATGACTTCCCTCTCCCTTGATTTTTCCATTTTAGAATGCTGCTTGAATGCTTTTAGAAAAATAGTAGATAGAGACTTAACATTCTACACAAGTGGAAGAATGATGTTGCAACCAAAAGACTTTTAAAAAAATGAAATTACTGAGATTATCCCTGCCCTACATGTTTTGCTATCTCATGAAACAGGTAACAAACATTTCACATTTTTTAAAGTAGAAAGCACAGCTTGTTATTATCCAGCTTAGCAAGGTTTCACCTTTGCAAATTCACTCTTATCTCATACAAGGGGACTACACTGATACATATTGGCTAGTTTGAGTCTTGTACTAACAGGAAATAGTCCCTGGTCTGATAGTGTTTTATTCTTTGTAAGATATGCAGTATGTGTGTGCATGAATATCTAATTTGTTTGACACTAGTAAAGGCAGTATCCTTAAAAGGCCAAAAGACATCTTCTCCTTCTTCTGAAGGCCATATAATGAACCTTATTATGGGAGAAGGCAAGGGAGGGTGTCTGCCCACTTCCTTCCTGTGAGGTGCCAATCACATGAAAAAAACCTGAGTGATCAGTCATGACACTGGGGACACTGTGGATACTATTGAGAAATGCAGGAAATCATCAGTGGAAATCCGCTTCCATACTACTGCTATTGGATGGAAAAATGGTAACACTTGGAAATGTTACTTTTTCAGAATATAGCTCCCAGAAAGACCCAGCCAGCATGGCCAGGAGAAAAGCTTGCTAGCTAAAGAAGGTGGAATTAAAAAGAGATGTTTTTATAGATATTTGGGTTGAATTTATTGATTATGTGTTAATAAAGGGGAAAGGAAGTAGATCAACTGAAGAATCATAACAATTTTGGAAGGGGAATGGAGCTATCTGAAGTGAACGGAAGTGGTTATATCTCTAATGGTCCTGGTAGAGGAGAGCACTTATGATTTAATTGTAGAATAGATTAAGTTTAAGAATATATGCTATAAGCGGTTTGTATGTTTATGTTTATTAGGGATTAGGTATTATGTTTTGTGTTCTTTAGTGTTATGGATTGCTATGTATGTATTAAATAATTAATAAACATCATTAAAAAAAGAGAAGCTTGCTAGTTGACTTTGGGAGATGTAGTCCATAAAGATAATTTTTCTAAGCTCTGAAAGAGGATCATGGAATTCAACATGTTATCATTGCAAATCATGCAGTCCTTCCCACTCACATGAGCATATTGCTGGGAAGAAGTACTGAGCAGGTGAGAAAACCATTACAGTCTGCCTCTTCTCCTGTAATTGTTTATAATCTTTATAAGTGTAGGTTGACAATATCATAAAGTTCCTCCCCTGTGACTGTGGCAAGCACATGTGTTTCTCACATGTAGTCACCAGAAAAAAAGTGAGAGAAGACCGCAATAATTCCTGGATCACTAGCTTTGAGCTCCTGCAGATCATCCAGAAAGCCTCTGGATTTCATGGGAGTTGTAGCTGTACTTAATCCATTTTTTAAAGCCATACAATGTTCTCTTTGTTCTGTCTTCACTTCCTCTGAAATTCTGGTACTAGCTGCACCTTGCAAGTTGTGTGTGTGTAATTTGGTTCCTGTTCTGGGAGTTTGCAACAGATGCTGAGCTAAATGTCATTGCCTTGGTCCCTCCTGCTATATTTTTGAATGTGATCTCATAAACTTTT
Source organism: Ctenosaura bakeri (assembly GCA_948474755.1). Taxonomy (NCBI): domain Eukaryota; kingdom Metazoa; phylum Chordata; class Lepidosauria; order Squamata; family Iguanidae; genus Ctenosaura; species Ctenosaura bakeri. The sequence continues at coordinate 727,499 of CAOLHI010000099.1, forward strand.
CCAACTGGCCTCCATTTCCTCATTACATTTCTGATTAGAACATTTCTCTTGGGCTGTCTGCACTACACGGTTATAGTGCTATTATTCCATTTTCAACATCCTGTGGAATTCTGGGGTTTGTAGTTTACTGAGGCCAAAGAGCTCTCTGGTGGAGAATTCTAAAGGCCCTTCCCTAAACTGCAAACCCCAGAATTCCATAGGATGTTGAAAGTGGAATAATAGCACTATAACAGTGTAGTGTGGAAAGGCCCTTTCCCTTTTTAGAGTTATAATACTAACATTGTATGGCCTTATATCACTTTAGCATTATCATACTTTTTTTTTTTAAATTAGAAATATAAAGTAGAAATAATGTACAAGATAGGAACATGGATACAGAGGGGGGAGCATATGGGAAGAAGTACTGACTTCATGGAGGTGATGGAGAAAATCCATGCCCACAATGCAGTGTAACTATACCTCAAACAGGATAAAAGAGTAATGTGGATATCAGGAGAAGCACTAAAATCAGCTACAGTCCCCAGCTGAATGTGGGAGTGGAAACAACCATTACAACATATTGAAATAAATGAAATCTCAAAGCAGAATGCCCCAACATTTACAAAATGGACAATCTGGAGGAGCCAACTGTTTAATTAAAAACATGTTTATAGAATCTCCAGCTATAGTGTCTTATTTTAATCTAACTTAATAAGCACTCTTCAAGGACAGGTTCAGAAAGCGTTTATTAAGGATTAAGTTCAGAACACAGCATTCTTGCCAGAACTGTAGATGGACTTACAATTTCACTTTTAATACCTCTTGCCTCTCTCAGCTCTTTCCTGCTCACATACCATTCTCACATTCTAGCCCATACCAGTATCTGGAAATGACCCTGGTTCACAAACTTTGACCAACCCCTTTGCCCCCCCCATCACTCAGACATTGAAGGAAACAGCATTGAAGGAAATCCAACAAGATGATTACAGTCAGGCTAAGCTAGGCCTGGCAGAGATAGTGGTGCTCTCTGGGACTGCCATTGCAGAAACATCAATTTGACTATAATGCAGGCTGATGGTACTGTCATGTAAAGAGACAAAGTGGGCATTTATCTTGTGTGAGAAACTGACTGTATCTTGGTTGAAGGTCACATTTTGTCTATGGATAACTTACCACACACTATAAGGCAGAGGTGGAGCAACAGGTAGATTCCAGCTCCTATCAGCCCCAGTGTTACCCTGTATGTTGGGGGTCCCAGGAGGGGTGCCCAAATAACCAAATAAAAGCACAAGTTGGGGAAATTAAGCTCGAGCACTCTTAAGCTAACAAGAGGCAGGGTAACTTTAGCTGAGATCTTTAACCCTATGTATACAGTGTCAGGTCAGAGAGCGGCTAGACAAGGTTTTAAAAGTAACAAATAATGATTTTTATTGAGAACAAGCAACACAAAAGACACGACAAATACTAACTAACTTAGAAATGGAAATGGAGAGTTTCAAGGGAACGGGTAATACGACACCTGGTCTCATAGTCCTGGAGAGAAAGACGGGATTCCGGGAGAGAAAGCTCAATGGGGTTTGCTGAGGGGAGTTCCTTCAGACCACCGGCAGCAAGGTGGGATGGAAGTCCAAAGTAGTCCGAGGTAATCCCAAAAGGGACTTTTTATAGGGTGGAGTTTACCCACAGGCTATGCTATGCTCAGTGAGAACAAAGGAAATTTGGAGCTGGACAAAGGAGTTGGAAAAGGTCAGGTTTTGCATGATTAGCTTAGCACTTAACGACAATAACGTGGCCAGTACGCTGATGGCCCGACATAAAGGAAAGGTTCAGCTCTTGGCTGTGTGGCTTTGTGTGGATATGCGCTGAGCAAAGCCGGTTTGCAGGGAGGTTTTTCCCTAAAGCAACAGAGAGGCTTAAGTTGCCTGCCTGAATGAGGTTTTGGAATGTACAACCATTAACGGCCGCGCCCAAGCCGTGCTTGTCCGGTGGACCTCTGCAAACACGTGGGGTAGGGTGGCAGAGAAAGGTCAAACAAAGGCCGAATTATTTGATATCAAAAGGATATCTAGTGCTCTCACCCGACATATCATAACTGGAGTAACACCAGCAGCATGGCCGGTAATGATGGACAATTACAGCTGGAATGGAAAAACATCTGGAAGACCACATGTACACCACCCCTGATTTAAGACATCAGGCAGGAAGCAAGTACTAAGATATGATCTAACATCCATATTGACCAGTACAGTGGTCTCTGCTGTAAGTAACCATTTTATAACACCACAGTACTAGTACAGGTGATAGAGACTACCCTGTTTCTGTAGGGGTGGGTTTCATAGAATCATGGGGTTGGAAGGGACCTTATGGGCCACTAAGTTCATCTGTCAAGCTCAGTGCAGGATGTCCAGCTAAAGCATCACCAGCAGGTAGCTGTCCAGCCCCTTTTTGAAGATGTCCTGAGAAGGAATTGATTCCATTGCCAAATTGCTTTTACTGTCAAGAAAATTCTTTGAACATTCAATTAAAATCTACTTTCCTGTAACTTCAAATCATTAGACCTGGTCCTACACTCTGGGGGCAGCAGAGAACAGAAGTGCCCTCTCCTCTCTGTGGTAGCCATTGAGATATTTAAGGAATGCAATTGTGTCACCCCTCAGTCTTCTCTGCACCAAGCTAAAAAACCTTTCTTCGTATGTTGTTCATACTTCTCATCATCCTTATTGACTTTCTCTGAACCAGCTTCAGTTTGTCTATATCCCTAGAATGATGCACCAAGAACTGTGCAGTATTCCAGAGGCCTCATCAGCACAGAATATAGCACAGAATATAGTAGGACTATTACTTTCTTTGACTTGGAAAAGTTCACCAGAATACTATATGAACATTGTGTACTAGTCAAAAATTATGTTGCTATGTCATAAATTCTGGCATAACCCCCATGTTATCTCACTTGTACACCCTATCCTGGGGTCTACAATTTTTAATACAAATATAGGTCATCATGCCAGAGAGGTTGCCCAGATGAGCACGTAGGCAGCAACGGTCGAATGACCAAGAACTAGGTCAGACCAGTAAAATCCCCTGTCACGTAGCCCAAGGAGACCTCAAGCTGTGCAAACTTACGGTAAACAAAGGGTCCTCATCTTACAGAGGAGCCAACTTGAGGGGATTAGCGTGTTTTCCCCAAGTTGAGCACTTATAATTCCGGAAAAATCATTCAAGGCAAGAACCATCTACATAAATTTACACTACAACCCATTGCAACCAAAGATCCTGAAACATTGGTAACGCATCATAAAACCATCATGCAAAACGAGTTGCCATTGTGGAACTTCCTTTCCTTTGTGGTGCCTATTGTTCTTCCCGGGAGAGGATTTGCCCTCGAGGTACGTTTTCCCCTACAAGTAGTCCTAGTTTTTTAGAATTTCTCTGGATAACTCCTTGCCGTGCTAGCAGACCATTTCTCTGTTAGTTGAGTAATCCCCTCAGCTGTTGCTTTGCTGAGTTCCGTTTTGCTTTCTGTTTCCCAGACTGAGGACTTCAGGATAGGTGCAGTATCATCCCATTTACAATCCTTTTATTATCTCCTATCCATTTTCCATTCTTTTGCTTCTTAATAGGTCTTGGGTGAGTGTGTGAGTGATTGTGTTGGTGCATGAGACATTTTAATTCAATAAAATCATTTATTTGATACTTTTGTCTGGTTTTTGGCTTGGCCTGACCCTGTAAAGCCTGGGTAAAAAGACCTCGCTAGGTTACCCTGCCCCTCGTATTGCCACTGCTTGTGCTCCCTTAAGTTCCCCACTCTTTCTTACATGGCACACACCAAGGTGTCCCCCCACAAGGGAACCCCAGAAACCAGGGTAACACCCAAACCTCACTTACTGCTAAGCAGCTGCTGGGCTCGATGGGGGTCCATTCCCCTGTTAATCAAGAAGCAGCTATCTCACTTTCCTACTGCTTCCTGTGAACTATTTCTGGCACAACAGCAGAAGAAAGATCCCCTATCTCAAATCTCCCTTGCACTGGAGATTGCTCGTGCAAAGTGGAGTGGGAATGTCAGGTGGCTGTTTCGAAATTGGGTTTGTGTAGAGGCTGCATAGGGATTATGAATACATAGCAGCTGTGAATGTGTAACTGTAGTTACATATTTGCAATTGTCCAATAGCATTCTGGCCAAAGCTTCTATTAAAGCGTGCTAAAATAGCATTCACTTTCTTTGCTGCAGCATTACATTGCTGGTTCATGTTCAGCTCATGATCAACAATAATCCCAAAGTTCTCTTTGCATGTGGTGCTGCTGAGTGATGTATTCCCCATCCTATACCTGCACATTTGGTTTTTGTGGCCTAAATGTAGAATTTTGCATTTGTCTCTACTGAATTGCATTTTATTAATTTCTGCCCAATTTTCTAGGCTTACTTTCTAGAGCTATTTTATGCAGCGTGCCTTTGCATGGAAGAAAATGCATCAAGAGTGTAACAAATGTCAGTGTCAGAAGTGGAAGACTTACATGGAGACTTGGCAGAAGATGGTACACAAGAATTAGTAATAAGAATACTTAAGGACTTTGTTCCATCTACATTTTAAAGAAAGCTAATCTGATTTGCACTTCCAAAATTATGCAGATAAGAATCAAATCTTCAAAAGTTAATATTTTGGACTACAACTGTCATTCTGGTAGTCCAAAAAACTACCTTTTTAAAGCTCTAGCCCGAATGCAGTTAGCTTTTGCATTTCACACTTCCCCAAAGGTTGCAATGCAGTTATCAACCCCACTCCCACAAATGTACCAACATGCATACAAAACTGAATACTTAGAAATTTGTGCTTGGAAACACATATTTTGTGAGAAAAAAGCTGCTCCAAAATTGTCCTGAAATACAAATTTCATTCATATTTTTTGAGTAGGAGAGCAGATTGATGTGGAAATGGAAACTAATGGATTCAGTGAGCGAACATGTACAGAATTGAAGTGGAGCCGAAATAGACTGACTTGGAAAAGTATATATGGTGGTCATCTAGATAAGAGGTAAAATAGTAGTTTGCTTTTTATAATTTTGTGATAACACGAAACAAATGCTTTAAAACCAACATAATTAAATTTAATTACAAAAATTGTGTATGTATCACTGAGTGACTGAATTTAAACGTTTCTTGACATGCTTCTGAAGATTTTAGATTTTTTTGGGTGGGGTACATACTGCTGGTCAGTTTACAATCAGAATCTTGAGTTTAGTGTGAAGTAGTAGGCACAGCATAACAGCACGACCATCAGTGTGTGTATGTGGGTGGCTGAGTGAAAGAAAGAGGAGGAGAATGCAAATCTGATAAGTTAGTTGTGGAGCTGATGGCATAAACATAAAAACCCATTATATTTCAGGATTTGTTGTTGATGGAGCATTCATTGTCTGTGCTCTACTACTAAAAGATTTGCTACATTTTGTTCATGCCCTATTAAAATTCTCTTTTAAATGTAGTTGAACTTGTTTCCTTAATATGTTCCTAACATGCATACTTGTGATGTGTAGCCATCAATATCTGCCACCTGTATAGGCTCCACAATGAGGATTTTAAAAGCCACATTCACTTAGGAGTTAAGATCCCAAGGTAGTAAATATTCATTAGGCACTTAAATGATTGTTTTAAAGCACCTTTTGTGATGTGGAGAGCATGCTCCTCCACCTATCAGCTGCTCAATATTTATTTTAAATGTATTAAACTGCCTTAGAAATATTCATTGCACGAAACCCCTTTTGATGTTTGAGTAGATTAAATTTACAAGTCCAAATTAATGCTATAAATTGAATTTACATAATTCATTTGCCACAAAGCAGCATTTGTTTTCCATGTATAGTTGTTAATAGATGCACTGGAGGGGAAAACACAGAATTGTATTATTGTCCACGTTGATAATTTAGCCTAAACAGAGCATATAACTCATTTCTGTGTCTGTCAGTTGTTTGGTTGTGGTATCTTCTATCACTAGATCCTTATTTCACAATTAAGGCATGTGTACTTGCCTTGTCAAGCAAGGAGGACCTTGTTCAGAAGGCAGAGTGTACACCAACCCTTAGCAAGATAAAGTATATATTTAAAATCTATTACTAGTGTTTTGCTTATTAGTACATACAAGAAAAGGCAGTTGGGGAGGCACATGGCAGTTAAGCAAAAGTGAGATTATAATGTTTTGTTTTGTTTTTAATTATGCTAAGCATCTTAATGAAAGAAAAGATAAACAAGAGAAGCTAAGATGGCCATACAAAACCCTGAAAAAGAAATAAAAGGAAACAGGAATGAGGACTTTCTCATTGTGCTTCAAAAAAGGCAGATTTGGAGGGTTGCAAATATTAATTTAAAATGATATATTTGTGAAGACTCGAAAAGCAAGCTGCCCCCAGGTTCTTGGAACTAATGGGTAACACTCTTCTTTCCCAGCTTTCAGATCTTTCCTCTCAGGGTGAGAGGCCAGTGGATTTCTCAGCTCAGAACTGTGACTCTCCCAGCTTGAGTACAAGATGGAGGATTCTTAGCTCTGTCAATTAAAGATTATAATTCTGCCTATGAAGTATTATAATTCTGTCTTTATAAAACTATAAAGACTATTATGTCTTTCCCCTCTAAATATATCTTTTTGGAGGGAGAGGAGGTATGGAAAAAATGAAAAAAAAAACAAGGAAATGGTAGATATTGATATGTGGACAACCTCTAAAATTCTATGCTTGAAGCAAGATGATTGAGGAATATAGACCTTACCAGGAAACATTCTTGGAGAGGAGATAATCCTTTACTAACAGTCTCTTTACCCTTGCTTACAACTCATGCACTTCAGCTGAGAAGAGAATATAATATCACAGCCTGCCTCCAGTGTAAGTATTTCCTTCCATTCTGAATAGGCCGTTCTCACCCATGACCAAAACCCTGTACAAAGCCCAAAGGATGCTTCAACTTCCACAAAATGTTATTGTAAACCCCTATGGTGTTGCCTTCCTTTCCTGTTTTCTCATACGAAAGTGAGTCATGGGGCAAAACTGTCTCCTGTCCCCTTGCAGTTGTCCATCCATGGAACAGATCTTATCTTTCAGCAAATATATATGCCATAAGTTCACAGTGTAAGTTTCCATGTCCATTTTGAAAAAAAAAATGTATGTCAGTTTTGCAACATAAAATTAAAATGATTTGTGAGAAGTAACTGAGTTTAAAAATCCTCTTACCTGTAGCTGAAACTCCAGAGCCCATTCAATGAGGTAAGAAGAAAGGCAGTCTGGCCACACCATTGTTCCCAGTTCTCACCTCTCCAAATCATAGTAAATTGGTTTCTAGAGTCAAACATTAGCCCTGCAAGGTAGTCAAGCCAATCTGATTTACATCACGCAAACCAGATATCTCTGAGATTGAAAAGAAGGAGCCACTATTTACCATTGTTTCTCTGAGTCTATGTCCAAAATCCTTATATAGTTGCCATGAGCTAAGCAGTCGGCAAGGAAAAAGATTTAATACCAATTTTTTATGAAATAACCAACACACAAAACTTCAAAAGAGCTAGGTATTTTTATAGCTCAAGGAAAATAGGACCAATTTGAAAATGGTACAATGGACAAAAAATATGAAAAATAAAATTGGCTGCTTATTCTATCCTGCACAAGCCAAGGTATGGACCTCAAAGAGAAGAGGTTCCAGGACCAAATATCAAAGAGAGACAAAGGCAGACTTCAAGAACCAATCTTTTCTGTTCCTAAATTCCTCACATCCCAAGAAAGGTTTAATTAGCCAGTTCTAATTCAAGTAGACATGACATCCTCACACTTTGCAGTAGCACCAGAAGCTGTGCTCATTCCCTTTGGAACTCAGCACATGATGGTTGCATAGTTGCTAATTTACTGCGTTTCTTCTCTGGTCTTGAAAATCTGAGCCAGTGTATAAGACCTCTGAAGGAACTATTGCTCATAGGAAGTTAATAATTCTTAGAGTTCTTAGAATAGGATGTGAAGGCGATCTGGCTGCGACATCTGTCACCCCATTGATCGCCAGGGTTGATTCGTCTGATCTGACTGGCTAGGCGGATGTCCCCATCCTCCCTCACTGCTCCATGTGCGTCCCTCCTGAAACTGCACTCAGTGGAAGAGGATAACCATCCCAGATAGAAGGAGTGTACTGTTCTTTGGTCAAGGGACTTCTTAGAATATAGATCTTAGCATCACTTGCATTCTGGATCTCCTCACAAATGGATTGAGTGTAGCTTCCTCACCTTTAGAGACCTCACATAAAGCAGACTGGGAACAGAAACTGACACCTTCCCATTCCTGCATGTCAAGAAATGGGTAGGTTGAAAAAAAAAAGTGAAACAATGCCCCTGTGTGTTACCCTGTATAGCCTAGCGCAATGGTATGCAAACTGGAGGTCTGCAGACTAGTGCCAGTCCACAAGGTATTGGCTGCCAGTCTGTTGATGATTTCCAGGGACTATGCAAATATGATAATAACATGGCACAAATATGGTACTGATCCCAGGCACATTGAGAAAACTTTGCTGGTCCACCCGATCAGATATCTTGTTTAGTAAGACTCCAGTATCTCTTGTGCAGCTTCTCCTTTTCTTCTTCATTGAGAAGTGAAGAAAGGATAAGCATTGCAAAAGATGAGCAGGCATGAAAGGACAGTGAGATGAAGCAGAGAGAGAAAGAGAGGGTGAGCGAGAGATGCAGTGAGAGGGTGCAAGGAGCAAGAGTGGTAGGCATGAGGAGAGGCAAGGTGCAAGTAGAGAAATGTGGCATCCCAAGGTGAGGAAAGAAGGGCAGAGGTGGGAGATGCAGCAGCAGAGTGCAAAACACAAAAAAGGGGGAAATGCAGAGGCATGAGGTGAGTGCAGGGAAGGGGAAGAAATGTGGGGGGGAGATAGGAGCACAGTGAAGGAGCCAGGGCAGCAGCACTAGAGGTCCTCCAGGAGGCAGGGGTAAAGTATAATTTATTGCTTCCACTGTTCTGTTCCTGGGGGCAGCCGCCTCATGATACACTGCTCTGAAGAAAGAAGGAACTGGGAGAAGGGAAGACGAGAAAGGAGACAGACAGTTATTAACATAGAATATCTCCAGGTTTTGGGAAATGGATCCAAACAATGATTAAGAAAAGATAAAATATTTCTTGTTAGACTACATATCAATGGATTTGAGGAGCATGGTATAGGAATTTGCATTGTTTGCTCACACATACGTCCTGCTTAAGTTAAATGTATATAAGATAGCTGTCTATCTATCTATCTGAGAGGAATAACATATACATCTACAATGCAGGGGAATGCAACAGCAGATACAGGGGTGAGGATGCAGACAGGACTTTTCTTGAAGAAAAGTACAGAGACATTGTTGGTTGGGGTCGGGGGACACATCTGCCACACTGGATTGGAACTTGCTTTGAAATATTTTTTTTTTCTTACAGAAAAGAATCCATTTCAATGTTTCCAAAGGACAATTGTGTTAATCTGGTGCAGGAAAAAAATATCACTATCCTAGTATATGCTTTTACCTACCCAACAGTTGTTGTTGTTGTTATTGTTGTTGTTGTGTACCTTCAAGCTATTTCCAACTTATGGGGACCCTAAAGTGAACCTATCACAAGGTTTTCAGGGGCTGAGGGTATGTGATGCACCCAAGGTCACCCAGTGGGTTTCCATGGCTGAGTGGGGAATTGAATCCTGGTCTCCAGGATTGTAGTCCAACACTCAAATGGCTACACCTCATTGGCTCTTATAGAGGAGCTACCTTTAAAAACTAACAAATTTCATTTGCCAGAAGGTTTTGTGGGCTTCAGTCAACTTCCTCAGATGAATGGACTGTTGCCTCAGTTGGGAGATATTTATATACATATTTGTGTTGAGAGGTTGTACTTAGTGAGGTGGAGAGGAATGGTAATATAAAAAGTACAAATATTTATCATTACCTTAACTGACAACAAAAATGCCCATTTCTGAACAACACTGTTATAGTGTTATTATTCCACTTTCAACAGCCTGTGGAATTCTGAGGTTTGTAGTTTACTGAGGCCAAAGAGCTCTCTGGCTGAGAATTCTAAAGACCCCTCCCTAAAGATGTTGAAAGTGGAATAATAGCACTATAGTGCAGAAATGGCCAAAGAGTAATTAGGTGGGAACATAGACATCCTAACATAGTCGTACATTGTGATGGAAGTGAAACTGGTAAAAGTTAAATTGGCATGTTTTCTAATTATAGTAAAATACTTAATCTGTATCTTTGAAGGAAATCACATCATGCTTTTTTCCCTTTAACTTCTGTTTATCATCACTTTTCTATGTATTTTATCCTTTGAATCAGATGGTAATCCCTCTCAGAGCTTCCTGTGGTATTTACATGGATCTTTTTGCCATAAAATAAAATAGAAAATAATCTGATGGGAATACCGTTGGAAGCACCTGTGCATGACAAAATGTGAACTTTTTTCCCCGTTTGTACTGCACTAGGAATGTACATGTCTATTTTCACTCTCCCTATGAATCCCCATGACAACCTTGTAAAGTCAGCTTGCTGACAGGCAGTGGTTGCTCAAGATCACACAGTAAATTCTATGACCAAGCAGAGATTTGCACTTGGGTCTCTCCCTCTTCTAATTCCAGCCCATCAAACATTACTCTCCGAGATTAAACGCAATTGAAAAAAAGGTGTGAAGTCTGAAACATAATAGAAGAAAAATGAAACTACCATTGTGCTGAATTTGCACAGAGTAATTTGCATAATTAGAACAATTGGTACAATACACAGTTTGGATGCTTGGATTTAAGAAAGTGGAATATGGCAACTCTGTTTTCTAGGCTCTTTGTTGTTGTTGTTGCTAAAGAACAAAAACCCAGAGAACACGTCTTTTGAGCAAATCTGTCTCCTCACTTCTTTTGTCTTCTTCCTAGCTCTGCTCCCCTCAATTATAGGCAAGTCTTATCATCAGTTTCTCTCCACAGAGCCTAGGCTAGACCTCGGCCTGCTCTAAACTAAAAGGGAGCAGTCCAACCTCAAAGAGTCATATGACCAACAAAGTCCTTACTACATCACTACAAATAGAGCAAGTTAATCTTAGTTCTAGGTACCTTTTAAAATTGGGACTCTCTCTGAAATATATTGGTCTAAGATCAATGCTGGCCTTAGAGACCTTAATTCTCACTAGACTGAAGCTTAATTTGTCATGCAAGTTCTAAACATGATATTTTGTCATTGGGAACAAAGGTAATGACAAGTGTGGAAATTTATGTAGCCATTATAATGTTCTTTGTAGACAACAGCTCCCAGCAATCCTAGCTATCATAACTGATGGTGAGAAATAATGGAAAGTGAACTACAACAACTTCTGGAGGGCCTCATGATCTTTACCTCTACTTAAGTACCACACAAACAAGCTAATGTGGTTACTTTTACTAGAATGTACAGAAGGAAAGTATAAAAATTATTCTTCTATCTGAAGGCATGGTATTAGTAAGCTGCCATGATCTGAGATGATGCCTGAGATCCTCCACCAGAGATGCAGCTACAAAATTGTAGCTATCCATCTGATCTGACCCCTGAAATCCACTTTAAAAGCCAGTCAGTCACCTTGAGACAGAGTTCTGTGGTGCTTGCAAGTGGGGTGCTACAGGGTGGTATAACCAGCCTCCTCCCACTATTGAGCAATGTTACAAGAGAGAGTTGCAACAAGATCTCACAGTTGCCTCTGCTTTTGCTCCTCACGTGTTCATTGAATAAGACCTCTGATATTCCAGAAATCTCAGTCTGGAGCCATTTCCGCTCTAGACTGCTATAGCACTATGGTTCCACTTTCAACATCCTATGGAATCCTGGGGTTTGCACTTTTGGGAGGGGCTGGCCAGCCCCTCCCGAAACTGCAAACCCCAGGATTCCATAAGATATTGAAAGTGGAATCATAGTGCTATAACAGTCCAGTGAGGAAATGGCCTGAGAGATGATTGTTTCAAGTTGGCTGTGGAACAGCATTCAGTATCACAGAAATTCCCTGAGGCATTTCAAAAGCAGATCATGCTTGTCCTCTGCTGCTTTAAAAATATTTTTATCAACCTGCAATGACTTTAAGATTTCTGAAAGGATTCTGGGAAAAGGTGAAGGAAAAATGCTGGAAATTTCTTAAAATTTTTTAAAAATTATTATTTTTCTTTATAAGCCTTGGTATTATTGTTGGGCTGTGGAAAAATGTTCAGCTACAAGATCAGTTTCTTTTTGCCCTAGCTAAGGTAGGATTGTGACAAAATCTCAGAAAATTATTTTGTGTTTGGATGTTGAAAGTTTGGTAAGTCCCAGGCAATACCTGGTCCCCAGGATGAGAATGAGAAAACAGGTGCTTTTTCTCTTCTGCTGCAATTTCTGCCATTTCCAGATAATTTCCCTGTATGAAGTTTATGTCTTTTCCCTTAGCAAGACAAAACTTACACACACACAGGGGGAGAGAGAGGGAAGAGAGAGAAAATGAGCACAGAAAGACTGGATGATTGATCAAAAAGAACAAACATGCATCTGCCCTCCCTGGGACTTTAGGATTGCTCTCTGTAAGGCTTAGAAATTGTGAGATTTGTTGTTTTGGTGACTAGGGTCACAGCTCCATAATCATAACAATTCCAGGCTGAAAGGCAGAATGAGGAAATATGAGCACCTTCAGAAACCATTTGATAGATGATTCATGTCACCTTATAATGGAAAACTGAAGCAGAAATGATGCCTTCTGGTACCACTTAAGTACTTTTTTGGGTAGAGTGGAATGGGCAGGAGGGTGTAGGTCTGGCTAGACCACTATATACACACTGCTATGGCATTATTCATTCGCTGATTTGAGAATTATGTTTCTGGAAATATAGTAATAGGCTAGTACATAGTAATAAAAACAATGAGTGACATCAACCAGACTTATATCTGTTGGAAGTCAAACTTTGGCAGAACTAGAAAGTCCAACAAAATTCTCATTTGCCTTGCTGAACATTTCATTAGAACCAGGACCACTAGAAGCAATGGAAACATAAAACAATTAAAAAGAGATTGATATGTTGCATTTCTTTCATTTAGGTTTTCTCTTCTCCTCTCCCCATCCATCCAGACAGAGGGAAGATATTTATGTCATACCAACTGTAGGTATGAAGGTAGATAAGGAGGTAGGTTGGAGATATGGAATAACTGAGATGTGAGTGGATGGTGTGCCCTGAAATCCTGAGCATCTACAAGGAGTGTCGATGCCCCTTCTTGAGCCAGTGTGCTGAGTCATGGTGACACGTCCTGCATTGTGCCACATCTCCTGCTGGCTGGCCTTTAAGAGGTCTGACCGACTCTGGCTTTTTGTGGAAGTAAGGAGAGAAGGCAGGAGGAGCTTAATTAGAATGAGTTAATGGGAGAGTGAATTGGAGACCTTAAAATCAATCAGTTTTTATTAGAGCTAGTTATTCTTTTCATAGTAAGAAATAGCTTTCCATCTGGTTAAAACAAAAAGTTGTCAGTAGTTAGTTTTTAGAGAGTTTTTGTTGGGGGTTAGAGAGGGAAGGGGAGGGGAGAGTGAGGGAAATCAGGTACAGGAGACAGAAATTGGCCTCCTTAAAGATGTGAGTATGATTTCCTTCTGTTTTCCAGCAATATTCTAATTCTCTCGCACTCTGAGATGCTTGACAACTCCTGGAGCAGACTCTCCACCTCCAGCCATGGCCAAGTTTCATCCACAATGTCATAATAAGTGATTCATGCCTGGAGATTCCTCCTTGCCAAGGAATGAAGGAAGTGGCCAGCTGCAGGTTTTAATTTAGATTGAGTTCCTTTGGACAGCAGGTCATCAGTGTGTCCAACTCCTTACTACTTTCCACACTAGCCATTTGCCCATCTGATCCCTCGTAGTCTATCACTGTCATCCCTTCTTTGCCTTCAAAAGAATTGTGATTATTAGTTTCCATTGTCATGGTAGGATGATATTGGAGTGAGGTAAAGGAAGAACCCACAAATTTAGTGTTAGAAAAAGAAAATGTGCCCAGCTAGCTGCATGATACTAGAAGGCAAGACTACTAGAGGGCTGGAGGACCTGTATCGCTAGAGGACTGCATCCCATTCTAATCTTGGTGGGAGAGTGAGTCACCACCTGGTCTCCCTTATGCTGGGATGCATACACAGGAAGCAACCAACAGAGAGGGGTGGCTGGACGTCAGTTAAGGAAGAGGTCTGTAAGGAGGCCTGACACCTGTCCATGTTCAGAGAGCTTAATAAGGCCTCCTGAAGAGAATGGTTATATAAACCAAGGAAAATGTTCACGCAAATCAGCTCTGCTCCTTTCTCCTAGTGAAGCCCAGTTGACAGGAAAACTTCCCTCTAGAAGGATAGACCTGAAATGGCCCTTCATCTAGGGGTTCAAGTACTCTTTACAAACGTCTCATACCCACCCAGCTATGGCCAGTCTGGAGACCTCAGGTGGCCCACACTCAATGCAGGTAGAAAGAGCCCATCCAGACTGTGAGAGCCCACTTCTCAGCTTCTGCACCTCTTCTGTTCTAGCCTGGGACGTCTGTGGCATTTCCTTTGCTGAAATGGCACCACAGAATCTTCAGTTCCATCTGGTGCCCAAAAAACACCTGGGGCTAACGGGAAGAACTCCACACCTCATCACTGGTAGAACTGCAGGGGGTGTAAGATTTACCCCCTGCTCTGTGAGCCAGCCAGCCCAAATGGCTATATGGATCCCCAGGTCCCCACTGACAAGCTGCACTGACAGAGCCAGTGCTTTGGGTGAGATGATATGCAGGGCTCCTGGGCAATTGTGAAGAGACAACCAAGGACCCAGTGAATTAAGTGAATGGCAAGTGGGGAGGAGGCAATGCTTGTCTTCCCTGACTTCTGCCATGTCTTTTTTTTTTAATTTAATTTTTATTAAAAAAAAGACAATCAAATTCGTCTATATCATAATTGTACAGTAATCATTTTACAAATTAAAAACATGCTTTCTTAATATGATTATATTGATATTATTCGATCCTTTACTACTTCCCCTCACCCCTTGTTGGAACCTCTATTTAAGTTCCTCTTTCGAGATCTCGATAGGTACCACATTATCCTTTTAGACAAGCTTACTTAGATTGCATATTATAATTTACATAACTCTTTTCTATCTTTACATTATCTTTGAAATTCTTTCACTATTAATCCACTGCGCATAACTTTGCCCATTTCTCTTCTATTATAAGTTTAATTGATTTCAAGTCATCAACTTTCTTCGCCTGTTTTTCGTCTCTAAGATTATACGTGAGTTCTTCTAATATAACAAATTCTAATATTTTTTGTAACCATTCATACATATCTGATGTTTCCTCTCTTTTCCAGTACCTCGCATATACAATTCTAGCTGCGGATACCATGTATAATATTATGGATTCGTATCTTTTGTGTATCTTCTCAACCTGATGTAGCATATTTAATAAGTATAGTTCTGGTGTCAAGGGCAGTTTAATTTGTAAAATATCTTCCATTAATTTATGAATATTCTTCCAATAAATCTTGACTTTGCGACAATTCCACCACATATGATAAAAGGTTCCGTTTTCTTGCGTACATTTCCAACATAGTTTATTTTCCAATTTATATATGTTAGCGAGTTTGACTGGATCCAGATACCATCTATGAAGCATCTTTAAATGATTTTCCTTCAGGTTCTGGGCTAAAGTGAATTTTTGGGTACTGATCCAGCTTTTTCCCCAATGTTCTAGACTTATTGTGTGTCCAATATTTTGAGCCCAAATTATCATGGATTCTTTAAATGTTTCTGTAGACTTCTGCCATGTCTTTCCACCACAGAAAGGGAGGGCTATTCCCAACAGTTCAGTTGGAGTTCCTGGCTATTCCCAACAGTTCAGCTGGAGAAAAACCTCCCCCTCAATAGCAAAGCTATTGAGGAGATGCTGAAGAAGATCAAAGCCAGGAAACAGGTGCAAGTCTCTCTGCCACCACCAGCCCTGAAATACACAAACAAACTGACACATAATTGCATGGAAAGCTGTGTTTCCACAACCCTTTCCTTGAGACACATTCACTTTCTGGGACTCTCGGGGGCCTAGGTTGGCAGCTTTCATCATTCCAGGGAAATCACAGTGGGCCTGGGTGTTCAAGAAATCTGGCTGTCCTGGTTGCACATTGCCAGACTTCATTGCATGGAAAGCAATGGCTAGGATGGGTCCTAGTCCCACTGACAACCGGCACCACGGGGCTTGGATGTCCAGAGGTGATGAGAGATGCAAGTGTCCTCCCAACTCACAGACTGATTTTCTTGATTTCTAAAGCCTCCAGTGCTGCTGTTCCAGCAAGAAGTTGGAGTTTCTAAGAGCAGTGACTGCAAGCTGCCAGGCAGCACTGAAGAGCAGGCAGTGTGCCTTGGAGCTCCCTTTCCAGAAGGCTGAGCTGGCATGGGCCATTGCAGTGAGTCAGATGCAGCACTTGGATCCCAGAAGCAGAAGAGAGCTGATAAGGAGCCCTGGAGTTTGGCACTGACAAGGTGGGGAGAAAGATCCAGTTTGGGAATGGTTGTGGGGAAAACTGTAAGAGAATTTTTCAGACTGCTTTCCATCTGTTTCCTCTTGGAGCAGTCCAGAGAGTGATAGGCCCTTTTTATTTTTCACTTCTTTCTGTTTCTCCCAGGTGGTGATGGCAATCGTGTAGGGACAGGAGGGTGAGGGAGCGGTTTGCCCTGGGTGGCAATGTTTTGGGGGCATCCTGGCCTGTAGCCATGCCCCCATGTGCCCTGGCCACGCTTCCATGCACTGTAGCCATGCCCCTCACGCTGTAGCCCTGCCCCCTCCCACCCACCCCCACACTCCAAGCTTCGCCACTGGATGATGGAGAGCCTTCCTGTCCCCTCTGTGCCGTCACTTATCCTCTGTTGCTCAATGCAACTCTACCACCTCAGGTATCAATGCTTCTGTGTCAGGGCATCTGCACTAGCTGAACCTTCTGCAAGCTTACAATGGGGTGGGGAGTATGGGAGGTAACTGGGACTTCTACTCCTGCTCTTGCCCACTTCCTCAAACCAAGGTAGGGCTTTTCTTTACTTTTATGTAGAGGTTTGTTGTTTTTATCTCCTGAGAGCCTTCAGGGGCCTAACAGCTCTGATACAGTGGCTTTCTGATTGGCAGTGCTTCCACCTTTTCTTCACTTTCTCCTTCATGCTGAAGGACACATCAGGCAAGAATGTTATTAACTCTCAATATGCACCTCTCATGAAGCTTTGGAGGGAGAGGATGATGATCAAGACTGTCATCAAGGCACAGTAGAAGGACTCTCTCAACTTTTGCCCATGCCACAACTGCCAGTCCAGACTTCCTTCTCTATCTCTGATGTTTAACATGGGAACACACCGTGGGAATTTCACTGCAAAAACTCCCACAGAAAAGAGTTTGAATGCAGAGTCCCTTTGGGATCTGCTCCAACTGGTCTCCTATATTCTGCCCTTTGGAAGAAAGAGTATGGAGGGTGTTTCATTCAGAATATTGCAGTGATCTCCCATGCAAGCAAACTTCTGCTCAAAGACTTTTACCTTGCATGGAACAAGAATTCATAGATGTCCATGCTGGTTTCCAAAAAAGAAGTGGCGGGGGTGTGGGTGTGGGTGTGGACTCATATTGCAAATATTCCCTGGAAAAAGGAACACATCAAAGAATTTCAGAAAAATATCAACTTATGCTTTATAGATTATAGTAAAGCCTTTGGTTGTGTAGATCATGGAAATTATGGTTTGCCACAAAAGAAAAGAGGGTGCCATGAGATCTGATTATCCTGCATGACCTATATATTACACAAGAGGCTATTAGAATCATAGAATCATAGAAACATAGAGTTGGAAGAGACCACAATGGCCATCGAGTCCAACCACCTGTCATGCAGGAACAAATACTCAAAGCACCCCCAACAAATGGCCATCCAGCCTCTACTTAAAAACCTCCAAAGAAGGGACCTCCACCACACTCCGAGACAGCATATTCCACTGTCAAATGACTCTGACTGTCAGGAAGTTCTTCCCGATATTTAGATGAAATCTCTTTTCCTGTAGTTTGAATCCATTGCTCCGTGTCCTAGTTTCTGGAGCAGCAGAAAACAAGCTTGCTTCATCTTCAACATGACATCTCTTTAAATATTTAAACATGGCTATCATGTCTCCTCTCAACCTTTTTGTAAGGTTGAACATACCTCCCTCCCTAAGCCTCTCCTCATAGGGCATGATTTCCAGACTCTTCACCATTTTGGTCACCCTCCTCTGGACACATTCCAGCTTGTCAGTATCCTTCTTGAACTGTGGTGCCCAGAATTAGACACAGCATTCCAGGTGAGGTCTAACCAAAGCTGAATAAAGTGGTATTATTACTTCCTTTGAACTCAACACTATACTTCTGTTGATGTAGCCCAGAATTACATTGCCTTTTTTAGTTGTTGCATCAGATTGTTGACTCATGTTCAGCTTGAGGTCCACTAAAACTCCTAGATCCCTATCAAGCCAGGTATCACCCATCCTGTATCTGTGCATTTCATTCTTTCTTCCTAAGTGTAATACCCCACATTTTTCCCTGTTAAAATTCATGTTGTTAGTTTTGGCTCAGTTCTATAATATGTCAAGGTAATTTTGAACTCTGATCCTGTCCTCTGGGGTATTAACTATCCCTCCTAATTTGGTGTCATCTCCTAATTTGGTGTCAGTTGCCAATTTGATGGGCATGGCCTCTATTCCCTCATCCAAGTCATTGATAAAGATGTTGAATAGCACTGGGCCCAGAACAGAACCCCGTGGCACCCCACTAGTCACTTCTTTCCAGGATGAAGAAGAGCCATTGGTAAATACCCTTAGTGTTCAATTGCTCAACCAATTACAAATCTACCTAACAGTAGCTTTGTCTAACCCACATTTTATTACCTTGTCTGCAAGAATATCATGGGGGGGCTTGTCAAAGGCCTTACTGAAATCAAGATACACTACATCCAGAGCATTCCCTTCATCTACCAAGCTTGTAACCAAGCTTGGTAGATGAAGAGATTAGATTAGTCTGGCATGACTTGTTTTTGAGAAACTCATGTTGCCTTTTAGTGACAATGGCATGCCAAAATAGGCAAACTGAATCTTTTGAATCCGCCACCCAAACAGTTTGTTGGAGACCAGGACGCTTGAAAACTTGAGAGACTGGGATGCCTGAAAACTTGGGAGACTAGGACGCCTGAAGACTTGGGAGGCTAGATACACAAGGGGAGATGGCAAGTAGGTGAATTTTTCTCTTGGAGTAGTAATGGCCTTTGTTAACAATTTCACAAATTACATCTAGGGTTTTATTCTAGGATATTTAAATTGAACATTTCATGTTTAAGTTCAGCACTTGACTGGAAGCCAAAGGCTTGAGATTTCAAGGACAGCTGAAACATTCCTTTGCATAGCTCACTTGCAAAGCTCTTTCAGACACAATTCTGGGGTTTCTAGTTTTACAAGGTGTCACAGCCTTCTCTGCCAAAGTGTGCTGGTGCATCATCAAACTACAAACCCCAGGATGCCAGAAGGGGCAATGTGAAGAAAAGCCAATTTTGACCTGGATTATCTCTCTACTTAGTGGTCCTGTTTACCCAGGCAGGAAAATGTGGGATGAATCCACATTTTCCTGCCTGTGTACAAAGGGCCTTCATGACATTTTCAGTCTGGGGAGATCCTGAGGCAAAACTATGACAATTGTCCTGGCCAGAATTCTTCAGAGGGAAAGCTTTTTGCCTAGGCTTTTGCTAAGGCTGAGAGAGCGTGTCTTGCCCAAGATTATCCTTCTTTCCCTTGCTTTTTAAACCCTTTTTTTAAAAAAAAAAAAAGGATTCAAAAGATTCAAGATTCGTGATATTCATGGATTCCCAGAACCTTCCAGGGATTCAGATCCAGATTTGGATTCGGAAAATTCTGTATTCATCCCATCCCTATTACAGACTGTCTGTTTAATTATCTGTTCTAGGATCTTTCATGGTATTGATGTCAGGCTGACTGGGCAGTAGTTGTTTGGGTCTTCTTTTCTTCCCTCTTTGGAGACCACATTTGCCCTCTTCCAATATGCTGGGACTTCTGCTATTCTCCAGAACTCTTGAGGATTATTGCCAGGGGTTCTGAAATTACTTCTGCCAGTCAGGACACAATATGGAGAAATGGAATGGTTTCCATCAGAGAAGAGTATTGAACAAGTCCTCATTTTATCACCATGTATGTTTAATTTAAACGAAGAATATATCATATGGAACGCAGGATGAGACTCAGAGGAAGGAAAACAGGAAGTTAAAATAAGCAGATGACATTACATTACTAGCAGAAAATAGCAAAGACTTAAAATGACCAATTCCTGATAAAAGTGAAAGAAGAAAGTGAAAAAGCAGGACTACAGTTGAATGTTAAAGTAACAGAAATAACAACCAGATATGAGTTACATCATGCAGAGTGTCTTGCGAAAGGCCAGGTTACCAAAGGCAAGGGATTCATTTTCAGGGATCTGGAGGCAACAAATGACACCAGTTGTAGTGGAAAAACCTTAAAGATTTTACTGAACTGCAAGCAATTTAAGCAACATGGGCATGCAAACAATATCAGCATGCAGATGAAACCCACTCAAGCCTATGCTGCCAAGATAACATAAAGATGGATTTTCTCACCAAGCAAAGACTCCTTCATTCAGTTGCTCTGGAGCCGAGGAGGAACAGCAAAGTAGACCCTTCTGTATAGCCACCTGTGCACAGCTATTAGCCCATGCTGAGCTCACTGTGGGAATGGATTCTAGGGGGTATTTATACCCCTTGGTCTGGGAAACTAGTAATTGTTTAGAAACCTGTGATGAGCTAAACTCCTTTCAACCGTCAAGGTCGCTGATTAAGTGGCTATCTTTTGGTTTCCTCCCAGCACTCGTTATCTAGCAGATGTCCCAAGACAAAGGCAGGTGCCACAGCAGACATCACTTGCAACTTTGTTTTGTCTACATTTTAAGCTAGCAAGCATACAGAGTATATCAATGCCCTTTCCACACAAGGCTGATAACAATGCAGTAACATCATATTGTCACTTTTATATCTGCACGTTAAACTGGTTTGACGTCATTCTGCCCTCTGTGGTTCCGCACAAGTTGAGGTCTTAGCATGGTTAACATCGATGTTAAACCGATGTATTGTAAAAATGGAAAAATTCCAATGTAAACAACCCAAACCATTTCTGCTGCGTTTTTTCCTACGCGCAGAAGTGTTACATTGATTTACACACTTGCACTAAAATGTAGCAATGGTTTCTACAATGTGTTTTTTTAAATTGACCAATCAAAGGCAGCGTGGTGGAGCAAGGGAGGGGAATAGGAGTTCCATGAGAATTGACGATGAGGAAGCTATAAACAATTTTCTTTGCTTACATCAGTAGAAACTGGAGGGCATGCAGATAGGAATCGGGGTAAGTCAGAGTAAAAAACATTGCTCATGACACGCGGTGAAACGCTCCACCACTCTAGTGTGGAAATGGTCCAAAGCAAGAATAAGTTACAAGAATCAAAGCAGTGTGCTTAATAAATCAAAAGACCTTGAACAGCAGTGGCATAGAGAAACTTAGAGCATGGAAGAATACCAGAAAGCCTTTCTAGAGCTTTCTTAGCAACAGTATGGAAAAACATGGAGGAACAAATGGGAGTCAGGCCAGACCATAAACTTCCTCAAAATTACAATTGTCTTCCAGTCATTTCCCATACATACAGCATGTGATGAAGACAGACGCATTCATAAACTCATTGTCAACTCATTCATAAACAAAATGGAGGCTATAGTAAAAAAATTGGAAGAAGGCTAAGGCTTGGAAAAGCAGCTGTAAAGGGAGGATTCTCAAGTCGAAAGATATATCAGGAAGTACCAATGGGAGAATCAAACCTGCCATGGAAGTTCTGATTTTTATGTAAGGAAAAAAATCAACTCATTTGAAATGTGTGCACATCTGTGAGGGAGTCCAATTGGTCCACACCAGAGAAGGAATGTTACGCCATTGTGTATGCACTGGACAAGCTGAGACCATATGAATGATCATGCTGCCCTTCAGTGGCTCCATACAGTCCAGGGAACTAACAAGAAACTGCGCCAATGAAGTTTGTCCTTCTGAGACTTTGACTTTGATGTTCAACATGTGGCTGGAAGTTCCAACATTGTAGCAGACTCCCTGTCATGCAGAGAACTGGTGGAAGGTTAAGAGGGATGAGTCCTACATGTCTGGTAAGGGCAATGTGGCTAATCTATACTAATATGTGGTTGCATATATATTTTAATCATGTTCTTTCCCAAATTACGGGATGAAATCACAGCTGGTGTGGCTCCAGCTGTTTCCAGACTATCTAAAACTGGTGTGTCTGTGTGTGATAATGGGCTCTTCTTGTTATCCAGACAACATAACTAATAGTTCTCTCTCTAGGTAAACAAGGGGTTAATAAGTTATCGAGTTTAAGTTATAGTTATTGCGGGCCAACAACAGAAATCATGTGCTACAGTTGCCCAATCAGCAAGGGCAGATGGAGGAACAAGGTAGAAGTTTCTGAAATCTTCCAACAAGAAGTGATAAAAGGCCTCGAGAGACCAAGAGAAGAGAGGCAAAAAGAACGTCAAGGAGAGGCAAGGGACCGGTAGCAGGGCTTCCTTCCCCGCAACACCATCCCGGTGTTTGAATACTATCATGATTAGAATATGAATGTGTTAGTTAGTCACATCAGAGATTATATTCTTTTAAACCTCGGGGGGAAATGACCTAGGTTTATCTGTAATTTTGTAACTGCTAAGTAAGGCCTGAAGGGGGTTACTTTTGTGAGTGAGTTATCTTTTGTTATTGTATTGTATAGTATTTTCTGACAATTCCTGGAACCAGCTGCAACATTTTCTTCCCACCCTCAAGTGACTTTATTTTAATGCCAAGATATATTGGAGTCAGGATCTCCATTTCTTCTCCTCTTTGCCTTTAGAAAAATTGTCTTAGAGTGGTAGTGGATCTATGAATCAGTGAAATGGCAGAAAAAAATAAATAAAGAAAGGGGAAAAAACTACCCTTTAAAGTATAGGATTACATCAGAAAACAAAGCCCCATTTTAAAAAAAAATCCTTCAAAACAGCCCTAGTGCCAGTCCAGTCAATCACTACAAACAGCCCCCATCCCTAAATACGGAACAAGTGGATGTGGAGTCAACAATTAATTGGAAAAAATCTGGCTAAACCCAACTCATGCTTTTTTTGGTCCACTTCAGAAGAGCCCAGTATTTCCAAGATCTGAGATCTTTCCAGCTGTCCTCACTGATATCTCTATCCTGCTGCTATTAATAGCAGCACCAGAATAGGGGGTATGACTCCCCACCTTCATGGGCTACCTAGAGTGTGGCCAAGGATTTGCTACAGCTTGCCCATATTTGCTATAACAGCTGCTGGCTGAGATTGCTGGTCTGAGCAATTAAAAGGGATTCTTTTACTGTCTACAAGAAGAATACCAAGAGAGAAAATGCACCTACAGGCATATCAACAACAGAACAATTTTCTTTTATACTTAAAACATGAAGTAGCTTTAAAGCTACAAAGTCTTTAGGCTAGTCCATGCAGAGGCAAACTTTAAAAATGGCAATCTTAACACTTATCAAAATGTATTCTTTGACAAAACACCAATGTCCCACATATCCAGATACACAAAGGGATAGATTTTTAGCGGGGGGGGGAAGCAGATAAGAAGGCCATTAATACACAAAACTGTGGATAAACAGCTGCTCTGGATGGCTTCCCAACTTCCAAGGAAATTCTATGAGCTCTTTGAAGACATGGAAGCCTCCATTCTATCTTTAGTACTGAGAATAGTGATTTACAGTAGCCAACTGTCGAAGTCATTCTGGAACATTTTGAATTTTAGCTTTAGTTCAGAGTGTTCAGAAACTTCAGCTTGTCTGAAGTACTGTGGCCATGCTATTGAGCAGAGCTGATTACAGGAAACATGTGACTCTGACTTTTTTATTCAGGCATAAATAATTTCTTTATTGATGGTTTAAATTGTATTTGAGCTTATTTTCACTATACTTTTATTCAGGCTAAAATTTACTATCACAATTTCAAATACTTAAGAGTTACACATTTGTAACTGATTCATATTCTCAATCCCTACATATTCAATAGTGTAGGGAATACATGCGTATAATAAAAGTCCCCCATCCTGACTTATTGGCAGCAGCTGCTGTGAGGCTCTGTCCTTCTGTTGGTCCTGCTGCCAGTAAGTCAGGATTGAGGGAGTCAGGCCAGAAGATGCTACTTAGGTAAGTTGCTGACTTAGAACTGCAGCATCAATCAATCAGTCAATCAATCAATCAATCAACATTGTGCTGTGTGGTTGTTATTGTGTACCTTCGAGTTCTTTCCAACCTATGGTGATATTAAGGTGAACTCCTCATGGGTTTTAGTCGGGCTGACAGTGTGTGCCATTCTCAAGGTCACCCAGTGGGTTTTCATGGCAATTCATGGGAACTGAACCTTGGTCTCCAAGGTTGTAGTCCAGTGCTTCAAACCAGTACACCACATTGACCAAAAGACTGGATTACATTTCTTCAACAACATAACCACAGAACATGTTCATCTGTGATTGTAAGAATAGTTTGATCTTAAATGTTTATGTTCATGCAGTGACACATATGAAAAGGTGAGATCTTTTTGGACTTTTACCAACACTGGACATTGATCAGTCTTCTTAGATTATAATAAAAAAGAGAGCACCATGGGCATCATCAGCATTTTGGTGGCATAAACCACAAACTTCAAATCACCTCTCCTATCTGTTTCATACATATATTAATTAACATAGGGGATACAATATAAATCTGATGGGCACTATTGGCCACGATAATAAATGGGCAATCTCCAACACCACCTTCTGAATTCATCCCCCTGGAAGGAATGAAGCCACTATAAAGCAGAGCTTCCAAGGATAGCTGGTGGTACTGAAAACCACTGAGAGGTCTAGCAGGACCAAAGGGGACAAACCTCTCCTATCCAGTTCCAAGTGTAGATTGTCCATAAAGCCAAACAGTGTTGCTCAGTTCCACAACCAGTCTTGAAGCCAGTTTGAAGTGAATTTGATAGATGATTGATTACAACTATGGAGGCGTGATGATACTGAGTGCCTCTGGCAGAAATTGCAACTGATCACTCCCCCCCCACACACACACACTTGGTTGACCTTCCTGAGTGAAGGTTGGATGAATCAAATCAGTTGACAGATTTGGGAGTGGGAGGAGAGGCAGCAGCTAAAGAAGGGAAATGCCAATGCCTCCTCCACCCATGCTCCTTCACCAAACAAGGACTGGACCCTCTTGCAGACTCAGTGGCTGACAAAGCTCTGCTTATCAATAACAACATCTTAACAGACCAAAATAGGATAAAATGGGCCACAGATTTGTTAATTACAGCTGCAAATAGTCTTAGCATCAGCATGGGTCCTAATCC
Source organism: Ctenosaura bakeri (assembly GCA_948474755.1). NCBI lineage: Eukaryota > Metazoa > Chordata > Lepidosauria > Squamata > Iguanidae > Ctenosaura > Ctenosaura bakeri. The sequence goes on from CAOLHI010000099.1 coordinate 752,972, forward strand.
AGGCATTAAGGAACCTGCTGCTGGTCAGTTAACCACTATTAACCCAGTCTGCTTACTGGGCAAATCTAGGATGACAGTATCTGGGATGACACCATTTTGGTTGCCCTCCTCTGGTCAATATCCTTCTTGATATCCAGCTGGTCAATATCCTTCTGAATTGTGGTACCGAGAACTGGACATAGTATCCCAAGTAAGGTCTAACCAAAGCAGAATAAGCAGAACCAAAGCAGAATAGAGTGATATTATTGCTTCCCTTGACCTTGATGCAGCCTAGAATTGCACTGGCCTTTTCAGCTGCCACATCACACTGTTGACTCGTGTTCACAACTACCCTATGAAGGAGATTGGGAGGAGAGGAAGTGTAGCACCACCATGTCAATCCACCCCCATTCCCTGTCCATTCTCTGACCTGGTTTGGACCCTAGCTGCTTGCTCTCCCCCCATCCCTCAACCTCCTTCGCACAGACGCACACATACACACATTTTGATATTTGTGATTTTTCCACTTTTGCAGAGGTCCTCTGCCCCTAACCCTAGCAAATGTGGAGGACTAACTATAGACTAGATCTGGGATCTGTGTTCTGCCCTTAAGATTTACTTGAGATTTTAGGGATCCACATATATCACAGTTCATCCCATTTAGCACAGTCTCCTGACTCCCTGTATAGCATGTTTCAGTGATAGGAAATAACTAAAATCAATTAACTAATCAATTCAACTAAAAAAAAAAAAAGAAAAAAGAAGCAAGTTTTTCATTTTTCTTTTGTAAATTTTGTAAATAGTGCCAACAAACCAGAGGGCTGTCTCTACCCTCCCATCTTGTATAGCACTTTAAAAAGAATTATTTGGAAGCTTCAGTTTTGTAAAGCTACAGCTCTGAACCGCACTCATCAAAAGCTTCTTGGAGCATGGTGTACTGCATTGATTTAAATAAATGGTGTTGCCATTCACTTCAGAGCTAATATGAAATTGTTTCCATGGGAAGCTTGTAAAACTGCCTTCTTGAATTGGTAGTCTTTATGTAAGTGAAATTAAAGAAACTTGGCTCTGAGTTACCATAGCAATGAATCTACCTTAGGCACTGAGGAAGAAGAATGAAAAGTTCACAAATGGAAATTTAATGTACGATATGTCAAGTAAAAGGGATGCTAACAGATGACTTCCCTGGGCAGTTCAAGGAAATTAATAGGACAGGGATTTTAAAATCCTTAGTGGCTGCTAGGAAGGGATGCAATAGAGATTTGTCTTCACTTTTTCCTCCTTTTGTCTGGTTGCAAGCTGCAACTAGGGAAGCCTTGGAAAGGGAATGAGCAGCCGAGCAGCGTGTTGGGGTGACCTCTCTCTCTATCTCTCTGTGGTGTGTGTGTGTCTATGTTTCAGGACCAGCCTTACTATTAAGCAGAGTCGGGTGGTTGCTCAGCCAGAAGATTGAGGTAGTATGAAAAGGCAACAAATTATAAAGTCGAAGGCTTTCACAGCCGGAATCCTTAGGTTGTTGTGGGTTTTCCGGGCTTTGAGGCCGTACACTATTAGTGTTTTCTCCTGAGGTTTTGCCGGCATCTGTGGCTGGCATCTTCAGAAGATCTGGTGGCATGGAAGTGAGACAGAGCGTATATACTTGTGTAGTCCCCAGGTAGGAGGGAGCAATTTGCATGCGTTACAGTTGGTCCATTGTTAAATGCGATATCCCATTTATTGGGATGGGAATAAGAGTTAATGACCATAAGGAACTGTTAGACAAAGAAATATCAAAGAATAGGAATGTTTCTGTGTAGCTGTTGGATTTAGAAACTTTTGGTCACCCCTGGTGTAAAGTAGAAAATAAAGCATAGATAACGGACTCTGCCAGATTGGGCTAAAGAAAGGTGAGCTCTTATAAAATAGGTTCTTTCCTCCCCTCCCCCAAGGTTTTGTCAGTTTTTGTTATCTCCACGTCCAGATGATTTTGGCAATGTGCCCCTTTTGTGAGGCTGTTTGTATTGATTTCTTGGATTTGTGTCAGGTTTTTTAAACAGTGGGACAGATTTGCTGAGGTGATACTACGGTTTGAAGGCATTTCTTTCTCCTCTCTGATTTTTTTTTAAGAGTGTTTGAATGCAAATATGCCATCGCACCATAACTCTTATGAATTTTTTTAAAAAGGCAAGAGAAGTAGAGATGGGTCTTTTTAAAATATATGAGTTCTTCCAGGCTGGGAAGATATGGTAGTTCTTGCTGTAGTTCTTGTTACTCTTTATTTTAACAAAATACAAACAGTGTTCTATTGTCCTCAGCTATTTTTCTGGTAGTTCCTACACAATCTGAAAAAATTATTCCTACTCTTGAGTGGGTTTCTTTTAATTTCTAAGACACATGGGAACAAAATGTCTCCCCTTTCTTTCTCTTTCATCATTTTTAAAAAAAGGAGTTATAGTGCATCACCTGAATGACACCTTTACACTATAATATGATGGCTGAGATCTTCTGTAGCCCATCTTAAAGTCCAGGGAGATGGACATGTTTGAGTGGGGCACTTCAGGATGACACAACCAGCTCTCTTTCACTCCTGAACAATCATGTGATTAAGAGAAACAAGATTCTGTTGCTTCTCCTAGTCACACTGTGGCTCAGGGGCAGGTGGGGGCTGGCTGCCTCATCCTGAAGCACCCCACTTCATTGTGACATAGGCTCCATTGATTGGAGAGGCCCTCTGGAGTTTACGGTGGGTTTGGGAGGGCATGTATTTTTGCAGTAGTAGTGCTACAATCATGAACAGAGAGCATAACTGAATACAGAACATCTGCAGAATTTTAACTCAAGATTACAAATCTATAACTGCAATGCAGAATGCTAGCCTATAACTCTGAGGGGGAAAAATTAAAAGAGAGGACAAAATCCAACTCTTTCACCATAGAATTATTTCAGTAAATCTTGCCTTTTTTAAAAAAAAAAAGAAAAAAGAAAAAAGAAAAAAAAAACCTTTGAAAAAGCCCTGGTGCAGATACAAGAAATCACTACAAATCCTCCCCACCCAAGAATGGAACAAGTGGATGCACAGACAGCAACAACCAGCAAAACCTGGAAAAACCCAAGTATATATATTATGAGAACTCACACTTCTTTAAGCCAACCTGGAAGAGCACTGTCTCTCAAAATTAAAAAGAAACTCACTTGAGAGTGGGAATAAAATGATGCAGCTGATGCCACATATTGCTAGGAAAAAGTCTGGGAAAACTGAAACATTGTTTAGATATTTTTCAAACAACCTGAGATCACAAATAGCACAACCTCCTGACACACTTGTTGAAAAAGAACCCTCCCTTTAAACAAAAAAGTTGTGAGATGCATACATGCCTGATGCCATGTCCCTCATTACCCACATACCCTGCTGCCATGTCCCTGACAAAAGAGGCACAACTGCAGGTGTGTGCGAGCACCCAAATTGTGACTCTGCAGACTACAATCTGAATCCCCACTTGGGCATGGAAACCACTGGGTGACCTCGGGCAAGTCACGTTCCCCCTGCCTCAGAGAAAGGTAAAGGCAACAAATCTTGCCAAGAAAACACCCATGATGGTTCACCTTAGGGCTCCAATAAATCAGTTTTCAAAGGGGAGAGACATGATGGCTAGAAAGATCTTCCCCCTGTTGGCAGCACGTTGCTGTTGCGTGCCTTCAAGTCAGTTCTGACTTATGGCAACCCTAAGATGAACCTATCACAGTTTTTTTTTAAGCAAGATTTGTTCAGAGGGAATTTGCATTTGCCTTCCTCTGACACTAAGAGAATGTAACTTGCCCAAGGTCATCTCATGTCTGAGCGAGGATTTGAATCCTAGGCCCTTTTTGCATGGCATTTCTGAAGCGAAAGGGCCCCTTGAGCATTGCGTAAATGTGAGGAGAGGTCCATACGACGCACTAACATTTGCTCAACGATCAAGGGCCTGATGCAAACCGCGCACACATTTTTTCATTTTTGGCTTAAAGCTGAAAATGCTGTGCGGTTACGCATTACTCCGGGATCCCGCATGCACTTACCTGACGTGTGGAGCCTCGGGAGCCAGGCCATTCATGCGTCCTCTCCTCAGTGCAACCTGTGAGGTCCCAGGCTGCACTGCGAACAGAAGAGGTGGGGTATTCATGCAATGAGGAAGGAGCTATGAAGCCGAAGCAAGAGGGATGCGACAGCGTTCCTCCCAAGCTTTCATGCACGAGCCGAGCAGCCCAGCACTGGGAAAAGGTAAGGTGCGAAAACAGCCCTAGTCTCCAGAAGCCTTTAATAAATAAAGAAAAGGTTAAGAACCACTGCTCTGGAGGATTTCCTAGCCTTCCTGCGCTAGTGTGAGGTATGTGTGGGTGATGGCTATGGGGAGGTAGATTGTTTTGCTTCTATTGCATTGGATCCCACCTTTCTTTTAGTGGAATGCCATGGTTGCATATTGTCTTCAAACAATTAGGAACTCAAAATATGGAACTGTTAGATTTACATAATTGTAAGGAAAAAGGATGTTTCACAGTGAAATGGAATGCTTGGGAGTAATCCTTGTTTGGGGAAAACCATTATAAGCACCAGTTTATTGACATGTGTATTGGCTGCCAGTGAAATTTTTGCCCTGGACTTTATGCAAGACAGTGCCCATGTGTTTCCAGAGGAGATTGCTTCCATGAAGGGGAAAATACACTGTTGCTGTGGGACTTCAAGGTGTCTCCGACTTACTGCAACCCTAAGGTGAATCTGTCATGGGGTTTTCTTGGAAAGATTTGTTCAGAGGGGATTTGTCTTTGCCTTCCTCTGAGGCTGAGAAAATGTGACTTGCCCAGGGTCACCCAGTGAGTTCCCATGGTTGAACAGGAATTAGAATCCTGATCTCTGGAGTCATAGTACAAAAAACAAAGAAATTGTTTTCTGTTATGGAAGTATATGTCTACGTCCAGTGAGTTAGAAGCTGAAGTTATAATTCTTTGCTGTGCAGTACTGACTTTGACTCTTATCAAGCAGGTTACTCAGTCACAGAGTGGATTGCAATGCCATATTTAACTTTAACACACAGGTGATTGCCTAAATAGGTTCTTCAACATCTGCTGAGGAGATGGCTATTTTGTGTTTTCTTTAATCTTGTTCAGAGAATGCAAACTTAGGCCCTTTCCACACCTTACTGTCTTCTGGCGCTGGGGTGCGGGGATCGTGTGAGCAGTCTCCAGCAAGAGGCTCTCGCATCTGAGGTCCTTTGGTTCCGCACCAGCTGCCTGCTCGCATGAGAGCCCCGCCTCTTCCTTCTGCACTGGGGCAGGAAGTGCAACTGGCGCAGCTCCGGAGGATCCGCATGCCTGGTAAGTGCACGCGGGGCCCAGGAGCAATGCACAATCATGCACCATTTTCGGCTTCTAGCCGAAAATGAAAAGGTGCACGATCGGCGCCTGCTGGCCGCTGGAGCATCATGCGATTGTGAGTGTGTCGTGCAGATTGCTCCTCACAATTGCGTGACGCTCCAGGCCCTCTTTCGCACAGAAAATGCTGTGCGAAAAGGGCTTTAAAAAGCAATATGACTATTACTTTTACTTGAAGAAGGATTATATTGTGTTTGCTTATTTTTTAAAACAAAATCCAGTGGCAGAGCTTGGAGTGTGTGTGTGGCGGAGGGAGGGAGGCACGGGGTGAGGCCACTGTGTGCGGGGGCGTGGCCAGGGCATGCAGGGGCATGGATATGGCTGGGACGACCCCAAAACATTGTTGCCCAGCGTGAATCAACCCACTGCCCCCATATCCGTACACGACTGACAAAATCTCTACCCATTTGTATGGATCTTAGGCTGAGATCGTGCATAGAGAGATATATGTATATCATGTAGCTATGTCTCCATAGCTGCGTCTCCTAATGCCCCTCCCAGTGGCCATTTCTGTGCAGTTGGACCATGGTAGGATGTCATGCAGCTGTTTTCTTTTAGCTGAACCCACTGTAACAGGCCTTTGCAGAGACCTCTGGGGGCCCTTGCAAGCTCTACGCAGATGACATCTTTGCAGAGCACCCAGCTACAAGAAAACAGATGGGCATGTCCCCACTCACCCCCCCCCAACACTCCAAAAACACAGAAATGGTTATGTTGGGGAGGGGGCTGCACTGGTTACAAAGTGAGTTCAGGGAATTTGGGTCATTGCACGGTTTGAACAAAATTCTGACCTACACAAGGGCTATACAAGTGAGTGGTGAAGGTATAAGTCTGATTTATGGCATTGTCATAGACTTATTATTATGCTGTCTTCTCTCTACATATTTTGGTGTTTCCAGACTTATGAGCTAACTTGACAATGTGGTGTGTGTGTGGGGGGGTGGGTGTGTGAGAGAGAGAAAGGGAGAGAAAGAGGATGAGAAAGACATTCCTCTCTCATCTAGTGGTCTGTCTGTGATCCCAAACACTACTCATTGAAATCTCCTGTCGTATGATACCAAAAGGTTCTTTACCTCTTGTTTAATTAATTAAAATTTCTGATAAGCTGTCCTCCCTTCCCAGAGGAATTTCCCAATTCTTACCCCACCAGCTTTTTTCCTTTAATGCTAAAAGCAAAGTGTTGGAAGTATAATCTACACCAATGTTCTTGACAAGATGCTGCAAATGCTCTGGATGTAACTTGAATCTCAACTGGATATCCTTGCTCAGAGATATTTTGACTGCCTTCTAGCTGAGCTCATTCAGGACCAAAGAAAATATTTCTTAATAATAAACAGGGAAGGAAAGCTATTTCTTAATAATAAACAGGGAAGGAAAGCAAAACTTTTTAAAAAAGTAACTACAACACTAAATATAGTATTTAGGGGCAAGCAGGCTTGGAACTATTAAGCCTCATTGACTGGGAGCCAGAAGAGCTCTCAACACTATCAAGGAGGAATGCTAAAGGACAGTATCTGAAGCCAAAAAAAAGAGAAGCCTCAATAGATGAAAGGCAGAAACTCTTCAAACAGTTAAGGACAGATGAGAAGCAAAAGTGAAAGGGCACAGAAATAGGGTCAGAATCCTGAATGCAATTGTTCAGCGACTTATGTGCAGGGACAAGGCAAACGACTATAATAATCAATGCAGAGAAATAGAAGACGACAACAAAAAAGTAAGAACAAGAGTCCTCTTTACAAGATGCATGAAATCAAAGGGAGATCTAAACCAAGAATGGGGATGCTATATGATCAGCAGGGGAACATGACCAAGTATGACTAAAAAGTTGACAGAAAATAGGGTGCTGGAGATAAGTTCTATGGATACTATGGACTGCTAAAAAGACAAATAAATGGGTTCCAGAGTGAATGAAGCCTGAACTCTCACTAGAAACCAAGATGACTAAACTGAGACCATTGTACTTTGGACATATCATGAGAAGGCATGAATCCCTAGAAAAGACAGGAATGCTGGACAAGGTAGAAGGCACTCGGAAAAGAGGAAGACTGCGTTACAGGCGGATAGACTGAATCAAGGAAGCCGTGGCTCTGAGTCTATAAAGACTTGAGCAAGGCTGTGGAGGGTAGGTTGACTTGCAGGTCCCTCATTCAGGGTGTCTCCATAAGTCAAAGTCGGCTTGACAAGAATTAACAACAAGAGTTGTTGTAATTAACAACTGTAATTAATTCCTTTTAAAAAAGTAACTTTTCAATTTCTTCTTGGTCATAATGGACGGGTTATTTCTTTTGCGATTTAGTGCTCTGATTGTCAAATTAAAGGGTTTATTTTCATGGGTTCTGCAAGGTAGAGATCACATTCTTTGGGTCAAAATCAGCAAGCAAGATTTGCTACTGAAAGGCAGGTTTGAAACAAACTTTCTTGGTAAAATCCTGCCACCTAGTGCTTCTTTCCTAGGAGACAGAGAACAAACAGAGTGGGCTGATGAACTGCTCCAAGTACTTCCAAAGAAAATGTAAGGACCACCAAAGAGTAACAGGATCTTCATACTGACTATTTCATTCTGAGCTTTCACCCCAATATTTAGAAACACAATGAGACTATATAAAGCTCCTTTTAGTTTGATTACAGCAAGGGGAGAAATGACATTTTTTTTCTGAGAATGAAACAAATCTTGTTTAGATGCACATGGTTGACCACAGGAATTTATTCTGGGCATAGAGAAATGGTATTTGGACTAAAATTCCAAACCAGTATGGCTTTTAAAAATGATTTTTTAAAATACTGAAAAGTGGTTAAGTGAATGTAAATCCCAAGCATGCTACATACCGTTCTAGTATACTCATGCATCTCTCTCTCTCTTTCTCTTTCTTTCTCTTTCTCTCTCTCTCTCTCTCCTTCTACCTCTCTCTCCTCCCTGACTTATATTTGCTACTTGATGTCCCATTCTTATAACATTTATCTAAAACTTATTGACTATATCACAATGTGTTAATTTTGTACTGGAAAAAATCTTTGTTATATGTAGACACACATGATCTTTTAAATTATATCTCTAATGCATGGAATTTAACTAGTGCATATTGAGGTTGGAGCCTCCATGCTCTTATGAGCACTGAAAGATTTGTACTCTAAGACTGGAAAGATAAACCCTCTCTGTCTATTGTTCACTGGTCAGAAGATCTCACTGCTTTAGCTATGCTTACTACTTATATTTATATGTATTTTATGAATGGCAACTCGAATAGGTGTGTTTTTGGAAATACGATCAGCTTCTATTCATATATAAGCCTAGCCTACACTCATATCCTGTTTCTCCTCTCTTTATTCTTTCTCTTCCTTTCCTTGTAATTTTACTTTAAAAGGATCCCTTTAAGAGCAGACATTTTGAAGGCTATATAGAACAACCAAACATACTGGTCATTTGAAAGCACCAGTTCAGAAGAATGGTGTATTTATGTTTCATTGGGAGTGAATGTGAATTCCAAGAGAACTTCAATGGGAGTGAGGGGACTTGAAAAATGATAACAAGAGGGGAAAGGAACTAGATACAACATGGCAGTCTTTTGTTCAAACTTCATAATGGATACAGTGGGCCCTCCACTTTTGTGGGGGTTAGGGGCACAAGACCCCCATGGAAGTAAAAAAAAAAGTCAATATCGTAAGCCCCCCCCCCATATGTAATGTACACATACACAAAGTACCCATGCTGGTGGGGTAGGTGAGCCCAACCATGCATGAGATCCCTTATTCACTCACTAACTTGTGTGAATGGGAGGGATGAATGAGATGAGATGGGAGAGTGGGAAGAGAGAGAAAAGGGACATCCGTCCCATCTTCTTTCTGCCTGCGCGTGTGAGCAAATGTGCTCATGTGCCCTCCTCCCATCCTATCCCATTCCCTTCTCACCCGTGCAAGTGAGCAAATGTATGCATCCTCCTCCCATCTCCTTCCCTGCTCCCATCCGTATGGAGCAAACACACACACTCTCCTCCCATTCCCTTCTCCCTCTCCTACTCATGCATGTGAGCAAGTGGGTGAATGTGCATGCCCTCCCTCCCTCCTTCTGCCCTTCCCCCAGTAGTCCATGAATAATCAAACCCATGAATGCTTAACCTCCAAATGAGGAGGGCTAAATGTATGTACTGGCATCATGACATTGGTAGCTTCACACGTCTTGTCAGGAAAGGAATATCCCTGTTCTAGAATTATTTTCCCTCATTTTGGAATCATTGGTGAACACTGTGGACAGGGGCATTCAAGTCTATAGGGACTATCTTCTATTCTTTTGCCATTTCCGCACTAGACTGTTATAGTTTTACTATTCCATTTTCAGCATCCTATGGAATCCTGGGGTTTGCAGTTTAGGGAGAGGCCTTTAGAATTCTCAGCCAGAGAGCTGTTTGGCCTCAGGAAACTACAAACCCCAGAATTCCACAGGATGCTGAAAGGGGAATAATAGCACTAGGACAGTGTAGTGCAGAAATGTCCTCTCTCTCTCACACACACACACAATCTCTCTCTGTGTATGTGTGCGTGTTGAAATGGGTATGTTTGATCAGAAGTCTCCTCCTCAGAAGAGGAGACTGAACTCACTATTTTTGCATTGTTTTTAGCCATTTTTCAATCAGCTAATACAATACAATTATGACAACTCGAATTTTCAATGAGTCAAATGTCTTCTTGGAACCTGAAAACTCATGCAGAAATAAAAAACAATTAGTTTGAAAGGTGTTGCCACATTTTTTTTTATTCTTCCCCATCTCTTCCTCATTTTAATTCTTTCCCCACAGATGCCCATGGAACTCTACATTTTATGTATTTATTTGATTTGATTTATATCTCACCTTTCCTCCAAATTGGGATCATGATGTCTCAGGACAAGATTAAAAATAGGCACAGATAAAACCATAAAAAGTCACAGTGAGGAAATACAGTTATAATATTAAACATGATTGAATTAAAAGCAAAGGAAAGGCAGAAAAATACAGCACCTAGCTGTTAAAAATTATTTTCTCAGCAGCCAGTTGGTTGCTGAAAACCTGCCTGAATAAAAATGTCTCTGCTTGCTGGCAGAAGGACAACGGGGAAAGGGCTAACTAATCTCCCTTGGGAAGGAATTCCACATTTGTTTCTGGATACATAACTTTAAAAGCCCTCTTGGTGCCCTATAACAAGTCTACTTTTTTGGGAGGCAGATATGATAATTTAGCAATGATGAAGCAATTGCAGTAAGGATTTAAAGTTCTAGAATTGTAGTCTAACTGTGATTGTGCTGTCAGGAGGGCTACCCTAAAAACAAAAGGGAGCAGTAAAGGAAAGTATATGAGAGTAAGTGTGTTGTAGTGGTTTCAAGGTTAGAGTAGGACTCTGGGGACCAGGGTTTGAATCCCTGCTTGGCCATGGAAACCCACTGGTGAGCTTGGGCAAGTCACAATCTCTCAATCTCAGAGGAAGGCAAAGGCAACCCCCTCTGGTCAAACGTTGCCAAGAAAACCCCATGATAGGTTCACTTTAGAATGGCCATAAGTCAGAAATGACTTGAGGGCACCCAACAACCACAAAGACAAATATTGCATTCATGATTTAATTCATATATCATTTAATATTTTCTCTTTCTCAACTTAATTAGGAAAAATTTAAACTGCAAAATTCTGAAGTGTGACAATGTAACACATAAGTCTAGCTCATACTTACTTCTGTGCAGTTCCTGCATTCCTGGATTAAGTTTATTCCACTTGTAAAGCTGATTTTTGTTGATCAATTTCCTTTAGACCAGATAAAAAAGGAGACATCCATCATGAATGATCTGGTGGGCATACTTCAAAACATAGAGTGTTCTAGATGCATTGTAGGAAAGGAAAATGCTGGGCACATGTAAATTGAGAAGGCCATAAGAACTTGGAGAGCACCAAAGGAGGTGCCTCCTTGAATATTCCAGATTTAAAACCATCTTCCTTCACCATTGCTTCCCTGATCAAAAAGGAGCCCATTATAATTGCTTTAAAGAAAGGTGAGGAAAGTAGCTGTGGTTCTACAGATGTTGATATCTTTGCCCCTGCTAGCATTAGTGTAGAAAGTTGCACTCAAACAATCTCTGGAGGACCACATCTGCTTTAAAGCAAAGAAAATATTACTAGTTGATCTAATCTCAGATGTTCAATGCAATACTGTGTGAAGTTTATTCCTCAGTAAATCCTTGCAGAAGTATAATGTCTGTTTTTGCACTGCACAAACAACAAGTATATAATGTCTACAATCTCTTGTTGCTATAGCAAATTCCCCCCCTTTGCATGTACTGTGAGACTGAGCTTTTTAAAATATTATCTTCCTCAGGTCTTTCCAAATACAATAAGAAATGTTGAGGCATGATCAGTCTCCACGACTAGATTAAAGAACGGTTGGTTTTGATTAAAACTACAGTTTATTCCCGTTTCATGTATACTCTTTCATTTTGTTAATGTTGATCCAAATTAAGCTTTTATAACACCACCATTCTGCCTCATTCAAGGAATTTTATGAGGACTTCACACAACATTGCTGTTCTCTTATATGCTGCTCCTCCTCTTGTTTTTCCATTGTTTCTCTCAACATTTTCCTTACTAGAGAAAATCCATTCAGGAGAAAAAGATGTAATAATTAGCTCGTTCTTTCAGACTGCTGGCGAGAGGAAGCCTCAAGCTGAAAATGCCCTTAGTCTGCATTCATACATCCATGTCATTTGTATAGCATCTCTGGTCAGAACTGTAACAATAATTTTTAACCATTGGTAGCAAATATGTTGAGAAACTTCTCTTATCTGCAATTCTGAGCATGTCTACTCAGGTGTAAATCTCAGACAGGACTTAGTCTTTCTTCACCTTAACTACATCCTGTGATATCCCAGCATCATCCTAGCAGTGCCTTCGCCAGGACGGGAATGTGTCCTGAATGCTCCCCTTTGCACCCAGCCAGTGCAAGTAGAGGGTAGTGGTCACAATACTCTCCTTCCTTCCACAGTGCAGTGCTTCTGCCCTTTTCGTGCAGCCCCAGCCAATGTGATTGTCGCGTGAAAGGGTCCTATTACCAGATATTTTCTGGTAAAAGTATAATGCTTGATCACAGCAGCTAGGGACACGGCAGAAGCAGGACCATGATGTCATGCAGTAGCATGCATTGTGGCCTGGCTTTAATACATCCCCATACCGGGATGGGGCCATACTGCAGAAATGGCTTTACTCTCAATAAATGAGTAAAGGATTGCACTCTTAACCACTCAGTGATTTGGTGTAGAATTCTTGCACTATTCTGTTGTTTTTCATAACAGCAAATAAACAGCCAAGTGGATCAGACCAAAGGGCTATCTAGTCCAGTGTTCTATTCACACAGTGCCAACCCGTTGCTTGTGGGAAAATTACCAATAGGGATGGAGTACAGCTGCTCCTTTCCTTTCATGTTCTTCACCAACTGTTATACTGAGACACATTGCCCATAACAGTGAAGGTAACATATTTGTATCCAGACCAATTGCCATGTATGGCTTTATGTATTCTTTATCCATTCCTCTTCCAATGCAGCACAAATTATCAGCCACCACTACATCCTGTGGCAATAAATTTCACAGTTAAACTCTTTGTGGTGTAATAAGAACTTCATTTTATCTGCCCTGAACCCCCCAACATTCAGGTTCAGTGGATAACCATTGAATAAAAGAATAGATAACCATTGAATTAAAAGAATAGATAATAGATAATTTAATAGATAATTTTATGCATCTTTACCTTTTCACTCTCCTTTTTTTCTACATCCCTACAGTCACAAACATGGACTTCAGTTTTAAAGTGGCCACAAACCTAAAACCCCCTCCTTAATCAGTCACTGACAGATTAGATCTATTTGTTTGGATATTTTAAACTGGTTTAGGGAGCCAAGTGGTATAACTGTTCATTTTATGCATTTTAAAAATCTCTTTAAATTGTAACTGGCTTTGTTTTTTACTTTGATTTTTTTAAAAAAAATCAAATTTTCTAAACTGTGCTGATGCCTTCAGCTTATGTGAGGTATACACAAATTTAAACTTGATAAATATATAAGTAAATAAGTTACGTATCAGCACAATCTTCTGTCCCTTAGGCAGGCTTTTAAACAAACACAGACACACACACACACAGTTACTGAATAGGCATACCTATACCAAAAAAGCAACAGCAATGCTTTATGTCCTACAGAAAGCACTATGCTTGTATGCACCCAAGTATGCACCCAATTCAGTCAAAAGTATCTGTGTCATTGATATGTTTTATCTTGCTACCAGAAATGATGTACATTTTATTCTAGGAGTATGCTTTCAAGCATAAGAAGACAATCTCAAATATTCAGGAAGCTGATGTCTTTTTGAGTTCAAGAACTGGAGACAGTACGGTATAATACTTTTATTAAGAACAGGGTTGACATAGATTTAGTTAGCTTTTGACACTTTTAATGTTTTTCATTCTATACAATAACAATATGTTTTTGCTCTTCTAAGACAGATTTTGCTGAAGACTCAATTATTCTTACTGTTTCCCATTTCCTTATATACCACCTGTACAGTTTTATCACTGTGTTTCTGTTGATGGGATATTTTATCTTCTCTGAATTCAAAACGACACTGTTATCATCACTAAGATTCTTCTTGCAGAGATCATGTTCCTTTCGATCACAATTGCTGTGTCAAGGCACATGACATCAAGTTCCATTTAACTTCCTCCTGATTTTAAAAATTATTATTACTGAACAAGAAGGCACAGAGGAAAATGCAAACAAAAATTGAGGAAGACTGGACTGGGGGTAAGCACCTAACACTCCTCTTTCCAAAACTGTCTTTTCATAGAACTTTTTCACTCTTGGGAGTATTATTTAGAGAGAATAAATTCCTAGCAGCAATGTGGGTTAACATTCATGTGCTAGAATAAAGAATATTGTGGGATATTTTCTGACCCCAGTGAGAGTACCAGCATATTTCAGGGAATAAAAATGCTATTATTGGATTCCAGTATTGCAGACTCAACTCTATTCAATTCAAATACAGAGCAGATAGAATAAAGATAAAATGAAATCAGAGAAAAATAAAATAAAATGAGGATTTCCTTGTATTGTAGGATATTTCCTGAGCACAATGAATTATAGTATCTCTCCAAAGAAATATACAATATTTGTGTTTCTCTCAAACAGGCCCAATCTGTTGCCAACCAGAACTTATCAATCTTATACTTTAACAGATCATGACTTGCCAAAAGATTTGGTGTGGAATATTTTTATTCCAGTGAATTATCTGGCTAGGGCACAGCATTGTTTACAGGGGAAAAAAGTGTACATGACAGTTGATTGAAATGTGGGGCTGTTTGTCTAGTACTGTGCAGGTGACAACGGCCTACAATGGACACTTTGTAAGACAAAAGTGCATCTATAGACTAAAATGTCTCATTGTAGTGCATTAGAGTGAGATAAACTTTTACTCAGTCCTTTTCTGCTTCTGGTTACAACCTAAGGGGACACAGTTCAGTGACAGAGCAAATGTTTTGCACTCAGAAAGCCTCAGCTTCAGTCCCTGGCAGGCACTACCTATCCTGGAAAAACTCCTGTTTGAAACACTGGGTAACTCCTGCCAGTCAGTGAAGACAATACTGGGCTAGATGGACTAATGTTCTGACACAGTATAAGGCAGCTTCCTATATGTGCCCATTTTCTTAATAATACTGACAAGACTGTTAGGTTTCACAGAAAATGTAATGCAGAGTGTGTTTCTACAAGGGTCACTAACTCTCATTGGTTACATCTTTTAAAGTGTTATTAAACAGTTACTAGTGGAGCACTGATATTTTCTGATTCTACTAGCAGCACTACTATATTGGGTTAATTAACGACATAGAATAATTCCAGTCACTTGGAATAAATAAACACCTTTCCTTGGTCATGTTAAAACGGTAGCTGTGACATCTGTTGCTATGCCTTTTTGATTCTTTAGTGAAATTACATAGAACAATGTCACAGCAAGTATTTGCATTGCTAATCATTGCTCTTGTGCTAGATTCCATAACAACTCTTATCATTTGATAATAGTTGATAATACCTCTATCGGTGTTGTGTATATGCCCCCTTCTATTCATTAAAAAACATTAGCATGTTCTGAATTTCAGAAAGACTCCTGCCCCATTACCTGAATGTTCAGAAAAAGTGAGATTTCGTCACATAGCCATTTTGGTACAACTCCACTCAACAATTCATATGGATTTTGTTTTCATGAATAGCCACCTGAACACAAGACCCACAAGGTTCCAAAAAAACTTTGGCTTTGGTGCTAAACCCAGTTGTCAGTCGCAACTGCAGTAGATCCACTGAATAAATGCATCTTCCAAAAGTACCGTATGTTCTTAGTAAGTTTTATTCATTCAGTGGATCTCTTCTAGTTGAGACTAACACCTGTATTAGCCCTTGGCATAAGAATAAAAGCCAGAATTTCAAAATTTCATCTATCCTTCACATCTGCTCTTTGTGGAAACTTTAATACATAGGCTAATACAAAGCTAATTCCAGGGTGGATCTCTTAATTTATGTTATGACATAACTACAACTATATTGTTTAAGAGCTAAGACAGACATGTGATTAGATTTATTTGGACTAAACCCTGTTGTTAGTTCCAACCAGAGTAGGCATGCTGGATCAATGAAAACTATGTAACTTACAAGCCCCATTGATTCAATGGGTCAACTTGACCTGGAACTAACAGTTGATTTTAGGCTTTAGAAGTCCCATTGAAATAAATGGGGCTCATTCTGAGTAAACTAAGACAAACATCATACTGAAATACTCTAGATCACACTTAAGGCAAGCATAACTCAGTATAGCAAATTATCTGAAGAGCTCTAGATCTTTGACTGAAAAGCTTGGCCTGTTCTTTGTATGTATAAGCAAACAGGATTTTTGGAACAGTTTTAAATAAATACTTTAAAAAAATCCCCCAAAGTTTAAAAATCTCTTTTGCAACAACCAGTACCCAAGAGCTCATGAAGAGTTGCAGAGCATGGACAATTACAGAATATAGACTGCACATGACTCCAATGAAGTTGAGAGACTTTGATACCTGCCAATCTAATTTAAGTTGAAAACAACATATGGCTTGTATGAAACAGTGAAAAGATGATACCATTGCCATTCTGTCTTCCTGCCAATCTACAGTGAGGTAAATTTATAAATCTGTCTCTTAAAAACATCTCAGTTTAAGATAATGTAGTTGTCCAGTTGCAATTAATTGTGGGTTGGTACAGAAGTTTACAACATCCAGCCAAGGTTAAATTGTTTGCTTTCTGGAAGATCTCTGTGGAATTCTTTGCACTGGTGAAAAAGGAAAAAGAAATGTTAACAGGGAAACAAAGCTAATTTCAAGTATATTAAATTAGAATGCTTTTGGATAACACTGATAGTTTTCCCAACTTGAGTTGCAACAGAATCAGCACTGGGCTTGAAAACAGTCATTATAAAATTGTTCCAAGATTTACTCTGTTTCCCCCATGCAGTTTTATTATCACTCCCATGAACTAATTGTGCTTTGTGTTCACCAGTAGCAGGCAGATTAATTAAGACAAATCTTACATTCAAGTTCCCACCTTCCTTACTTTTTGCAGTAAAGTTCACCATGGTACAGACCCAATGTGAATCTGTCATCATTTTTTTTTTAGAACAGCAACAGCCAACTAACTTGTTCTATTTCCAGCAAAAGCTGGCTATACAAACTGCTGATTGGCTGGCCCTTGTGACAATCAAGAATCCTCTCCTTAGCTATTGAGCCCAGTTTGGACATCTGACATTTCTTGCTTTATATATAGTAAAAATCTTTGTCACAGAATTTTGTGCACCACTTTGGTTGCAAGAGAGATTAATGCAATGGTCCTGTAGTTATTGCAATCCCTGTTGTCCCCTTTCTTGAGGATTGGAATGTATATTGAGTATTATCTGGGGACCATTGTTTCATTTTCCATATTTGTGGACAGAGCTAGTTAGAACTAGAGTAGATTCTGTGTCTATAGCTTGAAGCAGTTCTCTTTGTATGCCATCTGTTCCCTATTTCTCTAAGGTTCTTGAGTGCAGCTCCACTTCACTTTCTAAAATGGTAAGTTCATCTTCAAATGCTTCTTCCTTGAATGAATTTGTTGTCTTTTCTTCTTCTTTATATAGTTTTTCAGTGTGTTTTCATCAGCTTTTTTCCTCCCTACTTGGCCACGTAATGTGTTCCCTTGCTAGTTATATAGTACCCCCACTCTTGGTTTAAATTACCCTTTTGCTTCTTGTGTGTCCTTAACTGCTTGAAGAGTTTCATCTGTCATCCATTGAGGCTCACCTATGATTAACAAGAGGTCCTGTTCTGGTGTGTGGTCAATTTCCTTCTGGACTTCAGCACAGAACCTTGCAATTTCTTGTTCCGCCTCTATAGTTGAAGCATAAACTTGGCTTAAGGTTATATTGATGGGTTTTCCTTGAAGCCTTATTGATATTTGATTTGAGTCCAGTTGTGTCATTAGCCACAATGCTACTTTTAATTGTTCTCTGCTGTACTACACTAGCTCATTGAGTGCCATCTGGCCTGGGAGTCTCATTTTCTGGAACTATCTCTTGTTTCCTTTTGTATTGTCTCATCATGGGGTTTTCATGGTAACACATATTCAGAAGCAGTTTACTGTGCCTCCTTCTGCTCAGTACTAACAAATGTTACCTATGGTGCCACTACTGTTGTCTTTGAGAGATCCTCTGCTAGTGTCATTCCTCGTTGCTGTTGCTGCCCAGTTCAGCATGGTTTATCTGGTTCCTCAGCAAAAGCTTGTCTGACTTAGGGACTCTAACAGCAGCACTAGCACCATCAACATAGCCCCTTGCCTCACAGAAGCATGCAATCTCATCACTGCAGAAAGGTGGTGCCATGGTGGGACCTCCTGTTAAGATCCACCACTATTCCACATACAGTAACATAGGTGGAAAAAAGTGTGGATAACGGAGGTGGGGGCATGCCAGGCTTTGCATGCCTCTCTGTACCATGTCTGTCTCTTCCTCAGTGGAATGAGGGCCATGCCTGGCTACACATGCCTCTCTCTGCCACATCTGTCACTTCCTCGGCTCAGAGAGGTGCATGTGGGAGAGCCATGATGGGCTTTGCGTGCCCACTTCTGCTGCGTCCATCACTTTTTTGACAGAGAGGAGCACAGGACGGTGCTTTGTCAGGCTTCATGTGCCTGTCTCTGCCATGTCCATCTCTTCCTTGGCCCAGAGAGGTGCAGGAAGCCCAGATGTGCATCACCTTGTGTTACTTCCGGTATGGCATCCTTGGAGAGGGCTCCCTGATATCACTTTGATATCATTTAATTCGGCTGTTGCTGGACTGGCTCGCAATTACCTCATCCCACATGTTCGCGGGTTCTCCGGACAAGCACAGACTGAGAGCGGCCGTTAATGGTTTGCATTCCATTCCCCATTAAAGCCAGCAACTCAAACCTCGCCCGCAGCTTTAGGGAACTTCCCGTCACAAACTCCACAATAGCCACACGGCTTTCAGTCAAGTTACTCTTTTATGTTGGGTCATCAACGTCCCAGCCACAGTATTGTCTTCACACGCAAATCCAATCATGCTAAACTTGACCTTCCCAAATCCTTTGTCCAGCACCAAAACCCCTTTTGTTCTCCCCGGGACTGCCATAGCCGAAAGGCACAAACTTCCCTATAAAAACCCTTCACTTTTAACTGGTCTTCGGATCACCTTGGACTGCCATCCCGTCTTGCTACTGGTTTTCTAAGGGACTCCCCTCAGCTTCCCAGGCTGAGCTTTCTTCCCCGGAACCCCTCTTCTCTCCAGAACTACGAGACAGGTTGTATTGCCTTTCTCAACAAATCTCCTTTTCTCTTTCCAAGTTAGTTAGTTTATGTCTTGTCTTTCATGTTTTTGCCTTTAATAAAGAATTGTATATTATTTGGAAAACCTTGTCTAGCTACTCTCTGACCTGCTGATGTATACATAGGGTTAAAGATCTCGTTACGTTACCCTGCCTCTTGCTAACCAAACAGTGTTCAGGCTAATTTCCCCAAAAACTCGGTATTTCAATTGGCAACCTGGGTGCCCCTCACGGGACCCCCAATTCTCAGGGTAACACTTGCACGTCTATCAGCCAGCTGTGCAGAGCAAGGACTCTGACTGGCGGCAGCAGCCACGATCCTTGCACAGATCACAGGTTAATGGAACTGTGGATATCAGTCAGGTGATTATGGGGAAACTATTGTATTCATAAAAGTAATAAATTAAATCTATAATAATATCATGTACATAACCCTGCACAAACCCAGCATCTGGGGGACAAAATTCTTATCATCCTCAGCCAGCATGGCCAAGTCAGGGAAAACTGATATACAGTATAATATTTCTGTCACGATTAAGAGCAACAATTTGGTTTCACATAGGAGCCCTGTGAATTTGAGATAGTATCTTTTTTTTATAATTACCTGTTAAAGAGCCTTAAGCAACATGTAACTATTTCTGTACTATTGGCAGTCATGTTGAAGTTGTTTTCTAATAAACTACTGCATGGATCTTCTGTCACAGTCAATATTCCTGAAAATAGAGCAGAAAGGCCAGCATTATTAAACTAAGCAATAGCTATATCTCTTGGTTACAGTGCCAAAGTAATTTAAAGAAATGAAAAATTCTCATCTCAGTTTTTTCACATCATTACTGAATGAATTCACTTTGAAGTGAGGTGACAAGAAGCCAAATAATATGAACTGGAACCTCTATCTCGGTCTCTCTCTTTCCTTCTCTCTCTTCGCACACGTGTGCATGCAATGTGCTGTTGACAGAGTGGAAATATTCTCATGTACCCCTGACTACATTTTTTGAAGTGTGAAGGTTCAATCAGGATTTTAAATTTTGTGTACAAACAGAAAGAGTGTTATCAATCAGAAAGTATTATAATGTTTCTAGGTCAGTACTGAAAACTATAGCAAGGGTGAAGACAGATTTAATGTATGTTGCAGTGGTATCCACAGTATGAAGGTTCCTTTCTTGCAGCTTTACAATCTATACTTACATGCTAATTTGTCAACACTGAAAGAAAGAACATCTGTATCTACTTTCTTCCACCATGGAACTCAAGGTGATATACAACAGAGTCTCCAGATGGTATTCTCTCAAAACACTTACCAAACCAAGACCTAAATGACTTCAGCAAGATGGTTGCATCATGTGTCCTTAGATTTCAGCCCTCTAAAAATATTGACCTTTAACTCCCAGCAGCTCCAGCCAGCATAGTCAGTGGCAAGGGATTCTGGGAGCTGAAGTGCAAAACATCTGGTGAAACAAAGGTTAATGGAAATGCCTTAGACCATGTTCTAAGAATTGGAGAAAGATGCCTTGTTGGGACACTAGCCAAATAGTCTCTCCAGAAAAGAGCAACAAAATGTTCAACAGGGTTGCTGAGACCTCCAGAAATGTTCAAGCTGTCAGTGGAAAAGCAAGCTTAAAAAACTACTGAGTTGCAGACTTTCAGAATCATCCCACAATTTTCATAGCTTGGTCCTAGAGAACTAATTCATACTTGATGTACTTCCAAGTCAGCCTCATTTATTTTAGAAAAGATGACTTGGATTCTGAGAAGCATGGATTCATCAGAATAGATTAGATAGAGGATTATTTCCCTTCCTTCATGCCCCCACTATTGTAGCCTCCTGAGGAGCTTCTTAGGGTTTTGGAAGGCTCTTCTGAATGCAAGTGGGCTTTGCCAGACATTTGGTGGTAGCATATTTTGTCAGCATGAGTTTCCCACTCATAGAAATACAGTTACTTGATGTGCGGTGATCCCCCTGACTCTTGCACCAGACCACGCTCTATTCATGGGCATCTCCTAATCCCCAAGAGATGATTTTTGGAGATCTCAGGTGAGTACTTGGAGAGAAAGAGTGGAAAAATTTGACATCTACCAAGCATTTATTCCGTTAGCAGTTTTTTTTTTCATCCAAGCCATTGTTTGTTTTCACTCTGATTCAAGCAATGATGGCTGATTTATTCTAGTTAGGACCAAATCAAACTAGCAATAAACAAATCAAATTCAACCACTTAAAAAAAAAAAGAAGAAATTCCACTGATTTCAGTGTGGGAGCAGACGTAAAAGTGCTTAACCTTGGCTCTATTTTACTTTCAATTTGTATATCACTTTTCTCTCTGTTTTGAGAATATCCTGGAAGTAAAGAGATGGACATAGCATTTTTGTTTCAATTAATTCCTTTTAATTAGACGTGAATTTACATATTAGAGTCTCTCCAGATAAGGGGAGAAAAAAGAGAAACTGAAAATCCCAAGTTTTGTTCCTGTACAAACCAATTTTGTTTTGGAGATGCACATATGTTTTCTTCATACCAAAGTATTTCCTGGAAACTCCTGGCATTACCAAGAATGCTTAATCTCTATTTTCCAGGTCAGTTTAAAGTACACCAGTATTTTCCAAAATGAAATGCATCTTTACTTGGCTCTCTGTTTGTATTATGAAACTAGCTAAGATGGACGCCAGTGGTAAACACAATTACTTTTTCCAAATAGCAGATTCAGCAGAGGCTATGTGAGGGTTAAAAAGCAAAGTTCTCTGAGCAGCTTACAGCAAACCACTGGAGAGGGGGAAGAATACACTAAATGAACCTGAAAACTAGTAAAATACAAAATAGTAAGTTGCATAAAATATCATAAAGAAATGAAACTCATAATACCCCAAAACACATAAGTGATGAGTTGCCATTCAGCAGCTGATTCAATGGGTCTGCTCAGATTGGCACCAGCAACTAGAATTGCCTTCCTGAACATTTGCAGACTGCTCCTTCCCCTGTTATTTTTAAACTTCAGTTAAAAACCTTCTCACTTCTCACTTTCAAAAGCTTTTGGAATTTCCCTTAATGTTGTTTTATAATTTTGTATAGTTTGATTACACGTACTTGTCCATTTGTTTTATATTATATTGTATTATATTGTACTTTTGGTATTTTATCTGGATAATTTGTTTTATTGAATGTTTGTGTTTTATTAATAAAAAAAAAGGAATGTTTGCACCAAAACAAAATGATCTTAATGTTTAACTAGTACAATACTGCAAAGGGCTTTAGCACTTAGACTATAACTCCTAAGCAATAAAGAACACTCAGTGGAAATTGGTGGATGTTGATTTCTGAAATGGTGTACAAGTCTAGTTGTGACAGGTGATCAGTGGGAGGGGAAAGAAGGATTTAAGGGAG
This sequence comes from Ctenosaura bakeri, assembly GCA_948474755.1. Lineage (NCBI taxonomy): Eukaryota > Metazoa > Chordata > Lepidosauria > Squamata > Iguanidae > Ctenosaura > Ctenosaura bakeri. Next base: position 775,605 of record CAOLHI010000099.1, read on the forward strand.
GAGGGAGTGAGGGAAACCCAGAACACTTCAATAAAGAATCTGGACATAAACTGGGTAATATGCAGGTAAAATAAAAACAAAAGAAGAACTGAAAACTTTCAGTACTCCCAGAAACTTTTTCTCCTTCTGCATGAGAATTTTGCTAACTTTTTTTGAGTATCAGGAGATACTTTAAAATATCACTCTTGAAAGTGATGAGTAGATCCTTATTTTTCTAATACATGTTTATATATATTGTTCCGCTCACTATTTTTCTTTCTGAAGGGGGACTCTTTGGGATTTCCATTTTGTTGAATGAGCAGACTCTTAACCGTGCTATTTATCACACTCCTCAGAGCACTGGGAGCTGAAAAATGCAAACTGATAGACCAAAACAGTACCATCTTCTGGTGTCTGAAGGTATAATACCTGCAATGCAAGCTGTCATGAAGCAGGCTACAGTGCCAGCAATCATGGCCCGGAAGGCCCCATTTGCGATGTCTCTCTTCCTAGAGGGAGCCATGGAAGCTGAGGAAAACATTTGAAGAAGAGTATTAGTGTGTAATGTTTAGACAGTAACCAATGACACATACATACTCTTTCTCTTTCTCTCTCACATGCAGACAGAAAGGCTTGTTTGTTTAGAGGTAGATACTCCCCAAACCTTTGAAACTGTCTTAACCTTTGGAACTACCCTACCACCACCACCCTCCAAATTAAGATGGATTGAATTATATGGACATTTCCGCACTAGGCTGTTACAGCGCTATGATTCCACTTTCAAGCTCCTATGGAATCCTGGGGTTTGCAGTTTCGGGAGGGGCCAGCTGGCCCCTCCCGAAACTGCAAACCCCAGGATTCCATAGGAGCTTGAAAGTGGAATCATAGCGCTGTAACAGCCTAGTGTGGAAATGGCCTATGAAAACAGTGGGGACTGAAATTCTCCTAGGCAGCAAATGAGAATCTTCCATGGGCTGGCTAGACCAGCATTTGGATAGCTTTGCTTTTTTGATAGGACAATGACAGATCCAAGGAAAACATTTCTACTATTTCTTCTCCTGCGCTACTCAAGACAGAATTCCACAGGATACAGTTGCACAATTATTGGGAAACAACAAACTTCATATTGCATACGTGGCTACAATTTTATCCCAGCAGTGAGGGAATTCCAAGCTAATTTTTAAAGTGTAACAATTTTTAAATTTCTCCATCTTCAGGATTGTCAGTGCACTTGCTGTATGACTGCTAGAACTCCAAAGCAGTGCAAAAGTAGACTCTATTTTATTTTGTTATTTATATTACATTGTCTTCTACAGTGTCATGGCCTATGGCTAAATGCAATGAAGAACAGATTCAGTGGCTACATATCAGACACCAGAGCCAGGCTGTATTCTTGTGGATCACTGGGAACCCTCACTTCATTTCACTTTTGCAACTCAATTATATATTTCCACAATCTTGCCATTCCCTCCCCTTAAACTATGGTTAGATCTTCTCTCTGACATCTAAAGAGATTTATGGAGCATCTCTGTAGTGAAGGCTGAAGCTTAAGGTTCTTACTCCCTCCCTGCTAGCACCCAGCATGGGAAACAAGCCATTGTTCATTCTGTATAATAGCATAAATTGGATTATATGTATCCAGTAAAATGCTCCATACAGGAAGTACATAGTGTTCTTACTCAATGCACCAACTACCACGCCTAAGGAACCAAGGTTGGCAAATCCACACAGGGCATAAGTGGCAATGGTTTCCGACCGGACCTAAGATTCAAGCACAAGAAAATATCTTATTCAGTTACATTAAGCTACCATTTTGAACTGCACCTCCTACTTAAATAGGATTCAACAGCTTCTTGCTAATATGGTCAAAATGTGCAATAAATGCACACCTTACAGCAGAATTAAAGGAATACAAGTGATGCAGTTTTTAAAAATGTGCTTTCTTTTTCTAACGAGTTACTCCAGTAAGCAATGGTACAATGAAGGTACATTTCAAAAACAAGAAAACAAGGGGTAATGGAGTTAATTTGTTGGTGCAAAGAGTAAAATCCGTGCGTATTTTCTAATGCAGGTGTAGGGAAACTGGCTGATAGGACTCAGCTTTGAACTTGACTCAGTTCTCTGACTCTGCGTCCAGATTTTCTCTGCCTTGTTTATCTATCTACAGTTCAGGCCCTTATTGGGGTTTGACGTCAGACTGTACACCTTTCTATGAGTCTTGCCACCTAGGTACGTGACAGTGTGTGTTTATGGAGTGCCATCTACCCATGAGTTTCCTAAGATTTCCATGTGGAAACCAGATTGAACCTTCTTTCAGTTTTTGAGAAAAATTGCTATTGTTTAAGTGAAGAAATGCTATGCATAGAAGTATGTTTATGTTGTATGGGATTAATATATTGCATAGATGTGTGGATAACTTCTGGTGATAGCACCAAAAACTATGTCCTTCTGGTATGCTTGTCTCTCCTTCCTTCCCCTAGACCCCACCCCAGCAAGCTCAAATCTCTTTTTTTCCTATGTAGAATCTCAATGGCAACCAGAAGTGACTTCACATCATTCCGTTTGCCAGTTTGAGAGGGACAACAGAGGGAAATGGAATTATTTGTGGGGGGGTAGTGAGGAGTCTGGGTGTGTTGTGTGGATGGGATGAGGGTGTTTTCATATGTTTGGAGGATTTTTTTCTGTGGTTTTCAGGCAAAAATTGCCCCAAAATAATTTTGGAGAGTTGGGGGGCTGGTGAGGGGGCACAAAAGTGGGGTCCAGGTGACCCATGGGGCCCACAGTCTGCACTATGTCTACCTATGCCTTAAAATGACACATGGTATTACTTCCAATTTATACTGCATGGTTATAGTTGGGTGAAGCAAGGACAAAGACAAAGCTAAGGGGAAATGATTAAGTTTAGTGACACCAAATCAGAATTTACTTTTGGTGATTTTAGGGAGTTTGGCAGTGGCAAACATTACTTGAGAGGGTTGTGCAAAACAAAATAAAGCACACCAAAAAAACCACAAAAAAACCAAAAACAAAACCCAAACCCCAAATTAGCTTCTTTCTAAGTCTTTAGAAATGATCAGAAAGTATACCTTAACACTCCCAACAACTAAAATTCTTCTCTGTAAAATGTTACCCATGAATTTTGTAGTTAACAATTTAGACTGTATCAGGTGATTGTTTCTATCCCATGCGTAAATCTATAGAGTACTTGTGTAGTAGAGCTTTGTTTCCATCACATATTTAAAGCCAAGAGTATTGGAGTACTAGGAGGTTGTTCCTATCACATGTTTAAATCAAGAATACTGGAATTTGTTGTTGTATGCTTTCAAGTTGTTTCTGACTTACAGCAAGCCTAAGGCAAACTTATCACAGGGTTTTCTGGGGCTAAGTGTGTGTGATGGGCCCATGGTCACCCAGTGGCTTTCCATGGTAGAGTGGGGAATCAAATCCTGGTCTTTAGGGTCATAATCTACTAGGCGACTATTTCTCCCACATGTTTTAATCTATAGTACTAGGGAAAAAGTGAGGGACAGGAAAAATGAGTCTAATTAAGGAATCTTGTGATGCAGTGGCAAGGAATTTCATGGATGTGGAAGGATATCTTACTTTTCGTAAGTGCCCATAAAAGTGAAATCAACCACTGCAGTGGGTTCAAATTGACTGGAACCTTGGGCAGAAAGGAGGGGGAAAAAAAAAGGATTTGAGTTATTAGTGCCAATACCACTGCACAATCAATATAACTTCAGTTAAGAAGTTACCCATTTTACAAAATGCCAGAAGAAAACAGGTCCACGTTGTATAAAATCATACAGTTGGATTATTTTCCCTGTTCAAAACTTAATGGAGCTTTCTCTGCTGTCAGTTTTACAATGCATGCAGCAAAGGCTGCCTTCTTCCCAGCAAATTCATCTGGCATTAAAAAAAGAGATCATCTCAGTTCAAGGCAAGAGACTCCACTGTGTGCAGATCTCCATTTCTCCCGCCTTCTGTTCCCTGCTTGCAATAAAATCATCTTAGTACTTCAGTTGATTAGATGCTCATTTGTGCCCCTTCATGTTTTTAAAGAAGCAATTTGTAGATGTTTCTTTTTACCCCGTGCATATACACAGAAAGGCATTTCAAGGCTTCATTGGGCATATTTTTTCCAGGAAATGACTGAAAGCCAGGAAGCCTCATTGTTGCAGGTTGCGGAGGTGGACATGAAGCTGAGTACCCTCTCTTTGAGAGAGATACTTGTACCTAGCTTTATTAGAGACTTCTGAGGGAAACTTCAATTCAAATGGAATGTTCCAATCTCATCTGTCATTGTGCCATGATTTTCATGCTGAAAACTAGTTTCAAAATCACCAAACCAAAGACTCATTTATAATACTGGTATTAAAACTTAAGAAGCACCCCGGAAACACAGGTTCAGTGCAACTATTAGAGGAAAAGGAAAGGCTTTATCTAACTTCTTTTTAACCAAGTCTGACTTCTTGGGATAATTTGTAGTTATTTTTGAATATCCTGAGAAGTAGATTGAAAAAATTATTCAGGTTGTGGGCTTCCCTTGCTTCCTCATGATGTTGTCCAAATGTTTTACCACAATACCACAGAGCAAACGTTCAGTGAAGCCAGAGAAGTATGATCTCCACAGAAAGGCAGCTTACAACCAACTTTCTGACATTCCACGATGGCTATGTGAATGAATCAATCCTTAGTTTGGCTTCAGTTCAAAATAAAATAGTGTATTTTTAGTTAGGAAATATTAGCTTCAGGCCTCTCAAAGTGCAAGGAGGTCTCTAGGAAGAAACACTAGCTATAGAGAAAAAAATCTTCCATAGCTCTCTGGAGATTCTTATAAGGATCAAAGGACTACAGAATGTAAGTCTATTCTGAAGAGACAGAGGTTTTTCTTGAGCTTCTTACTTAACCAAGGGTACCATTATTCCCTGACAAGGTGGGTCTTCTTGGGCAGTCTCTCTGGTTAAACAGCCACCTCTAAGTGCATCCTCACTTTTGAGGGAAAAGGATATCAGATCCATTTATTTTCTTTAGGTAGGAAAAAGAGCTTGGCAGAAGGATGATTTTGGACTGGGAACATGTCACATGAAGAAAGTGTTAAATGTTCCAGTTTTCTAATTAGATTCAAAGCTCCTCTTCCCTTCTCTCTCCTTGTTTTTATCCAGGTAAAACCAAAAGCAATCAGAAGATATTGGTTCTCCCTTCTCCCATTTAGTGTCATCATCTTTAGTTTTACTTCCAAAGATCCCCTTTCTCTCCTTAAATTAGACTTGATTTTTCATTTGAGAACCCATAGTTTGTCTAATGCATAAACCAAATTTTGTTATGGGCTGCGTCCATGAGCTCCCATATACAGTCAGCCCCCCACATTTGCAGGTTTGATTTTCATGGATTTGATTATTTGAGAATTTCTCCAACTCTTACTCCCCCACTCAGGTGCTTCTTTTCCAAGGGGAGCTTCCCACTAGGCAGCTCCAATCAAGCCACGCAGTCCTTTAAAAACCTGTCCATGGTCCTTCTCCTCCTCTACCAGCCACTGCCTGGCCAGCTAAGGATTACTTGCAGCCTGATCTCTCACTATCACAAATCTTCTCCTGATGCCCCCCTACACCCCAGGAAATAGATGGGAAGAGAGAGGAAGTATAGAATAACCATGCTTACCCTGTCTCCTTTCCCTGACCTAGCTTGGACCTTGGATGCCTGTTCTCCTCACCATACCTCGGTCCCCTTCCTACAGACACACACACACATTTTGATATTTGCGATTTTTCCACTTTTGCAAGGGTCCTGTGCCTCTGCCCCTAACAAATGTGAAGGGCCAACTGTATTCACAGTTTTATATCCCATTTGCTGAGAGTCCATCTGGTGAGATAGGTGGGAAAAGGAGTTTCCTGCTTGATTTACAACTGTTAGTTGCATGCCTTGTTTAAAGAGACAGACTCTTGGAAGTAAATAACTTGAAGTTCCTGTTGATTAATTTTTACACACTACAGCTGTGTTATCTGCCATGATAAACTGTTGAGAACAAAGAGACCCATGCCCAGAACAGCTTGGGAATATTTATAGAATGCATACATAGAGGATGTGCTTTGACCTATCAGTTAATGTTTTTCTGAATGGTTACATGAAAAAAAAATCCTGTAAAAAAGGGTGTATATATAAGGTGGGCTCTCAAATGTCTCATCTCACTTTGGACCTTCTCAAAGTGTGTACCTATTTCTGCTGCAGAAATAAACTTTGCTTTTTCTTCTCTCATCCTTGCTCGTGTTGCTTGACAAAGTTGGACCAATCTGCTGGGCAACAAATCTCACTCTTGTAACAATTTTGGTGACCTCAGCTTGGACTTCATCAGATTGTCTCCCCAACAACAACCCAGGCAACAAATGAGTGAGTTCAGTTCCAAGGGGATTCTCAAAGGGGGTCAGTCCAGTGGTCTGGATAAAGAACAGGTCCTCCACAGAGCAAGATATCTTTTCTATTCCTCCAGCTTTTTTCTTTGGGAGGCACTGCTGAATTTTGTGTGTGTATGGGTGTGTTCTTCCTTTTAGGGTGGGAAAGCTTGTAGGTTGAGAGCATACTTGGTAGGTGTGGATGGGATAGTGCATGAGATTGTTTTGCAGCTACCCAGTCAGGCCAGTTTTTACACTGAGTTTAGGTAGACAGCAAGGGTGATTCAGCAAGCGTGTGAGAGCAACTTGACTCAGGAAACCTGCAAGGGTCAAGCCCATCAAGAGTTCGATGTATGTCCTGAGAAAACAACTCCTGAGTGGAAGTCTTCATCTTTTTATAACACTAGGTAGGGTGGACTAAATGCGTTCTGGCAAAAGCAAAATTCCCTGGCAAAAAGGGCCCCTGGAATGTGTTCTTGAAAATTGAAAATCACTGTCTGGGAGGAAGGGACTATAGAAAAGGTGTTTGCTTTCACTTTGTAACTTGAGTGGCTATTCCCAACTTCTGGACCTTATAAAAGACAATGGCCAAGATCCTTTGATCATGAGAAACTAAGAGCCTTGCTCCAGAAAGTTTCCAACCCACAGACATGAAATACTGGTTGATTTGGGCAGACCCACCCTCAAAACTCAGCAAACCAGAAATGTTAGTAACACCCCGAATTTCAAAAACTGCAGCTACCCTGAACTTGGAAGAAGATTTCTTCAAACTGTTCCCCCTTCTATAGCCTTCAAGAGCTTTGTCTGCTGGCAAAAGCATGGTGGTAGGACAGGCTAACCCTGAGTCCCTCCCCTTCCCTTCTGGGATCACTAACATCTCAGAGCCCCAGTCTAATGAATCAGACCAGGAAGAAGGTGACTCCACACCAGTTGCAAAAAACATCAGATTAAAAGGGAAATTGGAAATCCAGGCACCTCTCTGAGCTTACCCAGTCTCATTGGCAAATGGGGCGAATTGAGGCAAGACTATGCCACGTCCCCTTTTCAATGCCCAAATTTGATTAACTGGTAAACAAAGGCCCTTTCCGCACGAGGGGAGGGAATCACTCTGTGCCATTACCTACTGCTTCTTCTGGGGTCGGAAGCAACTCAGACTATCCCTGAAGCCCTTCCACAGGGCTCCTCCTTGGTCCAGGGTGAATTGGAGCACTGCGAGGTCAGTAAATCCACACTGCTCCGGCTTCCAAAATGGCAGCTTCCGGCTTCCAAAATGGCAGCTTCCGGCTTCCAAAATGGTGGCTTCCAGTTGGTCGTGGGTCCTGACCAACCACTGAAGCTCGCCATGCCTAAAGCCCACCCTCTGCAGATCACAGGCTCGCATTGGTGCGAGCCTGCAAATCCGCACAAGGGAACAGGAATGCAATGGTGTGTTCCAGGAAAATAAAGACCTGTCTTTTGTGCTGGAGGACCACTTGGGGTCGTTTTGGAGCGGACTGAGGTGTGGATCTCTGGCAAGTAGTCTGCTCCTAGTCCGCTCCAAAGTGCAGACGACCTCTGTGAGAGGACACACTGCCCCGTTCTAATTGCCTGGTGCAGAAAGGGCCGAACACTCCACAGCTGAGGTACAACCTAAATCTAGTCTTTCTTAGATTCTGGACCATTTTTTAGACTCATCATCCATACTAGGCAGATGTTCAACATTTATTAGATGGACAGTAGAAGAAAAACGTTAATGAATGATTGTGGCAAAAAACAGACAGACCAGAGGTAATGGGGAATAGCTGAAATCCCCTCTGTTGATCCCAAGTAGAAATACAATGAGGAAAATAGAAAGACTGCTCTCAAAGTAATGAAAATTGCTATACTTGAGGACATAAAAGCAGCTGGGATTCACACGGCCATTTAGAGCAAAGTTAAAACTGTCCTACAGGACAGTGACTATTAGTGAAAGCTCTCAGACAACATGAGGGCATAGATTTGGAAGCCATAAACAACCAGTCCCATTACTGTCTCCCTGTTTGTGGACTAAGTGGCTAAAGATGTAAAATAATATTTTCACAAACATGGTCCCATGGTCATTTCTGCCCTACACTGTTATAGTGCTATTATTCCACTTTCAACATCCTATGGAATTCTGAAGTTCGTAGTTTACTGAGGCCATATAGCTCTCTGGTTGAGAATTCTAAATGCCCCTCCCTAAAATACAAACCCCAGGATTCTATAGGATGTTGAAGGTCAAATAATAGCACTATAACAGTGTAGTGTGGAAATGGCCCATGTGGCAAGAGAAACTTATAAGTGAAATCTTGCTTTGAGCCTGGCCACCTATGTAGTGAATGGGAGAGAGGAATAAAAGAAAGAAAGAGAGAGAGAGACAGAGAGGGAAAGGAATCTCAGAGAATCAGGATTTAGCCACTACCTCATAATAATGAAAGCCTCCACATAAACAAGGGATCCTCTAAGAATAATAACCAAGTCCCTTATGACATATGGAAACTACCTGCACACTGGAAGAGGGAATGCCCAATAAGAGCAAAAGACAATGAAAGCATTAGAAGGCACAGGAGACCCTGCCAAGGACCAGCTAGAGACAATAACAAAGGACACCAAAATCAGCTCAGTTTCAAACCATTTCCAAGCCCACTTTCTGAGGTGGCCCTTATCAACTTTGGGGAGAACAACTATAGGATAGAATGACAGTTACATGGAAATCCCCATATTATTGCTTCCTTCATTATAGCTCCTAATGAGGAAGCCATCTTTGCTTTATCTGCAATGGAACCTCTGAACGCATTAATTATAGGGGGTCAGGAATACACATGCCTGCTACTACTTCGGCTGTAATTTCTAGATATCTCCAACCTAACTCCAATTCAGCAACAATTATTCGAATCTCTGGTCAGCCTTTTACATGCCCATTTTAAAAAGAAAGTCACTATAAGACCCCTTACAACAAAGCATGACTTTTTGTTAATGGCTGGAGAACCAATTAATCTACTGGGCAAGGATTTATTATGCAAACTTCATGCCATGATTCACCTTTCTCCCAAAGGAATCTTGTTCACTATATAACTCAGGCAGGTCCTCACGCTAATGGACCTAGTGGTGGAAAGTGAATCCAACCCTTGACACAGCTACCAGAACTAGTAAAAGAAAGAACACCAATTGAGGCTTAGGGAGTAAAAGTTAGTGAAGTGAGGCTACGGAAATCAGCAAAACTAACGACCATCCAAGTAAAGCTCCATGTGGCTCTTCCAGGAATGGCTCAATAGCCTCTCAGCAAGGAAGTTATCTCTGGACAACAACCCCTGATAAATGCATATCTGGGTCAAGGAATTTTAAAACATTTCCACTCTTCATGCAATACATGCAATAGCCTGATCCTGGTGATCCAGCCAGGCCCACCCAATATATTGCTTCTTTCAAGATTTAAGGGCTACCAACAAATACCCCATCACTCAGTGGTCCTGAATCCACCAACCATATTCAACAGCTTTCCACCCAGTAGCACAAACTTCACAGTGATGGACTTATGCTCTGCCTTCTTTAGCATTCCAATTCACCCAGACTACAGATGTCTGTTTGCCTTCACAAGGAAACTATTGTGGAACAAGCCACACCAGCTGGTGGGGCTATGCAGATTACATGGTCCAGGTTGCTCCAGGGCTACTGTGAGTCACCCATCCTATTTGCCCAAATTTTAGAGGAAAATTCAAATGTCTTAGCATACATAGATGATCTTTTGGTAAGTTCAAAATATATGGAGGTCTGTGAAATAGACTTTATTTGCTCAGAGAGCTGGCCCAAAAGGGACATAAGGTTTCTTGATCAAAACTGTAGATTGTTTTTTTTTTAAGCATCCAGTATTTGGGACTCATATTAGAATTGGTGGGGATCCAAAATTTTCCCCTGAGAATAAAAGCTATCATAGAAATACTCCATCTTATGACTGAAAGGTAAGTGAGGGGACTATTAACCATGATTGGGTTCTTCAGCTCATGGATCCCAGCTCTTGGAGAATTAGCTCATAATCAATATGATAGCAAAAGATGCAAGGACCCTATACATTGAAATAAGGAAGCAGAGAGAGCATTTTGTAACATCAGACAGACTCTAGGCACTGCTTCTGCTTTAGGCTTGCCAAAGTACAAAAAAGTGCAATGGGTTAGCCTCTGAAGCCTTAGCGCAATGCCTCAGAGTAGCTATGCCGCCTATTACTCTCTATTACTAGATCCTGTAACAAAGGGTTCTATGTGTTGTTTATGAACAGTGGCAGCCACAGAGGCATTGGTAGAAAAAACTCAAGAAATAGTCTTAGGACACCCCCTAGTGTTAAAAGAGCTAAACACTGTGGCTATGCTGCTGCTTCAACAGAATACTTAATATTTTGCAAATAACAGCTAATTTTATAGAATGATATAATTCTCTCAATCCAGCAACAATCCTGCTTCAATTGGGACATGGGGAGGAACACCATGACTAAATTAAAATAGCCAAATCCAAGACTTGCTGAGACTTGATCTCTCTGATATGCCTTTGAACAACTCTGACTTAGTTCTAGATGTAGATGGGTCCTCCTGAATAGTAGAGGGCCAGTGGGTGGTGCGTTATGAAGTTGTTAATGATTTGGAGATTTTAGAAGCCCAGAGTTTGCCCCCAAAAAGAAGAGCCTAATGAGCAGATCTCAACTGTCCTCTCTTAAGGCTGCAACATCACCATAGGAGTGACAGCCATCATATACACTGACAGAAAGCATAGCCATGGGATGTGTTTTGCTACTGGAATGCTGAAGATTTTTCACACGCTCAGGACTAGATACAGCTAATGGTTCTCAGTTCATGGTCTCTTAAAGGTGATGCTCATCCCCAAGTTATTGCCTATAATTCATTGCCTGACACACACCAAGGGGGAGGACTCTGTTTCAAAGGGAAACAATTTGGTCAATGTCACTTCTAAAGCTGTTGTCTTTAGACCCTGGAAAGAGACCCAAACAAACCTGAATGCATTAAGCTTGCTGGAAAATTTAAGTTAATTTGCTTTCATTATATAAAACCAGTGTGTACCTTTTTCTACTGCAAAAATAAACCTTGTTGCTGTTTGTTTTTTTTATCTTGCTCATGTTGTTTTGCAAAATAGAATGCATCTGCTAGTCAAAGAACCTTACCCTTGCGGCATGCCCTTCTGAATGTATAGGATATAAACGCTGAGGAAATTTTCCCTCTCCTTCTTGATAAAATAGTGCCTGAAGACCAGGGCAGCAAGCAGTATTAATATATTGGGTTACACTGGGCTATGAAACAGACTTTTAACAGTGAGTGCTGTACCCTGAAGTGGTTTTACTGTATTTGCCAGCATATAAGACGCACCCCTGTATAAGATGCACCCCATTTATACACTGGCAAATACTATTTGCTGGCATATAAGACACATCAGCGTATAAGACGCACTCCATTTTCAAACAGTATTTTTCGGGAAAGAAAGTGAGTCTTATATGCCAGCAAATACAGTAATTCAATTGTGTTCTAATATTATAAATTATTTAATCATGTTTTAATATGACTTTTTATATTCTTTATATGTAGCTGTTTGGTCTTGTTGAAAGTCTCCTTGAGCTTTAGTTCTAGAAGAAAGGTGGAATAAAATAAATAAATTAATTAAAAAACCCTGAACAAATACAATGTTGGACAAGTAGGCGTCTACTTGTTCAATGTGACTTTCCTTTCAACTTCTTCACACCTGGCATACCCCACCCCAAATCTGCAGTAGCTGTTCTTCACTCCTACATAACCTTTTTCTATGAAGTAGATTATACAGTATAGTTTAGACTGAATACTGAGAGGAAACAGGATTAAAGGAATATTGGTGATATATTCACTTCAGTATCTGATGCACCACTGTCAATAACTTGTGTGTAATGAAAAAATGGTTCCTAATTCACAGTTCAGTTTTTATCTGTTGTGACTGTACTGGATCTACAATGGAGCTGGATCTCACGAATCAAATGGCTATATAAGAATACTCACACTCAAATATTGTTTCACACCATTGATGTACATTTCTCCTCCATTCTTCCTCTTCTGAATAAATTTTGATAGGTGTTCATAAGCCACAAATTCATTGAAGAAAGTCTTATAACCTAGAAGTCCACCGACAATAAAACTGTCTTCCCAGTCTACTCCCATAATGAAAGAAAACGGCATGAAAACATAGGCACAAATAATCTGCACAAAATACAAAAAAAGAGAAGGTGAGATTAGATGAAAAACTTGTAGACTATGGTCCTTTCCACACGCGGGGTGTGAATCAGGCAGAAATGGGACTCACTGGATTTTTCTTGCATCCAGACGAGTCCGTCGCGAAGAGCAGCAGGGTGAGTCTGTCGCTCCGCAGTTCTCCAGTGTCCAAAATGGTTGCGTCCGGTTGATGGAGGCTCTCCACCAACTGGAGAAGCTCACCAGCCAAAAGCCCGCCCCCGGAAGATCTGCAGACACGCACTTGCGCGCCTGCAAATCTGCTCCGGAGCGCGGGGACAGAGCTACACGGAGTCACGCACTCTGTGCTTTTTAAAAACCTCAAAAAAGAGGTTTTTAAAAAGCACGCTGCTCGACCAGTTCCGGTCGTGCAGAACTGGACTGGGGTATGGAACTACAAAAAGGAGTCCGCCCCAGTCCACTCTACGGTGTAGAAGACCTCCATCGGAGGTCGCTCTACACCATTTTAAATGCCCGGTGTGGAAATGGCCTATATGTTGTCATTTTTCAGAATAGTTCACTAGAACACTGAAAACTATGGTGGAGTTGTAGAGATGTATCTAGAGATGTGTTCTGAAGCAAGTGAAGCTTAGGAAATCACTTCCAGCAATCTAGCACCAGGGTGAAATGTTTTAGTCATAATAGTCACCAGGACTTCAAGAAGTTACAAACTCAGTAAAAAGCATTCATTCCTGCCAGCGGCTTTTAGATATTTCTGTGGATCCAGGAGTGCCTGGACTGAGGCACTAAGTGAGCCTGGACATTAATGTAAAGCATTGGAGTTGGTAGCTTGTGTCCCTCCACATATTGTTGGACTGTAACTTCTCTCAGCTTTAGCTAACACACCCAATGGTAAAGGAAAATGGGAGTTCCAGTCTAGCAACATCTGGAGGGCCACAAGTTGCCCATTTTGGGGGTCATGAGAAAGGTTTGTGAAATTAAAAATGAAGTGGAGAGAACAAATGCTGAGAAATTCTGTCTCTACTGCAGAGATGCATCTAACAATCCTAGCTGAGGACAACTGGCAAGAGGAGTCTTCTAGTCCTATGCTTCAGGTGCATAGGACGAGATGCAGGTGATAGAAGGACTTTACTTCCCTCTCCCAGCTCTGTCTCTTCTTCAATTGTACCCTGCCCTCCTGCTTTTTTAGATGTTCAACAGAGTCCAGGCTTCCCAAACCTGTGGTTATATTCTAGTTTCTCTCTTTGGAGCAAATCAAAGGAAATACATCTCCATATACTGCACAATTCAGTTATGGGATTTGTTGTTGAACGGGGTTGGGCAACTTTTGAACCTTTTGACTTGTGATGGCAAGTCTGATCAGATCAAACCAAAATAACTAATGGTTAATGGTGATGGTCCAACAATTTCTGGGAGTCGCAAGTAGCCCAATCCTGCTGTAAAATCTTATGGTGAGCTAGCACTGTCTAGACATCTGCAATCTGATTTGCAACCCAGGTAGAAACACAACTCACTGAGCATGTGTAAAACAAGAGAGCCACTAAGCCTCCAGTGCTTTAACTTTAAAAAGAAACTTACCCTGTTGAAAAGCAATCTTGGAGTAAGAACTTTAATTAATTTCCTGCCTTTCTCTCAATATAGAACTAGTCAGGTTATGGGAGCATGAAACAATACAGATGCTAATGGCAGTGGGGAAAGTGAGAAGGAAATGTCCCCCACTTACTAATAACCCTCTTGCCCTCAACTGCTTTATTTTTCTGCAAACATCTTTTACAACTGGGAACTCCCGGGGTAAATGAAATTCACATTTAAGGTCATTATGAAATACACACATTATCTTTTGGTCAAAGTTGATCTGATTGTTACTGTTCTATGCGAATAAGAAATTTCAGGGCAGTCTCTGGGCAGTAACATAAACAGTGCTGAAGAAGGAAGGCGACGCATCTGTGTTTTTATTAATTAGAGTATCTTTGATTGAAAGACAATTTGGCCATACCACATGTACTGTATAGTGTACATTGTTTTCTATGCTAAGAATGGCTGGCTTTCTAATCTTGTTCTGAATAGAAGCACTTTCTATCCTAGCTGCTTTGTTTCAAAGCTTGCATGGTGGTTTCCACTTGATTTATCCTTTTTACAGTATGTTGAATTAAGTGGTGGTCCTGATATAAAGAAAGCAACACATGAACTTTGAGAAGCTTCCACATTAGGTTCCAGAGCTCTAGAACATCATTGTTTTAGAACATGACATCATACAAAAATATTGTTGTGGTTCTGCTTCTCTCTTGAGCCCATGCTGGGATGCCACTGTCCTGTGGAAAGAGCCTGAGTCATCTGGACATGTGTCAGTGGTTTATTTACTTCATTTTTTGTTGCCTTATAGGCCTCTCTGTTCATGGTACTTGCCTGCTCTGAACCTGGAAACGTTTTTTTCTTCCATTTACGTGTGATGAACAGATCATCAACCGCAGGTCCCAGAAGGACCTATTTGACTGAGTAGCATCTCCAGTTTGGCTTGCATATTGAATTTAATGCATGTTTGTGTGAAATAATCATATCTTAGCTAAAAGCATACGGGCCAGTACCTCAAAGTTGAGCTGTGGATAGTTGAACATGCTTCCTAGCCAGGCCAAGGCTGCATTGCAGAAAGCCAGCAAGGCAAGGAAGGCAATCAAAGTTGCAGCGATATTTGCCACTAAGAAGATGGAGGAAGAGGCACCTTGGCTGGCTGCTTCCAACAAATTTTGAGAGTCCCTTCACAAAGAAAACAAGAATTAAATATTTGGAATTTCCACATTTAAAATGGTTAGCAAAGTAAATAAATTAATAAAACTTTCCCCTATAGTTATACAAATTCTCCCTTTAAAAATATCAGGACAGTTAAACCCCAGAAATAATATAGGAACCAACATAATAATAATACCAAGCATTTGTACAATTTTTGTAAGCACTGAAAGAATTTCAAACTTTCTTTATGTCATGGTTAAACAACACAACAAACTAGAAATCTATGGCTTGAATCACAGCTGCTTCTACTTTCAGACCTCATCAACTTTTTTTTTTTTTTGAATCAGTGCCCTATGGTTTCCACAGCTGTGCGACAGATACAGTTTGGGATGCTATATGGCACACCACTCATACAACAGCCTGTTATATTTTGTTCCCTCTGAGCTCACACAAGGAAAGGAAGTGGAGGTACTGGTGTGGGAACAGTATGCTCTTAGCTCCAAGTGACATATTTCTTGAATGCCCGTCTTTGGTTGGCTTCTGTGGAACAAAGGCAGAATCAGAGGGGTGGCATGGGACAAGCAATTGCCCAAGTTAGAGGTCCCGTATTATTTTGGCTCTTTAAATCTTCCCAGAAGATAGGCATTTGAGAAACAG
Organism: Ctenosaura bakeri; assembly: GCA_948474755.1. Lineage (NCBI taxonomy): Eukaryota > Metazoa > Chordata > Lepidosauria > Squamata > Iguanidae > Ctenosaura > Ctenosaura bakeri. Next base: position 791,569 of record CAOLHI010000099.1, read on the forward strand.
ACCTCTTGGAGCCAACAGCTTCCTTCTTTTGTCATCTGCTGGCTGTTTCTTCTTTTTCTCCTGTACTTTTCTGCCTTTGACTCTATTGATGGCATAACTATACCAGCGGTGCCAACAGGACCTTGGCCACAGGTTCAAAATGTGCCTCTTTTGCAGCTATAAATGTATAATGATAGGCAAAAATTTCATTCACTGTCATTTTCTCTGGCATGCAGGTGTCATAATGATTGTGCCTCTGTCAGAAAAGAGGTGAGATACCACCTATAGTGGGATGCATTTGGAAATTTGTGAAATACCAACTGGATCATAAGAATTCACAGTAAAAACAGCTGTGCATAGAAAATTTCCATTATCCATACTACCAAGGCAGATGATGTTGGGAAATGTGAAAGATAGACCATTTCTGAGCTATACTGTTTTAGTGCTGTCATTCCACTTTCAACATCCTGTGGAATTCTGAAGTTTGTCATTTACTGAGGCTAAAGAGCTCTCTGTCTGAGAATTCAAAATGCCCCTCCCTAAACTATAAACCCCAGGATTCCACGTGCTGTTGAAAATGGAATAATAGCACTATAACTGTGCAGAAATGGCCATAGTGCTCAAGCAGAGTAATCACATTGGTAAGACAGAAAATGATACAAAACTTTTTCCCTCTCACTATGTAATACTTATTCTTTCTGTTTTTTCAAGAAGAAATGGCTGTGTTTGACTGTGCATAGTTACTTGTAAATAAAGATATATTTTATATGTTTACAAAGAAGACTAAAACTGTTCTTTCTTTGCTAGAACCTGTTTGTGGTTGGACAGGCATGGGACTATTCAGCTTCTCCCCTGCCAATTTGATTACTTTGCTTGAGAGATCGAGTACTATCTCTCACATTTCCCAACAGTTGATATAGATAACACTAGCTTCATCTAACCTGGAGCCCTTCAGAAATGTCAGATTGTCAGCCATCAGCCACAGCTGTTGTCTTACTGGGTGGTGATGGTGGGAGCTGTTGTCCAAAATATCTGAATGGAGAAAGCCTATTCTATGCCTTTCTGTTATCCAGGAATGATTCACCACCTCGGACACTAGGAAGAAACAGGCACAGCCATTTTGAGAGTCTACTCTAAATGAATAGTCCATGTAGTGTCAACCACGAAAGCTGCTATAGATGAAATTAAGGGTGAATTTGTGTAGTTTTTCTGATGTTCTTGTGAAACTATGATCAGAAACAAGAATAAGTTTCCTTTGATCAGCATTAGAATCACAGAATCATAAGGCTGGAAGGAACCCAAAGGGCCATCTAGTCCAACCCGCTGCTAACAGCTAAAGTTCTCCAGAGAGATGAACACCACCCTCTGAGGCATTTCATTCCTCTGTTGGATAGCTTTTAGCATCAGGAAATTCTTCTTCATAGATTTAGGTGACAAGAGCAGAGATTTCACCTAACCTCTGATTTGTGTCCAAGTCTCTGGAGAAGCAGAAAAAAAGCTTCTCAATTTTCTGCATGACATGCTTGCAGATATATAAAGATGGCTCTCCTGTCACCTCTCAATCTTCTCTTCACCAGGGTAAACATATCCACCTCTCTAATCTATTGCTTCTGTGCTTGTTTTTCAGATCAACTTGGTCCCCTCCTCATTTACAGCAACTAAACCTCTTCATTTACAGCAGCTCTCAAATGGAAAGGCATAATGGATCCCTTAACTCAATAGGGACCACGCCATTCTTTCACTGTCAAAAATTTGCTGCAACAGTTACCATTGAATAACAGTAGCAACTTCAATGGTACCCCTACAGCAAGGTGTCAGGGTCTCTGTTTGATCCTGTACCACAGAGCTCTCTACAGATTGGACAGAGCATCTGTTTCCTTTCTCAGAGAGAAGGAGGAAAAGGGGCCTTTATGTGACGTCACTGAGTGACATGCTTGTGTTGCCAGTGACAGTGCTGCTGACTTTGGCAGGGGTGGTAAGTGAGGCAGTAGGTGATATGTGGGTGTATAGCCAGTAGGCTATTTCTCATGCCAAGTTTATACATAGTTCCACAATGCTGACAGGTGTTAACAAAAGAACCCGTTTATATGTCTTTTCCCAGTTCTAAGTCTTCTTGCCATGCAAGCACCAAACCCCTTACCTTTTCTCGAGGTCTGTGCCTTGCTGTACAGTTATCTGGGGTTGCTCAGTTTCAGGCCAAAAGAGTTTGGCAATAGCCAAAGCCGCTGGTGCTGACATCACAGAAGCAGTTAATAAGTGGGTAGCTGAAACCTAAAATTTCAAAGGGCAAAAAAGATCACATTTTATTCAAACAGTGTTAAAAAGTATTGCTGTGTAAGGTAGCTTCCCAGCTTAGTGCCCTCCACACATGGTTACAAATTCCATCATCCAAAATCCATCAGCATTTTGTAGACAAGCACATCTAGAAGGAGATATGATGGGTAAGACTACATTGGACTTATGTTGGTAATTGTAGCCCAGTTCATTTGAAGTATCAACATGTTTATTTATTTAATAATCCATTTTTCTACCAATATGGGACTCGAAATAATCATAACATGATGTGTTGATATGACATGATACAGTTTTGATGTGTTGATATGACAATCAACACATCAAAACATGAACTAGTATTCTTTTTGGGTGGCTTTTCCCAATATAGTTCAGTAGGAAAAATGAGAAGCAACAGTTTTGTAGTGGATTCTGGCTTTTTTCAGTTGGAGAGGGAGATCCTGTATGCAGGAAGAAATCTCGGCAGATTCTGAAATTTATATATACTGTCAAGAAAATAAATTCTTCAAGCACCATCCTTATCAAGGGGAAATGGTACCATCTATGTCTGCACAAGAAAGTGGTATCAGCAGTTGTGGAAGAACTCCAAAATTTGCTGAACAAAAACCTGAGGTGAAATATACCAAAGCTCCACAGTGAGGAATAAAAACGCTCAGTGAGGACAGAATGCTTAGTACATTTGTGACACTTGCAGATTTTTAAAAAATGTGCACAAAAACGCTTTAGTGAAAATTGTTGAATACAAAAATGCTGATTTTTGGGGGGGCGGGGAGGGGAATATGCACTAATATCTGTGTAGGGGAAAAAATCACATCTCAGAGTCAATGTAGAACTAGGATACAATGAGAATGTCAGTGAGATAACAGAATGAAAACACAATGAGAACACAGCTGGCAGGTTTTTACATCTCTGGATAATATCAGACTTTCTCTACCCTGTCCTCAATGTAACAATGAATCCAAAGTGAAAACACTTTACATTTCCTCACTAAACTGTTATAGTGCTTTTATTCCACTTTCAACATCCTGGGGTTTGTAGTTTACTGAGGCCAAAGATCTCTCTGGCTGAGACTTCTGAATGGCCCTCCCTGAACTGCAAACCTCAGGATTCCACAGGAATAATAGCGCCAGAACAGTGTAGTGCAGAAATGGCCACTGTTTTTCTCATTTGGAAAGTACTCTTTCTGTGCTCCTTCCTTTCCTCTATTTTTCATAAAATTAGAAACAGGGAAAAATTAGTTGGGAGATACACACACACACACACACACATATATTACAAAATGATTGGTGGTGAAATTATTGCTCCATTTAATGCTGCATCTTACTAGCTATGGGAGGACCAGGGAGAAAAAAAATAACAGTTATACTCTACTGTGTTTCCATTCTTACCCCAAAAGAAATATATGCTCCTAAGACACTTCCAGCAATGGTGGCAAATCCTGCCGTCATGACAGCATGGAGTTCTGACTTTGTAACATAGGGCAAATAGGGCTTCACCAAGAGTGGAGATTCTGACTGGAGGAAGAATGGAGAGAATAAAAGACAGGAAAATAAGTAAATTCTAGGTACATCTTCATATTGTTTTACTTTACCCATGGAACGGAATCACACTGCAACCATTTCAGCTCAACTTCATCCCCTCTCCCATAAACTAAATATTCATACAGAATCTGTTCAGAACAGTGCTATCTATTAATGGCCAGCCCTATCATCTAGTACAGAGAGATGAGTGCATCAGCCAGAAGATTTAGAGTATTCCATGAAAGGGCAGAATATTTTTTGTCAGTTATTTTACCACATTTCTATTTTTACTGTAAGGAACAGGAAGATGCTGTTGTGAGACCTTCTGTCTCAGGTACCCAAACAACTTGACTAGCCTAGTATATTAAGTTATGTGCCTTGACTTTTACCTTGTTTTTTAAATAAATATTTTTATTAGAACAATTTTCAAATACAATAGAAACTACCACTAAGGTAGTATAAACTAACAAATAAAATAAAGACACTAAAAACTGTCTACTAACTAACTAACTACATAATCTAACTACTAACAAACACCTAGCTATAAAATAAAATTACACACACATAATTTTTTCCTCTTCATTCTCAACCTCTCAGAAGACAGCCATAGTTGGAGAATATTAACCTACCTCAAAATTTGAAAACATTGTCTAATACTAGTATTATTACTATACTTATATAAAAATTTTATATAAAAATATTGCTACTTAAGTTGGGCTGATTTTTTTTTTTTTTGGATGGGAGGAGGTTCAATCAAACTTTATTTTATGGTCCATAGACCCAACATAGTGAACCATCCAATGATACGGTATAGAGAAAATACACCAACTAAAAATAGGAAATAAATATATAAGTAGGATAGATGATAAACAGAATATACAAGCATAACATAGGACATAAACGCATAAAATAGTATAAAAATACACTAAGTAAACTAAAATCATGGACAATATGGATTATTAGGTAAAATATAAATAGGCGTTCATTAATTCCATCTTATTAAAACAATAGAATTGGATTGATCTTAAAGTGCATTGCCAGTATCTCGACATGGTTTTGATACTTCTCTCTCTCTGATCTTAATAGCTGATGACAGAAATTTAGCAACTGATCGGATTATGTTCGGACGTATGTCCTCCAACAGGATTTTTACACAGAATTTTTCCAAACGGCACGGCATACAGCTCAATAAGGGAGAGATCAAATGATGGCGACTCTGACTATAGAAGACACAAGATAGCAAAATATGCGACATTGATTCAACATCTTGTGATCTGCAAGGACAAATCCTTGAGGAAGTAGGCAACCCAGCAAATCTGCCAAAAAGTAATTCTGAGGGAAATGCATTGCATCTGGCCTCAGTGAATAATATTTGCTAGTTTGGCACAGTCAAGTTATTTAAACAAGTAGCCTGATGGAAGGATCCCACATACTGAATATTTAAAGCACTGGGTGAACAGGATGAGATGGAATTTCCCCGAAGACTGCAAAAAGCGATATCCTATAGCCTTTGCTTAATAGATTTTAGTGCTGTTTCATGACCCAAGTTAAGGAGCAAGGATGGAGAGAGGCTGATGGTGACTGCTTTTGGGGCTATGTACTTAGACCACCTGCTGACATAGGCCCTTTTTGCACCTTACCTGGTGCCCCTGGCGTTGCGCGGGGATCGTGCGAAAAGCCTCCTCCGGGAGCGAATTGCATCCCCTGCACTTCCCTCTGCATCAGCTCCATGCTGGACAGAAGGAAGTGCAATAGCTCCACCTCTTCCTTCCGCAATGCAGGCAGGTACTTTCCCAGACTGCACTGGGGGAGGAAACACAGCCATCGCAGTTCCTGAGGTTCTGCACATGAGGTAAGTGCAGGAGGGATGTGGGAGGAATGCGCAATCACATCATTTTCGGCAAAGAGCCAAAAATGATATAATGTGCGATTGCTGCGGGATCACTACAGGAGGAACGTGTGATTGTGAGAACGTCATACAGAATCGTCCTCGTGATCCCGCGTCGCTCCCTTGGCCATTTCGCGTTCAAAGTTGCTTGCAAAAAGGGCCATAGTTATCCAATGGAAGGTGGCCTACTAGACCTCTACCACACTTAAAGACAAAGACTTTAAGCCATTGTTTGAAAGCTAGTATCCAGGCCCTTGTAGAGAGAGGGCTTTCGCCTGTTTCCAGTAATAGAACCGAGTTGCAGACACCTCTAGGAGTATAGAGGAGTTGTTACCACGGTTATGATATGCCTGGTGAGAGCACTAGATATCCTTTTGATATCAAATAATTTGGCCTTTGCTTGACCTTTCTCTGCCACCCTATTCCACGTGTTTGCAGAGGTCCACCGGACAAGAACGTATTGGGCGTGGCCATTAATGGTTGTACATTCCAAACCCCATTCAGGCAGGCAACTTAAGCCTCTCCGATGCTTCAGGGAAAAACCCTCTTGCAAACCGGCCTTGCTCAGCGCGAATCCCTACAAAGATGCATGGTCAAGGGCTGAGCCATTCCTTTATGTTGGGCTATTAGCATACTGGCCATACTATTTTCATCCAGCGCTAAGCTCATCATGCAAAACTTGACCTTTTCCAACTCCTTTGTTCAGCTCCAAATTTCCTTTGTTCTCACCAAGCATGGCATAGCCTGTAGGTAAAATCCACCCTATAAAAGGTCCCCATTTTCTAGTCCACCTCGGAACACTTTGGATCACCCTGGACTTCCATCCAGCCTTGCTGCCATTTGGTCCAGTGAAGTTGTCCCCTCAGTGAGCCACGCTGAGCTTTCTTCCTCTCAACCTCTGCTTCCCTCCAGGATTATGAGACCAGGTGTCGTATTAACCATTCCCTAAAGCTCTCCATTTCTATTTCTTAGTTAGTTAGTGTATGTCGTGTCTTTTATGTTGTTTATCCTCAATAAATGTTATTTTTGTTACTTTAAAACTTGTCTGGCTACGCTCTCTGACCTGAAGCCGTAGACATAGGGTAAAAGATCCTAGCTAAAGTTACCCTGCCTCTCGTTAGCTTAAGAGAGTGCTCGAGCTTAATTTCCCCATCTTGTGCTTTTATTTGGTTATTTGGGCGCCCCTCCCAGGACCCCCAACACCCCAACATACAGGGTAACAGAGTTCCCTGAGGAATTTTGCTTGAAAGTTATCTAGTTCAGAGTTAATAGCTTCAATCCAGATGGCTGCTGCATAGAGCAATTTGGATGTAATCTTTGTGTTAAATACATTTATAGCGAAAGGAACAAATTGATTCACTTTCATGTGGAAAAACCTTAGAATAGCTGTTTTACAGCCTAAGGAACCACTCAACACAAACGATCTGTGTGGGCTCCAGGAAACAAGATATTTGAAGCTTTTGACTTGTTTTAAGGGATAATCATTTACACTCCAACTGTGCTGATGGTATTTGTGTTCAAACACCTTTTTTTTTTTTTTACTTTGCAGCATTAATTTCAAATTCATTCCTGGAGCAATGATTTGAGTATTTTCCTAACAGGCATTTGAGTCCTGGTCTAGATCTAGAAAGAATCACTGTGTCATCTGCATAAAGCAGGACTGGGATTTTCCTGTTGCCTAATCTGGGCACATGACATTTTCAGTTCTGTCTCAAGGTCATTCAGATATAGATTGAATAAAGTCAATGTGAGGATATACCCCGGTCTCACCCCCTTCAACATAGGTATGGGTTCAGAGAGATGTCCCTGAGGACTGTATCTAACACATAGTTGGCTGTTATTATAAAGTGCCTTGATTAGGGAGAGGAGTCTGGTGTCCATTGATAAAGATTCCAGTTTATCCCATAACTTATGCCTTGGGACAGAATCAAATGCGGCCTTTAGATCCATAAATGCTACAAAAAGCTTGCCGTACATGGATCTTGAGTACTTTTCTGCAAGATGAGCTAATACTAAACAGTGGTCATTGGTAGAATGGTTTTCTCTAAAGGCTGCTTGAGCCTCAGAAAGAATATTGTTGTGCTCTAGAAAGCTAATTTGGAAGAAAGAAAGTGAGTATAGAGTTTGCCCACTATGAACAGCAAGCTTATTGGTCTGTAGTTTGCAGGATCTTTAACTTGGCCTTTTTTTATAAATGGGAACCACAATTGCTTGATTCCAGCCATTTGGGATCATTCCAGAGTTGTTTATCTGTGTAAATAAGGCTGCTAACAAAGGTGCCCACCAGTGGCTGTTGGTTTTAATAAGTTCAGCTGGGATATTACCCATTCTGGGAGCCTTTCCATTTTTGAGTTGGGAAATTAATCCAAAAACTTCATCAATAGGTATGGGTTCCCAGGGTGGGGCCATTTCTAGCTGTTTATCTGTAGTCTTATCAGAAGTAATTGCAGAATCAGTGGCCTCAGCAAAAATCCCTCTGAATTGGTTTTCTCATACCACAGCTGGAATATCACATCTGGGGGCTTGAGCTTGGGAGCATAAAGCTCCAGATACAACCTCCCAGAATGATTTTGAGTTGTTGTTAAGGGATGCATTTGTGCTAATATATTTAAAAAATGTATCTATGTGCCCTAATTTTCATGGGCATGCTCATGAGTGTGCAACTCTGTGGCTACTATTAGCTACACTACCTTAAGCAGCAAAATATCCCAAGCTACCATTACTTCTATTGTTTTGTTGCTATCTCTAAGGTGTTCTTTCTTCTTCTCAATTGCTTCCATGTACAACGTTTTTTGATTGTTGCCCTTTTCATGCACCTGGCTTTTCCATTCCCTTTTTGTGATAGAAAAGCTTACTCACAATCCATTTTTGTATTTATATTTTGATGCCTTTAGGAAATGCCTCCTTGAAGGTAGGCAAATAGAAACAAACATAGAACTTTTAGCTTGTTATGTTCCTCACAGCCATTGATAGAGAAACTTGCTGAAACTTGTCCAACAGCAAAGTTTGCATTTCCCCGCTTTATCTTTCCTGATTGCTATTTATCCCTTGGAACTGAGAAACTCTGCAGATGAGTTTATTTAACCCTCATCAAGCCTTATTAGCTAATCTTTTTAGTCAATATAGTCAGGCTAGTTTCAAAAGAAATATCTGACTTATGGCCCCTTCACACTACATTGTTATGGTACTATAACTCCACTGTAATTGCCATGGCAGCATCCTACAGAATGCTGGGTTTGATAGTTTGGTGAGATAAGCTCTCTGGCTGAGAATTCAAAATGTCCTGCCCTCAGCTGCCAATCCCAGGATTCCATAGAATGGAGAAATACCAGTTAAAGTAAAGTCTAGCTCTATGGCTCTGTAGTGTGAAAAGGACATTGAATGCAAAATTAAGCCAAAACTGGGTAATTTCAGCAGATCCAGAATCCAGTTTATACAATGACATAATTGCAGAAAAGACAGAGGATGTTTTGGGAAGCTTTGTATTCCCCTACTGAGGAACTGGCTTTGGTAAGTATTCACCACTGACAAGAGAAAACAGAACAAGGTAAGTTGGTGGAATTTTGGAGGAGAGAAGACAGAGCAACTTGGATGGGCAGACTGCAGTGGGTCTGGGGAGACGGGAAGCTTGGAGCAGACAAAATTAAAGATTTAGCTCTCCTTATCCCAACTTGGTGCTCTCCAGATGTGCCCAAGGAATGATGGAAGAGCACCAGGTCAGGGAAGGCTGGTTCAGGTGACGTCATTTCCCCCCTCCCTGAAAGCATTCTGTGCAATTAAGATAACCACATTCTTCCCTCATTAAAGGAAATGCTTCACTACTAGAGCATATATAAGTTCCAAAAGACGGATATATATTTGCACTCCTTTTTCTCTTGGGGGAGGAAAACGGTTTTGGGTAATGACAAACCTTACTACGTGGCTATTTTTAATTCAAGCAATGGGCCTTAAGGCTATTAGATTAATTCACACAACCTTACCTGTCCCACAAATATATTGCCAGCTGCAACTAAAGATTCAACAGGACTTGTCCCTAAGGTAATTTGCATTACCCATCCAACCTAAGAAAAGAAAGTTATTATGTGGAAAATTAGTCTTCTGGTGTTCTCAAACTGCTTAAAAATAACATTTCCACCTCTTTCCCAGGTTAACTCATTTTCAGCCTTCAAAAGGATTCCTTTTTGGTATTTCATTCACATGAATATGATTTTTATTACAATACACAAATAACAAAAGGTGGGGCAGCCCTGCCTGGGAAGCAAGTGATGGTGATGATGCACTGTTGTCACCAGAGAAAGAGTAACTTTTTTCAGTGGTTAAATCTAAACTGTTTTCTTCCTACAAGTTGAGCTATCTTGGGCTGTTAATAATTTCATGAATAAATCTATTTATATAGAGCTGTGTTGTCACTGGACTGTACAGGGCACATTCAGATGAATTCAGATCAGAACAGAGCTTGGAGAAGTTACTTTTTTTATTACAATCCCTAGAGGGATTCTGGGACTTATAGGTCTAACTTTCAACTTTTCCAGGCTCTGGAATCAGGGTTGGGATAATGTCTATCATAATGGGGTAATGGGATAATGGCTATTGGAGTCAGGATAATGTAGGCTGTGTAACTTATAAAAATATTAGCATGTTACCCAAAGAAATATGCATCTTCCCAGTGTCTCCAGAAAGTAAAACATGCCAGAAATTTGATTCTATATTGTTAGGAGTCATGCTTGGTACTTTCTACAAGTTAAGAGAGCATCTAGGACATTTAAAAAAGAAGAACCACTGTAGTAACTGTTCGTTTCCCGATGAAGGGATTTAGACAGGAGTTCACCATTACAGTGGACAATTTGAACTGGTGGACTTTCAGAGAAGAGATGATAAAGACAAATGGATGGTAGATGAGTGGGGAGGAAGATTTACAGCAGAACTTGGGAAAGTTCATTTTGGTACTACAACTTGGATTCTGAGACTTATGGCCCGATCACACTGCACTGTAATAGTGCTATTATTCCACTCTAACTGCGATGACAACATACTGCAGAATTCTAGTGCTTGTAGTTTAGTGAGGCCCAATAGCTCTCTGGCTGAGAATTCTAAATGCCCTTTCCCAAGCTGCAAACTGCAAAATTCCACAGTGTGTTGTCATCGCAGTTAGAGTGGAACAACAGCACTATAACAATGTAGCATGATAAGGCACTTAGATACCAAAAAAGTAAATTTTCCATGCTATGGTTTATACCAAAGTATTTTGGACTTCAACTTCCACTAAGGCCATTTCTGCATGGGGAGAGGGAATCACCCCGCGCTGCTACTTACTGGAGCTTCTGGCAGTCTGGTCCGGTCTGGGGTGAGGAGGAGCAGTGCATGGTCGTTGCTCTGCACTGCTCAGGCATCCAAAATGGCGGCTTCCAGTTGGTCATGGGTCTCAACCAACCGGTGAAGCTTGTCAGCCTAAAGCCCGCCCTCAGCAGATTGCAGGCTTGCATTGGTGCGAGCCTGCGAATCTGCACAAGGGAACAGGCTCGCAAGGGCATGCTCCATGCTTTTGAAAGACCAGAAAAATCAAGTCTTTCAAAAGCATGCTGGAGGACCACTTGGGCTCGTTCCGGAGCGGACTGAGGTGAGGATTTATGGTAAGTAGTCCGAACCCAGTCCGTTCCAAGGTGCAGACGTCCTCCGTGGAGGACACACTGCATTGTTTTAAATACCCAGTGTGGAAATGGCCTTAGCTCCAGCCATCATAGCAAATGGTTAAGAACCAATGGTTTACAGCAGCACTTCTGAAGTTATCTAATGTGGATTGGCAGGTAATTTTCCCCAGTGTGCCAGAGACTGGAACTATATTTCTGCTCACTGGTTACAATTGTTTCTTTCTTTCCTAGAAACTTGTTGCAGACTAGTAGCCAACAGCTCATGGACCAGCCCTGGTCAACGGATGACCACTTTGAGAAGCACTAGTACAAAGTATACAAACATCAAACGGTGAAGGATATGTGAAGGTTTTTTTCGACATTGGCCATAAGGCCAAAACAAGAAGAGTTTGGAAGCTACTATGACAGAAGGCTATAGGCCAGGGTGGAATTGTGCAACCTATGGGTCATGTGACTGCATGAGGCCCTCAGGAAGCAGGTTACTTGACATGCCCAGGGTTCCCTCATTGAAGAATGTATATTTGAAAAATGTGCAATACAGCCAAAAAACACCTCTGGGCACATGGATTTTTGGCCCTAAAGCTTGCTTTACCCCCACACCCTGAAATAATTTTAAATGTCCCCTAAAACCCCACACCAAACCAAAGCCATTCCCTGAAAGCAGCTGGAATTAACTTTCATTCACCACGGAGAGTGATGCTATGGTTTGCTTGAGGGTTCAGCACTGCCAAAATTGGCCTGCTAACCCTCTGGGTGGGCCAACCCCTACTGTAGGCTAAGAATGGAGTGAAAAAACTAACATGGACTTTACCTTTTTAATAAGCCACTGCATGAATCCAACATGGTAGAGCATAGACATCACTGTGCTGAAGAAAATGACTATAGGCAGTACCTAATTTGGACAGAAAAGAGAACAATTTCCAGTAAGCAGAATTTCCATTTTCTACATTTGCAAATAGAAATAAAGAATTGGATGGTCAACAGGTAAAAATCACAGAACAACATGGAGAATGATCAGCAGTACTGACAGCAAAGATTATTTACAGATTGCCAGAGTTTCAAGCCACTAAAAACTTGGGTGAATATAAATAGCACTGAAATGTCAGCAGCATAGATGCTGATAAGTATACTTGGAGATTGGATGGGGGGAAAGAATATTCAAAAAATCCAAAACATTGTTGAAAAACATGTTTTTAAAATGTTAATAAACCCTGACAAGCAGGATCCTGGACTGATGAGAATAAAACCTATTCTGCACAAAACTCACATGTAACTGTTTTGTGCAGAAAGCAGCATTTTCTGTGCAGGAATAGCATTTTCTGCACGGAAAATAACATTTCAATGCAAAAATATCAATTCCTGTGCAGAAAGTGCTACAAATGACATTTCTTTTGCATAAAATTTGCACCTGGTTGATTTGCATAGAGATCTGCATTTTCTGCATAGGAAATGTTATTTCTATATTGCACTATTTCTACATTTTTTATGCATAAATGCTGTTTGCTATGCAGAAAGTGCTGTTTTCTGCTCAAAATACCCATGTATACATTTTGTACAGAATAAGTCCTGAATTGCAAGTAGCTTTCAAATACTGCATAGCCTGGACTATACGCTTTAAAGTCATATTACCTTGTTTACAATAATAAAATCATGAATAATTAGTCATCTTCCTGTACATGAGTTCTACCTATTAATAAGTAACACACCAACATTTAGTTCCTTGGTTAGGGACAGCTGCCCTCCACAATAAGGCTTTTGATTATTGTACCAAAGCAAGGTACTCTGGGACTATGCATCAGCAAGCAGGGACACAGAGTGCTTTGAAACAGTAATTTAAAAATTCTGCTACATTTCAGGCTTGTTAGTAGAAAATAAACCTGAAGCCAAAGCAGCACATCTGTGACCATCGGAAAAGCACGTAATTAGAGGTCTGTCTGTTCTTTGCAGCACAATTCCTCTATGTCATTGGTCATAAGCCTTTGGCCCTCTAGATATTTAGAACTTCAGAAGCCCTGAATCACACAGACAGCAGTGAGTGATTTTTGGGACTTGAAATCTGAAACATTTGAAGGACAAAAGGCCGAGAACCCCTATCCTTAAGAATGTTTAGCAAATCTGCATTTTTAGAACAGGATAATTCTATTCTCTCATGTAGCAGAAATACTGAGAGAACGCGGAGGTGAACCAGAGATGAATACTGTTCCCCCAATAAGCAGCTATTTAAATATTTATTGACATGTCTGCCCAGTAAAGAGAGCAACCATCCACATGCCTACAGACAACAAACAGCATAGGTGGAACTTGGAACTTTGGATGACAGAAGGCAAATCAGTTTGGAAGGGCAGACTGCGTTAACAGCTGAACATGCTCCAGTGGTACCAGTAGCTCTAGTCCAGGGGTGGGCAACTGTAGGAGGCCGGGGCCACATTAGCGCCAGGACCTTGGAAAACTGAATTGCCCCCCACCCCAACTCAAGGGTGTGTGGGTTTTTTTAAAACTCCAAAATACACTTAAAAATAGGACATTTTCACCATGTTTTTTTTTACCCACTAGACAATTTTACGTTCAGGACTTGCCTTTTTAAACAGGGACAAGAAAAGTTACTTCCACATTCTTTCTTACAAAAAGGCCCCTACTGAGCCTAAAATGGCCCAGAGAGGATGCCATCCTGGCAAAATGTCCCCATGCCCCCCAGAGGGCATTTGGGGCAAAGAACAGCCCCGGGGGGCCACACTTTGCCAATCCTTGTTCTAGTAGAACTTGAGCAAAAAGAGAGGCATCAAACAGGGAAAAGGAATGTATGTTCCTCCCTTTGATGTTTAAGTGCAATTCTCCTCCTGCACCAAGGAAGTTCCGAGGGTTAATGGAAATTGCAGTTTCATGACATCTGGAGGGTCACAGTGTTTCCCATGCCTGGCATAAAAGAATGTTAGGTATATACCCAGTGCAGATGAGAGAAGGGCTAAGAATAGAAAGGAGCCTGAAGAGAAGAGTTCAGCCTCTGCAGGGTGTGAGAGAAAGAAGGAGGGAAGGAAGGGGAAGGTTGGGAGAGAACAACAAAAAAAGAGGAGGAGAGAATACACAGCTTGGAATGGGTGAAACAGTTGTTATCTCACAGATGAGCTACTGTGGTGACAATCTACCAGATCTTAATGAGCCCAAATTCTTTTAAAAAATTGCAATATGATCTTCACAATACCACCCATTTCCCCCCTCAAAAATACAGAAAAATTTAATCAGAAAAAAAACAGCAAAAACACAGACTGAGGCCATTTCTGCACAACTTCACTATAACACAACAGCAGTGGGTTGTTTCCTGTCCAGGAGTTGTGCTATCCAGCTGCTATCCTGCCCCCAAGTGTTGCCAAACTGATGTTTTCTATTTCTATTTCTATTTTTTAAATAAATGTTTAAGCATTATAGTGCAAAAGTGCAATATTGTACTGGTGTATCATTGCTGCACTAGTACGGCTTGCAAACAAAATAACAAACAAAAAATGTCCAATCAGGAGTGGTGAAGCAGGGTGAAGGCAGGGCAAGGCCAAGGACATTGTAATGTGGAAGGAATGTCAGTGGCAACACCACTACTCATCTGCTTAAGACAGAAGGGTACGGAAAAGAGTGTTCCTGATCTGACAGCATTGCACAAATGGCAATGCTAGGATTGTAACAGTACAACGCACTAATGGTGTGTAGTGCGGAAAAGGCGTGAGTTTCTACTGCATTCTGCAATTCAAGTCATCAATGATTTGAGGATGAACACATTTGCATCCCATACACCCCTTGGAAGCAAACATTTAAGCAGTTCACTTTTTTTAAAAAAAAGTTTATGTTTAAAAAGCTTAAATTAAAAAACCAACCAGCTTTAGAAACTAATTTGTCAGCACTAAAACATTCTTGGTTCAGTGGGCAGAACGACACTGGCATTTGCTTGAATATTAAAAGCTTCTGACTGAGTTATAATGAATATGTTCTAGGATCATAGGTTTAATGTTTGATAGGGAGCAAAGCCTATTTTGAGAAGTGTGGGGAGAAATCTTCGCCTATTATCTCACAGGGCACAGAGACCAGGCTAACTAAACCTTTTATCAGCCTCCAAGGAGCCCTGTGTTCCTCTCCTACTGGGGAACATCTGTGGGTGTTGCTCTGAGAGCTGGATTTTTTCAAATGGATTGCTCATGCCTACAAACTGTGAACCAGTTCCAGGATTTCAATCATGAAACTTGAAGACAGAGGTTTGTCTCTGAGGTACATGTCCCCAGAGCCTGAACGTATTACCATTATGAGTTCTAATGCGAACCACAATGATTTCTGTTTTTGTGTAACATTGGTTTATTATGCCACTTTTCCAAAAGTACCAATATTAACACTGAGTGATTTTTATTGGATGTAACAAGTGATCTTTCTTCATTTGGCTGGAACAATACTTGGGGTAGTCAGCTGCTACCACCTCTACAAACCTTTTTTACTTTCTTGAATCAAAAAGCAAACTGTGTGGCACATTTCTAGCTGTTCGTCTAAGAGCTTTCTGGGAAGCATCCCAGGATTTGGTGGAGTTTCTATGGTTGGATGGAAGGCTACCAATGAATACCAAGTGCTGTGGGCTATATTACAGAGGAAGGAACTGGCAAAATCACTTCTCAAGATTCCTTGCCTAAGAAAACCCCATGAAATCTATGGGGTTGCCATAAGGTGACAGGTGAAGGAACATAGACATACATTGTAGCACTCTAATATTTTATTTCAACAACAATCTAGTGCTGTTGTACTCTAATGCTTTATAGAGCTCACTATGGCTATAGCTCTATATGCTTTGAGAAATTCTACTGGAGCCAAGGCACATGAATATTGGAACAAAGATGTGGCATATCCAATTACAAGTTGAGCCTCCTATATCCAAAAATCTGAAATCCAAAATCTCCAAAACCCAAAACTCTTCAGATCTGAAAAACAAATGAGCAGGAGTGCTGCAGTGGCCAACTTGAAGATGGAAGCATGCAGCTGATGGCAAAAAGAGAGAGATTGAGGATGACCGAAATGGTGGAAGGTGCGGATTTGTGTGGGAGGTGTGGATTAGTAATATGCTATCCTTGCATGTTCCATGTCTTCTTGGACTATTCTTATGTTACCGCTTGCATTTTCACAAACTGTGAATGCAGACAGTAGCTCTAGAATTGCTATACCAGAGTATGTACCAGAGACTGATGCATGACACAGCAGGGTAGAATGCTAGCTACTTAGCATATGTTTGGGGACAGAAGGGTGTAACATGGCAACTGAAGCCAGCATGCAGAAGCAATGTGCTTCAGGTGACATTACAAAAGAGGCACAGATAAATACAAACGTTATCTGAAAAATACAGCAAGTCAGAAGGAGATATTTGGACTAACTCCTTCAGCCAGCAAAATGTCATGGGAGGACATTACGGTCCTTTCCTCACCACTCTCCTAATCTGCCATGGGGATGGGAGAAGGAGAGACAGCAACAATTTCCCCAGGTGGAGCAGTCATGGATTAAATTATTGATGGGTTTTCCCTGTGATTGCACCACCATCCTGCTCTTATCTGGCCTGCGGAAGCCACAGAAGTGCAATGGTTGCACTTCCTGCTCCAGTGAAGCATGGGAAAGTACCCAGCTGCACTGTGGAAGGAAGAGGCGTGGCCATTGTGCTTCTTTCACCACAGAGCCAGCTGATGCGGAGAGGAGTGCTCCTAGCATGCGCCCCTCCCAGCAGAGCTGATGTTGGGATCCCCACCAGATATCTGCTTGAAAAGGAGATGCGGAAGGGGCCTATATGAAAATCTTGCTTTGGAGCAGATGTTTGTTTGTGCCTTTAAGTGGCTTCTGACTTTTGGCAATCCTATCTTTGTGTTTTCTTGGCAAGTGTTTTTTTTGTCCAGAGGGGAGTAGCCATTGTTTTCCTCTAAGGCTGAGTGCATGCAACTTGCCTAAGGTCAGCAAGTGAGTTTTCCATGGCTCAGTGGTGATTCAAATCCTGGCCTCCCAGAATCCTAGTTCAATGTTCAGACCACTACCTCAGGGTGGGCATAGTGCAGCCTGCAGGCCAGGGCCTTTTTGTGACATCAGAGCCACCAAGGGATCAATATATATATATATATATATATATATATATATATATATATTTTGCTCCAAAATGCCCTCTGGGATGTGTGGAGAACATTTCCACCATGTTTGGAGGTCCCTGGGGTCCCTCAGGGGGGTAAAACTTTTTTATGAACTTAAAAATATCCCTCAAATGCCCTCTGGGAGCATGAAGGTATTTCCACTGTGTTTTGTGTCCGCCAGCCTAATTTAGGCCCCGGAGAAGTCTTTTTTGAAACTGGAAATGAGTGGGAAGTGACTTTGTCTCATTTCCTGTTGTTAAGAAAGGCCTCTCAGGTCTAAAATGGACGAGAAAAGCCCCCAAACAGGATGAAAATGGCCTTATGCTCCCTAGAATGAGTTTGGGAGCAAAATCTTCTCTTTCTACCATATGTGTGGGTACATATGTATGTGAGGGGGTGCAGCCTTCCAAGGTCTCCTCAGGGACCAATGCTGCCCTTTACCATTCCACAGTTGCCCACCCCCACACTAGACCATGTTGGCTGTCATTGTCTGTCTGTCTGTCTGTCTGGGAAGTATATCAATTGCCAAAATGAACTGCAATCCAGAAGACATGAAACCACATATCCTAAAATAAAAATGCACAGTGATGGAAATCTAATGAAATAAATGCAGGGAAGATATAAGCAAAACACTATCATTTTCATAAATCACATAGAATACAGTATTTAAAAATAAAAATAAAAATAAAAATGACATAAATAGTGAAGTTGCCCTTTAGTTCCATATTTTGGATCCTAGGATGATTGAATTTCCACTTAACCAGAGTAGATAAAGTCTGTACCAGAACTACTCTTAACACCCAGCAGTCGAATATATATATCACTTCCCATGCAAGCCAGGCTGACTGATTGACTGGGGAGCTTTACTACTTGTGTTGTTTCCATTTCTTGTTTTAAAGAATATACAGTTGGCTCTCTACATTCACTAGGGTTGGGATGCAGAACTCCTGCAAAAGTGGAAAAACTGCAAATATCAAAATATGTGCGTGTGTCTGTGGGAAGAGGGCTGAGGCATGTTCAGGACAGCAGGCACCCAAGATCCAAACAAAGTCAAGGAAAGGAGAGAGAAGGGGATGGGCTTTTATGATGGCCCTATACTTCCTCTCTCTTGCCCTTCTCCTTGTGTGTGTGTGTGTGTGTGTGTGTGTGTATGGGGACTGGGAGAAGATCTGTGGCACTGAGAAATCAGGAAGCCATCTATCCTAAGTTGGCCAGGCGGTGGCCGGAGGAGGAGGAGGAGGAGGAGGAGGAGGAGGAGGAGGGTTTTTAAAGGGCTGTACAGCCTGATTGGAGTCAATGGGAGGGAAAGTTCCCCCAGAAAAGAAGCGCTTGAGGTAGGGGGAGAAGGATTGAAGAAACTCAGAAATAATCAAACCCACAAAAGTGAAACCCACAAATGTGGAAGGCTGACTGTATTCAATATCTGGTTGTGACTAGTGACTTCTCTCAAATGGCTTCAGCATCTTGGATAGCTCTTTTAAAGTATGGAGGAAAATGCAAAGCAGATTTACCACCCCACCAACGTGGAAGCCACCAACTTTATACCACTGAGAAAGACTTTGGCAATTTCTGCATGTGGGAAAGGAAACGTGCAAAAATGGGACTCACCGGACTTCTTCAGCGTCCGGGTGAGTCTGTCAGGATGAGAAGCAGTGCAAGCTCATCGCTCCGCACTGCTCCAGCATCCAAAATGGCGGCTTCTGGTTGGTGGAGTCTCTCCACCAACCAGAGAAGCTCGCCAGCCTAAAGCCCACCCCCGGCAGATCTGCAGGCATGCACTAGTGCACGGCTGCAAATCTGCACCGGAGCGCGGCGATGGAGTGCGCTCCGTGCTTTTTGATCGAAGTCGGGGATAAAATCTTTCTTGCCACAGCCTTGGAAGAACTTGGGGAGAACCTTTGGGAACAGAGCTTTTATACAGCGGAGGTCTCTGCACTACCCAGAGGACATTTTCTTCTATCGCTCCCAAGCTATGGAATGGCCTGCCGGAGGAGACGCGGCATATTACCAGTCTTGACTGCCTTAAAAAAGCAGTCAAGACTGATCTCTTTCAACAGGCCTTCCAAGACTAGTACTTCCACTGCCTCCCACCAATTGTCCTGCTGTTCTTTTAATAGTTAATTAGTTGTTAATTGTTATGTGTTTTAGGGGGTTGGTTTTAGCTGGGTTGGTGGGTGGGGAGGATTGGGTATGTTTTTAATGTCTTTTAATGTCTTTTAATGTATAATGTATTTCATGCTGTTCACCGCCTCGATCCATGTGGAGATACTACTACTACTACTACTACTACTACTATTATTATTATTATTATTATTATTATTATTATTATTATTATTATTATTATTATTTTAAAAACCTCTTAAAAGAGGTTTTTAAAAAGCACACTGCGCAACCAGTTCCAGTTGCTCCGGAGCCGACTGAGGTGCGGAAGTACGAAAAGTAGTCTGCCCCAGTCCACTCCATGGTGCAGAAGCCCTCCATTGGAGGTTGCTCAGCACCATTTTAATAGGCTGGTGCAGAAAGGGCCTTTGCTGAAACCCATTTGGTTATATTGTATTTTTCTCTGTACTATATTATTTTCTGTGAAATTAAATCATTGTAGATGTTGCTATTAAGTCACATGTTTGTTAAATGTTTTAACAATGGATTAAATGTTCTCAGGGACAGTGGTATATGTATTGGCTGGAATACAAGTTCTTGTTTGTTGTTTATTTGGGAAATACACTAACTCTGGGAACTGAAATAGTTCTCCTCAATGCCTCCTTCAACTGCCTGTATAGCTAGTTATGTAGATATTATCATCATTACAGCTCAGAGTCTGAACTTTTGAAAAGTAATTTGCTATTTGTTACTCATTACCAGAAAGAAGCAAATATTGCTAATTATTGAAAGTGGAACTCCTTATGTCACCGAAGCTAGCAACCTATAAATTATTTTCAATCATTTTTTTAAAAATAAATTTAATAATTTAATTATCAATTTAATTAAATTATTTCTGGTGCATCTAGATTTTAAAAAATCACCAAAGAATACCAAAATATACCTAAGGATTGCCAAAAATCTCCTAACACAACAGTCCCATAAAATATTTCACAGGAACTATCCCTTTCAAGGGGTAGAAAAGCGGATGGATTTTTTGAAGAAAATGACTACGGTATGTTGACCAATATGCCAATATTGGGATTGATCAGTGGCTGAAGATAGGGTAAAATCTTCATGCTGGGTACTCTATTACTTGTGGTGCTCAAAATAAAAATCAAGAGACCTTTTAATGAATCACTTCTTGGCCTGTGCAATCTCCTCAGTCCAATGAATATGGGAGCTGAGAGAGAATGAGAGGGAAAACATCTTATTGCTTTATATTGTCTGTTCATGTAGTGAGGAGATATAGAGGGCTGGTTGCTGGGCAACATGTCCTTCTGAAGAGGTCAAGGATTACTGAGCAATTTCCTCAGTCCATGAGAGAAAAGAGAAAAGATCTTGGAGAGACATTTATTGGTTTCTTTGATGTGTTAGAGCACACATGTGGGCCGAGATTACTTTTTTGAAAAGGACCTTTTGGACAATCCACTCAAAATTTCAGAATCTTCGCTTTTCTCCCATCAATAATTTAAAAAATAAAATAAAATTCAAAGGCCTACATTTAATTATTAATTCCAACTAGAGTAGACCCACTGAAATGGAACTCTGATAACTGTTGATTTATCAAGTTCCAAATGATTCAACTGAGCTACTGTAGTAGGGAGTACAACTTAGCTTTAGGCAACAATAATTTGCATTATAATACAAATAGTATTATAAAGACTGAAAGCCAGCATGGTGTAGTGGTCTGAGTATTGGACAAGAACTCTGGGATATCAGGGTTCAAATCCCTATTCAGCCATAGAAACTCACCAGGTGACCTTGGGGAAGCCAACTCTCTCAGCCTGTTACCATCCCCTGGAATCCCCACTCTGTAGGATGTGCTATTTTCATAATTGAACATATTTATAGAGGGAGAACATGTTTGAGACCATGCTGACTGGAAGCATGTTGCCAGGTCAGGCTGACCTTAGACATGGTCATGTCATAAATTCAGAGAGGATTAGGCAGGAAAACCTGATGCTGACGGGTTTATGATAATCCTTTCAACACTTCAGGTTCTATGCGCACCCAAAAACAATGGAAGGAAACTGCCCAAGTGAAGAAATCAGGGACCATCCCTTAATCTGTCCCTATGGAAATCTTTCCTAGACCCCGTGTCCAACCAGACATTAAAGGATTATCATGATTCCCATCAATGTTTTGTCACCTAGAGTTAAAGCAATCAGTCAATTCTGGACTCCTTTCTTTGGCCCTTTCCGCATGTGGGGGGGGGAACGCCTGAAAATGCCTGAAAATGGAGCTTACCAGCAGCTGGGCGAGTCCGTCGCCACATGGAGCAGCGCGAGTTCGCTGCTCCGCAGTCCTCCGGTGTCCCATATGGTGGCTTCCGGTTGGTGGAGGCTCTCCACCAACTGGAGAAGCTCGCCAGCTGGAAGCCCGCCCCTGGAAGATCTGCAGGCATGTACTTACGTGTGCCTGCAAATCTGTTTTGGAGCTGGGCGACAGAGTGGCATGGAGTTGCACGCTCCATGCTTTTTAAAAAACATGCCGCTTGACCAGTTCCGGTCGCTCCTGTGTGGATTGAGGTGTGGAACTACAAAAAGTAGTCCACCCCAGTCCACTCTATGGTGCAGAAGACCTCCGTTGGAGGTCGCTCTACACCATTTTAAAATACTAATGCGGAAATGGCCTCAGTTTCTTGGGAAAGCCATTACCTCTTTGTCTATGCACCCCCTTCAGGGTATGAAATAAATTATATAAACTCTAGCTTTGGCTCCAGCAAATTGTAGCACTTGGATGTAATACATGGTGCTCTGACCTTTGTTCATCCCTGCTATTCTCAAATGCTGTCTGAGCCACTCCACTTTGATGTTCTTCTTCAGGACTGGTAACTATCATCCTTTACATACTAATCTCTCTATCCAACCTTTCTTGCCTCACTTTCCGATAGCCTTTCATAGTTCTTGAAAGTGTCTGGTTTCTTAGGTGTTGTCAGTCCAAATAAAACACCCTAACTTTTAACAGGAGTCCTCTCTACAGTTAGTACTGGTATACAAAAGGTGAAAAAATCCTGCCATTACCCTCCTCTCATAGGCCTACTTTGAGCTATAATTTCCCAAATTCTAAGGAGATGCTGACATTGTGTGTGGACCCCAACATCTCCCATTTTTTAGGGTAAAAAGGGTAACACTTTCACAACTCTCCTCTAAATAAATCTTGTCCCCCACCCCAAAAACACAACACCTATTATAGGACCACCATAGGCTGGAATTGACTTGAAGTTGAAATTGACTTGAAATTGACATAATAATAACTACTTATCAAGATTATATAAGCAACAAGGTAATTTCTGTGCTGGAGGCCTATATTGTTGGTTAGCTTGTAGATCCTTAACAAAATTAATTTCTCTAAGCAAGCATTACAATATTCTATATGAAACTGGATTTCCTTCCTTCAAACTCAAACCAGTGTCCTGGACAGTATATCACATTGTTTTAGCAGAAGATGACAACCACTATTCTACTCTTCCACAGCCTACACCTCCTGCAGAAGAGAAGACCTGCTAAACAAAATCCTAAACAGAAACACCAAAAGCTGTGACTTACCTTGAAGGCAAAGAGGTGATCAGTGTATTTGTCCCCAAACACAAATTTAGCCCCAGCATCTGTATATCCCAAGAAAGTCTTAAATGAATAAGAAAATGCAATTATTAAAAAAAAACCCAACAACAAAAAGCCAAAACTGGCAAAAAACAATAATATATTGCAGTTTATTAACTTATCCTGTTACCTTGAATTGACTAGATGTGTTTTAGCTGGTACTCCTCAGTAGGTGACCCTGTTCACTTGGGAACAATTAGGAGAACAGAGCCTGGAAAAGTTATATTTTTGAACTACAGAGTCAAGGATCACCCAGATTCTGAGATGTGATTATATTCACTCATCTTAAAAGTAACTTTCCAAGTTCTATATTTACTCAAAAGGAAACCCCATGGTATTCAGTGAAGCTTAATGAAGTCTCAGATTGCACCTTAACTTTTTAAGCAAGGAAATTGCTCTCAATTTGGAGTATGCACAACCAAAATCTGTATTTAGGTTTTAATTCTAAATAAACACACATAGAACCTGGATGTTAGCATAATGATATAGCACAATAAAAACAACTGTTGTAGAGGATTGGAAAGAATATTCATAGATATTCAAATACCATATGGAAAAAGCAAGGAGAATCATAGACAAAAGGAGAATCTGCAAAGCTGGGGACCTATTCTGTTCATAAAATGCATTTTTATGCCATATGTAGCAACATTCCTGCCCAGAAAATGCTATCTTTGAAGCAAAGACCCATGTAATTTTTTCACAGAATAAATCCTGAACTTTGAATTTAAAAAAATCCTGCATTTTTCAGAAACAAGTTGTAAAAATGACTCCCTGTTGTCCATAAGAACAAAATTTATGATGATTTATTTCCCTATGCATTGTACAGAGATGTACTGGATACTTCCTTATACAAGATCAAGAAATATTTATTCTAGCACCACTGGTGGTTATGCTAGCTTAAATAATCAAGAGGATCCTAATCTCTACTATGCTCTAGTTTCTTTCACACTATGCTCTAGTTTCTTTCTTTCTATTGGCACCACATTTAGCTCTTGTTACTGATATATTTTAAAAAAGGAGGGGAAGGGGAGAATATAGTAATCCCTCCAGATTCACTAGGGTTAGGGGCACAGGACCCCCATGAAAGTGGAAAAAACGTGAATAACTGTAGGCCCTCCCAAACCGTATTTAACAGACAAAAAAGTATGGTCATCATATTCAATCTACCATGAATTCCTTTGAAGCATCAGGGTTCCTTCTCAGGGCAGAAGTGAGTGGCTGGTGGGGCTTACTGCCACCTCCACTGCTGCCCCCCACCATTTTTAATAGGGACTTACAAGCCTCGTTCAGTTTCTCAGTCTTTCAGTCTCTATTAAAAATGGCCTAGGGAGGCAGCAGAGCTGACAGCAAATAGTCCGTGAATAATCAAATCTGCAAAAGTGAAACCCGCAAATGTGGAAGGCAGACTGTACAGCTATATATTTTCATCCAAGGCTTACCTGTACTTGTATACCAAGCCAATTGAATGCATCAAATCCTGCTTTTGTCCGTAATGTTATTAGTCCAAGGACAAATTGTAATCCTATTCCCCAGATGACTGGTCTCCATACAACCTAGTTATAAAAACAAACAAACAAGAACAAATAGTACCCACCACTGGATTAAAAAAAACTCTTTTTTTTAAAAAAATGATATACTTGAAAAAAAGGCTTTTAATTCAATTTTGTTCTAATAGGATACATTGTTTAATCACAGTTTATTAGAATTTCTTGTGTTTTTATTTGCATCTGCTTTTTAAAAATCCTTTATTGACCTACCCTGAGTCCCAGTTTGAGAAGAAAGATGAGATAGAAATCAAATACGTTCATACATGCATTTGATTATATTATCCCTTCTAATAGTAAACTTGGATACTCCACTCGCAGCTGATAATGCTCTTGCCCAGAAAGGGACAGTAGAGGATAGTGACCATGAAGACTGGCAATTGAAAAGAAAAGAAAAAGAATAGAAAAATTAAGTAGAGAGACTAGAAAGTTCTATGTCACCCCTTCCCCGCATACCTTGTAGTATCCTGGAAAAGAATGTGATTGACTGGAACCATGAGAAAAATTACTTCTTATAAAACAGTGAGAATGCATTGCAATAGTTTTTTTCTGCAGGTTTTACTTGTTATACATAGGGCTAAATCCAGTGCTGAGTTTTTATGGCTTAAGCCCATTCAGATCATGAACTCTAACTCTGCATAAAACCACAGTTTCTGTGTCTTTTCCTTAGCAAGTTACTACATTTATTTTTGTTTTGGATTAGGTTTGAAACTTTGATTTGCCAGTCCTGGAGGAAATGGCCAAATAATCTGACAGATAAACTGTTGTTTCTTTTGGTTTGCTCTGAAAATCTACAAAGAATAATTTCCTGGATTTGGGGGAATTCTTCACATATTACTGTTTGAAATTTTGTAACTAATACAGCCTTGCTTTACTTTACGTGTTTTGAGGCAATTCAAGAGAGGTTATATAATATACTTCAAATAACCTCGGTGGTATCTGATGTCTTCTGTATGAAGGAAGTGGTGAATCTGCTCCAAGTTCTAATGTGAATTTTTAAAAAGCTGTCTAAGGGCATGTCCAGACAGATTGAAAAGTCATCAGTTTTGTTCCTGTTCTTTGCAATTTTATACTGGTGAAAATACACTAACCTACGGAGCTGGCATAAAAGTCTCTGATCATACCAGGAGAGGCCAGAAAATATTCTGGGGTAAACAAAACATGTGGATATGCAAAATATGCTTGGAAAAACAGGAACAAAATCTGGGACCTGGTCTTTTTAATTATTCTGAATGTTCCCTAAAATGGGTAAACTATTTGGAAGATAGGTTTTGGCAACTTGGATAGCATCATTAATATTCAGCTTGTAATGCAGAGTAGATTCATTGTTCCATGGACATGGACATGGAAGCCACCATTTGTCTTCTTAACAGACCAGAAATAGAAAAGGGAAAATGTAACCCCTGCTAGCAGACCCAGTCCTGGGGAAGCGTGATATTTAATGTTAAAAAGTTATTAAGCCAGAGGTTCACCAGACAGGAATGTAGACATCTGGGTCTAAAATCAAAGCACAGCCAGCGAGGTCAGGTCAATGACCCCCCGTCACATTTCTAAGAGGGAAACCTCGAAAGGCATGTATAAACACACAATGGGCCATCAAAACAATGACACCTTGATGGGGACTATGTGTCCTCTGGATAAGATTAATTATTGCAACAGTGAGAAATGCAAAATGAGGTCTATCTGCATGATTTGGCCATTTGTCCTTTTCCGGAAAAGGGTCTGCCCCTGAGGAATACTTTGCACTATAATTGAGTCCCCTTTTGGGGCTCTCTTTGGAGAACTCCCATGCTTGACTACCCCCCCCCCCCGGCATTCTGCTAGTCAAGAGCTCCCCTCAGCATTCTTTCACTGCTGAGCCAACTTCACCTTGCTTCTTCCTGAGCCACAGTCTATAGGATCAGGTGCAGTATAAACCGCTCTCTTTCTGTCTGCTTTTCCTGATCTTCCTATTTTTCCAACTCATTAGTCCTTGTGTGTTGTGTGAGTGACTGCTTCACTGTGTGTGTGTGTGTGTGTGTGGATATTTTGCCAATTCTGCTAAATAAGCTACTGATAATTGGACATTTGACTTGGCTCTTGTGTGGCCTGACTCTGTAGACATAGGGTTAAAGATCTTGCTGTGTTGTTCTACCCTCCGCTTTGCTAAGCAGTGCTCTGCTAATTTCCCCAATCTTTGCATTTTTAGAGCAAATCCGTGTGTCCCCCAGGGACCCCCAGAAGTCAGGGTAACAAAAAAAGATGGGATGGGAAGGGAAGGGAACAACCTGCTTTGCTTCTCCAACTCACAGTTTGCTATGCAGAATTAGATGTTGAAATTCCTTTATAGCTTCATGTAAAGAGCTAGTTTAGTGTGGCAGGTCAATTGTTGACCAAGGACATGAAAGATCTGAGTTCTAGTCCCACTGAGCCATGAAACTCCCTTGTGTGCCTTTAGGTCAGCCACTCTCTTTCGGCTTGTCCTCCTGTAAGAGCTGTTGTGAGAATAAAGCCATGCCATGCATACTACATTGAGTTGGACCTTGACCACACGTTCCTATGGATGCATGTGAGTGAGATGTGGCCAACAAGTGCAATTCTATTTTGTCTTTTCTGTCCACTCCTTTTTAGCATTGTTTTTCCATCTTTGTAAGACTATGTATGTTAACCACCTGAAAACTCCTGCAGAACAAACTGAAAGGCCAGATACTGACATCAGTTAAAAAGTGAGAAATACTGCTTCACCAGTTTCTTAATAACACCTGCTCATGACAAATTACATTGTTTCTGGATCCAGGGAATAATTCCTAAATGTTGCATGAAGAGTACTGGCTTCATTAAATTTTGTGCCTTCTGTGGAAGGTGAATTTTTGCATCCTCCCTTACTCTGACAGCTGTCTTCTTAGGAGAGTCCAAACAATGTACTCGATGCACTGAAAGAATGTGCAAGGTCATCTCAGCAGCAGTCCCCCCTTCTGCCTTTTTTTTTTTTTTTTTTAGTGCTGCAGCAATGTAGATGCATTAAATTATTCCATGCAAGAAAAGACCCTTGTTAAATTTCTCCCCAGACAGAGGAGGCTCTTTATATACTTGTTTTTAATAGTTAATGTGTTTTAGGGGTTTTTAGAAGGGTTGGTAGATGGGGAGGATGGGTTATATTTTAATGTTTTTAATGTATTTGATATACTGTTATAATGCCGCCTCGATCCACTGGGAGAGGCGGGATATTATTATCATTATTATTACTACTACTACTACTACTACTACTACTACTACTACTATTATAATATTGGCATGCATGTTAAGCCACTTCTTACAATTGACTGGTACTAGCCAGAAGTTGGAAATGTACATTTTTGGGACATGTGGCCATACTGGCTGGAGGATTCTTGGAGTTGTAGTCTATAAAAGTAACTTTTTGCAACGCTAGGGCAGGCCAACTAGGTCCATGGACCCTTTGCATATTCTTCCAACATATATTCGTGTAGAAGAGGAATCCTGTGAACATTTTTAATTCCTGCCCAAGAAAACAAAAGACCTAGTAAATTCATGAAAAGATGTTTGGGTAAGTTCTCTTTTTGTGTGTATGTGTCTGATTTTGCTTTGGTCAAGCTGGCTATTATGTGATTGCTTAGAAAAATGCGACAATTCAAACTCTCCTGGGCTATTTATTTTAGAATCAGAAGCAATCCACTATTTCTCCACTTCAACACTATATTTCTCTCTTGATGTACCAAACTAAGTAATTTTTAAGAGTACAGGGTGAGGTGAAGCTCTGTGATACATCCCATCTTAATGTAATAAGACTGGGCAGTGACTGTCAATGAAGACACAGGAGTGAACACAGAGGAGAAGCTCATTAGCATTCACTTCTCCTGCTGTGTACTACGTGCAGGATTAGGGATTAAAAAATATCAAGCCAGTCATTGTTCCAGAAAATGAAGTGTTATTAGGAGACTGGCTTATCTGAAAGGTTACCTATAAGAAATCCCTTGCTATGTTTCTTATTTCTTCAAATAGAAAATAGACTTGGAAGTTTTGGAAAAGAGATCAGTGACACTGAGTAAACCAAAGCAGTGAATTAATAATATATGACTCAGATGAAAGCCTTGTTGGGACCAGGCATAAAAGCTGGAGTAGAAAAATAAACTGGGCTTTTTCATGATCAAAGAAGACCTTTCTTCTAATGTCACTGTCACCTATATGATCGGAGCAGACACTGTTGTATTTCTTCAGAAAATAAAACCAGAAAAATAGAAATGTTGGGATGTTAGAAAATGGACTATTAAAAAGATGAAATGTGGCAGTCCTCTATATGCTGCAGTAAATCTTCAGCTACATCCTTGTCTCTCTTTTTTCTTGGAACCATCCTAAACTGTTCATATTTTCCACCATCTTAACTGGGTGTCCACTTATCCCTTATTAAAAAGAAAGAAATACATCACCAGAAGGAGACGATAGAAGAGGATTTGCACAAAATTTGCATATGTTCATTTGTCTCAATAGATACAAATTTAGAAAGGATTCTTCTAATTTAAATAGAAATACAATTCATTTCACCATAGTAGTTAAGACCATAGCAAAGTGACCTGTGTACTTGCTGCTCAGTCTATTAGCCAAGAGCAAGTTCCACTTTCCCTGTTCTCCATACTTACAGCTATTTGCCTTTAAGTCAAAAAGACAGCTTCATGTGTCTTCTGCACAAAAGGACACATAGCCACCCTAGGCCTTCAAGAATTTGAGGACAAACTCACCATTCTTTTCTGGGGGACCATGAGGGGAAGATCGTTGACCCAAAGACAGTTTTATTCATGGCATTATTCATCATAGAATCATAGAATCATAGAATCATAGAATCATAGAAATGTAGAGTTGGAAGAGACCACACGGGCCATCCAGTCCAACTCCCTGTCATGCAGGAACACCCTCAAAGCACTCCCGACAGATGGCCATCAAGCCTCTGCTTAAAAACCTCCAAGGTAGGAGACTCCACTACTCTCCGAGGCAGCAGATTCCACTGCCGGACAGCCCTGACTGTCAGGAAGTTCTTCCTGAGGTTCAGGTGGAATCTCCTTTCCTGCAGCTTGAATCCATTGCTCCTTGTCCTGGTTTCTGGAGCAGCAGAAAACAAGCCCCCTCCTTCCTCTACGTGGCATCCCTTCAAATATTTAAACATGGCTATCATGTCCCCTCTTAACCTCCTTTTTTGCAGACTAAACATACCCAGCTCTCTCAGTCTATCCTCATAGGGCATGTTTTCCAGGCCTCTCACCATTTTGGTCACCCTCCTCTGGACTTGCTCCAGCTTGTCAATATCCTTCTTGAATTGGGGTGCCCAGAACTGGACACAGTATTCAAGATGGGGTCTAACCAAAGCAGAGTAGAGTGGTACCAGTACCTCCCTCGATCTAGACACCATACTCCTGTTGATGCAGCCGAGAATTGCATTGGCTTTCTTGGCTGCCGCATCACACTGCTGACTCATGTTCAGCTTGTGGTCTATGAAGACTCCTAGATCCCTTTCACACGTACTGCTATCCAGCCACGTGTCCCCCATCCTATATTTCTGTATTCCATTATTTCTGCCTAAGTGTAGGACCTTACATTTCTCTCTGTTGAATTTCATTTTGTTCGCCCTGGCCCAGCTCTCCAATCTATCCAGGTCATTTTGAATTTTGATCCTGTCCTCTGGCATATTAGCAACCCCTCCCAATTTGGTGTCATCTGCAAATTTGATGAGCATGCCCTCTATTCCTTCATCTAAGTCATTGATAAAAATATTGAACAGCACTGGGCCCAGGACAGAACCTTGTGGCACCCCACTAGTCACTTCTCTCCAGGATGAAAAGCAGCCATCCGTGATCACCCGTTGGGTTCGGTCGGTCAACCAATTACATATCCAATTAACAGTAGCCCTGTCTAGCCCACATTTTACTAGCTTCGATGCAAGAATGTCATGGGGAACTTTGTCAAAGGCCTTACTGAAATCGAGATATGCTACATCCACAGCATTCCCTTCATCTATCAAGCTAGTAACTCTATCATAAAAAGAGATCAGATTAGTCTGGCATGACTTATTTTTGAGAAATCCATGTTGACTTCTCGTGATTATTGCGTTGTTTTCTAAATGATTAGAAACTGAACGCTTAATGATCTGCTCCAGGATCTTTCCGGGTACCGATGTCAGGCTGACTGGGCGATAATTATTTGGGTCCTCTTTTTTTCCCTTCTTGAAGATGGGGATAACATTTGCTCTCTTCCAATCTGCTGGAACTTCTCCTGTCCTCCAAGATTTCTCAAAAATTATAGCAAGCGGTTCCGAAATGACCTCTGCCAGCTCTTTTAATATCCTAGGATGCAATTCATCTGGCCCTGGAGACTTGAATTCATCCAATGCGGCCAGGTATTCCTGTACCACCTCTCTACTTATTAAGTGCCTCATTTCCTCTGCTTCCTCCCCTGCTCCCCTACCGCCAGGTTGAGTGCTTGTATCCTTCTGGGAAAATACGGAGGCAAAGATACTGGCATTAGATGTCTGCCTTAGACTTTCCATACATGTCTGGAAGTATAGATGAAACTACTCATTTCCCTAATTTTCCTAGGTTCCTTCTTCTAGGTAGACCTTTTCAAACTGTTTCATAAGATGTTTCTCAGTCAAAAGTCAAGTGATCTGTGGTTATAGCCTTCTTCTGCTGTATCCCCATGAATAAAAAAAAGAACCCATTCATAAAGGGTATTGAGATGAAGGGTAATTAAAATAGAGAGTGTAGTCAAGAAATAAGAAGGAGACTAATGCTTTTTCCACACATTACCAGATCTCGGTGGCATCCTGTGGGGATCTCAGTAGAGCCTCTCCTGGGAAGGGAGCATGACGGGAGCACTCTCCTCTGCACCAGGTGCCTGCAAGAATGGAGGAGGTGCAATCGTCGTGCTTCATCCTTCTGCAGTGCAGCTGAGCACTGTTCCAGGCTTCATTGGGGCAGGAAGCATGGCCATCTTCCTGACCCTCCACAGCTCAGGTATGTGGGTGGTGGGAGGGCTGTGTGATTGCCAGTCATTGATGGTTAAAACCTGTCAGTGATTTGCGGCATGATCGCACTGTCTGGGGATGGGAGAACAACAGGACACAGATAATATTGTGCATAAGCATTGTAACCCCTGTTAGCAGACCCGTCCGAGGGAGTATAATTTTAATATTAAAATTCATCTAAGCCAGAGGTGACCAGACTGGTGCTTAGAAAGGCAGGCCAGCGATCAGACAAAAGATCAAAGACCAGAAACTTCCCTCATCATGCTTCCACAGGAAACCTCAGAAAGGCACTTCCACACAGGTGATGGGCCATCAGCCACAACAATACCTTGGGGAGATTGCCTGATTCCCCCAGAACACTTGCAACAAGTGAGACATACCAAAGCAAGGTCCAGTTACATGATGGGGCCATCAGGCAGCTACCATGCAGCCATCAGGCAGCTATCATGCAACCATTATCCTTTCTGGGAAAGGGTCTACCCCCGAGGCATGTTTTGCCCTATAACTAGACCCCCTTTTGAGACCTATTTTGGAGCTCTCCCATGCTAGACTAGCAGCCTGTCATTTTGTTAGTTGAGACTCCCCTCAGCCCCTCCCTGTGCTGAGTTTTCCTCCGCTGTGTCTTTTCTCCAACCAAAGACTTCAAGATCAGGTACAGTATCACTGCTTCTAATTCCCTCTGCTTTTCCCCTATCATTTTTCATCTCTTTTCATCTCGACAGTCCTTGCATGCTTGTGTGAGTGAATGTGTTATGTGTGTGAGTGTGAATAAACTTTGCCAATTTTACCAAATAAAAAACCATTTGAAAGGACACTTGATTTTTCTTTCTTTCTCATGCAGTCTGACCCTGTAGACATAGGACAAAAAGATCTCACTGGGTTGCCCTGCCCTCTGCTTTGCCAAGTTGTGCTCTGCTAATTTCCCCAACTTTTATAAAATTCAGGTGTCCCCCCAGGGGCCCCAGAAGCCAGGGTAACAGTGTTTTCTGAGTCCTGTCCTTCTCCCATCCCCAATGCAGGACGACAATGTACTGCGGAAAGGGCCTAAGAGTTGGAAGGACAGAGATGTAGGTACTAGATAAGATCCTCAAGTGTAAAGGCATATTGTTAAATACCAAGTCAGAATTATCCATACAATAGCAATTCCAGTTTCAAGGTATGATTTTGAAGCTGGACAGTGAAGAAAGCTAACAGGAAGAAAATCAACTCATTTGAAATGTGGTACTGGGAGAGAGTTCTACAGATACCATGGACTGCCAAATTGACTGATAAATGTGTCCTAGAGCAGATCAAGCCTTAACTCTCACTAGAAGCCAAATGACCAGACTGAGTCTATTATATTTTGGACATACGAAATGATATGATTCATTGGAAAATTCAATAATGCTTGGTAAAGTGGAAGGCAGTAGGAAAGGAGAAAGATCACACTACAGGAGGATTGATTCAATCAAGGAAACTACAGCCCTGAGTCTGCATGACCTCAGCAGGGCAGTTGATGACCAAGGCTCTTAGAAGACTCTTACCCATAGAGGAGCCATAAGTCTAAGTTGATTTGATGGTGGACAACAACAACACATTCAGGTAAATGTCCCTCTTCCCACTGAAGGAAGAATAGGGTTGCTCCCAGTGGCCATGCCTCTTCATGTGAACTTGCTGGCTCTATGTTTGGTATGTGAAAGAAAGGACTTTTAGGTATCTCAGCATGTGTTCTTACCACTCCTTCAGACCAGGGAGGATCCTGGGTCATTGATATCTTCCTTTCCCCTTAAGTGGAAGAGCACTACATA
This sequence comes from Ctenosaura bakeri, assembly GCA_948474755.1. Lineage (NCBI taxonomy): Eukaryota > Metazoa > Chordata > Lepidosauria > Squamata > Iguanidae > Ctenosaura > Ctenosaura bakeri. The sequence goes on from CAOLHI010000099.1 coordinate 825,105, forward strand.
TGTTCGCATTTGGTCATGTTTGCCAAGTGCACAGTCAGCATGTCTTACAACTAGTGGATGAGTTAAGAATGCAGAACAAGCCTCATGAAACCCAATGTGCATTCTTTGGCTATTTAATGGACAATCTGTTTGTTCTGAGTATGATTCAGCCAAGCTCATGAAACACATGGAAAAACTGTTCACTTTCTCTCACTTGCTTGCCTGGGAAACATATTGGGAAATGGAGACCCAGGAACGTTGGAGGAAATTGGCTGTTACAGAGGCATCGCCATGGAGCTGACTTTCCTAGACTGGATAGGAAAAAGTTGAGCATATGTCTCCTCTAACTGCTTTCTTCTCATCTTTTGAATGCTGGTGTTTCAGAATGAGAATGAGAAAGAACTCTGGGTAAGACTGTGAACAATCAGAGCATGAAAACATTACTTTTATGGACTACAAATCCCAGAACTCTCTGCCAGCATGGTGATTGGCCATTATGGCATGGGAATTCTGGGATTTAATACCACCAAAAGTAACTTTTCCATGTTCTATGAATATTTCATAAGGAGTGCAAGGACTTCTTTACCAGTTGGCACAATTTTCTCTAACCTGACAAGATCCAGTTGTGTTGGAGTAAAACTTGTGCCATTTCCACTCAGTATGGAGATGCAGTCACACTTAGCCATAGTCCAATGCACCTGCACAGGGTCAGCTTGGGGGAGGATGAGTTAGTGCCTAGCAAATAGTACATTCAATACATAAATAAAAAATTAAGGATTGGGAACACTCACCTTAGTTGGGTATTTGGAAAAGATCAGCATCAAGAGAACATACACTACTAGTCCACCAAAGGATATGAGCTGTTTGGTTCCTTGTTTGGCAGTGTCAAAAACGAGCCAGCACACAATGGCAACTATAAGAGAGGTCCACACTATCCTAGGCAAAGAGGATTTCAAATAGGACAGTGAATGACACTGGGTGGTGGGAAGCTCATTATCTGATAAGAACTCCTTATCTAATTTGTTTTTCAAATTTCGACTATATTGGTACCACATGAAGAAACTCTGTCTTTCAGGCCAAACACAGTCTATCATTCACGTATATCTGTCTTATGGTGGGGGAGCTCAGCAAACCATCCTGTTCTGTCCCCTCACTGCAAAAGCAGTCAGTTTAACATGCATCAGGTAGGGCATCTTAGGCCATTTCCGCACGGGGCGAGGGAATTGCCCCGTGCTGGTACTTACCGGACTTCTTGGCTCCATGCTTGGGTCCAGGCTGGTCCGGAACAGTGTGTGGCTGCCACTCTGCACTGCTCCAGGGATGAAAATGGCGGCTTCCAGTTGGTCGAGGCTCTCCACCATCCACTGAAGCTCACCAGCCTAAAGCCCGCCCCCGGCAGATCGCAGGCTCGCACTGGTGCGAGCCTGCAAATCTGCACTGCAGCACGGGCATGGAGTGGTGTGCTCCGTGCTTTTGAAAGACCTGTTTGAAGCGGTCTTTCAAAAGCATGCTGGACGACCACTTCGGGTCATTCTGGAGCAGGCTGAGGTGTGGAACTACACTAAATAGGTCCGACCCAGTCCGCTCCCAGGTGCAGACGTCCTCCCTGGAGGACGCTCTGCACCGTTTCTTTAAGCCCGTGCAGAAATGGCCTTAGATGGTTGGTGGGTCTGTCTTTTGTTTGTTAAGTCATCCTAAGACTGGGCTGTGTCGCTTTCTACAACTATGGCTGGTTTCAAGTAATGACACAATGGAGGTTTGGGAAGTTTAAGGTTATAGTTATATTTCATGGCAGGACTCCTCTGTCTATATCTTTACCAGCCTCATGAAAGGCAGAAATTCAACAAAATGCAATAAGTGGGTGAACTTCATCCATCATCTGGTTATAGAATCACAGAATTGGAAGGGTTCTCATGGGCCATCACGTCCAACCCCCTGCTCAATGCAGGATCTCCAGCTAAAGCATCCCCAACAGGTAGTTGCCCAGCCTCTTTTAAAAGATGTCCAGAGAAGGAGACCCTACAACCTCTCTAGGCAATTGGTTCCATTGTTGAACCACTCTTACTGTCAAAAAGTTCTTTCTAATGTTCAATCAAAATCCAGTAACTTCATACCATTAGGCCTAGTCCTACTTTATGGGATAGCAAAGAACAGGCCTGCCTCTTTCTTTCTGTGACAGTCCTTGAGGCATTTAAAGAGTACAATCCTACCACTCATAGCCTTCTTTTCACAAAGCTGAACATGCCCAGTTCCTTTAACCTCTCCTCATATGTTCTATTCTCCATACGTCTTATCATTCTTATTGCCCTTCTCTGAACCCACTCCAACTTGTCTATGTTGTTGTTGTTGTTGTTGTTGTTGTTGTTGTTGTTGTTTTCTGCCTTCAAGTCATTTCCGACTTATGGCAAGCCAAAGGCAAACCTATCATGGAGTTTCCTGGTGTTGAGTGTGTGTGACATGCCCAAGGCCAGCCAGTGGGGTTGAGTGGAGAATTGAACTCCAGGGATCATAGCCCAATGCTCAGACCACTATGCTATGCTGGCTCTGTCTATATCCTTTTTAAAATGAGGCGCCCAGAACTGAATGCAGTACATCAGATGAGTATAAATGCATGAAAATTTTGCCAGAAAAGGTGTCCAATTTATTAAATGTATGTTCAGCTCTTGTTTTTTGAGATGAATGGCACTGGTGTAGTTCTTACTAAGCTCATAGAGGTCTGACCTCAGAGGCTAGTTCCAGATGTTTGTATATATCAAAAAAATCCCAATGAAATGTAGATTACAGTACCAAAATAACCTGCACAGCTTATGATGCTTACATCTCACTGACATCAAAGGGAGTGTAAGATTACAATTTACCTGGGAATAAGGCTCATTGAACTCGATCAGACTTGCCTCCATTGCATGGGATCAGACTGTAATATTATTAACACTTTTGCTAGAATATGGACTTTCACTATCAAATAGTATTTAACTACTTTCCTACCTAATATATTTGTCTTATATTTAAAAAATACCTTTAGATTATTTGTGTTGCAATAAATAAACTAATTATTTCTGTTTTGTTAGTCACTCTAAGATCCATGTGTGTATAAGTCTGTATGTGGATCAACACACACATAATTCTGTTTTTTTTTTTCTGTTTACATAAAACAGGGCAAACTAAATAAGACTAAACTGGTTTTTCCTGCTCCCTTTTGTATAACAGAAGTTGTGGTTTTGATGGCATGAAACTAAATGTTAATAACCAAGATCTTGCACTGTTCAGTGCAGTGTAAAGCTTCCATGGTGCAAGGATTCTGCCATATCTCCTTGCTCACCACTGCCAGTTCTCATCATTTTTCTGCAATAGCCCCTCTAAACAGTCATTCTGTGACTGGTGGAGAACATGGGGAATCAGAGAAGCATCTGGCTATACTCCATAGGCAGATGAAGACTGACAGCATTTTTACTAAGATCAACTGGGGTCTTCCAGAGTTTTCAGTGGATGGCGTAATCATTTTGCATCTGGCTACAGGGACATAGCCAGATGCTTCTCCAAACTCCCTCCTCCACCAGTCATGGACTGGCTATTCAGGGGGCTATCACAGCAAAAGTTGCAGAGAGGGCTTTGGTCATTGTGGAAAGTGGAAGAGAATACCAACCTCTCCAACAACCAAAAAGACATATGTAGGTGTTAAGATAGACTTACACTTGGGTATGTCACTAACAGGACACTCTTCAACATGTGCTAATTGCTGCAGGCCAGACTGGTGTTAAAAAGGCAGCTATAGAGGCTGTTTTCAGTTCTGATACCATAGTATATTTTATAGTATACATGTTATGGATATATTGGCTTTTATTTGTTTAAGTCAGAAATGGGAATTATGTGGTCCTCCAGATATAGTTGGCTTGAAACTCCCACCACTCTCCACCATTAGTCTGGGTAGGAATCATGTCAGAGAAAGTTTAACAAGATTGGGAGGGTCAGTCTATTCCCACCCCAAAGTCCTCAGTGTTCTTAAAACCTTCTTTCTATTTCCTGCCTATTTCATGATCCCAGTTTTTAATGAGCTGGTTCATATATTCATGCAATTTTGTAAAAAGAAAAAAAACTCATCTTTTTTTCCAAATCTGCAAAGAAAGAAATCCACCATATATTTACCATTTCAGCCAAAACCATTGTTTCTTCAAAAACTTTCCAAAAGGAGAAAGAGATTTTGCAATTCTGTTTTCATATTTCACCATCAGAAAGTCCCAGCAGATGAAAAAGATGCTGAGGACTGTCAACACAAAGAGGGGCAAAGCTCTGCGAAAATTCAAGATACAGGCCGCAATTACCATTGCCAGATAAGCTGTCATGGAAACAAGCACATGGACACATCAATTAGATCAATCCATCTTCCTGGTTTCCTTCACAAACAAAATCCCAGTGATGCCCAGTTTTAGCTAAGTTTCCTTGGAAAACAGTACATCAAACAATCCTGCATGCAGAATTCATCGTGCTTAACCACACAATCTTTCTTTCTGTTTACAGACAAGCTCACTCTTGGAAAGCAAGCAAGCAAGAGATAAAACTTTCTGGCATGCATTGGAAATATTAGGGTCTAGAAACTTCCCTTTCATAGATTCTGGGAAACAAGGGTTCAAATCTCTGCTGCCTCAAGATCACTAGATGACCTTGGGCAAGTCACACACTCTCAAGCTCAGAAGTAGGCAATGGCAAACCTCCTTTGACTAAATCTTGCCAAGAAAACGCCATGATAGGGTTGCCTTAGGATAGCTATAACTTGGAAATGATTTGAAGGCTCACAACACTTATGCAATGTAGACAGTGGCCCTTTCCACACGGGGGCAATAAAACGGTGTAGCACGATCTCTGATGGAGGTCGTCTACACTGTAAAGTGGATTGGGGCGGACTACTTTAGCGTAGTTCCACACCCCAATCCGCGCTGGAGCAACTGGAAGTGGTGGTGCCGTCTGCTTTTTAAAAACCACTTTTGAGCAGGTTTTTAAAAAGCATGGGCCGTGCAGCTGCATGCAGCCGCGTGCAGCCTTGTTGCAGCACCCAGTGTAGATTTGCAGGCCCGTGCAAGTGCGCGCCTGCAGACCTGCTGGGGGCGGGCTTCTGGCTGGCGAGTTTCTCTGGTTGGTGGAGAGCCTCCACCAGTTGTAAGCCACCATTTTGGATGCCGCAGGATGCCAAGGAGTGTGGAACAGCGAACTCGCGCTGGCCCGTGTGGCGACGGACTTACCTGGTTGCAGGTAAGCTCCGTTTCAGGACGTTTTACCCCGTTTCTTCCTCCACGTGTGGAAAGGACCAGAATAACTAGTGTGCTAAGACTAATCTATAGAGCAGAGGACCAAAAGAAATCTCACACACACTAAAAAAGAAAATTTTCTTGTTTGTTTATATGTTTATGTGTATTTTTACACTCCCTATTGCTTTTCAGACAGTGGGAGTTAGGGAAAAAAGTAACAAGAATGTGATTGGGATTATTAAACCTAGAGGATAGTCCTGCCAGGAATTTGCTATTCAAACAGGGTCTCTTAAATCATGGATGTGTGTGTGTGTGTGTGCATTGTGCTAAGGTCAAAGAATATGAGCATTAATTGTATACCAAGCCATTGGTCAAATCAAAAACTTGAACACTAAGCATGTAGAAAGGGAAATAATGAAGCTGATTTCTCAGACTTTTGGTACTGAGTAGCTTAATGAGAGTAGCATTTTCTGACTCGTTTCTGAGACAATTGTTGCAGTGTCGATGTCAGGCGGAGGCTAAGCAACACAGAGGCAGCAACTGGAGTTTTGATGGCCTTTTAATGAGCAGACCATAAATTAATCAAGGGTTTACAGCACCCAAAGCAAACACAGGCAATAAATAAATAAGGCCATAAAGCAAAAGGAGGTTACGTCACCCAAAATGAACGAAGGCAGAAGAACTCAGAAATATCAGGCCCTTGGACAGGAAGCAGAGTCTCAGATGAATGACAGTTGTTGCCCCATAAACTCACACTCCCCAGCGTCTGCCTAAATAGTCTTTAACCCAGCTGGGGCTGATCAAATGTCCGTTGACCTGGCTCCCAGTTGGAAGCCCTCAGACCTCAAGTGCTTCTCTCGCAAGCTCTTTGATCTACACTCCCCCTCCTTCTCCAGCCACCTCTGGAGGAACATGGGGGGAGGGTCAGCTGTAAACTCTGGGCTGGAGTCAGAAGCAGCAGCTTCTGTCGAACCAGAAGCCTTGGACTCTTGACACTCTGCTGTAGGTATTGGCCCCGGGTCAGCTGGGGAGTCGCTAGCAGGCACCTCCCTTGCCTCTGCAGGGGCCCCTTCTCCCTCCAAGGCCTCCCCCACATCCAACTCAGAGTCCCCATCTGAATTGGCAGCCTGTTCCTCCTCCTGCTCAGCCTGGCTCATGACAACCAGATAGCAAAGAAAGATATCTTTCTTAGTTCAGATGTCAGGCATAAGCAGAGCAATCATACAAAGATTAGGGCTTCATCACCAGTCAGTAACTAAACTAACACTTTTATTGTTTCAGTCTGATTTTTGAGTCACAGAGACTCTTTGACTGGGAATTACAAGGGATTTTAAAAACCATCTTCTTGTATAAACCAGTATTACACCTCTCCCGCACACCACATTTGTTTTCTTTAATGTAGGACTTGTGAAATCCATTGGGGTTCTTGGGACATGGCATCAGAATTTTTCCAACATAACAGGCTCAGTCATCTTTTATCATTCTTCTCACCCTTTCCTTGTGCATATTTGAGAAATGAGTTATGAATAATATGGGCTGGGAAAATGGGAACAAGAAAGATGACTGGAAGAGATAATCCCTCCCATCATATCAGTGAGTGGAATGGAATGAATAAATGCAGGCAGGAAGAGCAAGCCATGCCCATTAGCCTGCCCTTCACTGTCGCATACCTGCTAGCCTCAGTTTCTGCATGCTGGTGTTGGAGGCTACAGGTATAGGCACTCCGACTCACACAGAATTTTAAACCATGAAGCAGGCTTATGGGCTCCTCCCTGCAGATACTTCCCCACCTGAGACAGGGAGATGGGCCGGGCCCAGAATTAATGTACCACACAGTTATTAATCACCAAAGCATGTGCCCAGATATGGCAACTTTGATTAGGAAAAAATAAGCACAGCAGGAGATAATAAAACTAAGGCCATTTCTGCATTAGACAGTTCTAGTGCTATTATTCCACTTTCAACATCCTATGGAATCCTGGGGTTTTCAGTTTAGGGAGGAGCTCCAGGATTCCATAGTATGTTAAAAGTGGAATAATAGCACTATAACAGCCCAGCGCGGAAATGGCCTAGACCAAATTTAAAGATTTAATTTTCAGCTGATGAAACTTGATTAATCTTCTTTATAATAACCATCAAACCTTGCTTTTTGACCATTTCATTTTTGTTAGCTACCTTTTTTTTTTTTTTTTTTGGTTCCTACCTTCCTTTCTTTTTGTAGGTGGGTTGGGCAATGGCAAGTGAAGCAGAAAGAAGTAGTAGAAAGGAGGTGGTGGAAAACCTAAACTACCAGGTGTACATCTTTTTGTATCCCCATATTTAGACTGCTCTCATATATCCTTTTTTTGCTGGGAATAAGCTCTGGTGAGCTCACTGGAATTCCTTTCTGCTCAGGGCTGGCCTGCTAACTTCAAATTGCCCTTAGTGCTGGTCCTCAAAAAGATTGTATGAGAAAATAGTTTTAAAACATATAGATTTTTCTGCTTTTTAAAAAGTTAAATATATACAAGATATATACAGCTGTGGGACATATATACAGTTGTGGAACAAAAAGAAACCAGGAATCTGAGTATAAGAAGAAACCTGTAAATTTAGTTTTCATGTTTTTAGTTATAAATTAAGAGTTTACTAGTCAACTTTGCCCATTGTTTGGGAAACATAAAAAAATCTTTTTAGAAATTTGATTCAAATCAGTGATACAAATAAATGTTTTTTCTTGCTCCTTTGTATCACTGGTTGTATCACTGAGCAAATTTGATGTATATTTACTTAATTCTAAATTTCTTTGTCCACAGAGCACATCATGGTTACTGAGTAAAACCAAACCCTGCAGGTTGCAATGAACCATCTCCCTGATACCTGGCCAACCTCTAGGCTAGTCGCATTGAGACCACAGCGTGATTTGCTCAGTCCAGGGAAGGGGCAGTGGTTCCAATTTGGCTGGTCATGGAAAAGCATAGAAAGAAACAAAGAGGCTAAAATGAAATGAAATTACAACCATGAACTAGTGGAACCAGTATTGGTTCTGTTTTTATAGTTTGACCATTCTTAAGAGAACAGGCTTTCAATCAGAGACTTTCATGATGAGGAAAGTGGATATATTTTTTGATTCATTCCATTCTATGGGATACTACAGAGAGGAAATCTCTTTGATCACAAGAAAAAAAGACCCCCTTTCCCCCCTGATGCATACTACTCTCTAAGTTCTTCAGAAAACCACAGAATTGATTACAAAAATTGAACGACTTATTTGGGGACATGTTCTCAGAGATTTTTCTTTACAAGGCAAACTAAGCAGTAACACCAGACTTGTACACACAGCCAGAACATATGATTGTCTCTCCCCATCCCTGGTCAGAAAAAAATAATTATAATAACAGATTAAATAACTAATAAAATGCTGCCCTTCCTACATCATGAGAGCTCAGGTTAGCATACAAATAGCATTGATATAAACTGATCTATACAAATATAAAATAGTAAAAATAATTTCAATATACTAAAAGATACTAAACAAGTTGGCAAATTAAAAACAGGTTCAAAAAGTTTAAAATCACATGTAGAAACATTTAAGGCTAAATCAGGGCTCATCCAAACTGGCAACTAGTACCAATTCAATCAGCAACATTTAATGTCACTTTCGGCTGCTTCTTCCATTCCACATCCACAAACTTTTTAAAATAAATACATAAAATGCATGATTCACCCTTATTAATTATTGTACTAAATTAGAACATTCCTACTTCTCACACATGCAACGAGAGATTCTTCTGACTCCTTAAACCAAACAGGGAATCCTGATTACCTCTTTCTGTTGCTGTTGTTGTGTGCCTTTAAGTCATTTCCAACTTACAGTGACCCTAAGGCAAACCTATCATGGGGTTTCCTAGGGCTGAGAGTATGTAACACACCTAAGGTCGCCTAGTGGGTTTCCATGGGAGAGCAAGGAATTGAGCCCTGGCCTCCAGGGTCATAGTCCAATGCTCAAACAATTACACCGTGTTGGCTCTCTTACCTCTTTCTCCCATCCCCTTTTTCTCTCTATCCTCTGCTCCATTGAGAAATTTTGCAAAACAGTGGGGAAAAACATTCTTTTTCCACATTCTCCTTTCCTTTCTATTCCATGCATGAGTGCGCGTATGCGCATGCATGCACGCACGCACGCGCACACACACACACACAGCCCTACAGATCCAACAGAAAGCATGCAAAAGAGGGGCAAAGGGAATAAAAAGGAAAAGGCTGGCAGACTAGAAAGTACACTTTAGTTTTTGTTTTAAAAATTTACCCTGCCTATAGGAACAAAAAGACTTAGGAAATGATGGGAGAAAGCCTGAAATGGTCTAGAATTACCATTGCCTCATCAGGATCTTGGAAACAAAAGCATTAATTAAAGCAATGAAGACCCTGATCTCCCAATGTATTAGACCAGTTTGGAAGGCCCAAATGGTTTAGTAAACAACCACGCTTTCCCTTAGTACCTAAATGAAGCCAGTGTTGCCACCAATCAGGTCTCCACAACTGGGGCACTACAGCCTCTCCCACATCCTCACACAATGTATCGAAATCACTGGTAGAATACATATGTTGTCCCCTTGCAAAACCCTGTCCCAGGGTCTACAACTTTGATATAAAATTAATCTAACCCACCAGAGAGGTCACTCGAATGTGCACGTAGGCAATAATGGTCATACGATCGAAAGAACCAGATCAGGCCAGTAAAATTCCCAGTCACGTAGCAACAGGAGACCTCGTGCTGTGATAACCCATGATAGACAAAAGGTCCTTAACCTTTAAGAAGTCCCCTTGAAGGGAGTAAAAGTGTTCCCGGAAAATTGGGCACTGGAAGCAATAAAACCTTATTGGATCCATCTCCAGAAACTCACACCACAGCCTCAAAGTAGAGAAAGATCCTGTTATTTAGATGACGCTTTGTTATCTTCCGACAAATGCCAGGTGTGGAGGTGTTTTTCTTATTCTGTCCCTGTTTGTTTTCCATGGGAAAGGATTTGCCTTCAAAGTAATTTTTTCCTATAAATAGTCCCTGTTTTTGGGCTAGTTAGGCAGGAGAGATCGAGGCAAGAAGAGGAAGGTGATGCAATGATTATGATGCCTCCCGGTCATACCAACTGACCGGTCCCCCCTCCCAACGGCTACACATCTCCTTAGCATCTCTTTGCTGAGTTGCTGTTATATCATTACTTCCCAGACCAAAGGACTTCAGGAGGAGGTGCAGTATTTCCCAAACTGCGAATCCTTCAACAATCTCTCTATTTTATTTCCACTCTTTATTTCTGCTAGCCCTTGGATGTGTGTGCGAACTATTACTACTCAATAAATTCATTCATTGGACCTTTTTGTGTGATTTCTGACTGAGTCTGACCCCGTAAACATTGGGTTAAAGATCCTTAATTACCCTGCCCTCTTTGCATTGCTAAAGCAGTGCTCTTAGCTAATTTTCCCCACAAGTGACAATTTGACAGGCATTGGGAATCCCCCTAAGGGACCCCCTTAGGGTAACACATAGGAGGGTCCCTACTTAACAGACCTCAGTCTTTGGGCAGGCATAGGTTCTTGATATAACTGTGGAATATTTTAAGGGCAGATAGATATGAGGGAATTATATTTACCTGCAATGGATTTACTAGAACAGGCGTAGGAATCATGTGGCCCTGACTGTAACCTCCAGCAGTCCCAACCAGCACAGCTAGTGAGGAGGAATTATGGGAGCTGCATTCCAACAATATCTGGAGGGTTGCATGATTCCTACCCCTGTCTTAGATGGAAGAATGTCTGTTGGATCCAATTTAATCATCACTGGCCAGCCTGCTTGCTTCAACTACTTAATCTGGTACTCAGTATTTTTCAGATTCAGGAATAGCCTCTGGGATACAGAGAATGTGAAATAGAAGTAGACGGTATGCCCAAAGAAGTTTCTAGCATGGGAGGAAAAACTAGATTTGCAGCATGTTCCTACATGTTTACTCAAAAGTCCCATTTCATATGGCTTACTATCAGATAACTGGCTGATATGGAACACGATTCCTATATACTTTAGAGTGAACAACTGGCTCTGGGGGCCAAGCCCCCCTGAACTTGGTCTGGGGCACCCTCACATTGGTGCTGCTACAGTGTACTGATGAAATGTGGTGAAATGTGCTATTTGTCCTAGTGCCAATTCTGGGCATTGCCAGCTGGATATATAAAAGAAATAATGACTGATTTAGTCACAAGATGTCAATAGCTGGGAAAATCTGATGACTGATTTCCAATGAAATGGGATTATATTGGAGTGAATCCATGTACTTCAGACAGGGTAAGCTGTGAATGAGATTTTATTGAAACAGGTGCTGTACTCATTGCATTTTGGATTTAATTCTGTACTGAATGTAAAGCTGTTCTTTGCATTGTTTTCAGTATCACAATCTAATGCAGTTTGACAAGTAGTTTGATGTTTACAAGGTGATAGCTGTTTGTAGATTTCTCTATCAAAGCACTGATTGCCTCCAGGGGAAAGCTTCTCTGTTTACTTGCCTATGACAGTAAACAGAATAATGGCCTTTCTTCACCCACTCTGCCAGGTTCAACTCTTCAGAGTTCCAAAGCGTGGCTTATGACCCAAAAGGAAACACTAAATAGGAACAGTAAACAATATCATAATAGCAACCACTGAAGAGGTTGCTAACAGACATTGCTAACAGAGAAACTTCAACTGAAACGCCTGGGAGAATAAATGAATTTTGATCTGGCATCCAAAAGGTTGCATCAGTCTCTCAATGGGCGCAATATTTCATCATCATGTGCAATCTCAAAGAAAGCCCTCTTCACTCTATAACACACCTCCCCTAATTGGGCTACATGGCAGGTTGCTATGGAAAGAAGTGATTTTTCTAGCATTTTCCTCTCATGCTTTTCAGGTCTCTGAAGGTAACTACAAGTAGCTTGACTTGGACTTGGACATGAATAGGAAACAATCAACACAACTCCTTTATAAGCAGTGTAACATGAGTCTATCTGACTGTACCAGTCAAAACATTGGCAGCCAAATTTTGTTCTAGTTGAAGCTTCTGGTTCCTTTATACACCCAAGTTGTACATAAAAGCAAGAGATTTCATTTTCCTCAAACTCCAAATAAATACCTGCTGTCAATATTCCATAAACCACCAGTCGAATTCTAGTTTTATGTTTCCTGCAAAAGTGAAGGACCATATCATACTTCTTTTCAAGATACCTGGAATGACAATTTAAAAGAGGAGGAGGGTTGTGAATATGTATAATTCTAAAATGTCAACACTTGAAGTGTTGACAAGTGATTTGTATATTAGTTATACAGGGATTTTATGCAGTAAACCATTAAAGACTGATTTTAGCATAATAAGAATAATACAGCTGAAGTTTAACCATCTCTGAGGTACCATTGCTTTAAGTGAGAAGCAAACAATTACATCTTCTCCATTAGCAATGTAATGCTGTCCATCCAAACATAAGTCCCATTGAGTTCAATAAGGTTCACTTCCAGAAAACAGTTTATACGTTTATAGCTCAAAATCAACAAGACTTCAATCTACTTACAGCATGTGGAACTTAAGATTCCACCAGCGAATGGATCGCCTGAAGCAAAGTGACAATGTTAGATTGACAGTGATCTCCTTCATAGCACACATTACAGTACTATGATACCACTTTAATTGTCATATTTATATTTTATTGAATCCTGGGATATGTAGTTTGGTGAGGCATTAGAGCTCTCTGGCAGAGAATTTCAAATACCTCACAAAACTACTAATCCCAGGATTTCACAGGATGCAGCATGGCAGTTACTGTGGAATCAGAGTGCTACGATAGCATAGTGTGCAAAAAAGACCTAAGTCAGGTTTACTATGCAGGACGGTTCTAAGGAGAACTATGTGAATGCAAAAAAGCTTCCAGAATTAAGTGATATAGCATATTTACAACAGAATAAATTGCCCATATAGACCAGGATCCTACAGGTGATACATGATAGCATAACATCAGTCATGATGGCATATATACTTTGAGGGATGTTGCAGAACAAGGTATCCTTTACCCTCGCTGCACAACAACAAGTGGAGAGAGGGTTTTCATGCAGCTGCATCTTAACTCTAATGCTTGCCTCCAGGTGTGTACCCTATTACAGCCACCCTTGCACACGTAGGGAAGCAGCAGCAGCAGCCTTACACTAGGACAGCGCCTGCTCCAAATTCCCCAGCTGTGAAAGGGCAGCTTTCACAGCAACATGGCTGGATCCGCCCCTGCAGTCAAGCAGTGGCCATGGGACAGAGCAGTCCCCCTGCAACTGTTGCTGTGCAGCTGAGGAGGAAGTGGGGACAAAGGAGCAGCCTCGGCTTCCCCCATGGCATAAATATGCTGGTGGAGAACTGCACACTGCTGGTATGCTTACTGGATTTAGGACTCAGCTTCCCGAGAATCCATTGTTGTTTTCACATGTTTATGTGCTTATATACATAAGCTCATGTGCAGCCCTGAAGGCCCTTAAGCAAGCCCCAGACGTTGGCCATTTCCACACTAGACTGTTATAGTGCTTTTATTCCACTTGCAACATCCTGTGCAAACCCCAGGATTCCCTAGGAGGTTGAAAGTGGAATAATCGCGCTATAAGAGTGTCATGCGGAAAGGGCATATGTCTATTAACTTTAACCCTCCACAAACTTTAACTAAACTTCTCCGACAGAATTATTTCTGTCTGTGCTAATATCTTATAGGCACATTTATTTATTTGCCTGATAACTCACTAACATGATGCAGGGTGCCAACAGAGCAATGTAAAACAATAAAATCAACGTAAAGATTATAAATTGTATATTATTATTTTTAAAAGCACATGTTGACTTTGGCATCATATGATCATAACACATCTCTTTTACACCACCTTGTCTTTAAAAAGCTACCCCCTCATCTCAATCTTCCAAATTAATATAATAAAAAAGTTTCAATTGGCTTTTTGTGGTAAAAAGCAGAGATGGCCTTTGGTGAGATGACTCCATGGTGTGAGTGATTGCATAGAAAAGGCCCCATCCCTAGCTTGAAATAAAAATAGGATTCAAGGCAGGAATCCCTCAGGTGATCTCAGGATATAGGAGTGGAGAACAGCCTTGTTTGAAACGGGGTGTCCCTAAGGATCAATGGTTTAGTTAAATTAGTCTATTGCAGAATTAGGGAGCATGTGGCCCTGTAGTTATTGTTAGACTGCAACTCCCACAAGGCCCTACCCAGTGTATCAGTGTGGAGGGATGAATAAGAGCTGCAGTTCAACAACTTCTGGACAGTTCTCTATCCCTGGTCTATGAGAAGCTGTTTGTTTAAATAACCGAAAGCTGAGAAAAATAATGTGCAAGCAGGCAACATCTTCCTGGTGTTACTTCCTTGATGACTGTTTGGTTAGGGTTGGCCACTGCCAAGAGGACTTATGTCTCAATTGATACGTCTAGGATTATCTTTTTTAACTCCTTCCTGGAACATGCAAATCACTGTTTCCTGACAGTTTTTAGCAAATGCCTTTACCTTTATACCAAGTGCTATAAACAAGCACTGTACAAGAATAGCTGTTAAATGCTGTAAATTTGGGGGCAGATATAGAATACTGTATCAATAGCGTTTAATATCTAAAAACAGTTAATTTTTAAAACTGATAGTCTGGAACTTACTTCCACCACTGTTTGCCAAATGTCAATTCATAGTGACAACCTGTGCAATATAAGCAGGGCTTGGAAAAACTACTTTTTGGATTACAACTCCCATAATTCCCAATGTCAGGGGATGTTGAGAGCTGTGGTCCAAAAATGTAACGTTCCAAGCAGTTCTGGATGCTGACCAGAAACACCTGTGTCCAAATTCCTTTTCTACTGTGGAGATCACTCTGTGGCTTGAGACAACTGATGGCCTCTCTGCGCAGCCTCCTTCACAAGGTTTTGTGAAAATAAAATAGGGCAATCCTGTGCAAACTTCTCTCCAATAGAAGGGGAAGGGCTAGACAGACATTTTGATCAACAACAAGTTCACAGGTCCAGTGGTGAGATCTGGAATAAATTTCTGCACCCTGTACATCAACAGAAGCAATGAGGACCTGAAATTATGGCCAAGGGCTACTAGATTGCCGAAGAGAACATGACCTTAATAGGGGCGCTTCATTTAAAGAGGAAAAGTGGTAAGTGGAGAATCCAAAATGAAATTATAACCTTTGGGACATAGATTTCTCATGGTCTTGTGTTTCATGTTTGTTCACTTTGTCATCCTTCTCAATACTGATGCTTGCATCATGCTGTGGAAGGAAGAGGAAGAAACATTAAACAATATTGATGATGTAATCTTTATCCCTTGTTTCCTGTATCACGTATCTTTGAGCATTCAAGAAAAGTGAGATGTTCTCTTTTGCAACCAACTCTAGAGCAGTATTCTGTCTTCTGAATTTCCAACCACCACCAGCATCACCACCATCCCATTTCACGCAGATAGTTTTAATAAGAGCTTGAATCAGTTAGTGAAAGAAGGTTACATAATGGCTGGGGGACTGGAGGAGCTGTACTGAAAAAGTAGCTTTTCCAAAGTTCTCATAAGTTGTGGCTGAGTGAATGAGTGAATTTCTAAAAGCCAGGTTTAATATTATTCATATTCTTAGCTAAAGAATCTGTGATTTTTTTTCCTCTCCCAAATTAAGGCAATGTGGGTGATTCAGTTTGGATTGGGACACAGTACAATCAAAGGTTTACACTCCTCACCCCTCCTTCATGCCACAGTCCTCAAAGGGTTACTTTCTGAACTGGCAATTTATTTTTTAAAAATGAAGTGTGCCAGGACTAAAAATGTGAATACTGGCTTCTTTCTCATATTAAAAAAAGCTGCTTCTCTCTGTGTATAATTTTGTAAGGGCCATCAGATAGGGGGAAAATTCCCCACTCTCTGTGTATCTGATAGTCACAAACAACACTGAGAACACTGCAACCTTAAAAATTTTGTTGGGCTAAAATTCCCATAATCTGTTACCATTTCCAAGCTGGCTGGAGCTGCAGCCTAAAACTCTAATATATATTTTGACGAGAGCATGGAAAGTTACTTTTTTCAGCAACTCTTATGCTAGCTTCAGGATTCTGTGAGTCTAAGTCTGAAAAGTAACTTTTCTGAGTGCTAAATTTGACCATTAGTTTGATTCTAGCTTATCTTTACCACTGTTTGTAGTAGCCTAGTGGGGAAAAAAATCTCTCTTACTAGGTCATGATGTGGAGAATGGCCTCTTTCCAAGTTTCTGCTTCTAAATGAAGTATCATTGTTTTTGTTTGGACTGTCATTTTCAATATCACCCTAAAAGACACAAGAATGGAAGATGGTACATGAGTTTGGATGAGTACACTATGATCAGCATGTTGAAAAATCATGGTGATAACAACACTTTAACAAGAAAGAATGAGGCTTAAATACATGTAACAGCTCTATTCAGAAATTTCTATAGATCAAGTATCCACTGGAGTAGGGGGAGCTGCAGGCCCTGCTCTTAACTTTCAACAACTATCCATAAAGCAGAAGTGAGGGACTCTGTTGCCTCCAGGGGTTCTTTCACACTAAAAAATTATACCACTGTAGTATCAATTTAACTACCATGGTTCCATCACATGGAATCCTTGGTTTTGCAGTTTCAGGAAGCACATTTAGAATTCTCAGTGAGAGTGCTTCACCAATCTACAGAGTACCTACAAACCTCAGGATTCCACAGGACGCAACCAAGGCAGTTAAAGTAGAATCATTGTGTTATAACTGTGTAGTATGAAAGAAACCCAGATGTTGTTGGACTCCAATTCCCATCAGCCTCATCTGGCATGGCAAATTGCCAGGATCCTGGGAGGTGTAGTCTAACAACATCTGAAGAGCCATAGGCTTACCACTTCTGGAACGGAGCTTATGACTTCCTTCTCAACCTGATCTTCTCTAGATGTCCTAGACTACAGTTTCAATAAGCCCTCCGTCAGTTATGTTGGTTGAAGGCATGTTGAAATTATAATATGTGGATGGGACTAGCTTGAAGAATGTGGTCTATAAGTATAGTCAACCCTCCACATTTGTGGGTTTTACTTTTGCAGATTTGATTATTCATGGATTATTTGCTGTTACCTTTGGTGCCTCCCTATGCCATTTTTAATAGGGACTGCAAGCCTTGTGAGACTGAGAAACTACAAATGAGGCTAATAAATCCCTATTAAAAATGGTGTGGGGCAGCAGTGGAGGTGGCAGTAAGCCCCACCAGCCACCCACTTCTGCCTTGTGAAGGAACCTCAGAGGAATCCATGGTGGGTTGAATATGGTGATCATACTTTTTTTATGTGTTAAATATGGTTTCGGAGGTCCTAGAGTTATCTATGGTTTTTCCAATTTCACAGGGGTCCTGTGACCTAAGACTAGCGAATGTGGACGGATGACTGTATTATATGTATGTGCCTTCAAATCACTTGTCAACTTAATTGGAAACCCCATGAATTTCATAAGTAAGAAATACTCAGAGGTGGTTTTGCCAGTTCCTTCCTCTAAAAAATAGCCTATAGCACCTGGTATTCCTTAGCAGTCTCCCATTCAAGTACTAACTAGGGCTGGTCCTGATTAGCTTCCAAGATCAGATGGGATCGGGTGCAATTTTCAAAATCCAAAATCCATATTAGGGTAATACTTTTACTGTTACAACTAAAAAGAGGATAAAATTATGTGTTTTAAGACCTCCAAAAGTGATGAAAGAAACTCCCAAATAATTCCATGCAGAGTACTATTAGTATAACATCAATAATTTTCGAATAGAATTTGTAGAGTCTGGGGTACCAGCTGACCAGAAGAAAACCAGTCTGTCCCGCTAAGCACGTCTGGAGGACTGTCCTGTTTCTCCTTATGTCCAGTTTAAAGGTAAAGAAAGGATGGCAAGAGCCCTAAAGTGTGAAGACACCCACTATGGTGAGACGTATCTTCTTCTAAATTATAGCAGCTTCTTCACACTTGGATCTAATAAATATATGTTAGTATATATCAATTTCATGCAAATTCATGCATTCTTAGGGGAAGACTCATTCTTGTGTGTGTGTGTGTGTGCTGTGCCAATGACCATCCTTTAGATCAAATCAGTGATTCACAGACTGTTGTTGTGGGCATCAAAGCAGGTGCTACAAGGCACTTTGAGTTCTTTGGAGGAGAGGTAGAACACAAATGTGAGAAATGAACCCACTCAAGTTACATCTTCCATTTGCTCTGCAGATTTTAAAAAACCCAACTTGTTAAAACACACATCTTTTCTTTATCCTTTATCTGTCTCAATTATGCAACAAAATCTCAGTATCCCCACCAGGAGACTGCAAATACCATCTAAACACAGTCCTGCCATACAGCTTATTCAAAGCCACACTTCAAAGTATATCTGCATCCCAAATATTGCTTCTATTCATTTGCCTTTTCACACATTTGCAAGGAATGCAAGTCTGAGCCTTACTTCTCTGCTGATGTTCCCTCCACCTGCTTTGATATACAAAAGACTTTACCTTCTCTCTTTAGCAGCTAGCTTTGTGACACAAAGACAAGCTACGAACTCAACCCCTATGAAGACGCAGTTATTTTCTAACTCCTGACAGCAGATCTGATTGAAAAAGAAGGAGGTGCAGCTGTACACCTTGTGAAACTGACTGCAAAGTGGGGATTCCTCTTCCAGTGGTAATGAAGGCTCTGCTGAGCCTATTTTCCCTCGTGCTTCCTCTCTTCTCTTCCCCAACTTTTTGTCCACAGTCCAGCTGTTTAGCAGGAAAAGTGGACAGAAGGAAGGGAAGAAGGTGAGTTTTGTTTCCCATTTGTACAACTCAAACTATAAAAGCTTTATTGAGCTCAAAAATGCTTCTCCAGAAGATGATTTAGCTTTATTCCACCATATCATTCTCTTTAACTGAGTGGCTTGTCCTTAGAGACTATTCTGAAAAAAAAAAAAAATGGAATAACCGGTAAACATAATGCAAGGAACAGTTAAAATACTTCAGCAGAGATCCTGTATCAGGAGGTGCAAGTCTGACATGTAGCTATATCTTCTCTCTTCCAAAGCCACTTTTTATGTGATGCACCTCTGGCCCCCAACATGGCCGTTTCCATATTGCTGAAGAGTGGGGAGATCAGTGGAGATGCATCCAGCTACCTTCTTGAAGCTTGACTTGCTACAATGGGCACCTATGGGACCCAAAGGAAAATAGTTGGATGTAACTTTGCTGATCCTCCCCTCCTGTCCAAGGATACAGACATGCCCATGTGGCTGTTGCATGACTGATGAAGAATTCTGACCTCTGTAATTCCGTATTTTGCTTGTTGGCATTTTTGGTAAGGAATTTCTGTGATAATCAAACTTCTGTGATAACCAAAACATGGGTTACAATAGTATATGTTGGATTTTTGCTATTATAACTCACTAACACAATGCCAGGCTGCATCTACTCCTCAGTGTTATGCTAGATGATACATATTGTATGTCTGTAGCATGTATTTAGAAGTCCTCCCTCAGGTACAGAAAGATATCTGATTATTCTGAATTGTGTATTTTGAAATTGTGGTTGGTCACTGGATGGCAAACAAGGTCTTAAATTGCTGATTGCTGAAGCACACATCTTAGGGTGACTGCTAAGGCACACTTGCATTGAGACAGTGAGGCCAGACACCATGTTATGGGTTAAATATTGGCCACAACTTTAATACAAATACAACGTATAGTAATTAGCTAAATCTACATATATAAGCACTCATGAGATATAGTCATCAAGGAGTAATCAGGTAGAAGGGACACAGGGCCTGATGGTTTAATGAACCAAGCAGGACATGTAGCCATAGATGTAAGTTCAACATCTGGCAGGGCATGCTGTGTCATCCAAGCTGGGGATAATTCCATATCATCCAGGTAGAGGATCATTAGCTCTATGGTCCAGTGATGTATGTTCAGAGTGCAGATTCTCTCCCTTAGCATCAATTTGACCCCCGCTCCAGGGTCCCTCCCAATAAGGCTTGTGCTTGATGTCTCCTCTTCGCTTCCATATCCACTATAGAAAGGGACCAGGCTAGCTTGGCTCTCCTTCCCTTCCCCCATATATTTTGTATGTAACGCTGAAGCTGGTGGGTAAGCGAGTCCAAGTAAGGGTCACATCCTTCAGGACAACGAAAGATGCCATCATCTTGGTAAAGGTGAACCAATTCAGCTTGTATCTCTGGGTGTGAAATAGAGGATCCCTCTATTCAGATAAGATTACGGATGTTCCAGCTAGTGTATCATCAGATCCTGTTACAACTCTTGTGATAGCCACCCCATCACAAGACTTGGACAAGACCACACCAAGAGGAAAAGGATCTGGTGCCAGTCCCCTAAGCGGGCTTGGTGCAATACCACCTCCATGAATAGTGTGTGTGTGTGTGTGGGGGGAGTATGCCATCTCTGAAGCAATCCTGTTGTGAAAGGGAAAGCATATTAAATGCAGTGAATATATACTCCCCTCCCCCCGGTCTTGTCCAGTATAGTTTGGGAATATCTTCCATCACTATTTCACCAAGGAATGGGCTTAACCCTCATTCTCTGACATATTCATTAGAGACTGGAGCACCTGTAGGTCTTTTCCTCCATATTTTTTTCCTCACATGTGTTTTAACAATGATCTTTGCATCTGCATTCCCATAGCTGTAGACCCATGTTCAGGGAAGCACACAAAAGGGCACAGCCCTAAGCTGTGTTGAGTCAAATAGATCAGTCTGATCCACAGGAAGAGTTACTCAGTGTCCACCCAACTCACCCAAGTCCATACTCATGACATATCATGTGAACTCAGTCCTCACTGATGCCTAATGTTCCCTCTTGCTGCAGCTGGTGCAACGACCTTCTGCATAGCAGATTGCTGCAACCTCTCCCATAGTCCCAGTTCAAGCAGGTTTTGAGTTACCTAGACAATGGCACTGACAGCCTGAACTTCAGAAATAGAGGGGATGCTGTTATGAAGTCTCCTTCTTAACTTTGTATGGTAGGAGGGTGGAAAACAATTTTAGGCCTGTGATCTGTGCCACACCTTGTTCTAAATAAGAAATCTATTTCTTTCAAAATCAGCATTCTTCATCACCCAAACCAGGATGCTTCTGCATGCACACGAAGGGACCATTTCCCTTCTAGGCCTGGAAAAAGGCCTAGGTCTAGAAAGAAGGCACCCAGAGTCCTGAAGCTTGCTGACCTGTGATTTATGCAATTACATTCTATTCACACACAGCCACATCCATAGCGCTAGTGCAGCTCCCACTCTACTATTGCTCCCATGGGAATGGCCTACACCTTCAAATCTCTGTTTCAAGGCACATCATGCTCCCAATGACTGGAGAAGGCTTCTCAGTGGCTGCTCACAGGTTGTGGAACTCTCTCTCCTGGAAGCTTGGGTTGGTCCCCACTTTGGTGTCCTCCTCCTGGCAAGCAAAGACCTTTTCATTATTACACAGGCTTTGGGCCATTAACTGGTTGCTACAGAAGGGTCTTTAAATGAAGGTGCTGTACTTTCTGGCTCATTGCTGTCTTTTACATGCTTTTAAACCATGTTTAAAAGTTTAATCATTTTTAAAAATCATTATGATTGATTTAATCCATTTTGTGAGCTGTCTTGTGTACCAAATTAGGATAAAGGCTGCTTATAAATAAAGTAAAAGAAAATATTAAAAAGCGCTATGACCTTTTGACCATTGGGAAGTAGCTAGGTGTTAATGGATTGTCTTTATATGCCAATAATTCTCTTATTTACTTTCAAGAAAAAGAATTAACTGGAACAGATTTATGTGAGCACTGATGCTCTTTGTTAGTTCAATCATTAAACTGTTTACTTCTGAGAACTGAGGTGTGCAATTTGGGGCCTAATCACACCAGATATTGAAGATCCCTTAAAGATTCCAAATATTTTTTTCTTTCAAGTTGCCAGAGGAGATTCCAGGTTTGATCAGTAGCAAAGAGGGATGTGGTGCTTAACTTTCCTGTTTGTCCAATCTGTTATCTTCACTGTTGCTATCTGCTACAGACTTATAGCAGACAGAGGAAAACATAGCTTTTCTTCCACATTCACAGGTTTGAGACTTGTGAATTTGATTATTTGTGGGTGGCTTGCCTCCCTCATCCCCCCTCCCATTCACTAATGCAAGGAGAAGATCTTTCCCCCTGTGCTTCTCTTACCAGTTATGGTGCCGGCAGCTGATGGGAGAATGAAGTGGGGGGGCATCATCTCCACCCAGCTCCCTTTCCACGCAGCTGAGGGCTCCATCACACTGGGGGCAGGTGGCAGAGGGAAGTGGGGAGAATGTTCTAACATTCTCCACTCTGCTTCCCTGACCCGCGGGATCACGATGGGTGGGCAGCAGAATGAAGTGGGGAGGGTAATCTTCTGCTCCCTGCTCTTCTCCAGCCCACCACTAGTGCAATCCTGCCCTGCGGGGTTGGGAGAAGCATGTGAGGAGTGAGATCTCACACACCCTGGTCTTCTCGGGCTTGCAGCCAGGGCAATCCTACCCAGGGTGAGTGGGAGGAACATGTAGGGAGTGCAATCTCATGCTCCCCATTCTTCTCCAGCCCACTGCCAGCGCAATCCTGTCCAGGACAGGTGGGAGAAGGATGTGGGGAGCATGATATCACTCTCCCCACTCTGCTCCCACCCCACCACTGGCGCCATTGCTGGGGTGAATGGGAGAAGGATGTGGGGAGGGTGATCTTGTTCCTGGTGCTCTCCTGGGCAGGGGGCCCAGGGAAAGGGAAGTGCTCACTGGGGGAATTATTCGCAGTTTTTTGACTTGGGGGGAGTTTCTGCACCCATCCTCCATGAATGTGGAGGGCCTACTGTACATATATGAAGAAAGTACTCCCCTGTCTCCTGTTGCACGGCTAAGCAAAACAAAATTTTTAAAAATGGTTTTACTTTTAATTTGCATCAGTTTGCTTTTAAGCTATTATCATTCTAAATTATACCTCTTCTAACTAATTCATTAAATCAGAATTATTATTGGTTTTTTCAGAGTAGAAATACTTTTTTTAGCTATAAAAACAAATCCCCCCACCTTTTGGGGAGGACTTATTCATCATTATCTCATATTCTTAACATTATCTGTTACACAGTTTTTTTTCCTATCATCTTGCACCAACATTAAACAACAAAAACAGCAACTGAATAGATGGACTTCCGAGGACTAATCATTGTTAGGCAGGTCTCTTGACCAAAGGCTGTAGGGACCACTCACATATCATCACAACCATGACACGAAAGAGAGAGAGAAATGTTGTTGCATCACATTGGAAAGCATCACACACTCTGTCTGTGACTTCTCAAGTTTCAAATGCAAGTTCCTAGGGTTGTTTGAATAAAAACAATACCTGCTAATAAGATTGATCAATATTTGTCTGTAAATTTATGAATGCCAAACCAGAATGAAGAGGTAGCTCACAAACTCATCTTGGCTGAGGGGACATCTTCCATGTTTTAGTAGGTATGGAAGAAGCACACATTTGGCCAAGGATGACCTAAGAACTCAAGAATTACGTGACAATGTCTTCCTATTCTATGGACAGAAACTGACCAGCAAGCTGGTAGTTGGGTCTTACTTTACCAGTGGTGATAAAAAAGTGTCATCCATCACACTGAGGCACAGGCTTGCTTAGAGGATACAGGTTGCGTTGCTAGGTTTTCAAAATAGCAGTATGGGACAGACAAAATTCATGCAGGCCTGACAATCAGGAAGCAGCTATTAACAAGTTTGCATGCTACCTAAGTATCAGAGGAAAGTATAGGTTTAAGATGAATTAGCCATGCACTTCTCTGTAAAAGTGACATACTGTCCACATTCATAAATTACACAATACACACATTTCTGTCGGTATGAAGAGTCCATACCTCCAAATATAATATTTTCTGGCATCTTTCTGTTTACATAAAAGGAAAAGCAGTCCAGCCTTCAAGTAAGGAACAGCATTTACAATAAGGAACACCTGCCAGCCCTAAATAGGACAAGCCCTTGGTCCTCAAATAAGGGACATGTCATATAAGAAGAGATACCAAGCAACCTGATACATGGCAGGATGCTCAGCACACGCGCACCCTTCTCCATTGCCCTATTATTTTCATCCAACATGCTCCATGAAATCAGGACTGGATATGTATTCTTCTCCTTCTCTATACTTGTGTGTGTATCTCCTCAAGCATACTAACAGAGAATTTGAGCACTCCTGGAATCAATGAGAGCTTCTCTCTTAAACCAAAGTGAGTAACAGCAGGTTGTGTGTTTCGGGACCTTAGCACGAAGGGAAATATTTAGTTCCCCTTTGTTGTACCACAGCCTTCATTATGATTGCCTCCCACAACAGCTGTTTGTACTTCATAAAAATACTTGTGGAAGTAGAAGCAGTTCACTTAGCAGATAGTTTGTCACAGAGTATAGGCCTATTTGTGCGCATATGTCCTGGACATACTGTTCTTAAGGAGAGGATGTAAATCTGATTCTTAAGGTGGAAACTGTACTCCAATTCCCTAATACAGAAGAGGCATGTGTGAATATCACAGACCTGAGTTTTGGGATTGCCCTTGAGCCTAAAAGCAACTAAAGATATATAGACAGACAAAAGGGAACTGTTGTACTAAATCTGTAATGCCCATCTGGTATCCTCCTGATGTGTTGGACTGCAACTTGCATTGCCTCCAGCCAGCACCACCATCAGCCGTCCTGGCAAAGGATCATAAGGACTGTAATTTAAGCCCAACAGAGCTGGAGTGTGCCAGATTGAGGGAGAGAAGACAGCTGTTTTAAGACTGCTGGAACTTCAGAAGTGAAGAAGGTGGCTCTTAAGAATGAAGGACTTTCTCCTTTTTGGCCCTCTCTTGCCATATCTGTCAGACATCTACACTGCTAGCTTTTGTGCGGGGGGGGGGTCATCTTTTATTCATCTAGGCTTTTAATGGCTTATGAACTTTGGCATCTTGTGAATGATTTCTACTGTCAATTTGGGTGATAGTTCTCACTGGAGTTAAGTGGCTTTTTTTGTCTGAATTTATAGCACAGAAAGAAAGTCAGACTCCTTTCATTTCTATACAGGGTTTTAGAAAAAAGAAAACTCTTGACAACAGGAATGGTTTTGTTTTGCTTCTGCATTAGATGCTGCTTCCCATCATTCCAAATCAACGTCTGGTAAAGCAACACACTAAAAGCAATTAACAATACAGGTGGTGTGATTGCTTTCTCACCCTTTTGTTTTGTTTTAAAAATATGATACAGCAGGATTCTTACAGCAACAACAAAGACGTTCTAAGCAAACTAGGCATACCATCAACCTTACAACCACAGCCACAACAATCCACTTCCAGTCAGAGGTCTTGAGCAGCTGAAAGAGTGGCAGTGAACAGAATGCTTGTAGTATTTGTGTGTGCAACACTGTTGCACACAGTCGAAAGCAAAGACAGGATTAGTCTGCTATACTGATGCTATACATTCACAAAGGAAAGCAGTGCATGCATCTTCTGTTATCATGACCCCTGCTGGGTTCTGTCTTCTAGACATTTTGTGTTGATAGAGTAGTACTTGGCTGGTGTGTCAATGTCTGCAAAATCATTACTGCTAGTAAAGGACTCTCTCTCTCTCTCTCTCTCTCTCTCTGCACGTTCCATAGAGAGGGAAAAATTAGCCTTACCTCAAATGCAGGGTTCCTGTAGCTATTAGCAAAAGTGCTGTTACCCTCTGGCACAGCCATATATTTAGCCGGAACAATGCTTTTTTCAGACCTTTAGGGTCTTTTCAATCCTATGCAACCAGCAACAAATTCCAAGGAAGCTCTGAGTGGAGGAAATCTTTTTACTACTTGAAGTTTACCTGATTGTAACCACACCCAGAATTTGTGCTCCACCTTCCTCTCTCCTGCTCTCGCTCTCTTACACTCTTTGTCAATCACTCACTCATGTACACGAAACTCCGAGCTTGTGAAATTCTACAAAAGCGGATGATTAACACATGGCTTTGAGACATCCTGAAGTTCAAATGTTTCTTCAGGAAGTAATTCTCTTAAATAGCCAACCCATGTATATCTGTGTGAAATCTGCTATATTTTGGAGCTGTGGAAACAACTATATTTGATAGTAATATGCTTAAACTGAAAGGGACAATTGTTACTATCTGATAAAATATTAATTTCAAAACAAATATTCATTTCAAAACAGATGGGTGGGAAGAGGACAGGTAGTGTGACCACTTAACACGGTGTGTGTATGTGTGAGTACCTTGCCTGTTGACTTACGGATTCCATAGGGCTTTCTTAGGCCTTTTCTGCACGACACTCTTATAGTGCGATTATTCCACTTTCAACCTCCTGGGGAATCCTGGGGTTTGCAGCTTTGAGAGGGGTCGGCCCTAGTAAGGAATACTCAGAAGTGGTTTGCCATTGCCTTCCTCTGAAAAATAGCCTATAGCACCTGGTATTCCCTGATTCCTTGGTGATCCCTCATCCAGGAACTGACCAGGTCTCACCCTGTTTATTTTCCAAGATAAGACAAATTCTGGTGCCTTCAGGATATTTAGCTCTATCACCATAAACACAAGACACACATTTGTACTTTTTCATTTATATGCATACAGCAGATTTTGGGAGGGCCATTAATGCATATCTGAAAAAAAAAATAGCATCGTTTAAAAAGAAATCCCATATATCTCCTTGTAGCTTGCAGAGCCTGGACTTATGTGCTTTCTCAGGATTTTTGACTCCCAATAGCAACCACATTACTTCTTCCCTCATTTGGAATTATAAAAATGAAATCTTAGGATAACAGGGAATTGATTTTGGAACAGAAGGACTCTGAGCTCCGTTCAGTTCTTACAAGGCAGGTTCTACCCAAAGGGAAGCAACTGACTCAGGTGGTAGATGATGGAAGGCAGAGGGAACTCTCTTTTTTGGCTCTTCCCCTCACTTAGAGGGCAGAGCTGTGCCCATTGTCACATGACACATCCTACATGTATTACATTGGCCTGTTGCCCTCAGGTGTGTTGGGGACCCTGTCCCATTGTTAGTGCTGAAGTAATGTTCAAAGTCTGTATGTTGTGCGTGGGGATGGAGATTTTCAAAATGTACTTGGCTTGGCTGGCTTTGATATTTGAAACAAAGTCCTAAGTTATTTTTGTTGTTGTAATTATATCCCTTTGAATCAGTGTCTAGTTCATGGATCTTCAGGCTTCTACTGAAAGCAAATTAGATACATTAGCTGGCCTTGATGTCTTCATGTTTCTGCTGCAACAATAGGTATTATACAGATAGAGGGTACAGTAGTTCACTTCAATATTGTTGTATACTCAGTGAATGCGGTTCCATTGTACTTGCATAGTTCTCAGTGCCACTGAAATGCAGTAGGATATGAATGTAGAAGATTCACATATTGTGGATCCATGAGTACTGATTCCAAAACAGAAGGTGGGGGGAGCCATACTTCAGTCAGAGCTTGGAACTACAGTCATCTCTCCACATTCGCTAGGGTTAGAGGCACAGGACCTCTATGAAAGTGGAAAAATCATGAATAACTCTAGGCCCTCTCAAACTATATTTAACACAGTAGGATCACCATATTCAATCTATCATGGATTCCTCTGAAGCATCAGGGTTCTTTCACACAGCAGAAGTGGGTGGCTGGTGGGGCTTACTGCCACCTCCACTGCTGCCCCACACCATTTTTAATAGGGACTTACAAGCCTCGCTTGCAATTTCTCAGTTTCACAAGGCTTGCAGTCCCTATTAAAAATGGCATAGGGAAGCAGCAGAGGTGGCAGTAAATAATCCGTGAATAATCACATTCACAAAAGTGAAACCCGCAAATGTTGGAGGCAGGCCGACTGTAGTTACTTTTGAGTCAACAAGGATGCAACAGTTACATCTCAAAAATAACATGGCGAACAAGAGCAAATTACTTGATTGGTGTACTAATAGTTTCTAGTTACTTTCACAAGTTACTTATGGAGTCATTAATTTTTCATGTTTTACATTATTCTCCTATCAGTCCTCCGTTTGTCTCACAAAAAACTAAAAGGAAATAATAGCAAAGAGCAGCTCACGTAGCAACAGAACAAGTTACTTTTTCCAACATAGCAATAGGCAACAGGTTATTTTTCAAATACTGCAATATATTTGTGTTTCTAATGGGAATGAATTGTTTTGAAAAAGTAACATTCCAAGCTCTGCTTCTTTCCTAATGAAAAAAAAAGGGCTTAGTTGATTAATTGTGCATTTACAATACCACTGATTTCAATTCACACAATCCTAAGTATCTTTATTTAGAAGGAACTTCCACTGAGTTCAGTGAGATTCACTCCTAGGTAAATTGACATAGGATTGCTGCCAATGGAATATAAACATTCCAACTAATTGCATTTGCTCTGAAGTATGCCGTTGCCTTTAAAAATTCAAGGGTCTTATCTATCAGCAAAAAGAATACACTTATATAATGCAAAACAACAACAACAACAACAACATTACATGACATGACTTTAATCATGTCAAACTTAAACAGGATCCTTATTATTTTTTTTATTACATTCCTCAAGGAATTTATGTTACTAAAATACAATTATGCACATGCTAGTCATACTAAGAATAACCTGCACTATACAATTGGCATCAAGACCTAGTTGGTCAGAAATGAGAAAAAAAGATTATTGGTATGCATTTGTAACTGAATTATCTAGTAACAACAGTAATTTTCCGCTCAGAATCTGCAGAAATTTGGCTGAAACCAACTAGTTGCATTATGCACTATTTCCAGACCCTCCTAGGGAACATGTTCCAAAGCTCCTGGGTCGTTAGCAAAAATGTCATGCTCAAAGTTTAAGAGCTTTTTCGCCCCAAAGGGCAGTGATTCTCAAATGTTGTTGTTTGTTGTTGTTGTTGTTGAGTGCTTCAAGTTGTTTCTGATCTATGGCAACCCTAAGGCAACCTTATCATGGAGTTTTGGGGGGGCAGAGAGTGTGTGACACACCCAAAGTCATCCAGTGGGGTTTCCATGGCTGAACAGGGAATCAAACTCTGGCCCAATGCTCAAAGCACTACACCATGTTGGCACTCAAACTTTTGTCTTCTAGATAATTTGGATTTCAGCTGTTGAAATTCCTGATCATTGGCCATGTTGCCTGGGGCTTCAGAGAATGGAAATCCAAAAGACCTCAAGGACTAAAGCTTGAGAACCTCTGTCTTGGGGTATATGCATGCTTTGAGTGGCTCTCTTTTGTAGCATGTAATGACGAGTGGTGTAGGATAGAGATGCTCTAGATATTGCTGGATTGCAACTCTCATGATAATTTACTGTTGAGTATGGTGGTTAGCTCTGATGGGAGCTGCAGTGCAAAAGGCTATAGCTTGCTGTCTTAATGCATTGACTTCCAACAACGGTTCATATACAGTCAAACACAGCCATGTTATTGATTTCACAAGAGCTGGTGACAATACTGCTTCTTGTGGTTTGTGATCATGTTGTAATTTCCTCATTCAGCATCGTGATCATTGCTAATGAATGCTTTGGTGCTTGATTGTGATGCAAATATTTCTGAAAAGAAGTAATTCCAGACTCATGTCAGGGCTCTATCAAAAGTTTAAACCTGCATGTGTCAGATGTAACTGCAAATATCAACCAGACCAAATACGAGAATAGATTGTTTTAGGGAGATGAAAGCAATAGTTCAGAATGCACATTACACAATTACCGATTGGTACAACACTGTGTGATTCTGCTTCCTGCTACTGTGCAAATCTGTACAAAATATGCCACAAAATGTCTAGTTGAGGGATATGGAACATTAGACACCAACCAGGTGCCCTTTCAAATAAAGGAGAGATAATAGCTTAATTTAACAATAATTGTAACAAGGAGGCACCATTGTAAAAGCACTCCAGCATTCTAGGAGTCTGAGCTGGCAGAAAGAGATCATGGTTTTGGAATGGATAGAAGACTCAGACTATTGATCCAGTGTGTGGCTGCTGTAAATGAATGAATGAATGAATGAATGAATGGCAAATTCCATGGTGGGTATGATTAAAAAGGATTTGAGAATAATGCTGCCAATACCATCATTACTTCACATGCACCCATAATTCAACCACATTTGAAATGTGTGTGTATGCTTTCAGATTGCCTGTTGACTCATTTTGACATTATGAATTTCATATGGTTTTCTTGGGCAAAGAATACTGAGGTGTGGTTTGCCATTGCCTTCCTCTGAAATACAGCTAATACCACCTGGTATTCATTGGTGGTCTCCCATCCACGTACTAACAGGACCTGTTTAGCCTCCAAGATCAGACGGGATTTGGTGCCTTCAAGGTATTTAGGCCTCATACTGTGTAGAATTCTGGTAATCACACCTCAAAAGGCATGTAGCAGAGCTCAATAAGATGCAGAAAAGGTACAGTACAATGATCAAAAAGGGTCAACTAAAATTATGACAGGATCATTTTCCCTTTGAAAAAAAGCTACATTTGAGGCTTTTTAGTTTTTTAAAAAGATGAGTGAATGGGAAATGTGGGACAATTAAGGAATGTCTGGAGAAAGCAGAAAGAAACCTCTTCTTGCTCTGGTACTTTCCCCTGTGGTTCTATCAGGAGGCTTGTTCTGAAAATGACAGAAGGTCTAGTGGTGGCTTTAAGCAACAAACACACTGTTTCATAAAGAAAGATTCAGTTGTATATGTGGAACAAGAGTTCTAAAATGGTGGTGGAAGATTAACTTCCTCTCTCTTACCCATTCTATGACTAACATCATCATCATCATCATCATCATCATCATCATCATCATCATCATCATTGTCTATTGTTGTTGTTGTTATTATTATTATTATTAATTGCATTTTATATCCCACCATTTTTCCGGTACCAGGATCCAGCGCAGTGTGTGTGTGTATTTAAAACGGCATATTAAAATACATACAAAGATGTCAGTAAAAGCATATGACCTATTTTAAAATGCAAATACAGAGTCAACAGAATTAATACCACAGGAAAAAATCCCCATCAAACCAGAAGATAAAAATAAGAAAAGTCCAGCATGCCATGAAAAGCCCAATGCAATCAGTGCCTAAAGGCCTCATGGAGTAGAAAAGTTTTCATTTGCTGGAGGAAGGACACCAAGGAGGGAGCCATCCTGGCCTGTGTAGAGAGGGAGTTCCAAAGCCTGGGAATAGCCACCAACTAGGTTCCCTCCCTTGTTTGCACTTAACACACCTGAGAAGGTGTTGAAACTGAGAGAAGGGCCTCTGCTGAAGTTCTTAGAAACCTAGCAAGATCATACAGGAATTGTTTGCTGTTATTGCCATTGTCATCATTCTTGTGTACCTTCAAGTTATTTCTGACTTGTGGTGGTTTTCTTGTAAGGTGTTCCTGGCAAGATTTCTTCAGAGGAGTTTGCCCTTCCCTCCCTCTGAGGATGAGAGTGTGGGGCTTGCCCAAGGTCACCCTGTGGGTTTCTATGACCGAGAGAGGGTTTGACGGCTGGTTTCTTTGAGTCCTCGTCCAGCACTCAAACCACTACACCGTACTGGCTTGACCAATTTTTATTGAAGTAGCTGAGAGGGGAGAGATTTTTGTTTTGAGGGTGTTGTATGAAAATGGCACATATCATAGAGGTATCTCCAGGCAAGAAAGCTGCAAAATTGACACAGATTAGATTTAAGTGTAACAAAAGAGTATACAGAAGTTATTTTTAAATGTACTATAATGATGGTGATCCCATTGCAGGAAACAGGCCATGAAGTTCTGCCTAGATCAAACTAGACCCCATCTGCACTCTCCTTGACCTTAAAAGCTACCTGTTTCTTCCTGCCCTCACTCACCAATATAACCATATAGTGGCCAGTGGAGACCAGAGATCAGCCAAGGAGCAACTGGCTGTGTTCCTATAGCTGAACATATAATGCCAATGTCATTATCTGGGACCTCTGAAGATCCTGCGGGATACCTTTATTGTTTTATGTCTGGTTATAGCCGCACAACCAGATATTTCCTGGCTGTGTCTTGTTCTCCCTAAGCCACTACATGGCCATGTTGTTGGAAAGGTAGCAAAAGACAGATGATGGTGGGGATCACTGCATGAAAGAGGTTCCACAAGAACTCCTAAAAGAAATATCACTAACAGAGTGCTAGCCACTGAGTAAGAATGGCACCACTTCTTTTGGTGGAATGAACAACGCATGCTGGTTACTTTAAAAGTTATTTCTAAAGCATTACAGAAGCATTTTGACAAGATTTTTTTTTTTAAGTCTTAAGTTATTCTGTCTTAAATAAGCCAGGGTATTTCAAGGGTGAGTAAATAGGATCCATGTGGCTGTGGGTGGAAGGAAAAGAAGAAATGAAGTAGATCACAGTGGGAAAATTTAATTGTAGAGGTACAGCCCATGCTTCAAGACAGCCTTCCCCAAGCAGGCACTTTCCAGAAGTGCTGGACTACAGGTCTCACCATCACCAACCAACAGATTGTGGGATTTATATGCACATGCCAGGTGGGAGAAGCAGCTTGTTACCTTGTTTTCTGGGGGTCCCGGGAGGGACACCCAAATAACCAAACACAAACACAAAGTTGGGGAAATTAGCTGGAGCACTCACTAAAGCTAGCGAGAGGCAGGGTAACTTAGCAGGGATCTTGCAGCCCAGCGTCTACAGGGTCAGGTCAGTCAAGCAGTCAGACAGTTTTAAAATAGCAAAAATGATGTTTTATTGAAAGACAAACAGTAAGGACACCACACTCTCACAGTTATTGGAAGAATTAGAAATAAGGATTTTCGGAGGAAATGGGTGATACAACACCTTTCTCATAGTCCTGAAGAAGCTTGAAGATGGTAGGGAAGAAAGCTCAGCGCGGTCCGCTGAGGGGAGCTCGCCAGACAAAGTGGCAGCAAGTCCAGAGCGATCCGAGGTGGTCTCGGAATTGGGGGGTTTATATAGGGTGAATTGTGACTGCAGGCCATGCCTTACTCGGTGAGAACAATGCGAGTTTGGAGTGGGACAAAGCTTTGGTAAAGGTCAAGTTTAACACGATTGGCTTAGCGCTGAATCAACAATAGTGTAGCCAGTATGCAAATGCAAGGTGCTTAACTTGGCTTTGTAAGACTATTGGCTCAGGGCCGGGCGTCTTTGTTAGTGTTGCGCTTAGGCAAAAGGGTATTTGCAGGAGAGGTCCCTGAAGCAACAGAGTGGCTCTGTTCTGCCTGCCTAGGTGGAGGATGGAATGTCAAGCAATTACCGGCCGCGCCTGTTTATGTGCTTGTCTGGAGGCCTCGCAAACATGTGGAGCAGGGTGGCAGAGGAAAGTCGAATGGCTTTGATATCAAAAGAGATATCTAGTGCTATCACCGGATAGGCCTGGGCCAAAGTAACAAGCTTAAACTTCCCAAGGTGTACTTTTAAGTAACCAAGAACAATGTGTACCACATCAGTGTCAACCAAAGCACCAGTCTACAGCAATTAATGAAGTAGATATGTTCTTCGGCATTACGTTTTAACTGCAACTTTGGTACCAGGTACAGAAATAACATGGAGAGAATAGGGATAGTTTCTTACACCACACAAAAAGAGAGCAGTTCAACATGTATCAGTAATTATTTTATCCAAAAGTAACAATATGCTCACTGTAAAATGAAGCAACCAGGTCAAGTAAATCTCATACAAGTAAAAACAACAACAGCAACAACAAAAACTCAAAACATTTCTAACTGGACACACCTGGAAGGTTTCTTCCAAAATGCATGCAGAGATTACTTGTTCTTTCACTCGCTTCCACCTTTATTATAATCTCTGCTTTGGTGGCTGAACTTATAGATCTATGCTTTTCAATGATCTCAGAATACCTTGGGAGGCTTATCTGCTTTCCCCCTTTCTTTTTCGCTGTTCATGCTTGCTCAATAAGGGATTCTGGAGGCAGCTGCTGCCTTGCCAATGATAGGCAGTCACAGAAGACTACACAGTTGGCCCTCCATATCCATGGATTCTGTACCCATGGATTCAACAATCATGGATTAAAAACATTTTAAAAAATCCAAAAAAACCCAGACGTTGAGTTGTTCACTCTTTTATATAAGGGACACTACCTTATACATCATTGTATGTAACGGGACTTGAGTATTGACAGATTTTGGTATCCATGGGAGATCCTGGAACCAAACTCCAGTGGATACTGAGGGCCCACTGTAGCAGGATTGGCTAGAGTGAATCTAGAGGGAAAAGCTCTACCTATTTTCAAGCTTCTAGGGGCCCGATACCAGTTTTAGGCCAAAACCACCTCTTCTGGAGGTCTCCGTGAGTAGAAAACATCAATTTTTCATTTTTTTAAAAAAGTTGGTGCTAGGGGCAACAAGGCAGTTGCTGGTTGCCAAGCTTCCCTCCTCAGAAACCACATATGGGGCTACAGTTTGCCCACTCCTGGTATTTAAATTTCATACCTTCACCCATGAAAGTATTCCTTTCTATTGAACAACAACTTAGGCCATTTCCACAGGGGGTTTTTAAAACGGGGCAGAGCATCCTCCAGGGAGGACATCTGCACCTGGGAGTGGACTGGGTCGGACCTACTTAACTTAGATCCGCACCCCAGCCCGCTCCGGAATGACCCCAACTGGTCGTCCAGTGTGCTTTTGAAAGACTGCTAAAAACAGGTCTTTCAAAAGCATGGAGCATGCCACTGCGAGCCTGCTCCCTTATGCAAATTCGCAGGCTCGCATTGGTGCGAGCCTGCAATCTGCCAGGGGTGGACTTTAGGCTGGCGAGCTTTAGCGGTTGGTCGAGATGCTCGACCAACTGGAAGCCGCCATTTTTGTCCCCGGAGGAGTGCAGAGTGGCAGCCATGCGCTGCTCCAGAGCAGCGTGGACCGGATCGGGGAGCCCAAAAGTCTGGTGAGTAGCGTCACGATGCGATTCCCTCACCCCATGCGGAAATGGCCTTAGTTATATTATAGCTAAGGGAAACACTCCCAATTGTCTTCCAAAATGCCAGAGACTGGCAGACTGAAAGAATTCCTGTCTTTCCGGGATCAAGCCTTGTTGCCCCATTTACTAGAAATATGCGTCTGTAACCAGACACCAAAACTTTGTGTTTATCCAGCCTTCTTTCATCGTCCCCTTAATGCCAGTGGGCATTTAAAAAGCTTCCAGTTAGACAGAAAACAACCAAGAAAAGTGGGAAGGGAGCAGTCAAATAGTTTGCAAAATAGTTTGTAAAAAATAGTTTGTAAAAAAGGAGCTTCTTCCTCAGAGGCTTTGTTAAGCCTGAGTTATGTGTCTATAATAATCTCATTCTCTCTGCCAGACCTATGGTTTCTAACAGCAGGAACTATATATGACATTCTTCTTTCCCCCATGTTTTTAAGAAAACAGACCTAAAAGACACTTTGTTTATTTTCTTTGCCTTCTCAAAGCACTAACCTTTCAGAGTTTTAGCTCCTTTACCTTCTTTCAGCTTCCACCTTGCTTTGGTTGGGAAGCACCATGACTGGTCTGAAAGAACCTGATGAAGCTCAGGCTTTGGGCTTCATCTTCTCATGCACATTCCTTTAAAAAAAAACACAACTTATATGTGTAGCAGACTATAAAATATACCTTAGCCCATTAATCATGAATGATGCATACATTGTGACCACCATTTTCATCTCTATTTGGAGAATATGCAGCAGCACCAAGTCTAGGGTAAGCCTCGAGCAAGATTGACTTCTCCCCTGAGACTCAATAGATTTTAAAGGTGTTGTGATTTTATGGCCCCTTATGGAGAATAAGCTCTGGCTGCACCATATGCTTAACTGTCCCTTACAAGCAGAATTCTAAGAAGGAAGAGAGTATTGCTGCTCCTTTAAAAAATATCTCTGTAGAAACAACAACAACAACAACAACATTTATTTATAATGCCCTTTTTCACCAAAAGGTGGAACATCAGCACATACAGTCAGGAACAAAGACAATAAACATAACACTATAGCAACACACAGAATGAAATCCATGACCTGAAGAACTGTTAAGAAACCTCAGTTCTATGAGTCCCTCAATTTAGGCTGTGAAGGGGAAAAGGAACTAGTATTTGTACACATGTAATGCCTTATATAAAGTCAGGCAACTAGCTCCAAAGCTTGCCTAAATGTGTGAGTTACTGAACACAATAGACTTTGTGAGTTAACATTAGTAATTAACTAACAAGGGCATTTGTCTTGTTGTAGCTGTAGCAGTAGCACTAGTTGTTGTAAGAGTGACAGTCAGACATTCAGACAAAATATTAGGATTGTGCAGAATTCACATGGCATCAAGGAGAAAGATTAGATCACTATATATGAATGAACAAACAGGCTGCAAGAGCTCAGGTAGGAAGAGTGTTGGGAGAAGGCTGTGATGGTGGAGGACTCACACAAGATCAAGCAGCAAGAAAATCCACAAAAACAGATGTGGTCAGTGTATTAGCCAGTGCAGGACAGAATTAGGAATTTTCTTGTGTTACATTACTGGAACAATTTGCATGAACTAAGCTTTTTTATGCCCTTACTGTTTCCTCTTTGCAAGTATCAGTGACCATTTTAGAGACATAAAGGCAAAGCAGTCCCTTGCAAAATCAATTGGGTGATGCCAGTCTAAAGAATATGACACTGTGCATGAGTAACCTCTTAAATCTCTCTTAAATTTCTCTTAAATCTCTAGGTGGAGAACTGTGACTTTTATACAAAAGATAGAAGGAAGACAAAACTTGATAAACCAGCACTGCCTTGAAACTGGGAAAGGCCCTGATGCTACAGTCTGAGCTGACTGTCCTGCCCACTCTGGGGGCATCTCAGGGCCACATGGGGGGGGAGTACAGGGGGAGGGCAGTCTGTGGGTGCCTAGGGAGTGGAGGATGTCTGCCCCTGGCATGGCTACTGTTGCCAGCAGGATGTTAATGGCTAATAAAGATGTTGTTTTTTCACAGTAACTGTGTTTGTGCGGTACCTTTGCTGTCACCTGACTCACCCCCTCTACTGAAAGGGAGAAGAAAGCACAGGGAGAGGGTAAAGATCAGCTTTTCTTGGGAAGCAACAAATAGCAACATTTATTAGCAAAGTATATAAAAGGAGAACATGAATAACCCTAAACATTACATGTATTAGCCAACTCTCATGATGGCTTTAAATTTTTGACTGTGGACCACTAACATCTTGAGTAGATATGCTCTAAAGTCAAACTGAACAGTTTTCAGTTGTGCCCAGGGACTGCTGGAGCGACTGCAGGTCCCATTAGGCTCATAGAGTGTTTCTTGAGATAGGAAGGCCTGCGGCTCCCATCATGCCTGTGTGCCAGATGGACAGCCTGCTCAACTGCAGTATATATGATGCTTTCTGTTGGGGGGGGGAATGCCTTCAGAGTACACTGTAGAATCCATGAAGTCCCTGGTCAGGCAGAAGGAGGTGCAGCCAAGTACCTAAACAGATGGAAAAAACACAAAGAATTTGCCTTTTGAAGTGACTGCAGGTTCCATGAGGCTTGCAGAGTACATAGCAGGGAAGGCCTGCATGTGGAGAGGCATCTTGGCTGGTCTGTAAGGGGGAGAGGGGTGGGTGAGGGGAGATCAGTGGAGGTTTTGAGGGAGGTCGGAGTGACTGCATGTCCCATGAGGCTTGCAGAGTGCATAGTGGGAGGGGGGGCTTTGTGCAGCAGGGCAAGATGAGCAGTTTGCAGTGTGAAAATGTGTGGGTCAGGGGAGGTTAGTTGATGTTTTGGGGGTGGTTTTTGAGGGACTGCAGGACCCATGAGACTGGCAGAGCACATATCGGGGGGGGACTTTCTGCAATGGGGCATGTTGGGCAGTTTCCAGGGAGGCATGGGAGGGGGTGAGGGGAGGTTAGTGGATGCTTTTTTCAAGGGGGAGGTTGAGCAACTACAAGTCCCATGAGGCTGGCAGAATGCATAGTGAGGTGGTCCTTTTTGCAGCAGGGCATATTTGGCAGGGAGTTTTGTTGGCCAAGGGAGGGTGGTGGATTTTTTTGAGGAGGGATTTGAGCAACTGCAGGTCCCATAAGACTGGTAGAGCAGATTGTGGGGTGGTCCTTTTTGCAGTGGGGCCTGTTTGGCAGTTGCCAGGGGGGGTATGGGGAGGGGAGGGGAGGGGAAGGGAGAGGCGTGTTTGGGGGGGGTCTGAGTGACTGCAGCTCCCATAAGACTTGGAAATGTTTACTTAGAGAAGAGTTGAAACTCCCAGCATCTGTGTGAGCAGCCAGAATGGCTGAAGTGACCGTCCCCCAGCCCACCCCTCCCCCTAAAAATTAGCCCAGTGAGAAGAGGGTTCCTAAGTTCCGCAAGGATTGATTTATTAGAAAAAACTTACCTGCCACTTTCTCCTTGTTTTTCTTCTCCTCCATCATTTCTCACATGGAGGGAAAATGGTGACAGCCTCTGTTTTGGTGGGCAGGGACAAATCAGGATGGGAAGTGAAGGAGAGACAAGCTGGGCACGCCCTCAACCCACCCATTCCTGTGAGAAAGCGCTTCAACGATTCCGCATGTAGTTGTAGAAATGTAGTAGAAGCGGTCTGAGGGAGGGAAAATGCATTTTTTCCATTGCTCAAATACAACGCTTTAGTGACATGCAAAAGCACGTCAGCAACTTCATGTCCACTTAATAGCAATGACGTTGTGCGGATGCATGTCTCCTCAAGCCATCGCAGCTACACAGTGACTACACCGTGCGGTAAGGGCCTTTGTTCTCCCATTTGAAAAAAAGGTCTAATGTCAAGTGCATGTAGCTCCTTGTGTCTGTATCAGAGATGGGATTCAAATGTGGAAAATAGCACAAGGATAAAAACCTTAATAGATGTTGTTTCAGTACCAGAGTTCCAAACAGATTTGTATTCTTTATGAAAATAATGAAATATTTGACTATGGGCATTTTGTTGTTATGGCCATTTCCGCACAACACTCTTATAGTGAGATGATTCCATTTTCAACCTCCTATGGAATCCTGGGGTTTGCAGTTTTGGGAGGGGCCGGCCGGAAGTGTTCTATGTTTGGGTTGATCCAAAGAGCCATTTCTATGTTCTATGTTTGGGTTGATCCAAAGAGCCATTTCAAGAAAATCCCTTGTCTTTTAGCCCAAATTAATGGTAAGTATACAAGACTTCAGCTCCAATTTATTTGCTAATGTCAATTGGAGTACACCTACTGAATAAGTCAAATTTACATAGGTATTGACTACTGTTGTGAAAATGAGTCAGTCAGTGTCTCTGTTCTAGTCAAGACTAGCCCAAAGTTTGCAACGACAGCTGTGTGATTCTAGAATATTTGTTGGAAATCCCAGATAAAAATAAAAATGCCACATTTTTAGGGTGGTTGTGCTGTTTTAGTTACACACTTCAGTGTTTTCAGTCCAGAGCCCGTTTCTCTTCTGAATAAACTATTTTTGTGTGCTTATAGCCATAACTGACTTTCCATGACACCAATGGGCTAGAGTTTGTGGTGCCACCAAGAACTGTCCTTCCATTCCTGAAGAAGTTTTACAGCCTTAAAAAAGTGCCATTTAAAGTGATTTGAATGAATGAATGAATGAATGAATGAATGAATGAATGAATGAATGAATGACTGAATTAATGCAAGCAGGCAGCATACCAGAAGTCTCAGGGACATTGAACCAGCATTCAGTTTACTAGAGCGTGCATCTGTTGCTTGGGATGTGAATCTGGACTCATTCTGTGGATAAGGAGATTCACTGTCTTCTGCCTGACTTCACCCTGAAATGAACTATTCTTTGAAAAGCAACTGTTTTCTCTGTGTCAGTCTTTCTCATAATTCACCAAGGGTATGGAGGAAATGTTGAAATCTGACAATTAACCACTGAAGCTGTCTATTTTCCCCTCCCCCAGGATTTTCAGGTCTTGGACTTTTTTTTAAAAAAACAAAACAGGAACTGAGTGTTAAATGTTTTCCTCTTTACTTATCTAGAAAATGTTGACCTCTCTGTCTGAATCAGTAAAACTAAGCACAATGTGAGACACTCCCCCTGCTGCTTTTTGGAAGGTAGCATCAGGAAGAGTTGCTAGATCTATCTGCAGCTCCCTCATGTGCTAAAACAGTGAACTGTCCTTAGTAACCTTTGCGGACTTCCTTTGGCTCCTGACTGCTCTGCCCAACAAAGGTGGCATAGGTTCACTGCACCTGGTGGGAAGGAAAGAATTACCATCAGGTATAAAGCAAAGGGATTACCAGAAGTAGCGGCAATGACAAAGCCATCAATCACTTTGTTTATATCTTTCCTTTCTCCCAGACTGAAACTCAAGGTGGTTTTTAAAAAAGGCAGAAAGTTACAATTAAAACCCCCCCCATATAGTTAAAAACATACAAAGTTGAGTTTAAAACAGTACAAACAACTTAATTAAAAGCTAAAAATCTTACTTTAAAACAAAGATTTAAAACAGTATAGTGTCCTAAAAAGCCCTCCTCTTGATAAAAAAGCAGTTTCCAAAGGCTTGCTGGAAAAGAAAGGTCTTAACAAGGCATCAAAGAAGGAGCCACCCTAGCTTGTGAGTTCCAAAGTGTGGGAGCAGCCACAGAGAAGGCTTTCTCCCATATTCCCTCCAGCTGTGCTAGTGAAGGTACTGGGACAGGGACAAGTGCCTCCCTTGCCAATCTTAAAGCTCCAATAGGCTGGTATGGAAAGATAGGATCCTTCATATAGCCCAGGCCTGAATGATATAGGGTTTTATAGGCCATGATAACATTCATTCATTCATTCATTCATTCATTCATTCATTCATTCAGCTGCCTTTTGTCCCGGAGTGGGACACAAGACAGCTTCCAAAAAAAGTTACAAAGGATCAAAAACTTTTAAAACAATTAAAAATATTAAAAACATATCAAATCATAAAAACTTACACCTTTAAAAAAACCAGCTTAATAAAGAAATAAAAAGCTCCCCTGCTCATCCATTAAAAACTTGTTTGAAAAGAAATGTTTTAGTTTGCCACTGAAAGGAAAGCAGGGAGGGGGTCAGTGTAGCCTCCCACAGAAGGGAGTTCCCCAGGGTGGGAGCAGCCACTGAGAAGGCTCTCCTGTATCCTCACCAGGTGAGCCTGGGATGATAGCAGAACTGAGAGAAAGTCTTCCCCTGCAGATCTTAGGGCTCTGGCAGGTTTGTATAGGGAGATATGGGCCATTTCTGCCAGCAGGCCCCTCCTTAAACTGCAAACTCCAGGATTCCATAGGATGTTGAAAGTGGAATAATCATGCTATAACAGCCTACTGCGGAAATGGCCATGGTCTTTCAGTTGTCTGGACCTAAGCCATATAGGGCTTTATAGGTCATGACCAGCACTTTGAATTGTGCCCAAATAACCAGTGAAGATGTTTTAACAAGGGAGTTATGAGCTCCTTGTAACTGGCCCTGGTCTACATTCTGGCTGCCTCATTTTGAATTCACTGAAGTTTCTGAACAGTTTCCAAAGGCAGG
The DNA here is from genome assembly GCA_948474755.1 of Ctenosaura bakeri. Lineage (NCBI taxonomy): Eukaryota > Metazoa > Chordata > Lepidosauria > Squamata > Iguanidae > Ctenosaura > Ctenosaura bakeri. The sequence continues at coordinate 866,799 of CAOLHI010000099.1, forward strand.
TCCACATAGAGTTCATTACAATAGTCCAACCAAGATGCAATCAAGATGTGTGTTACTGTAGCCAGATCTGAAATCTCAAGGAATGGGCACAGCTGGCACACAAGTTTTAATTGTGCAAATGCACTCCTGGCCACTGCTGAAACCTGGGCATCCAGGTTCAGAACTGAGTCCAGCTTACTACTTCCACTCTCTTTCTTTCTAAGGTTTGCGTACACCTTATTACCCTCCCCACTAGTTATCTGTGGACATTCACATGCAGGATGACTTCCTGGCTAGAAAAGAGTGTAAAAGCAGCCTGAACTTTGCTTAGAGCTGCATGAGGCTATAATATGGTAAAAGATACATTGACTAAATGCGGAGACCACCAGAAGGAAGTGTGTGGTCCTAATTCCACCTCATCAACAGTAAATTGCGTTGATGTTGGGGAATTAGTTGTGTGGTCCTAATTCCCCCTCATCAACATAATTTTCTGTATAAAGGGCTTGCTTTTTGTGGGGGGGGCTGCTTGGGGTTAAATACACATCAGTCATACTTTTTTCATAGTATGTGCCCACTGTGGGCTGACTTACATTGGTAGAATTATTGGTGCATAAGCATTCCTTTGATCTTGGTATATCAGTTTACTTTAGTCAGTCAGTCCTTTCTCCATATGAACTACAGTTCTTCCTGTGTGTTCTGATCATCTAAAATGATGTTGTTTTATCTACTGCCTTGAACAGAGCCATTTTAGTACAGATACCCCACGTAAGGAACTCCTGCATATGAGACCTGCTAGGCTAAATACATTGCAGTTTTTAGCAGGTCAGCCAAAACAGCTTTATCTTGATAATTTTTTGCATTATACTGGTTATTTGTTGCCTTCTGCTTTTCTTTTAATACTGCCATTCCTTGCAATTATTGATTGATTTAATGGTTTTCTGTTTCTCAAACAAAATGAGGTTTTACATTATGCTGTTTCATTAGTTTTAACTGGGTGAGATCCAACATTGTAGGAATGGAGTTCCATTTATGCAATGTACCTTTCTCTTACCACCTCTCCCTTGCAGTCTCTCATGTCCCTAGACTTGTTCCAACCCTCTTCTTATTCAGTTGACAGAAACCATCCATTGGTGGACCAGCAATGATTGAATTTCACCCAAGTTTTTAAAATTTGTAAGCTACATTGAAAGTCTGTGGTTGGAAAAGTAACCTAGACTATATTAAAAATATATTTTAAATTTGGGTTTGATTTTTACTGTAAGCTGGTATAAATGTCTTTAATGGCCAGAAGGGCTGGGCTTGCATTTTATACATTCAAAATAATAACCAGCCTCCTGAAATAGCAGTAAAAAGCAGGTGTCCCATTACACTTGATAAGTAGCAATTACTTTATGCAAGATCCTCCAGCCATTGCCAAAGATGATCGTTATGTCAAAAAAGACAAAAATTTAAGATGCATTGTCAGGGACTGAGTCAGTAAAGATATAAGATGGTGAAATGGAAAGGGAAGTAAATGTGTTGTTGAGTATATGTTCTCATATATTTGGCGGATATAGCTATCCAAACAGTCTGCACAGAGCACTTCCGCAAGATCTGCATCATATACCATAAACAACCTCATCCCATTCATTCCAAGGTGATTTTTGCCCAGAAAGATGGTGATAAAATCCAGGCATTCCCCAACCCCCATAATATTCATTACAATACAGGTTTAATATAGCAATTACCAGTTTCTCAAAACTAATTTAATATAGATTGATTTTCTTTGGGAAAGTTGTATTTTAAAATAATGATAAATAGCTATAACAAATAGTTGTATATGACTGACACTTCATGTGTAAACTGCCTCCCTCTCAACCCCTTAGTTATCACCTTATAATTCATGCCTCCAAAATGACCTAAATGAGGAAAGACACTTCTCCTTATTGTGTTACAAATATACGTTAACAGGTTAGAGAATGCACAGAGCTGATCTGTTACTGACTTAACCAACTCATTTAGGGGAAGCCCTAATTATTTATTATTGAGTATTCATTTTGCACAGCTTTACACGTAAGTCTCTTAAAATATATTTCACAATTCCGACTGGAAAGCTGAAAGTGAATTACCTTTCAAAAGCTGACTAAAGCTGCAACAGAAAAGATGAATTGTCATCATCAAACTATTATGTCGGTAATACGATTCCCATCCATTATAGTGACTGATGTGGAATTATGGGCTGCATTTTGTCCCTAATCACCCCCCCCCGCTTACCTACAATGTAACTGCAAGTATTACATGGTTTGAAGATGATGGGATTAAAGTTCTTAAGGCACTTGGAGGGAAACTCATCTGAGCTGGTGTGCAGCAATTCTTCTGACTGGGCTGAACACACATAGGGCAATTCCCTATTTGGTGTATTTAACATACACAGATATGGGGAGGGGAGAAGAAGACGGCTGGGGAGAGATGTCCCCATTGGTGATTTGAAGAGGGTTTTTTTAGGCTATTAAGAAAAGATCAGTAAAGTTACTTTTGAGGACTACCAAAAAATTGCCCATTGGTTATTTGAGATGTTTTTAAAGCAGAAATTCAGAAAGTGAACTTTTTGGACTATAAATACCAGAGCTCAGTTTTGGGAGCAGCAATCCAACAGTTTAGAAAAAAAACCTGGGGCATATTTATGAAAGAACAACCATGTATCACATATATTTTGACTATTTTACATTGTCAGTTATTGTAGTTTGCAGTTTGTGGAGATACGAGAGCTCTCTAGCTGAAAATTCTGAATACTTCTCCTTAAACTGCAAATCTCAGGATTCTAGGATGGACCAAATTCTGATCCCTAGGCAAAGTTTCAGGACACAGCATAAGAGGGCAAAAGACCAGATGTTGGCCTGTTCCTTTAAGACAGGAATGGGCAACCATGAAAGTCTAGATGCTGCACTCACCCCATTTTCCAGCCTTCTGGACTGCTGTGGGCTGTGACCACCCTCGTTTTTTGTTTTTTTTTAAATGCGACAGTGGGTCCCATTAAGATGTGGAGGAATGGCCTTATTATGTGTATGCTCTGGAGGCATGGGGACTTAGAGGGGTATTTAGGTGGTTAAGATGTATGGCTGTGGCAAGTACTTATAAGTAGTAATGTGTATTCATATCAGTGCAAATAACAATTGATCTGAATTGTGCCTATTCTGTTCAGTCTTCAGTTCTTCTATGATAGTAACATTTAAAAGGAAAGCTTAGCTCAATGAAAGCCCAATATTCAGCCTAAGAACCTGGTAATTAAGAAGGAACCTGGTAACTTAACCACAGTTCTTCTCCTTCAGATTTAAGCTAAAAAGTGGGGATATGAGATTAAATTAGTGAGTTGCCTCCAGTTACTCATAATAGTAGGTCCATTGACTTCAGTGGGATTTAAGTTAGTCATAATCATAACAGACTTCCCCCATTGATTTCAATAGGTCCACTCTAAGCATAACAAAGTCTATCTCCCAACCATTGTATATGAGTAAAGAGCAAAGGAAAAAAAGGAGAAAATAAGCTGAGATCAAGATGTGGAACTGCAAGAAGAGAGAATCTGAGGCCATTTCCGCACTACACTGTGATAGTACTATTCTGCTTTCAACCTCCTCTGGAATCCTGGGGTTTGCAGCTGAGGGAGGAGCATTTAGAATCCTCAGCCAGAGAGCTCTTTGGCCTCAGGAAACTGCAAACCCCAGAATTCCACAGGATGCTGAAAGTGGAATAATAGCACTATAACAGTGTAGTGCAGAAATGGTCTGAGTGTTGCTGAACTGAACTTGCAGCATGGTGAAGCCAGGATAGTAGTCTGCAGTGGATTGAGAATGGAGAAGCAAACCTGAGAGAACTGGAAGCTGCTGTTAATAATTGCTATCTCCTGTGTAGAGGAAATGGTCAGAAATAGATTGGTTGGCTGTGTTTAACCCTTTTTTTATTTCATTTGTTCCAGGACAAGCTGGGTGGGAACTGGAAGGTAAAACATTTCCTCAGTTTTCTGGAAATGAGGGTAAGCAGATACTTTCCCCATTTACACTAATGTTTCCCACACATCAGTGCCACCAGAATAACTTCCAAAGTATGACTGAAGTTCAGTACATCACCACCAAGTTACTCGGCCCTTGGCCTTTCTAGAGTGAAAAGAATACACTCCTGCCAATAACTTTTGTTATGCTGGGAAGTGAATGCTAATCTTATCTGACTTTGGCCATTTCCACATGGCCTCACTGTCCTGCAATGGGGATGCATTGGCAATGGTCAGTGGTTGGCATCACCAGCACCCATGCAGAATGGAAGGAAGTGCGATTTATATGCTTCCTTCTCAAGTGCAGTATGGGAAAGAGCATGGCTTCATTGTGGAAGGAAGAAGCATATTTCTTGCACTCCTATCTGCTGGCAGCTGGCTGGGTGCCGAGGGGAGTGTTGGGGATACATTCCCATCCTGGCAAAGGCACTGCCAGGATGATACTGGGATGACAACGGAAAAGGGTAAGATGTGGAAATGGCCTGAGCGTTGCAATCTCCTGTCAGTTCATTGGCTTGGTAGAGAGCACTGCTCTGATCTTTCCTGGTGATACTAAACTTTGTGCCATGGTAAATGAAATGGGATATATAGGAATTGGCAGGGCTTGGAAAAGTGGAATCATGGATTCTGTCTGTTGCAGTTCAAAAAACTAACTTTCCTAAATGCTGGATTAGGGTATTAGTTTCCAAATGACCTTCTACTCATTTACTACTCACTTGTTTCACACCTTCCTAATTTCCTTATTCCACTAATTCTTACAATGGCTCTGATCCTGATGAAAATATTGTCCAGTCAAAAGACGGCGATGTATCATTTAAGGATCATAAAGCATAGGACAGATTCCTTTTGGGTTATGAAGAAATATGAAGAATATCAAGAACTTTCCTGACAAAACAGGCTTGAACTTAGGAAAACACAAAGTACAAAGCATGTATTAAATTCCAGGAGCTGTTAGAAATAGATGCAGATAACCACAATGAGAAGAACAGAATATTTCTGGATATCTCAGGACACCTGAGAGAGGGCTGCACAAAAAATATATATGGTATGTTAGTATTCCTGATAGTGAGCTGATGTTTTATCTCAGCAATTGCAGTTGTTCAACACTTGATGGCAGTGTTCCACTTAAATTTTCTTGCTTACACTGCAGCAATGAAATGAAGAGTTCAGGGGAAAAACATGGTGTGTCTCTAGCTTTAGAATTATTCATTCTGAAACAAGCAAAACTGACAATCTAGTGCTGAATGCCCATCAGAAACCAAGGCATTCAATTTAGTGCTTATTGGAGGACTGACTTCCATTTAGGAAGTTTTGCAAGGACCGTATTCTAGCAGTGGGTAGGGATAAGAGGATGGCCATGGTGAAAATAGAATGGCCAAGACCCAGGTGCAATTCTTCCCAATTTTGGACATTTTCTCACAAGTATAAAAAACACAGCTATGTGTATGGGAATAAGAGGAAACTGAACTCTACTTTGGGAAGTGATAGGAAACACCGAGTATGGGATTACGTTACTTCTTATACTAGCCAACGGTCAGGTGCTAACAGGCCGAATCTGTCAAAAGAGAATAATAATACTTTGGTGACAGTGGTCTATTAAAAGGGCCAACTAAAAGAGAAAGTAGTAAATGAGATTACAGAATTAATGACATTGTTAATTGACCTCTTTCTGCACCCTGTGTTAGTGATGAAGGAGTAGGGGAAATCGATGTGATGGCTGGGAAAAGTGTTGACAAGATCATATGGGGGGCAGGGTCAAATCCAAGCACAGAGCTTTGTGATATTCAAAAATTCATTGACTTTGCAGGAGAATTACCAAAGGAGAGAGAATGATTAAGTGGTATTTCTAGGAAAGGACAAGGCAGATGATTAGTAAATAGGTGAGTTGGTTGTTCTTGGAAATCTATGCAGGGATTCAGCATGTTCCAGATAGGGTTACTCTCCCTCTGAAAATACAAGTTTGCCACTTGGGTGTACTGCCGCATTCAACCCTGAGCCAGGAAACCAGATTTTAGTGGTGGCTAGGAGAGCATTCACACACTTAAGGCTCCTTAAGATGACAGATGTGGCCATGGTGACACATCCCATCTTTAAAAGACCAGAAGGTTTAGTACTGTAAAAACCAGTATTGGAAGAACAGTTTCAGCAATAAGTGAGGGGATTTATAAGTTTTTCTCTCACGTATATAGCTCCGTAAATATTGCCAAGTTTTGTCAATTACTGTCACTTCCACTAATTTCCATCTTTTGGTGGACTCTTTGCGGTGATTTCTTGGATCTGAATTAGGGCCTTTCCAAAGACTTCTTTTTTAAAACACGGGGGGGGCATGGTTGTTGAGGTGATTCTATGATTTGAGGAGCATCAGTAAGCTGATGACACACAACTCTATCCCTCCTTTCCATTTGATTTCCAGGAAGCTGTTTCTTTATCAAACCAGTGTCTGCTGTCTGTAATGGGCTGGAGAAGGATGAACAAATTGAAAGTTAATCCAGACAAGATGGAGGTCCTCCGGATTAGTCATAAGGCAAATCACGGAAGGCCTGTGCTGACCGGAGTTACACTCCCCCTGAAATCTTATGCTTGCAAGTTGGGTGGACTTTTTGACTAGGATCTGAGCCTGATGTCCAGATTTTGGCTGCGGACAGGAGTACATTTGTGTCAGATATGCCCATTCCTTGAGAAATCAGATCTGGCAACAGTGACACATGCCTTAATGACATCCTCTTTTGACTAATGTGATGTAGTTTTATATGGAGCTGCCTTTGGAAACCGTTTGGAAACTTCAGCAGGTACAAAATGCTGTAACCAAGGCTGGTTATAAGGATAATGTGACTCCCCTGTTGAAAAAACTCTGTCGGCTACTAGTCTGTTTCCAGGCAGAATTCAAAGAGGTGGGGTGTTGTTGTTTTTTGGACTTTTAAAGACCTACATGGTTTAGGTCCAGACTATCTGAAAGACTGTATGTTCTTGAACAAGCCAGCTCAAGCCTTAAGATGTGTAAGGGAGGGCTTTCTCTCTGCCTCAGCACCCTTGCAGGTGCAAGTTGGTGATAGAGACAGCATTCTCAGTCGCTGTTCTCAGGCTGGAGAACTCCCTTCCATAGGAGGCCTGGTGGACTTCCTACTTGCTCTCTTTCTGGCAGCAGGTGAAGATATTTTTATTCAAGCAGGCCTTTGAATTTTAATTATAGTACAGTGATGTAAGTATGAAGTGGTGTGCTGTATTTTTAAAATATTTTATTGGAAATGATGTTTTACATGTGTTTTAGATGTTTTTAGTCATGTCTCTTAAATAATATTGCTGTTTAATTCTTTTTAACTTTTGTAAACTAATCTTTTAGCTTAATCTTATTTAAATGATTGCAAACTGCCTTGAATCCCATGGCCATTTCTGCATTAGCCTGTTATGGGGTATGATTCCACTTTCAACATCCTATGGAATCCTGGGGTTTGCAGTTTCGGGAGGGGCTGGCCAGCCCCTCCCAAAACTGCAAACCACTGGATTCCATAGGATGTTGAAAGTGGAATCATAGCCCTATAACAGGCTAGTGCAGAAATGGCCCATGTTAGGACAAAGGCAAGATGTGTAAGCAATCAATAAATGAGTATGAAATTTTCTTTTCTTACTTTTTTCATGTTTTTCTCAGATTTATAGTGCTTTAGTGTCAAAGTGCCATTTCACTGATGCACTATTGTTCTATAGCACTGCAAGACTTAAACAAATAAGAAAAGAGAAGAGGAAAACAGAAGTAGATGTTTTTAATCTGATATATCTGAGAATGAAAAAGAATCCTACTTGTGATGAGAATAAAATGTTGCAGCTATTGTCAGGAATTACCAGAAAATACTCCAAGATAACAGTAATGTTGTTTGGATACTTATTAAAAAACAAACAAACTAAGAACTACAGCAACAACTACCACAACGTCCAGACACATTTGCCCTGTGTGGAAGAGCCTGCAGTATCTGTGGTGTGTGTGTATATCATGAAAATAAGTTTAAACTGAACAATGTGTAAGAAATTAAAATGGATTTTTTTAACAAAGAGAATGTACTATTTGGTGAACAACCAGTTGTCTTCAAAGATGTACAGTTGGCTCTCCAGTGGAAACATTGGCAAATATCAAAATGGGTGTGTGTTTGTGGGAAGGGGGCTGAAGAGAGAATGGACCACCAGAGTCCAAACCAGGTCAGGGAAAGGAGAGGGAAGGGGGGAGGTCAGCATGGTGCCCCCACACTTCCTTTCTCTTGCCCATTTCCTTCCTTGGGTGTGGGGTGGGCATGAGGAGAAAGTTTGTGGTGCTGAGAAATCGGACTGCAAGCCATTCTTAGCTGACTAGACAGCATCTGCTGGAGGAAGAAGAGGACCAGAGATGGAGTTTTGAAAGGCTGCACAGCCTAATTGGAACCACAGAGAGGGAAGGTTTCCCCAGAAAAGAAAGGCCTGGGGTGAGGAAGGGCAGGGGTTGAAGAAACTCAAAAATATTCAGATCTGTGAAAGTCAAACCTGCAAATGTGGTTGGCTCACTATATATTTTTTACCCTGAGGAAAAAATGGAAAGAACAATGTAAATATTTGCCACAAACCTGCTTTCATTTGATTCGTAGGTCAAGATTCCTGTCTTCCATATACTACCAAAATTCATCTTTTCAGATCAAATAGCAGATTCTTCCTAGGTTATGTTGATTGGGAATACCCTGTTCCTGCAGTTTCGGTAGGAAACTTTTCTGTTCCCATAGAAGTTGACTTTGGCTCAGAGTACTAGCAGTACCCCATGTTTATCAACAGAATCATTTTGTTAGGGAAGCACTGTACAGATGAGAACAGAGTGGCAAGGACATTCTCACTGCTGCTCCCACTACCATGGCATATTGATTCATTCTTCAGACAAAAACAACTATCTTAAAAAAAAATCTGTGGCTCAATCAGTTAGCTTTGACAAAGAATCAAATGCTATGTTCTATCAACTGATGAGTGTAATGGCTCCAGCATTGGTGCTCTTTATAAATCATAAAAAGGCAGCACTATGGAATAATGTAGCTTCCATCAGACTTCTTGTGGGGGGTGCCATGTATGTGTCCCATAAGGGCAAGAAAGCGATGTATAACATATGACGAAAAGACAACAGAAATGGAGGGCACTTGCTTGGTTAAGTACTACCAATACAGTATCTTTCAAAGTACACCAGATACACACAACCCTGGTACTATCTTGCTTGCTGAAGATATTCAACACAGATCTGCTGTTTTAGGATTTATCCTTTATTATATGCTTCATTATTCAGTGGAAATATCAAAACAAGCACAGACACAAAATGACATCAACACCATGTTTCCATTTGCTTTCAGTGTCTTCAGAATATGATCTTGATTTTCAGGAGTGAGCACCTTTTGGGTCTCCAGATGTTGTTGGGCTACAATTCTCTGCATTCTTCATCAGTTGCTTTGTTCTCCAAGGCTGATGGGAATTCCCATCCCAGGCATGTTGGCAGTACTTTACTGGCTTATCAAAAGCTTCCACATACTAGTGGACTCCTAGGGAAGTATCTCTTGATCCAGAGCTTGGAAAAGTAACTTTTTTGCAGTACAGTCCCCAGAATCCTTCAAACCATATGGATAATTCCAAGAATTGTTCAAAAAAGTAATGTTTCTGAATTCTGTTCTGATCTTCAGAACACCCTGGGAGGTGGAGCAGAGAACTGAAGGAGGGACCATTAAAAGCTGCCTCCATCCCGTTCCAGTGATAGAAACCTTCATTCTATCAAAGAACTTTTCATCAGCTGAGAGGATACCAATTGGGTACAACTTGATATCCAGATAATAATGACTATGTATTTGGGAGAGACAAGAGACAAAAATATCTGGCATGGTTCTACAAAGTCATTCTCTTCCTGCTTTCCAATTTGTCCACATATATGGATGCTCTGGTCTCTTTCAAAGCCATGAGGATTTCAGTTCTTGTTTTCATGAAGCTTTGCAGCCTTTCTGTTTTGATCAGTTGGGCACACAACAGCACAACTTCACTTAGCATAAATTATTAATTTATTACTGAACATTTCAAGGGAATATAGAGGAATAATTCAGTGAGATAAAGACATCAACTGGAACACTATCAGCACTTGTCTGTTATGGGCTTATTAGATCCTGGCTTTCTGCTCTCTTAACAAGAGACCCACGTCTAAACTTTGTAGTCAAAAATTTCAAGAACTATGTGCTATTTGTGTTATTTCATGACTTGACATGTATCTACATAATTAAACACAGAAAAAAGATAAGATCTTTAGCTGTATGGAAATGCATGTAGCTCCATTAACTTTAATAGAAATGTGAGAGTTGATAATGAAGGGTAGGAATGTAAATATAGATGCTAGCTGATACAAATCATACTTGCTAGTAGGAAAACAATGAGGTGTGGGCAGTATATAGATGATATTCATCTCTGTTTCTTCATGTCATTTCAATCAGGCGAGTCTGAGCAGGTGCTGAAACAAAGGCCACTTCCGCACTACACTGTTATAGTGCCATTATTCCGCTTTCAACATCCTATGGAATCCTGGGGTTTGCAGTTTAGGGAGGGGCATTTAGAATTCTCAGCTAGAGAGCTCTTTGGCCTCAGTAAACTACAAACCCCAGAATTCCATAGAATGTTGAAAGTAGAATAATAGCACTGTAACAGTATAGTACAGAAATGACCAATTTCTCAATTTTGTGATGGGCTGGACAATTGTCAATAAATAGAGACTAACTCCCTTTAACATGGAGTTTTAGGGGTTCACTGTCTTTTTATTGGCAATTGACAGTCTTTATTTATTGGCAAGTGTGGATGGGGTGTGTGTGTGTCCTATCTCAGAACTGGATGTGCAGTATAATTGAGAGAGGATTAATTCAGTCCTTGAAAGAGCAGCTGTTTAGCTTGGGGATACTCCTTGATCCAATCATGCTTCACCCACAATGAAGTGAAGTCATGCACATTACCATTTAAAGATGGAAGCCCTGAAAGGACATTAAAAGCCCAATCCTGTCTGGCAAAGACATCCAAGAACCAACTGAGCCAACAATACACGTAGGAGTGTTGTATTTGGATTGTGGCACTATCTGTAGATACGAGGTTTGGATCTGGAATAGTTCCGTTCCTCTGTCATCCCATTCCTTCTTCACCTCCCCTCTTGTCTTGTCTTGTCTTGTCTTTTCCTCTTCTTTTATTTGATCACTTTGTACTTTGTTTTGGGGCATGTATTATATATTAGGGGCATGTATTATATATTTATTAAGGAGAAATCTGATGTCTAAAAACTTTTGCAAAAATGCTTTGTGACACAAAAACGTACACTTGGAAACATGTAGTATTAAGGAGGTCTTATTAGTCTTGGATTCTTGCTGAGTCTAGTGTACTTTCCATACAGTCAGCTAAAGGTTAAAATTGATTGTTTGATGCACACTGCTGAAAACTCAAATATAGCTTTGAACAAGATTTGAAATGTATGGCCATCTCAAGGGTCTAAGAACTATAGATTTATTTATTTTTTTAAAAAAGAAAGTGTTATTGTGATGTGTGCTGAAAGAGCAAAATGAAACAACACAAAATCTAGATAGATAGATAAATAAAGATCTGTCCTTCCTGCTCTTAAAGAGCAGGTTATTTGTGCTTATGGGGCAGACAGCAGCAGGCCTAGTGAGTAAGCCTTTGGAGACAAAGGTTATCAGCCCTTCTCTGGTAGCCATTTGCTAGAGAACTCCATCCACCAGCTCAGAATCCAGTAGACTCATGCTGTGCAAGACTAATCCTTATTGTAATGCTTAAACAGTCATCAGTTTATGTGGTCATCTTCTATCTTCCTCTATCTCCTTATAAAATGCGTTGGTTGAGCATTATTTTTATAGCTTCTGTCTTATATTTTTGTATTACCTCTGAGGGCCGGGCCCCAAGTACCTGCATGCTTAATTCCAGAGTTGGGAAAAGTTACTCTTTTGGACTGCATGTCCTACAATCTCTTTGTTTGTTTGTTTGTTTGTTTGTTTGTTTGTTTTGGATGGCAATGCTTAGTTACCTTTTTGGAGTAACAATCAGAATCCCCAAGCCAGCTTCTTTTCAAAACAACTTTGCAGCCAATTTTTTGAGTTTAATTTGATGTAATTTTTTTGGAGTATGGCCATGCTTTCTGGGGGATTGTGGGAGGTGTACTTCAAACAATAAATCACCCCAGCTCTACTTATCCAACAGCAATCTGAAGCCATCATTAGAGGAAGTCAGGAAGCATGAGAATTTAGGGGGATGCCTGGGTTTCCCCCAGCCTTCTTGGTTGCTGTTTCTCCTTTTTCCTCATTACATGCTAACTTTGGGAACGGCTGAAACATGATGGAGCAGAGGATAACCAGCAGACAAGATGGCTGGTTCCAGCAAAGGACTGGCACTAAGCCATTACAAGCTGAGCCAGAATTTAGGACAGGGTTGGGCTTGATTCATAATAGAAATGCCTGTAGCAAGATCCTGAAGGGATAAAAATGAAATATTATAGCTCCTATATATAGTTCCTAAATTTTAAAACATGATAAAACTTACTCCAGGAATTACCACCCAATAAGTGTCTTCAGTATTACTTTTATAGCAATTTTTTTGTAGGCTGTTAAAGAAAAAGAACGGGTTGAATTTTTAAGATTACCTTGAAGGAGCAAAGTAGATTTAAAAGTGTTGGAGCATGACTGAGTAATAATTTGTATTCAGTTCAATATATGACAACAAATTAAAGAGTCTAGAAAATGATGATTTGCAGCTTTGGTAGAAGTTACTGCTCTATTCGATAGGACAGACCAGCAGAAACAGGACAAAATCATAGTATGCCGCTTGACAGATTTGATTTACCATGATCAGGAGCCACTTAGTTGATAAAGGCATCAGAATCCATGGTTGTGTACAGATAATGTTATCTCACCTTAATAGAATGAGCTATGGGTGAACTTTTGAGCAATACAGGCAGCCCTTTTGTTCCTTCCTGCAAATAAAACAAATGAACAAGCCAGAATATTTTCTATAAACTATGTTTTTCCACTTTGTCCAAAATGGAAGCCCTACTTAATGGCATCAGAACAGGTCAGGATATGAAACCATGGTGTTAACTTGGTTTCATATTATGTCATTCTGCTAATGTATGATCACCCAAATCAGCTTAGGGTCAGTTTTGAAGGTCATCTTTTGGACATAGCTGCTATTAACATAGGCTGCCTAATGGTTCTGTTCCTTTTAATAGAGTTTGAAAAGTGGACAATAATACCAGTTCTACCTTATTGTAAAAAATCTCTACCTTACTACATGCAGATAACACTTAATTGAGAGAGACCCTCAAAGGAAATACAAAGCCAAGTTAAGTTGCCAGCTGTGCAGCAAGGGTTGAAACAGTTGCTCAGGGATTTCCAGATGGTGTGCTAAAGCACACTGCTAATGGTTAATCATATTAAGACTGGGGTTGTGGTTTTTAGTAATTGTCACACTCACCACAAATAGCTTCTTGATGGCCACACAGTTAAACAGGTCCATAATTTCAATTAAGTGTGTGTGTTTAGGAAAGGTGTTTAAATGTTCAGGGAGTTCAGCTAAATTAAAATGTTCAAAATCTTTACAAGTAGTCTTGGGCTAACAAAAAGCAAAGTGGATAAATTTGATTTCCCTTGCTTTCTGGGTATTAGCTGCAAAACATCCTTCACACTTTGGTATAGACTTATGATGACATGGGAAGACAGAATATCTTGATAGTCTACAAGATAACAAATGGTTGAGATTTCTCCTTGGAGCCCTGACAGGAATTGCAGAAGCAGCAGTTTTTATGCGCAGTCTTATGTCATCCTTTCTGTATTAGAGTAAAAGGAAGAGAATGGGAACCCAAGGAGATCAGGCAGTTAAAACACATAGAGGTGTAGCTGAATGACAGTGCTGCTGATGGAACTCTTTTTCATCTAGGAAAGACCTCTGTCAACAGAATGTAAAAAGAGGTGTTTGTGGGTTGTTGTTGTTTTTTTTGTTCTGTTTGTCTGTCTAGTCTGTTCTTCTACCTATCTGTCCTTCCTTGCTTTTTTTCTGACTAAATTTCCAGAATCCCTAGACAGTGGAGCAATTGAATCCCATTAGCTTTGTAAGAACATGAAGATGAGGCTGAAGTTACAATATGCATATACAACAAAAGTCAATACCTAGGGCAGAGCTTTCCAAATTTTTCATGTTGGTAACATACTTTTTAGACATGTATCATTTGTGACACAGTAATTCCATTTTACTAGCAAACTGGAAGTTAAACTAACCCCTTATAAGAGAAGCAGATACATATATAAATTGTCATAACAAAATGTATGGGGACACAACATATCTTGTGAAAACCTTTCATATATTTTAAAAATATATGATTTATAAATAATAACATACATTTCCAAGATTGTAGGCGACACACCTATACACTTTAGGTGACACACTAACATGTTGTGGCACACTATTTGGAAAGCCCTGCCTGAAGGAAATCAGATCAGACCTTCCTAGGAGTGCTGGCTGCAGTCATTGTACCACATAGATTTATATATTAAGGAAGACACGAGAGTCTGCTATGGGAGATCTTGTGCTGGATTCTTCCCACTTCATTCTGTAAGTTGTCCTAAAACAGATAGTCCATCTTCAACTTGCTCCACTTAATTGGTCACTGCTTTGTGGGATGATGAAAGGCACAGTGCAATGACATCAGGCTTCAGCTTACATATTGCTAGAGCCTGGAAACATCACATTTTGGGGCTGCAACTCACAGAATCCACCAGTTAGCATGAGCAGTGGCTGACATTTTCTGGGAGATGTAGTCCAAAGGGCAAATTTTCCATGTGCTTTGTTGACTCTGTTTCTACCACCAGTCTTCTGACTCCTATAAATGTGGTCCAAAGGGGTGATCCAGAGAGATTGAAAAGAGTCCAGAGGGGGAGAAGTGGTGAAAAACACCTTCTTTACTGTTGTGTTGATAAACCTCTGCTGGATCAAAGAGCTTACCATCAGTACAGAGAAACCAGTGGATGCAGCCCATCTGATATGAACACAGCTATCTGGAAAATGGTTCCAACAAAATTAAAAAGAGAGAAACAAACTGGATGAATTCTTTTCCACTCACGTTACAGATCATATCTGAACATTAGCATGTTTGCTGCCTCATCATTAAACTAAAGCTATGCATAGGCTTGTTTATTTCATCAGTTAAGGCTAGCTGTTGCCATCTTGTGGACTCCCAGGCCATTCCCAAACTCCCCAAAGCTCCTCCCATAATCTGCCATACCCTCCCAGCTCTGGAAGGGGAAAATCACTCCATATGTTCAAATCATCATTTCTGGAGGCCTTGTGGACTGGAAAGTGAACAATCTTTGTGTAGAATGTACCTCTGAAACTGCATCCACTCTTCCAAAGGAATAAAATGGGTTAAAATAGATTGAAAACTGCAGGCTGTTTCCAGTTTGATTTTGGCCCATGCTGTGGAGGTATAGCCTGCTGGAGGTGGGCAAACTGGCCTCTGTGCATCATGAGTTGTCAGCGTTTGCATTAGATCTAAATATCTCATCACTTGCAATTAGTTTATCTAATAGTTGCATTTTATAACAATTGTAGCCAAATCTGCCTTGGGTCCTGTGCAGGGAGAAAACTGGGTTATTAAATAAGTAAGTAAATAAGGCAGAAATTCTACATCATAGTCTGTATTTCTTAACTTTACAGAACTGCGGCCAGGTTGCAGAAATGCAAAACCAAAACAAAAACCCTTCAGTGAATTTACAAGTACACACATCTGGGCATCAGCAAGAGTGTTCCAATGTGCATTGGGCACTCCTGATACACATCAGGTGCTCTTGTTCTGCTCTGGCACTTGCTAGCTGGTGTCTGGATGCACACTGGGGAGTACCCTGATGCATATCTGTGTCTTTTACCTAGACGGCTGTGGCGCATGGGTCATTCCTCTGGCTGTCATCTTGCAATGGACGCTTGTATATTGTAATATCATGGTAGCCCCCCCGATGAATACAGGCCTTGTAGAACTATGCAGTTCAGTTTTGTGCAAACATAAGAGCCATTCATGAAGATGTAAATCCTCAGCAGAAAGCCAGCTTGTATAAATAACCTAATGAGAGATAATATCTCCCCTTTTGTGGTTCATCTGTAATTTTAATTACAAGCACTTGGCCTCATTAAATTGTGATGGAGGGGTATTGGACCTACAACATGCTGCATGCTGTTGCCTCCTGCTCTGTTGTGGGTGTTGAGGTGATGTTGAGGTGGATGGCAGAAGTATGTGGTTTGAAAAAGAGCAGCAGCAGCAGCAATCATCATCATCATCATCATCATCATCATCATCATCATCATCATCACCACATTTCAATTTCAAAAGCAATTTTTAAACTCTAATCTCAGAATGCAGTTTGTAGCAACAAATGTTGACAATTCCTTCAGCCTTTAAACTTTTTCACTCTGCTCCCTCTGGAAAATATTGTTATTATAAACAACAATCACCTGTCAAACTGTTCTGTTTTTGTTCAAATATTTGGATAGAGTTTTGCAATCACCTAACTCGCTGAGCAGTGACATTCTCTGACTTGCCTATGTCCCGTCTTTCCTCTTTTGATACATAAAATCTGGAATGTCTTTTCATCATTTTTGGCTTCCTTTGTTAGGCAAGTAGATACAAAATGAGATACAAAATAAATAAGTACACAGACTGTTTTTTGCTTTGTAGCTGGGGGATGGGGGTTGGTTGGCACAGGGATAGGAACCAACCCATATATAATGTAAAATTCAGTGAAACTGTATTAAAATGAGCTTCTAGGTCATTAGCTGTTCCTTCATTATATTCCCTTTTGGGTGACATTCAGATTATCACTGTTTCAGACAGGGAATCATCTTAAATTAGCATCTTTTCCATTAATTTCAGTGGACAAGAGCTGTAAAAGATATTCCATAGCTGAGACTCCTCATGCTTTTTAGTTTTACAAACAACAGCACCAAGACAGGATACCTATTTTGTTATTTGAATACACTGTATGTGTTCTTCTTACACTGCTTTCCAAATTGTCACCAGAAGATGCTTTGTCCCAACTGGAAGAACATTCTGGGCACTAAAAGGGATGAACACTCCTAGCCCTATGACACTGTGCTGGTCCAGATTCCTTCCTCCTATCCCTGCTATTTCTAAAAGATAAAAAAAAATCACACATAAGTTGATCATTGGTTTAGGTCATGTTTAGCCAATTCCACTGAAATCAGTAGGACTAACTTCAGTTCAAACCATTTGTTTTCTTTTAGAAGCTCCTTTGCTGTCTCTAAACTCCTATACCATTTAAACATGTTGCCAGACATATTAAACTTTGCTTCTTCTTCCTCACTGCCATTCATTTTCTTTTAATGAAGTCTCTGAAAAATCATTATCTGTAGGTCTAGTCTACAGTTGCTACAACCTGTAATTCTCATTTAGTTTATGGACTGGAGTTATGGTATCTCATTGATTGCTTTCAACAATATATATTTTAGAGGCAGCTAGGAGCAGAAGATCAATGGGCTCAAAATCTTTGGCACAAATAGCAAAGACATGTAAAGGAAGAAACCATCTTTTAACATTCACTTGAACTGCAGTCCTGTGGTCTTCAGAATGGATCCCTGGGGTCATTGGATGAATTGAAAATTCTCTTCTGAGCTCCTCAGTGATGCTTTGATGTGAAACATTTCTTGGACTGGGAGACTGTATTTGGGTTCTCCTTCCTTCCAAACTTTGGGCATTTCAATTCAGAAAATTCCGTCTATTGGGTCCCTCCTGCTCAAGATCACTTCCTAGATGTTTTAACAGCATCTACTTTTCATGCAAGATTTGAATCAAGAAAAAAAAATCATAGCTGTGGAGTTTTCTGTGAATCCCTCTTCTGCCACCAACTGTGAGGGCTTCATTAATCACACTGTTGCCACCAAATATGAGGACTTCCTCCTGTCCCACTGCTATGACCAGCAACTGTGGAGATCTTTCAGATGCCCTTGTGGTCCCTATGTGAGGACATTATTCATCATATCTCTCCAGTGGACACCATCCTGTATTAAGTATAGACACCACAGACACCATGTCTGAACTCAAGCTTTACAATATGTGGCATTCTCAGAGGCTCATATGAATAATACAAAAACTAGTGATTTAATATTGATTGAACACTGCATTATGGATTATTTATTTAATACATATAAATTTGGATTGACACTAACTCTAACGCACATCTCTCATGCCTAATTCTAACCATGACTCTAACCCTCCTCTGTCTCTGACCTTGATTTACTCTCCTAACCACTAAAACTCCTAAACTCCACTAACTAATTTCTAATCTTTACACATTCTCTCTCAACCCTCAAGCAACTGCCCTATACTTTCCTTTTCAAAATCCACTGAAACATTCCACCAATTACCTTCAACATTCCATCCTCTCACTCATTCCCTAAGGATCCTTATCTACTACACATTGCAAACGTAAATGTATCTTACTTTATCTAATAAATGCACCAACAATTCCTACATAAGTCAGTATCACCATCTACCCACTGCCAGTATTTACTTTCTGGGTAGCTCTTTGCAGACTGCTGTCAGATTAGTGGGTGGTGTCCTCCCTTTGCCTCACTTAACTGACCAGTCAGGAAGTATTGCTGCAATAAGTATTTATTGTTGGGGAAATTGAGAAACTTTGGTAATGAGACTCTCAATCAGCAGAGTATTTTAGTAATTGCACAAAAACGGAAGTTGAACAGATCACCAGTCCCACTTCTTTAACTCCACCCCAAACACACTTAATCTAGCTCAAAATAAACACAAAAACAGTTTGGTTAAAAATATAAAAGAGTTTACTCACAAAAACTTGTACATAGTCTATACAGGTTCAATTCTTGAGGAAGGTAGGAAGAAAAATAAGCACTCACATGCTTGCTGCCAATGATCCCTGCTGGGAGATCTCAGAGCATGCTTTCAGGTCAGAAGGCGAAGACAAAAGGGAAAGGGCAAATGGCAAGAGAACCTTTTAAAAACAAAGAATGTGTACATGCTGGAGGAAGAGGTGTTAACCAACAAACAGGAAGTTTTCTCTCTAAGCTATCTCTCTATGCTTACAATAGACATACAAACAAACTAGCCAATTAATTAGGCATGCAGAGGTTGCCACTCCCAACATTTATTTATCTGCAGTGAGGCCAAAAATAATCACAAGAACAAAGTCTGCGTTAGAATTACGTAGTACAATGTTCTGATTTAAAAGTGCTCTTAGAGGAGAGGGAATCAGAGGACTATGTAGGCGAGCTGAAATCTGGCAATAAACCCCTGAGCAACAGATAGATAGGAGACATCCTGACATTTTCTGTGTTTGGAAAACATGAGAGGTTGGTGTTTTGTTTTGTTTTTACAGTGAAGTATCCTACAGAAATGACTATATAGCAAGAGAAGCACTTAGAGAGTAATCATAGTGTGCCATTCCTTTGAGCAGGGATGGACATAGATTATTTGCTTTTATTCATACTCTTTTGGATCCTCTGAGTTGGTGGGGAAAACCACAGGATGAAATGTTTTCAAAAGGCCAGAAGATATTAGGAGGTGTGGCCATGCCCCAAAATTGATGGAAGGATGCTGGGTGGAGCTTTTCTATTCCTTAGTTCCTTCAAAGATGAGGGTTCAATTCTACCCCTTGGAAGCATCTATTGACAACAGGAAAGTATATCCCTGCTATTTCTAATCACTGACCAGAGATAGTACTGTGGATCCCTTGAGAAAGAGTGGGAATTCCCTTTACTTGCTAGGAAGCCCAGGGCTTCTTGGGAGGAGCTCAGGCTTCTGCGGGGAGGGGAGGGTAGGGTAGGTCAGGACATGGACATTCAGTGAGCCAGATCCAGAATTCCAGTAGGTTGGATGAGATCCAGGAGCTGGAAGTTCTCATCTTGTGGTATATAATCCCTAAGTCAAACTTTTACTCTCTATACTTTGTGGCCAAGCACCTTACAACTTCCTGCTGTGCAGCTGAGATGTGTTGCCTCAGCAAATTGCTTGGGTTTCCATGGTCAAGCGAAGAATTGGACCCTGGGCTCCAGGGTTTTAGTCCAGTGCTCAAACCGCTATACCACACTGGCTATTAGTTTTAACCTCATGGTAATGTATTTCTGCCACTATTCTGTTTCTGATATTCACCTTGGCTGTCACAGAACTCTTTGTGCCGTGTCAAAAGGTCAGAGTGTGCTTTCTTTTTGAAGATGAAATTTGGTCAATAAATAACTGGCCCATTTGGTGTTTTAGAAATGTCAATGTTCTGATTTACTTTTAAGGGGAGATAGTTAATGTGCAGAAAAATCTTTGGTACACATTAAAGTGGAGACTTCTACTCTGATGCTTGGTAGCTGTGCTTCAGATGGATAGATTCTCATATATTACACATTCATCTATTATTTACTATGCAGTTACCATAAACATAAAGTTTGAGCATTTGCAGTGCGTATGAGTAATTGACAGTACACACTACCAATAATAAATCACTGCCTAAGAGATCTAATCCTCTTCAATCCCATATGATGCATTTATCACTGTCTGCTTAAATACACCAGATGGAGGATTGAAATTTGGGCCTGTCATCTTGCATAGACTTTGGATAAAACAAAGAGAATGGCAAAACGTAGTTTCGGTCCTGTTTAACAGTGTTTTAAATGTGTGACTTGAATTCAGGAATACAGCCAGGAATTTCAATGAATTGTAACATCCGGAGGAGCAGAAGGGTAGAGCACATCAAGAGGTGTTGAAAACATGCACTCATACTTTCCAAAATTTCACGGATGAAAACTGGGACACATGTGGCCAAGCAACATCAGAGGGTGGTCAAGAAGGCAGGAGTTACGAATGAGGAGGAAGAAACATAACCTGGGAGAGGCTGTCACAGTTTGGTTTTACCTAAGCCTACTTGGAAGGGCAAGACTCTCCTCTCTCCTTCCTACTGAGTAACTGAGGACAAACTACTTTTGCACTTTGAATTTGGTTTGCAGCAACTAAAGCAAGCTGGAACAAAGGGGGAAAGTGGTAGAAGAGAGAAACCATAACATTTTAAAAGCAGCTGAGAGAGTGGGATGACATAGAATTAATCAGGTCTGTCCCTGCCAAATCTGGACAGTTGGAGGGGATGTGAGCTAAGTGACATTTTCAAATGGTAGAATACTTTGGACTAGCCCTAGGAAGTGACTAAAAAAAATGCGTATTTATTGTAGTATAAATATGCTTGTGTGCCTAGTGCATGACTTTAACTGTCATGGTTCCTTTGAATTTTCTGCTAGAAAGTTCCCGTGTACTCCTCTGAACCACAACATCAGAGCACTTCAACAGAGAATTCCAAGAAATTCACCCAGGGCTAACATTTGGGACAGGGTGGTGGTGATGGGTGATCTGCTGCAAACTATCAGGACCTGGAAGTTCAGAAGAAGACCAGGGCCAGCTATCATGTATGTGGTTTGCTTTTCTCTGAAGTATCAATATTTTTTTTTTGCATCTATTGTAAAGTAGGTGAATTTCTTTCTTTTTTTCCTCTCTTTATAATATTTTTATTAAAACAACTGTTATTCACATTACATACTTGTATTGTCATATTTTCAAATTAAAAAAATAAAGTAGGTGAATTTCAAAGGAAATCATAAGGATATGCAAAGTTTGAAATTTGTGATTATTGGCGGGTCTATGAAGGGTTCAAAACTGCTGCTACGCAAGCCAGAAAAGGAGATCAGACTCCTGAAGAGCTCCTCTCTTAACTTCCAACTGAAGCAGTCTGATGGTGGGAGAAAAGGAAGAAAGTCCTCTTGTCTTCAGCTGAGCCAGGCTCCAGGTTGCTCTGAGTGCTGGGGACCCACTTCTCTTTTTCCTCCCTCCTGCCTTACAAAAGAGCTGCCTCACTGCCCTGTCTGCCAACCAACCTGCCTTCCTCATCACTGAGAGTGCTACAGGTTTGCCTACTAGCAGGCCACAAATCTCTGCAGCCTGCTCCCAACCTGCAGGAGGTTAGGAAATGAAGGAAGAGAGTGAGAGAAGAGATTTTCCTCAGAGCCATCCCCTTTCCTCCTCAGCTCTAAGCCATCACCATCACACAGGCCATTTCCACACAAGGCGAGGGAATCGCTCCCTGTCGTTACTCACCGGATCTTCTGGCTCCTCGGTCCAGTCCAGGGTTAATCGGAGCAGCGCGTGGTCTAGATCCGCACTGCTCTGCCTTCCAAAATGGCGGCTTCCAGTTGGTTGTGGGTCCCAACCAACTGCTGAAGCTCGCCATGCCTAAAGCCCGCCCCCACAGATCACAGGCTCACATTGGTGCGAGCCTGCGAATCTGCAAAAGGGAGTAGGCACACAGCCGTGCGCTCTGGCACTTTGGAAAGACCTGATTTTTCCGGTCTTTGAAAAACACGCTGGAGGACCACATGGGGTCGTTTCAGAGCGGACTGAGGTGCGGATCTCTGGTAAGTAGTCCAAACCCAGTCCACTCCAAGGTGCAGACGTCCTCTGTGGAGGACGCACTGCACTGTTTTAATTACCCCGTGTGGAAATGGCCACAGAAGTGCTTGCCTGAGCAGGTGGCCAGCCCACAGTCACTCACTGGTGACACCTATCTGTTGGGCAGATATGCTGCTGCTGCTGAACAACTGAAAAAAAAAAACCCTTACCATATCCCTCAACAACTCTTGGTGTCCCTAAATTTGCCAAACTACAAATCCCCCTACACGATGGAGCCATCTCAATAAAAGTGGTATCAGACTACTACTATGAATTGTGCAATTTTCCATGACTACAGCTGAAATGTGTCTGAAGAAGAGTTCACATCTGCACACAAGTCTTCTGAAGGAACTACAAAGTACAATAGAAATTGTATTCAACACAGGTTATGTGCTTAAGCCTGCTACAATGAATCCCCTTTATTAAACAGATGCCTTTAAAATGAACACATTTACAATTAATACCATGTTTGCATTTGTAGTGGATTAACTGTGATCTAATCTTCTTTGCAATGAAGCCATTTTGAGGGGGAAAAACCCACACACACAGAAAGTTGAAAAGACAGATGTGAATTGACTATGTAATCATGGAATGCCTGCCAGCAGCGTGACTGGAACTACAAAGAAAGGTGAGATCACTTGTGTGCTTTGTAGAGGTACAAAATGGAGAAGCCAGCCAAATTTTGTAGGAACCAGGATGGGGTGAAGAGTGAGGAAACAGAGATTAGAGATCTCAAAGGGAGCTATAGGCAAGGAGTGTCTTGACCCCCTGTTCTGTATGTTCTACTTATTTATTGCAGTTGTAGACTATTTCACAACTCCAATGCTCAGTCTGTATGCACCATTTATCCTTGTCATATCAGATTATAAATGTGCATGTTAGGATCAACAAATCCATGTTTATTAATGCCATGTGAGTGATTTGTA
Source organism: Ctenosaura bakeri (assembly GCA_948474755.1). NCBI lineage: Eukaryota > Metazoa > Chordata > Lepidosauria > Squamata > Iguanidae > Ctenosaura > Ctenosaura bakeri. Next base: position 890,254 of record CAOLHI010000099.1, read on the forward strand.
CTTTTCAGGTCCTGAGTGGATAGCTGAGCAAATAGCCCATGGCTGCTACCCGACAAGCTTGACACACCAAGTAGCCATCTGAGTTTTCTGCCCTAAATATGTCCCTATTTTCTGGGGTCTCTCCTCCCCACTAACCCATGAAATACTTAATTAAAAAGTGCTAAAGCTTCTCAACTGAAAAGTACCAAGCCTAGCTTGGCTCTTGACTTTAAAATCCTTCTTCCAATCAACAGCTATTGATAGTGCACTCGGGAATTACAGCGATCTGAAGAGAAGATGGTTGTCTCTTCCACAAAGGAACTTTTAAAGGAGAAGGGAGTGGGACCTTCTTTCTGTTCTTGAGAGCCCCCTATTAAGGACCAGTTATTTAGGATTCTATAGCTACCAAGTGTCTGGATTTTTTTATCTGTTTGTCTAAATCTCACTTAAAATTCCTCAGCTAAATCTTCTCTAGGTATTGACTGTTACAGTGTCCAATTAAACAATGTATTGGTTGTCTTTTTTTGCAGAGGCATGGTGAAAGATGTCTCGCACTGCATGAGATTTCGTCCCCCCTTTTCCTTCTCTTTGTTTATACTCCTGTCTTTCCCCTAGAACTTGGACTCAAGGAAGCTTGGCCTACATATCTTTCCTTTGGCATAGCTAGTTTTGCAGTCACTGGAAGGTAAACACAAGCTTATCTCTGAAGAAAGCCTGTTGTGGAAGATCAGATAGGTAATCATAGGGAATAGTTGTTTATATGTTTCATTTGTCTCTTAAGTCTCTTTCACGCTGTACAGTTATAGTCCTTGCTTCCTACTTTAACTGCCATGGTTGCATCCTACAGAATCCTGGGATTCATGGTTTGATAAGACAGTAGGACTCTCTATGGAAAATTTTAAATACATCACAAAACCACAAGTCCTAATTAATCCATAAGATGGAGCCATGGCAGTTAAAGCAGGATCAAATAGCTATAATTGTGCTGTATGAAAGAGCCCTGTATTATCATATGTTAGCTGCCCAACTTACTGGGTGGCACATTTGCAGCTTGAGCTGGCGGCGGTGGTGCCTCCACAGCATCACCCAGGGCTGTTCAGTTGGCCTGCCATGCCATTTGGCTTCTCAGCCCTGCTGAGTACTTCCTCATACCCAGCAGCCTTTGCACAGCTGGAAAAAGCTCCCGGCCAATCATTTCAAACCTGCTGGTTTGAATTGATTGGCTGCTTCTGCCCAGGCCAGAGCTCTGGGAAGTTTTCCCTCTGGTCCAGGTATTTTGTATTTAGCTAGGCTCTCCTCTCCCCAGAGCTTTTCTGCATATCAGCTGAGAAGGAGCTCCAGTGGGAAGGGGACAGCAAGGGAGTAGGAAGATGCTGAGAGAGAAGCAATGGACACTGGAGAAGCAATGGGCAACAGAGAAACAGTGAATAACAGATACACAAGAAGCTGGTTGGCCAGCAGTTGGCAGGCCTTTTGAATTAAAGCCCTTGAGGGCTTTGTTGAGCTGAATCAGGTTGCCCCCCCCCAAAGAACTGAAATCACTCCCTCCTTCCTCTCCTATCTGCTCTCCCTCCCCAGGGAAGAGCAACTAGGCCAGCCAAGAAGAGGCAGAGTGTGTTGACATGCCAGGACCCCAGAACACCCGGGCAAGCAGGAAAACCACACAAGCTGGTGCCTGAGCTGGCACCAGCCTCAGGAAGAAAGCAGGCATCTACTGTGGACTCCTCTGAGGCAGTTTGGTGGAGCGGTGAATGGGACAGCTCAGCAATCTAGGAAGGTCGCTCCCCAACATTGGAGAAGCTGGCAGAGAAGGTGGAAAGGCAGGAGTTGCAGGTAGTGGAGCTAACAACAAGCCAGGAACAGAAGGCAGAAGAGACACCTGGGCAGCAATGTCCAGCTAGAAGGACCAGGAGATGTCATGACATTAGATCTCCATCCAGCAGCAGCTCATTGTGCGCCTCAGACACGGAGGAGGCATTAGACAGGAAGGAGAGAACCAGCAGGGCAGGAAGAAGGCTAAGAGCAGGAGAAGGAGGAGGTACATCAGCAGGGAAGATTCAGACAGTGGTGGATCCTGAGGTGAATTGTTGGTAGGTGTCCTAGCCAGGCAGTAACACTGCAGGGTGGTGGCTATGATCTGGGTCTCCTGGCCTGGGCCATCAAGAGGTGGTCCACAGGGAACTCTTGCCCTGGGGGCCCCCACTTGACCTAGGCAGGGGATTATGGAGCTTCCTGCTCTGTCCATCTTCACACATTTGGGGATCATGAGGACCCACCTAGCTTTCACCTGGACAAGTGTAGTAGGAAGTGGATCCTCAATGGTTATTACATAATTTTTTTCTCACTACTCGAGCCTGAAGGGGAGGAAGGGCAGACCCTAGGGGAGTATGAAGAGGAAGTAGGAAGGAGAAATAGTGACGTGGAACACTTGTTCAACAATTGGTTGGCGAGTTACATTGTGTTCATGGGGATGGTCCAGGCAGCATACCCTGACAGGGGTTGGCATCTCTCCAACCACTTAGGCAATGTTCTTAGGGCCCAGGCTTTGGCAGGAGATGCAGCAGCCATAGTATCTATGTTGTCTTCCACAAGAGGATCTCCATGAGCAAGCATGCTTGCTGGGACCTTATCTACGACAAGTTTCGGCTGGTCCTGGTGGGCCCTCACATTTTGAGCAGGGGCAAAGGTTCCAAACCTTTTCGTTGGGCAGGTAGGAGGAATTCCAGTAAGAATGTGCATTGGGAGTTCAACATTGATAAATGTCAGTGGACTTGTTGTAGTTTGAGCATCTTTGTGAGATCCGTCTTGGGCCTCACCCAGAACTGTCCTGCCCCTAGTCTGCTAGTGGCCAGCAGCCCTTTTGGGCAGCACACCCTGGTGGGGCAACCAGCTCTTGCGGGATAGTGGCACTCGCACTGGCAGTGTCAGGTCAGGGCCAGTGGGAGCACCTAGTAGTGGGAGTGGGCCTGCTAATGTGGGGCAGCCTCAGGCCCGCACCCTATCCGAATTGGTAGCTCTTCTCCCCTTGCTGGACTGGCACTCTGACTCCATAGCTGCCAACTTTATCCATCAAGGATTCTGCTATGGGTTCGGGATCCCTGCCCAGGGCACCAGGGTAGCACCCGAGTCAGGCAATTTAACATTGGCTGGAAGCCTCCAGGAGTTGCTTACAAGTTAGATAGAAGATTGGGGCTGGGAGGGTAGTGGGACCGTTCCCATGTCCCCTCCTTCTGCAACCCATGGGTTTCCCTGCTGGGGGTGGTTCCCAAAAAAACACCTGGTGAATTTATGCTCATTCACTGTCAGCACAATTTTGGGGGGGGGGCTATCAAGGTCAGAGCTACTTCCCCATTTGTTACCCACTTACATGGATGACTTCTTCGTGGTGGTGGTGGTAAGATCCCAGGTTGTGTGCTGGGACTTTTTAAGTGTTGGCTGTGGAGTCAGGAGTCCTACTCACTTTGGGTAAGACTTAGGGCCCAGCCAGCACCCTGCTCTACCTCGGTATCATGCTGGATTCTTTGCAGGAGTGGGTCTTGCCTGTTTGGGGACAAGTTGCAAGCACTCAGAGAGCTGCCGGTGCTTTTGCTGGTCTGTTAAAAGGCCACCCTTAAGGAAGTGCAGGTCCTGTTTGGTCACCTCAATTTCACCTGCAGGTAGTTTGCCAGGCAGGGCCTTCTGCGCCTGTGTAGCCATGATCAGCTGGTACCAGGACACCTCACTACAGAATCCACATCACCAGGGGTGTTAGGAGGACCTTGCAGTTTGGGCCAGATACCTGGAGGAGTACAATGAGATCCCTCTCTTGCAGGCTGTGTCAGAATCAAGGGGGTGCTGGGTTTGAGGATTACTCTAATGAACACTGGTGTGCCCAGTGGTGGCCATATGCATGGCTTCAGGATGCCATTGCTTGAGATCTCACCTTTTTGAAATATTTCCCATAGTGGTTGCAGTTGCTCTCTGGACCAACCACTTTCAGGATAAGAAGGTTCAGTTTTGGTGTGTCAACCAGGCTGTGGTCACTGTCATCAACCAGCAATCTTCCAAGTCTGAGAGGGTCATGAAGTTGGTTCACAAACTCGTTTTGGTGTGTCTCCGCCAATATAACCTTTACAGCTTATTATGTTCCTGGTCTGGACTATGGGATTGCAGACTCCCTATCTTGATTTCAGGTGGACAGGTTTTTGTTTGCTCACACTAGAGACAGATCATCAGCCAGCAACATTTCTGGAAGAGCTTGGAACCTCAAGATGCAGAAAGTGTGATGCAGAAAGTACTCCTCTGGGTTGCATCTGCCACATTGTGGGCTTATGTGGGGGCTGTGACTGGGTTTTGGCCTTTGATGAGCAGTGTGGGGAGCGCCGGGGGGGGCCAGTGACTGTGCACAACATTTTCCAGTTTTTAGCCCACTTTTAGGAGCTGGGCATGGCCACCAGATCCATGGCTCTGCACCTGGGATGTTTCATCTTTAGTAAGCCAAAGGATTTGGCGATCCCTGTGCTGCATTTCTCATCAGGAAGGCAGGGCTGGGATGGAAAAGAATGGCTCCCAGTGTTACCCTGTATGTTGGGGGTCCCGGAAGGGGCGCCCAAATAACCAAATAAAAACACAAGTTGGGGGAATTAAGCTTGAGCACTCTCTTAAGCTAACGAGAGGCAGGGTAACTTCAGCTAGGATCTTTTACCCAATGTATACAGCGTCGGGTCAGAGAGCAGTTAGACAAGCTTAAAGTAACAAATAGTGATTTTTATTAAGAACAAGCAACACGAAAGACACGATAAATACTAGCTAACTTAGAAATAGAAATGGAGAGTTTCAAGGGAGTGGGTAATATGACACCTGGTCTCGTAGTCCTGGAGAGAGAGAAACGGGGTTCCGGGAGAGAAAGCTCAACGTGGTTCGCTGAGGGAAGTTCCCTTAGACAACCGGCAGCAAGGCGGGATGGAAGTCCAAAGTAGTCCGAGGAAGTCCCAAAAGTGGGGACTTTTTATAGGGTGGATATTACCTACAGGCTATGCTTGGTGAGAACAAAGGAGATTTGGAGCTGGACAAGGAGTTGGAAAAGGTCAGGTTTTGCATGATGAGCTTAGGGCTGGATGACAATAGTATGGCTGGGACGCTGATGGCCTGACATAAAGGAATGGCTCGGCTCTTGGCCGTGTGGCTTTGTGTAGATACGCGCAGAGCAAAGCCGGTTTTTAGGGAGGTTTTTCCCTAAAGCAATGGAGAGGCTTAAGTTGCCTGTCTGAATGAGGTCTTGGAATGTACAACCATTAACGGCCGTGCCCAATACGTGCTTGTCTGGTGGACCTCTGCAAACATGTGGAGTAGGGTGGCAGAGAAAGGTCAAGCAAAGGCCAAATTATTTGATATCAAAAGGATATCTAGTGCTCTCACCAGACATATCATAATCGTGATAACACCAGCAAGAGAACCACCTCATTCCTACTACTCCATCAAATTGCCATTCTCTACCTACCATTTGCTCTTCTAGAGGGGAGAGGAGGTTGTTCTATGCAGCCTTTACTGTTGCCTTTTACAGAGCCTTGTGGCTGGAGAGCAGAGCTGGGAGCTGGTTCCAATTTGAGCTGCTGTGGTCTCACACTGCAGGTTAGCAACATATCCCTGTGGGAGGAGTCAGTCAGCATCCCTATCCATAGGTCGATGCAGGACCAACTGGGCCAGGGTGCTGCCATTTGGTTACAGGCTATTGCTGGCATGGTCCATGCCCATTCAGGACTTTGCACAGGTTCTCGGCCTCATGCTCTGCCAGGGCTGGATACCTCTTCATGCACACCGACGGTTCCCTACTTTCCAGGTTCCAACTCGTTGTGGTCCATAGAAAGTGATCAGGCATCTCTAGCTCTAGCTGCTGAGTATGTAGCCACTCATTTCTCACTGGAGTGGCCATGGAGGCGGCCATGAGTGTGCTCCCTTCTGAGTCCATTATGCATATTGGGAGATGGATATCTACTGTATTTATGAGCTACATATGATCAGGTCTGGAGGTATGGGAGAGTTATGTGTTTTTCTGCTTCAAGTGACAGGTCTGCCAGGAGTGGTGCAGGAATCACCAGGGGAATAAGCTATGGGTGGAAGGAGTGATGCCCAGCAGCATATGAAGCTAACACCAGGGCAGCGGTAGTTGGAGTGAGAGGCAAGAGCTGTAGAAGCAGCAGCAGCAAGTTCCTGTGAATTGGGTGGCAGCAAAGGGGGCGATGAAGAAGTCATGGCTTTCCACCCCTCGAGCTGGTGGTTTCTGCTGAATGTTCTTGGACTCTGGGGGCTTCAGGAGGGCATGGTCTCTTTGTTCCTTCTTGTGAGAGCAGGTGGTGTCCCTGCGGGTCATGGTGTTCTGTTATTGGCTACAGCTTCTCAGGGTTGGTGGAAGGTGGAAGTGTTCTGCTGCCCACCTTTTTTGGTGGTTGGCATGGGTCCTGGATCCAGGTCTGCTATATCCTCAGGTCACTGGGGCCTGGGGATGGAGATGGTTGCCAGGAGGGCAGGGTTGGCAGCAGACACACGGCCCGGATTGGGTGTTCGCATCCCTGCACTACTGAGGGTCAGGTGGTTCAGACCTGACTCAGGAGGCCCTGGATTCAGGTTTTTCTCTCTCATCGGTCAACAGGCAGATTGGCCGATGCCAGGATCCAGACCCATGCGCAATCCAACCCTGTTTTTGTTGTAACCAATAAAGTTGTAGCCTATTTTCATCCAGCTTCAGTGTGTGGCCTGGTTTATTCCTTGCACTATACCTTTCAGTCCTGAGCACGTACTTATATTCTATCTTTTCTCCATAGAGCTAAGGGTAGCATTCATTTTTTTTTTAGGGCAGGATGTGACAGAAGTCATCCCTTTCCCCATTCCTGATAGTCAATAATGACAGATTTCATGGTGAGAAAAAAAATTAAAAAAGAGTTCTACAAATAGAATGCCAGCAGGCTGTGAGGGCAATCCAATGTATTGCACTTAGTGTCTCACGTATGCCTGCCTGTTGGATAGATGTCATGAGGCAGGGATGGGCTCAGTGGCTTTTAGAGAAGTTTGTTCCCTTGAGGCTGAGACAGGAAGCAAGGAGAATCAGACGTGCTGGTGAACAAGAACTTCAGGGATGTTTGTTCAATCCCTTGAGCTTTCTCCCTCGTGTACTATGCCACACCCGCACAATTTGATGCCAGCATTTCCATTCATTTGAAATACACCCAGAGTCTGCTTACATGAAAACTTTCCACTAACTTGCTAAATATATTGGACATTACAGAATCAACCATATAACATGGGAACCCACCGATATATGTGATAGGACTACCCAGTTGTTAGTTCCTTCTGAGATTTAATTTTTCAAGAACTTTCCTTTATACTGAAGATGCCAGTTGTGAAGGATCTTAAGCTATCCCTACTAAGGTCCTTTCCTCACTGTACCTTCTTCTGGGACTCAGGGATCGTGTGAGCAGCTTCTGGCGAGAGGCTCTCGCATCCGGGGTCTTTCAGTTCTGCGCGAGCTGCCTGCTTGTGTGAGAGCCCCGCTTCTTCCTTCTGCAGTGCAGCCTGGGACCTTCCTAGGCTGCGCTGGGCAGGAAGCACGACTGGCATGGCTCCGGAGGATCCGCATGCCAGGTAAGTGCATGCAGGGCCCGGGAACAATGCACGATTGCTTATCATTTTCGGCTTCTAGCTGAAAATGAAAAGGTGTGTGATCAGCGCCTGCCGGCCCCTGGAGCATCATGCAGATCGCTCCTCACAATCGCATGATGCTCCAGGCACCCTTTCACATGGAAAATACCATGTGAAAAGGGCCTAAGTCTTTTCGACCTAATGATAGTTTATTATTATTATTATTAGTATTATTAGTATTATTAGTATTATTATTATTATTATTATTATTATATTTTATTGTATGACCTTATATTTTGCATTGTGGTATTTTGATTGATAATAGCTCGGGGATGGAAAGATGGTCACAATTGTTATATTATGGTATAAAAAGATATGGTTTATAGCTAATAGGGGAAAATTGTCCCATAATATCTTATTGGGTAGATGAAAAATTAAACCAGACACATTTTATTTAAATTGGTACCCCCATTTATTCAATATGTTAATGATGAAAACATAGATACAACAACAAGTAAGGCAAAAACAAATTCAGTTTGAAAGAGGAGGACTAATTTGGATAATCTGGACTGTTTTATCTTGTTATGGACTCTACTACTATAACTTTATATTTTACGCCACCATGGGAAGTTTGGACAAGAATTGAGTTTATACCATTATTTTCTTTCACTTTGTTGTAGAAGTAATTGCTGGTGGAGGAAGGGATAATAGGGAAGAGATTGTGTTAATTCTACTGGAAATTATGCTTTACAATTTAATAAATAAAGTGTTAAAAAAAACTTGTAACATGGGCTGTTCTCTTTTAAAAAAATGGTGAATGCAAAGCCATCACAATGAGGTTTCAGCTGCTGGTGGTCTGTAGTTCTTTACATTCTTGAAATAAATGTGGGATTCCAGGAGTAGTCCCATTCAGCCTAAGCAACAAGACACTGAGCAGTTCTAGATAAGCAGGACAAGTATTCCATTTGCCATGTATAGAAAAGAACTGTGTAACAATGTTCCTTTTCAATGGACACTTAGTGTAAGTATTACATTCATTCTAAAGAGAGTTGTGCATTCCTGGAACATTCCTGGAGGATTGTGTCCTCTGTATTTTTACATGATCTGACAATGTTGGGACAAGTTGTAAAGTTTGTTTTGTGAGTGAATCATTTTCTAAATTTCTCAGTCTTTTGCTACCTCAGGACACAGGATTTCTTTGGGCTGTCTAAACAAATTAAGAATGAATCCTTCTCTCTTCAAAACAATGAAGCAGCACTTTAGAACTCAATTAAAAGAAGCTGGTGATCAAAGGGATGTGTTTTCAGGTGTGGCTATACCAAAAATACATGCCCAACAGCTCAAGGGAAGTGGTGCGAAATTAATTTCACGGAGTGTGATACCCTCATCTTAAAAGCTGAGTTGTTACAAATTATTTCATCAGCCTGCCCATGAACTCCTCTCAGCTACATTCCCTGTAGAATAATATTAACACAGAAAACATGTTGCTGAAGATCTTTTTGGCAGGTCCCTAGTCCAGATTTTTTTTTTAATGGGGGCACTTTGGTTTACAAGATACAATGACTACTAGTTGCTGTTATTACACTTACAGTACCATCAGTGGGCACAATTGCTTACAGAATTATATAACCAAATGCAGACAAGCCACCCACTCACCCCCACTTATAATTTGTGACAGACACAAATAATGAAGGAGGAGGAAGGAGAGTTGAGGGTAAGGGGCAGAATGCTTGAAGTGGAGAAATGTGTGACCATGCACACACAAAAGAAATCATGTGCTTACACATGGCAGCAAAAGTACAGACAGGTCAGAGCTTGGAGAAGTTTCTTTTTGGAGTGCAACTCCAAGAAGCCTACAGCCCACATGACCATTAGCCTGGGGAGATTCTGGAAACTATAGCCCCCGAAGTAAGCTCTGAGACATATGTAGTGGTAATGATCAGACCACACCCAAATCTAAGTGTCTTCTCGGCTGACACCATTATAGAAGGTAATGATGTCAGCCAGAGTATAAAAGATTTATTCTCCTGTTCAGCTTCCCACATGATAGATGTTCTCATTTGTCAGCAATGCTCTTCTTCAGCCCACATAGGACAAACAGGTATCTGTGTACAAGAACAGAGAGATAACAAACTGACCCCATCTCCCAGCCTCATCCAGTAACCAGTGGGAGAACATTTCAGCCTCTTAAGACATTGGTCTGAAAGTGAGAATTCTTGTGCAAGGGAACTTCAAAGTAGGACTTCAATGTGAAACTGCATTTAGTTTTGTCACTAGTGACTTGTGATCATAGATAATTGCTTCTTCCTAAAGGTAGCTCTCAGGATTCCTCACTGTTGGCTGTGATGGTCAGGGCTGATGGAAGTATCTCAAAGAGGTGGACATGAATGTGTGGAGCAAGATCCCTCTGAGCATATACTCAGCCCAGATATGTGTTTTCAGAACTGGAACTTGTACACAAACCTAATCCTGAAGAGTAGATTTCCCTTCCATCTCAAGTTTTCTTGACTAATTTAAGATTAGTCCTTTTGTTGCTGCTATTTTTAAATGATTGTGAGATGGAAACACTTGCAGCAAGCTACCTGGAGATCCACCAATATGTCAGACTTCTGCTTTCTCCTGTTCTTGATGTAGGTATTTTCCAGTGTTTCATCAGGTCGTACCTGGTCTTGTATTACTATCGACTAGAAAATCTTTCTTCTAACATAAAGTGGAAATGTTTTCCACATAATCATTTTCCAGAACAACTGGAAACTAATGGAAACATCAGTTCAATGTATTTTTTGTTTATAGTGGGCATGATTCTGCAAACTCGATATTGGAACGGCAGCTGCAATAGTCGGCATGGATTGCAGATATACTTTCCAGGTGAAGGATGGAAAATTCTGGAAATCACAATACTATTTTGGGTCTGGTGTAAATTACTGTCTATACTAATGATGCACAACTAAATAAAGATCTGTACACAGTACTGGTGTTTGGGAAATGTCTGTTTTTGCTTATATCATAAATAATGTTAATGTTATTAACATAGATTTCATGGGTCTTGTTGGATTTTAGTTTCATTTGGCCAGAAGCAAGCACCACTAAGTCATTTAGGAGGAGGCATTTTTCTTTTGTGTTTGCATTCTGAGGTGTGAGCGTGGCTCTGTGCTATTTGCAGCAAACTTGTCTTTTCATGATCACAAAACACCACAGAAAAATATTTTACTGAGAGCTTTTCCCTTTCCTCCCTTGCAGAGAGCGTCCAATGATTAACCAGTCTGAAGTGCACTCTTTTACGGCAGTGGGGTTTTGGAGAGGTCCCATCCTGTGGCGCTGGTGCAGGGAGGGTTATTCTCCATAGTCAGTCATCACTTAAAGAGACACCTTATGGAGTCACAGCTGTATAAGTTTTTCTAAATGCCATGGAATGCAAACTGTAATAGCTAATGGATTAGCACAAACCAGAGCATCTGGTAATCTAATCTTTGGGCTAAGTCTCTTGAATTGCTAGGAGCAGAATGCTAGTGGCATGGTGCCTCTTTGGATTCTGCTCACCACATTCATGTGCTGCTTCAAAGACAGTGGTGTTGGCAAAAATATAAAAATAAAAAATCCTTTTGGCTCCAGTGAAGATTTGAGAAAGTGCCCAGTGTCTCTTTAGCAAACCAGATTTGCATGAGCCAGGCATTATATGTGTGTGTTTGTGAGTGTGAGTGAGTAAGTGGGTGATCTGCTTCTTACTTTACCCATGCTAGTATCATTTGATTATGTTTTATTTTGGCTAGAAGAGCTTAGCAACAGAATTTGGAAGTAGTGCATTACAAATAATGACGTTACTTGTAACACTAGACTTTGAGAGACGGCCAAGGGTGTATTATTTTTGGAAAAATAATAATGTGACAATCAATAATGAGGTTATACTTAGTTTAATGAATTATATTTACTTGTTCCTCCCAAAACATTGCTTTTCTGAAGACTATTTGTGATGATTTTGAGTTATTTCAGGCCATACTTGTATTGGAAAAAGTACGTTTTACTTAAAAAGATAAAAAAAATCACTCTCTAAACAGTAAGAAAAATAGCAATGCTAGAAAGTTACTGTATGAAATTAACAAACAAGTAAAAAAATATTTTAAAAGGTTCTCTCAGAAGATATTTCTAGTTCTTTCTGTTAATTCTAAGCAAGTCTTTCAAAAATTACAGCCCTTTAACTCTGGGTTCATCAAGCTGTTTGTGTTCAGGTTATATCACATATATTGTTTGAGTCCTCAAACAATGTTTCCTTGTCCTTTGATTTTAGTCATTTTTGAAAGAATAAGCTCACTTCTTTATTTCCACTGGAGACAACAAGAGGGAAGAGCGTGGTGATCTGGACATCAGTTAATTTCTACAACAGCTGTATTCCAAAGATGTGGGAACCAGAAGCCCTGCACCCACAAAGTAATGCCTCTACCAGAGCAACGTGTTGTTCCCAGTTCGGGACTTGTGCTATTGTATGACATCGTCACTAACCAGCTGCTTTCGTATCCCCATGCATTGGAAACCCGCCATTTTTCACTACTGGAAAAAAATCCATTAATGGCTTCCTTTCCCACCACACTCCTGTCAGCTGGGTGAATGCAGTTTCTCAATAGTGCTTGATAGTGCTTCCTATCATTGCAGATCCAGGAGTGGGCATGGTGTGAGTATCCATAGGTTGTCCCTCCCTTAGCTTGGCATGGTAAGTTCAAAATCTATCACCTCTCCATGTTTATTTTAAATTTCTCCTTTGAGTTAAACCTTTTAATTTTTAATACATTTTTTAGCATAGCACAAAAATGCAATAGTGTACTGGTGTGTCATGATGTTACCATGTTGCTGTGCTAGTACAGCTTTAAAAACAAACAAAACAACAACCCCCCTGACCAATCACAAGCTGTGGGGCAGAGAAAAGGTGGAAAAAGGACTCCCAACGAGGTGGGAACACCAATGGCAGTAACACTATGCATCTGCTTAAGTTGAAAGAGTGCGGTAGAGCGCTTACAGAACCTGATGCCATCGCGGAAATGGCAATGCTGGGACTGTAATAGAACAACATGCTATTGAGGTATGGTGCAGTAAGGGCCAAAGTTTGAGGTAAAGAGGCTGGTCAAGACAGTCCTTATAATCATGCCATCGAGAATCATTCAATTTAGAAAAAGAAAATCAGACAGTCTCCTGAAACAACCCAACCCTAACAGTTGATCCATACCAATAAACCAGCTCTAGCTGTTTTCATTTCCATGAGGAGTGGTTCTTTTGAAATCTTAATTACCCAATTGGAACCAATCCATTGCAAAATATGTTGCATGAGATAGCCCACAACCCAGCTTATTGTTATAAGAACATCCATTCTTCTCCTCTTTGCCCTTAGTGAGGGTTGCATCTAGTAAAAAATGCCAGTGCTCCAATGCCTGGCTCTACTACATCACAGTTAATAGCTGAATGGGAAATTGACTGGAACCCCTAAATAAGCTCTACTGAGCATTGTGATGAAGAAATGAAATTGTTCCCTTTCTCATGTAGTAATGACACTTGATGGTTGGTTGCAGTATATTTGGTAGGCCTACTTAGTTGGCATGGGCACAATGGTGCAAATCCTCTTTAATAAAAGTAAGACTAGCAACAGCAGCAGACAAATCAGAAAAAAAAAATCTTTATTTGAGGGGGAAAAAGAAGGTAGGACTTAATAAAGGATTTCTGGCCCAGTCAATTAAAAGAAAGGTTTGTGTTGCTGAGGATAGAAGTTGTGTGACAAACAAGAAGCAAAGAGGCCAAAATACACTGCTACCACTCTTTCCTTACAGCACAACCATACTGACTCTTCTTCTTACATGTCAGTGAAGATCTCCAGTTGGTGAGGAAAATATAGGCCCTTTCTGCACGATGATGGCATCCCAGCATGGGGAATCGAGAGGAGTGAGATTGCAAAGATGCTTCCGTATAATGTTGTCACGGTCCTGTCCTACTCGTATCACCAGCTGGTGTGATCGCGGGTTATATCATTGACAGAAAAGCTCCACCATTGAGCCCTGATTGAGTGAACTTTCCATCGCAGCCCGCCATGCAGAAGGGCTGGGAGCATGATCTACACGCTTCCTCCCCTACTGCGGCATGGTAAGAAGGACGACTGTAGTCTGGAAGGACAGAGCATGTCCCTCACGTTCCCTTCTGCAGGCAGCCAGTCACATGCAGAGAGAAGCGTTGGGAAGACGCTCCTGTCCTGGCAAAGGTGCTGCCAGGATTGTGATAGGACAACGCATGAGAGCATCGTTGTGCGGAAAAGGCCATAGTGATATTGAGTGTGAGACTATGCCTCTCCTTCTTAAATGAGTGAACAGTTCATGAGAACATAATTATCTGGAAAGACTTTTCTTGTTTTATTTACTCATGAAACAGATTAATATCAAAATACATTTCACTGATATTTTGTGTTTCATTTCAGTGAAAGAGGAAGTGAGGCAATGGACCCCAGTCATACATCAAATTCAAAAAAATTACAAAGAAACTTTGGACTGTTCCTACCCCATCTCAGTCTGAAAGCACTTCAGATTTTTACCAGGAAAAAAAAAAAGCACAAAATCCTAGCTGCAATATTTCCAACTGCCAGAGGGAACATTTTTCACACTAAGCTCTTCTTTGTGCAGTGTGAAGGGATCTCCCAGCACCTCTGTTTTAGATAAAATTACACTGAGTAATGGAGAGTTTCTCCTAACCACTTGGATAACCAGGGCTTTCCACAATTTCTCTTTGATATGTGACAGAGTTTTGCATTGCGATGAATTTGACACTGCTGAAAAGGACAAAGATATCTAAACATCTGTTACACATTTATTATAAGGATTCATTTGTTAAAAATTATAGACGAGATGCCATATACTCCCACCCCCCACTCCCTTTAGGTTGTAGCTTCAACGCATACTACAAGGCAGCAAAATGAGAATGGTCTCCTATCACATTCAAAGGAGTAGGGAATATGTGATCCTTCCACCATTGTTGGACTACAGCTCCCAGTGTCCATCACCAGTGGTTGTGCTAGCTAGGAGTGGTGGGAGTTGTAGTCCAGCAACACCTGGAGGACCATATTCTGCCCATTCTTTATATTGCTCATATAATACTTAGGCACTGAAAAAAGGCCCTTGAAAAAAGGTGAGCTTTCAGTTGGAGGTGTGTGCTAAATGGAGGCTCCTCTTCTGGCAGTAGCACGTAAGTGCTGTGCATGGCTGGAGGTGGTCATGTCCGTTTATGGTTAACACTGCTTCTGCCACTCTTCCTCTTGCACAGCAAGGCCTTAAATATCTCCTTGTGTGAGCAATGAAATTGTCCAAGTGCTCTGCTCTGCAATTCCTCTTCACATGTTCATATGTTCTAGCTGTGGAAGGGGTTTAGGGACATATGTTCTGGTTTCAACCCATATGTGTCTAACCCTGAGCAAGAGAATGGAGACTGTAAGTATATTTGGGAAAATGGAGTTATGGAGGAACCCTGTCAGATTTATCACTTGTGGTGAACATGTTTAGCTGACCATGTTTAGTTTCCTTTTACAAATTCTTATTCAACACAGGAAAGTTGGGGGTATGCAGCTTGTGTTTGGGTCTCCACATCTTATTCATGGTTCTTTTTATTGCTGTTATAGGCCTTCTAGTTGACTCTGATCTTTGATGACCCTATAATATAGGAGGTTTTGTTTGTTTGCTTGCTTTTAGTAACATTTATTCAGAGGAGGTTTATCATGGCTTTCTTCTTAGGCTGGATGACTGTGAATTGCCCATGGTCACCTAGTGGGTTTCTATGGCTGAGTGGGGATTGGAGCCCCAGTCTTCTGCAACCAAACTCACATCATTGTGCCAGGCTGGTTCTCATCCATGGTACTGATTTATGAATATCTGAACAGGGCTATGCATGTTTTGTTCCAACTGAAAAGTCCAGAGCTTGCTGGACCAGATGGCCAGAATCTTTCAGTGAGATGGTGATCATACTGGTGGAGGATTCTGGGAGTCATTGTCCAAAAAAGGTAAATTTCCAGACTCTGAAAATTGCATGGTTTTAGTGTAATTTAGATTTATAATCATTTCCTGTTAACCAGAAAAATTCCTAAAATTGGTGAACTATGGTTGTAAACGCAGCTCAAAACACGATACTAACACAATATGTCTGGCTTCTGATATCTGGAGTCACCCCAAGTGGCAGACTCCCAGGGTTTCCAACTCAGTTAAGTCATTTGTTAATAAGCACTGATGAACCCTGAGAGTAGAAAAGAAGACTTGTCTCCCCCACTTGTGATTTACTATGCCTAGTTTGTACTAGCTAATTACTCACTAGAACTACAAATGTTCAGACTTTATGGTTATGGTGGCCGCATAGTGAATTATAGATGACTCTGTATTAGGTAGTGTAATATATGAGATCCTACCACAAGGAAATGGAGAAATCTAAATGAGAGTTTCCCCATTTTTAATGAATATGAAGGATTGCTACGCATTAAGGCTCTGTACTCTTGAATCAATCAGAATATTGCAATTTAGAAAATGCCAAGTGCAAGTGCGGCACACTGTTATTCATTGACCTAATTATGTTTTCAATTCTCACTAAAGGGATATGAGAGAAGTGGCACAGAGGAGCCACAATGAACGTGTTAAACAGCATGAATGGAAAATACAGTTGTAAGCAGTCTCAACAAGCTTGTTTAGATGAGATAGTGGGCAGTAAGCACTTCTTTCCCTGTTTCAATGAATGAGAAGATGAGATCTTTGCATAGGCTTGCTATAGAGAAAAAAGAAATGAGTGTGCAGTTTAATTCTCTCCACAGCCAGTTGCTACCAGCTATCTCAGAGAAACTCTTCAATTTAGTTGCCATGAGAAAAAAATGCATGTTTATATTGCACCCAATGGCAAAGTTCTTTTGCTTTTTTTAAAAAAAGTATTTAGTAACTGTTTTTCTGTCACCAAGGCTCTCAATATGTTAATTAATTATGTAATTAATTAATATTTCACCTTTCTCCTGGTATGCGATCCAATGCAGCTTACAATAATTAAAAAAAAAAGCTAAAATTTTATTTTACTAAAGTTAAAAAAATTAAAAATTCTGCTTAAAAAGCAGATGATTAAAAATAGTTTAAAACACAAGTAAAATCAGTGGCGTAGGGATGGAGGGGTAAGGCGAGTAGTGAGCCCTGGGCGGCATTTTTGAGGGGCAGCAGTGCTCCATGCCTGCCTCCCCGTGGCCATCGCCTCTCCCCATGCACTGTTGCCCCTCCCCTGCGTGCCATCACCACTCCCCTGTGTGCCGTAGCCCCGCCCCATGCCTCCGCCTCCACCCCTACCCCGCTCACGCCAAGCTACACCAGTGAGTGAAATAAACACAACTGAAAAGATTAAAATGTCAACGTATAGCACATCACTTCCAAACATCCTTTTGCTATGTGATTTAAGAATCAATGCCTGCCTGAATAAAAATGTCCTTGCCTGCTGGTGAAAAGAGAGCAGAGAGAAGGACTACTGAAAGTGCATATGATAATGCTGGGATTGAGAGAAAGTCCTCTTCTGAAGATCTTAAAACTCAAGCCAGAAGGGACACCATTTTTATTTATGTAGTCTAGATTCAAACCATGTAGCAATTTAAAGCTCATAATAGGCACTTTGAATTCTCCCCGAAACAGACCAGTAGTCCATGAAGCTGTTTCAGCAGGGGAGTTATATAATCCCTGTAACTAAATCTGATCAGCAGCCTGGCTGCAGCATTTTGAACAAGCTAAAGCAGAGATTCAAAAGGCAGTCCCATATAAAGCTTGTTACAGTAATCCAACAGGATGTAATCAAGATATGTGTCACTGTGGCAAGATCTGATACCTCCAGGAACGGATGTAGCTGGTGCACTACTTTTAGCTGTTCACACACACTCCTGGCCAGAATCTAAAACTGGACCCGCAGGCTCAGATCTGAGTCCATGGTCCTTTCCGCAGTTTACCTTTTGGTGGGATCCTAGCAGTGGCTCTGCTGGGAAGGGACTGCAATGGCAGCATTCCCCTCCATATAGGACTGTCTCCTTGTGGAAGGGAGCACTATGGACATGCTACTTCCTTCCACAGTGCAACTGGGTTCTTTCCCAGGCTGCAGTGGGGCAGGAAGCACTGCCATCGCACCTCCAAGCCTTCTGCAGGGCAGGTAAGTGTGGGATGGTGGTGTGATCTCAGGTCATTGATGGGGAAAAACTGTCAATGATTCAACCTGAAATTGTGCCACTTGGGGACAGGAGAAGTAAGGGATCATGATGACATCATGCAGAAGCGTTGTCGCAGTCCCGTCTTTCTCCTGTCCTCTTGGGAGGGTGTTGCGGAAAGGGTCCAGGAGTCCATCCAAGCTGCAAACGTGTGGTTTCAAGGGGAATGTAATCTCTTCTAGCATAGGCTAGATCCCTATTCCCTGATCTGCCTCACAATGATTGAGGTGCAACTCAGTCTTATCTGGATTAAGTTTCAAGTTGTTCCCTTTCATGTTTGGAGTTGGGTGGGAAAGGAGAGATCGGGTTGGATATGATTAGCCTACTGATGATATGGAACCCTGAAACTCTAGATGATCTCTCCAGGCAGTTTTATGTATGTATTAAAGAGCATGGGAGGCAGAATCAAGCCCTGAGTGACTGCACAACTCAATGGACAGGCTATCCAACAGACGTCCCTCAGCACCACCTTCTGAGTCCATCTCTCCCAGGTCATTTTCTCACTAGACTGTTATAGTGCTATTATAACACTTCCAACATCCTATGGAATCCTGGTTTTTGCAGTTTAGTGAGGGGCCTTTGATTCCATAGGATGTTGAAAGTGGAATAATAGCACTATAAGAGTCTAGTGTGGAAATGGCCCAAGATGGAGTAGAACTAATATAGAACAGTGTTCAAATTCTCATCCTAGAAAGGGGTTTAAAAGGATACTATGGTTGATGGTAGCGAAAGCCATTTAAAGGTCTGGTAGAACAAAGGGGGATACAATCTCACTATCTAGTTCCCAGGGTAGGTCTTCTACCAAGGTGACCAAAGCTGTCTCAAATGTAATGAATCTTATCTTATCTTATCTTATATAACAATAAATAGATGAAAACAGTTATTTAAAAACAGGTTGAATAAAATTTTGAAACCAAAGCCAAAAGGAACAATATAGTTTTAATTGCCCAAGTGCCCACTGGAAACTCAGCAAGATGAAGCCAGCCTGACCTCCATTGGGAAAGAGTTTCATAACTCTGTCTTGTACAGTCACCTGCTAAGCTCTTGGGTATTGTAAGATATACAACCAGAACTCTATCGACCTGAAATTCTAGACTGGCTCATACTGGAGAAGCTCTTCAGGAAGAATTTGTGCAGCTAGCAGAGAAGTCTAATTATCCCACCATCCATCCTTCCTTCCTTCCTTCCCTCCTTCCTTCCTTTCT
Organism: Ctenosaura bakeri; assembly: GCA_948474755.1. NCBI lineage: Eukaryota > Metazoa > Chordata > Lepidosauria > Squamata > Iguanidae > Ctenosaura > Ctenosaura bakeri. Next base: position 909,274 of record CAOLHI010000099.1, read on the forward strand.
TTCTTTCTCTCTGGAAAAGAAGATACTTTCCCTTTTTCCTGTGTTCATCTATAATGTATTATTTCATATTTTCTTCCAAGGAGGTCAAGGTGATATACACAATAATCCATTATTATTCTCATAACAACACTGAAGGAGGTTAGGCTGAGAGAGTGTGAATGGCCTGATGATTAGTTGGTAAATACAGGTGGTATATTTCAAGACTGTAACACTTCAGGCTGCAGGTTGATTATTGTTTTCCTCCACTTTTTTTTAAATAGTGTAATATACTCCCTAATGTGCTAGAATCAGGATGCTGTAGTCCCAAAAAGTTACCTTCCAAGTTCATAAAATCAAATGGTTTTAGTGAAAAAACCTGTTTTAAGCTAACTTATTTCATAAGTTGAAGTGGTTTAGTGGTTTGGGTGTTGGACTAGGACTTCAAGACACCAGTGTTTGAATCCTCACTCAGCCATGGAAACCAATGGATTACTTTATGCAAGTCATGCTCTCTCAGCCTCAGGGGAACACAGTAGTACATGAACAAATTTTACCAAAAAACCTCCATGAAAATGGGCTATTCACTATCTTTCACCGCAAATCTTCCCACAGGGTTCTTATGTGAACAATAATGGGGAGGAAGGTCATGTATGCCATCTTGACCTCCTTGAAGGAAAAACAAGTAGATATGGAAGCCTGATCTCTCTTGTAACAGTGGTTCTTAACCTTTTCTTTACCAGGGGACCACCCCCCCCCATATAATTTGTTGCTAAGACTTAAATCAAGATTTAAATAGTTAAATTTAGATTTAAATATTCAAGATATATGTATGTATGTATGTATGTATGTATGTATGTATGTATGTATGGCTTCTGGAAAACTAGGATTTGTCTGAGTTCACCCAGTGGGTTTCCATGGCTGAGTGGGGATTCAAATGTTGGTCTCCAGAGTCATAGTTTGGGTGCGTGCACATGCCTGCCGCCATGTCCCTTTTGTCTGGGGTGCGGCAGCAGAATGGCGATGGTACGGGTACTGAGATTGCTCCCTTGTTTGTAAATGAAGGAGCAGTTTCAGTGCCTGTACCACCACCACCACCACCATGCTGCCACATCCCTGTTGCTGCTGCTGTTGGTGGTGTCCAGCAGCAGACCTTCATGGACCCTTCATGAGAGCTTCATGGACTCAGGGTAAAGCCACTGTCTAACAACATTAAAGGGAATCATCTGACAATATAGGATTCCTAGGTCCTTGCAATGTTTTACTATAATCTTCCATTTGTAAATTGCTGCAAAATTATGGGAAACCTTTAGAAGCAGCAAGCTTCAGATCTTGTCAGTATAAACAGAATTTCAATGTCTGGCCTTGTATTCAGAAGTCTGCCAGCCTTCACCTGTCCTAGCTGGGTCTTCTGAGCTTTTGTTGCTCAGCTTTGCTTGTAACCAGGGTCAGCCCAAGATATTTCCCTGTCAGCAGCAATTTTACCTGCCTATCCATCCAAGTAATAAAGTACATAAAATCAGCCAGGTAAATATGGCACATGAGGCAGAAAATCCTGCAAAGATATCTCTCTCCTCTTGGCACAACCAATCCAATAATAACAAATTTCAGAACTAACAAGTTGTTGCTATTCCAGAGGACAAAAGAGCTGTTGCCTAGTGCAGATGCTTCACTCTCCTTAATGGCAGGACCATCCCAGAGCTTGAAATTAATGCATTAACAGTAATGTGTTAATTCACTGGGCAGTGTGGGTTGAATAATAATGGATAACAAGTTTACATTTCATTTTTAATTTAACAAAACCCGTACTTGTTAATTTTTTTTGGCATGAGTGAATGGTGAATTTTGATTTTTTTTCATAATTTTCATACCATTATCTCTGATCAGTGACCAGCAAGTGGAGATCAGGAACTATTTAAAATCTGAAAAGGCTTTTCAATTACATGAAAATTTAAAATTACATGAAAATCTAGTTTCTATCCCAGAAAGCTTTTCTAAGAAGCAGGACCTCTAGTGTGTGGATAGGCAAGGTTTTGCATGGAACAGAGATGCTGATGTGCTAAAGTTGTTTTTTAAGGTAATGACCAATGTAATCATTAGCATAATTAAAGAGTTCCATTGGTAATATTAACAAGCATGAATAATTTTTTTTAAAAAAAACACAGGGAAAAAACACACAGTTAATTTGCTAACAATTAATGATTCAAATTCATTTTAAAGCTAATGTTTCAAGCTCTGGACCCATCCTGATTGCAACCCTTCCTTTAATAGTGCAGTAGATTTCTCTGAGCACATATCAATCTTGAGAAATACATATAAATTTGCTGTTCTTAAATGATATCTGCACTGTATTGGGTGCAGTAGGAAAATGTTAGAAGGTCATGGAAAATCATGATCTCTCTGATGAAGGAAAAAAATTCAACCCCTTTATCTCATTCAAAATAGGAATGCTTGCTTCACTGCATATCTTAGTTATAGCGTGCACTATCACTGCTGTTGGAAAACTATTGTGCTTGCCTTCTCTTTTTCTCCTTCTAAAACATCTTTGTATTATGCAGGCCAGTTATGAAATAGGAGGGGAGATGTATAAAGTAAAATTCTGCAGTGCATGCACAATTAGGGTTTCCAGATCTTAGGGCCTTGTCCTTAGTCTTAATATCTGGCTGTTCTTGTTTGATCCTCAGGGTGGGACCCTTATTTTGAAAAGAATGCATCTTTCTTGTTTTAATGTGGATGACATGCTCCAAGTAACTGTGCTTGATGCTTAAAGTATCTTACTTGAGGACATCACCATTGCTTACTTCCTGTGACTTCACCAGGGTCTCAGATTTTGGCTTTGAAACTTCAGGGCCTGGGATGGTCTCAATGTGGCAATCCTATCTACTGTCCTACTGTACATGACATGGCAAAAAATGCTCAAGAAGAAGGAGGTGGCACTGATTTTATTTTGGGAGGTTTCATTCTCTATGCAAATAGTATCGCACAGAGAGAACATAGATTCTGGAGAACTTTAAAAGATCAGCATCTACCAACTGGCTGAAGCACAGGAAGAGTAAATATAAAAATAGGACTTTCCTGGGTACGGTATACTTAGGTTGGCTGGCAAAATATGATTTCCCTGCCACTAAATATTCAGGATCTGACCTGTGGGTACTTTTCTGAAGACACTTCAACAGGCAACAGAAAGCTTGTTATGTATAGGCAGATTAAAACACCTGGAATCATCCCAGAGTTGTCCCTTGTAGCTGAATATACTGTCAGGGGCTAGTATGTGGTGTGTCTGGACTACAGTGGATGCGTGTACTGTATAAGAAAGCCTGGCATTTGAGAGACATGCACTGCAGGCTTGTTTTAGAGATGTGTGGTACAGCTCATGCCTGGGTTATTTGAAGAACTCTGTTCACCCATACAAATTTGTCCATGTTCTCAGACCTTCTGAGGAGGCTCTTCTTGTTGCCCTACCACTGTCATGAGTACATCTAGTGGGAACTGGAGAGAGGGCCTTTTCAGTGGCTGCTCCCAGGCTGTGAAACTCTGTTCCCAAAGAGACCAGAATGCCACCTTCCTTACTATATTTCCGCAAGCACAGAAAACCCTAATTTAGCAGCCTTTGAGAATCAACTTTTTAAAAAGGGAGAAACAGGCCTTGTATAAAGTGCTGGACTGTTTGTTTGTTTGTTTGTTTGTTTTCAAGTGATTTTTAAGTGATGAGAGTCAGTGTAATGTAGTGGTTTGAGCAATGGGCTACAACTCTGGAGGCCAGGGTTTGAATCCCTGCTCAGCCATGGAAACCTACTGGGTAACCTTGGGCAAATCACACTCTCTCAGCCTCAGAGGGAGGCAAAGGCAAACTCCCTGTGAACAAATCTTGCCAAGAAAACCCCATGATAGGTTCACCTTAGGGTCACTGTAAGTCAGAAATGACTTGAGGTCACACAACAACTACTTTATGATAGTTTAATTGCTTTTTAACTTTGGTATCCTATGATTTTTTAAAAACTGTGTTTAATTGTTCTAAGCTCTCCTGGGTCCCAAACTAGCAAAAAGGTGGGAAAGAAAGAAAGAAAGAAAGAAAGAAAGAAAGAAAGAAAGAAAGAAAGAAAGAAAGGCAGGCATGTGCGATCCCATCTATATATATCGCTCCCCTGCCGTATTAGAGATATTTCTATAAGCGTTTCAGAAGAAAGTACTACTGGGATGGTTTCTGCAGTGTTGGGTTGCTTCCACATTTTGATTTATGGACCTCTAGGATTTGCTGCTGCTTACTCAAGCTGGGCTGTCTTGAGTACTTTATTTGCTCTTGAAGGCTTTGTGCTCTTGAAGGAAAAGTACAAAGGTGGTATTGTATCCTCACACATAAATCCAAGCACTTCTGCTTAATGGGGTTGTGAATCAGACTATAAGTTGCACACTGGAAATAAGATTATGGAAGGAAACACCCAGGACACTCAGTTTAAAGGACCAGTCACAATGAAAAAAAATACCACTACTTTACAGCCTAAATTTATTATTCAAACTTTTTCATAAGTGTTTTATATGTACAATGAGCAAAGGCAAAAAAAGTGCCTTTTTTTTTAAATTTCAGCAGGAAGCACACTAACTTTGTAGTAAATCCTGTTGCACTCAGTAAAGCTAATTAGGATTAGACTGACAGTCTCACTGGAGTCTTCCAGCAGCACCTGAGTCACCTGTCTGAAACAACCATTTTTACAAAAGCTTAATCTTTCAAGGCAGGAAAATAGATTAAAAAGTGCTTTTGGATTTGCTGATCTCCACTGCTTTGTTGTTATCTGATCAGTCTTACTGACATTTCAACAAAGTATTGCATCTACAAATCTGTTCAACTCATCACTCAATGGCTGCTGCTGCACTCTCTGCCAGTTTCTGCGCTAACCTGTTATAGTGCTATGATTCCAATTTCAACATCCTATGGAATCCTGGGTTTTGCAGAACTGCAAACCCCAGGATTCCATAGGATGTTGAAAGTGGAATCATAGCACTATAACAGGCTAGTGTGGAAATGGCCTATCCTAATAATTTTATGCCTCAGAAATGCTTAAAGATATCTAGAAAGTGATATATACATACACACATGCACACAGTGCCTTTTGTGGTAGTTTGTCTGGGTTTTTTTTCATCATCATCACCATCATCTATACCCCACTTTCCCCCTAAAACTGGGACTCAAGAATATAAGGAATGTGAAGTTCAGTCATATGCACAATTACATAAGAGTATGTGAAAGTTGAGAGCCAATGTGGTGTAGCGGTTTAAGCACTGGATGACGACTCTGGAGACCAGGGTTTGATTCTCTGCTCAGCCATGGAAATCCACTGGCTGACCCTGGGCACATCATACATTCTCAGCTGCAGAAAACCCCATGATAAGTCATGTAAACCTATGATGATAAGTCAGAAATTACTTGAAGTCCTACAACAATATGAATATTACATTTTGGACTACAATTCTCAGAAACTCCATGTTGACTAGAGAATTGTGGGAATTACAATGCTAAAAAGTAGAATAATCGAATCATAGAGTTGGAAGAGACCACAGGGATCATCCAGTCCAACCCCCTGCTATGCAAGAACACACATCAAAGCATTCCCAACAGATGACCATCCAGCCTCTCCTTAAAAACCTCCAAAGAAGGAGACTCCACCACATTCTGAGGCAGCACATTTCACTGCCGGATAGCTCTGACTGCCAGGAAATTCTTCCTGAGGTTCAGGTGGAATCTCCTTTCCTGCAGCTGGAATCCATTGCGCCTTGTTCTTGTTTCCAAACTCTGGTAAAGTGCCACTGAAGTCAATGCTAGCCCGACATTTTCCATTTTCAAATAATGTATAATTTTGCCTGGATACAACTATGGTGATCTTTCTCGATGTTCTTTAAGGCAAAGACAATTCATGGCTGATAGGTATGAGCAGGTTGCCTAGGTGGAGCAAGATGAAAACAGATTGACTAAATTTTTTTTACTAAAGATCAGCTGACTCATCTGCTGTAGAAAACAGGATCACCTCTAAATAGGGCCATCTTAAATATAACTTATTATCAAGAGTGCCTCTATGTTCAGTTTAGCTCTCTGCTCTTCTGGTCTAAATCCAGTTGTTAATTCTAGCTAGATAGACCCACTGAATCAATGGATACTTGGCATATATTCTCCATTGACTGAATGAGTCTATTCTAGTTAAATGTAGACCTGTATAATAAGACCCTATTTAATTTATTTAAGATGTAGACCTGTTTAATAAGACTCTATTAAATGTGAGAACATCTCAAGATGGTATACAAAATTTTTAAAAAGTACCTAATTTAATCATAAACATAAACATCTAACAGCAACCTGAGAAAAACATGGCTTCATTTCAGAATCCTCAGTCTTGCTTTACCCTACAAGTAGAACACTGATCACCTCTGATACCACAAGGTATGGCATTGAATTGTCCTGCCAGTGATTGCCAGAATGTTAGCTGCATTCGCTTTTTTTAAGAGTCATAATTGGAAAGATTTGAATCTGAACTTGTGGCAAATACATAACATTTAATTTACTGTATTTGCCAGCGTATTAGATGCACTGGTGTATAAGACGCACTCCATTTCCAGACCTTATTTTTTAAGAAAATTTTTTTTAGTACCCGGGTAAGGCAAAATACATAAGAACAGGGGGTATTGAAATGGGCAAATCCCATTTTCTCAGCCTCAGAGGCAAGCTGTGACCCCCCCCAACAAATCTTGCTGGGAAAACTGGAGCTGAGTTGCAGGCACTTAAGAAAAGCAACTGGGAGGGGGGAATGAAGACAGGAGCGCTGAGCCCTGTGCAGAAGAAAAGTAGGGAGGTAGCAAAAAGAGATGGCTCAAAATCTAGAGCCTGCTGCTCTTCTTTCTAGCCCCCCTTTTCTTGACTCATTTTCTTCCACCACCCCCCTAAGCAAGGTGGTGGAGGCTGGGGTAGAAAACAGGAGCAAGCAGCTCCTCCAGAAGAAACCAAATCTCCCCTTCAGTCTGGGAGGGAAGAAAGTGCACCTCCACCCCTCTCCTTTCCCCCCACCCCAGGAAAAGAAATCAGCTGGGTTTTGCAGGCTGTACTGAGTAGGAGCGTACCAACTGTAGGGGGTGAAGCAAGGAAAATGCATTGTGCCCACAGTGTAGGCAGTTCTTTACTCCCCTCTATCCCACAGGTGGGTGACTCCAGGAAAAAGACCCAGCAGGGAGGGGTGAATTAGAGGAAAAAGGGAGGGGCTGCAGCAAGGTGGGCTCTTCCTCTCTTAAAGGGGGTGGCAGTATTTTCCCCTTTCTTTTCCTTTCCTTAAACCCAGAGGACTTTGTTCCCCACAAATCAATAGTCTAGGGAAGGATTAAACACAAGAGGTAAGACTGTAGGAAGTACAAGCCCCACTCTAAGTCAATTGTTTGCAAAGTACCGTATTTACTGGTGTATAAGACGCACCTCATTTTCAGAAGGCATTTTTAAGGGGAAAAAGTGCATCTTATACGCCTGCAAACAGAGTAATAACGGTTAATGAAACAGTGGCGTCATAGATGAAAGTGTAAAGCAATCTGGCTGATCCTCAGTTCTGGTTATTAACCTGGAAGCTTAGCATCTTTTTTGCCTTTTTTTTTAACTCCACCAATTATATTGACTGTTTTTTCAGGTGCTCCCTCCATGGCTACATCCTCTAGTGTGTCTAGTCCCTGATGATTAGCTTAAATATGGGCCTCTATTTGATCTTTTTCCACACCACATGCACTGTCCCATACTGTTTAAATTTCCAGGAACAGGATGAAAGAACATTTGTTGGATTACACTGAAACCAACAGAGCAGTATATCTTCAATATAAAAATGCTCTTATTTAGATGGGAACTGGCTGTGAGTCTAGATGGAATCACTTTGAAGATATGATGTCAAAGTTCAGCAAAATAGTCCCAAGTATTTTTGTGATGTTAATTGGAGGGAGTTTGCATTTGAGCAATGTTCTTGGTTGAAGGGTATGGAGACCCAAAGAGTGGAAGTTCAAGATAAAATAGAGAACATTAATAAGCAAAGGATGAGTACAACTCCAAAGAAAACAGACAAGAGGCACAGGGCAAGGGAAGTAGATCCAGACCTCCTTGCAAAGTAAAGCAATTCATTTAGAAGCATGCAGGAATTAATGGTGTACTTTCTCCATGTTGATTGCCAATTATGTGCAAAATAAACAGTGACACAGATAGTTTTCTTGCCCTCTGTGAACTTAAGTGCAGTATAATGGATGTTATGGGCTGGCCCGTTTCCCACTAACCAGCTTCTTCTGGAAGCCTTACTGATAACCAAGTCAGAGTCCAATGATTTATTCATACAGTTCTGTGATATATTTTAGTACTTATTCTTCCCATACTCCAGTGGGTCTAGCAATATTTACCTGTTGTGTGACAAAATCCACAAACTCCTATATAAGTTCCGGGGTGCGTGTATGCAAGAACAAGGAACAGAAGGTGAACATCCTGTTGAAATCAAGAGATTCTGTTATTTTGAGTTTGACAAGGTTATTTTCTAGGAGTACCACTCCCATAATCTCCTAACCAGCAACAATGTTGGCTGTGGGAATTCTGGGAATTGTAGTCCCAGAAATTATCATTTTCACCTGCACTTACATAATATAGGGCTCACTAAATCTTTACAGGTGTAAGCAAAAGAGCTGACAGAGCAGGGTTTCAAAGCATATCGTTTTCCAACAATCAAACACCCCCATCTGATAAATATTCTTGTCCAGAGTTGCGGTAGTTCATATGTCCAAAGCCAGATGTGAGATGTGATGAGTACTTCAACTTGTTTATTATTAATCCTCAATGTATGACAGTTCTATACTACCTCTCAGTAAAAGTTCTCAAAGCAATTTCCATAGTTAAACAATTCAAATGCCTGAAACATCTTAACGGCAGTTTTTCATTGCCATTTAAACTTTGGCTTCTTTCCTGAATAGAACATCTCTTCAAATACGGAAATCTGTCCTTAAGAGAGAGGGCAGCAGCAGCTTCCAGCTCTTGGAACCCACAGGAACCCACTGGGAATAGTGATATATGAAGTCTTGATGCATTTATCTTCCTGCTTTTGCAGATGTTGCTGCCCCTGTGGAGCCTGTGACAATGCTCGGAGCTGCTAGGACCTGAGATGGGAGCATCTGAGTATGTAGGTGGCCCACATTGTGAGTCACTGAACTGTGTATTGCACTATCTGCCTGCCATTTAGCAAAGTTAGGCCATAGACTGAGCCTGTCCACCCAAAGGCCTTGGATTCTTTTTGACATAAAGGACCATAGGAAGACATTCTGATTCTGCCTTGGTCTCTAACAACAAGAGGTGATTCCACAGAGTGTCATGTCCACAGTTCAGAGGCTAGCGAGACTCTGAGTCCAATGAGAATCAGTCATGCCACTTCAGAGAAAACTCTTGCTCCCTCATATACCTTGTAAACCAGGAATTGCAGCTTTAGACTCATACTTCTGCTCTCTGTCAGCCATTCAAGAATGTGATGCTACCAAAATAACTTTGGGCTATTAAGGGCTATAGCTGACATCTAATGACAGGGCAGAGTATCTGTTAAGTTCTGGTCAGCCAGCCTTCTTAAGGCCTCAGCTGCCTACAGTCTCCTTGCTGGGACAATAGAGCTCCCTATGTGGGAGCAGTCTAGTCGAGCATCCTCTTGTCCAGGATTCTAACAGTACTTTTTCCTTGTTGTCAACATTCTCTTATCTCAGTGGTTCTCAGTCTTTGACCTTCTAGGTATGCTGTCCTTCATCTCCCAGAATCCCCTGTTATTTTGGTTCAGTGGTTAGGGATTCTGGGAACTGATGTCCAGAACACCTGGAGGGCCAAAGACTGGCAGCCTCTGTGTCCAGTTGAGACAAGGACATTTGTGAGTCCCTGAGCTATAGCAGAGGTAGTCAACTGCAGTGGGTATAATTTTTTTGCCATCATGCAGACTCACACCAGATGATTTTGCAGCTGTAGACTGGCTACAATTTAAGCCCAGAAGTTACTTCTGGTTGTGACCTCTGGATTTGTTGAGCCTGTTTCAGACCTCAAGGAGGGATTAGGGGTTAAGTCAGGGAGTATTTGAAGTTAATCTGCCACTCCTGGAGGTTTCTGAAAGTGGCAACTGAGCTTTTTTGTTATTTGGGATGTAATTTCCAAGGGGAACCCCCCCCCCCGCTTGTAGGCATGAAAGTTACTGTTATTTTGAAGAAGGGGAAGGGCATTTGAAAGATGTTTTCCTATTACCTTTGCCCCCATGGGCTGTCGAACAGACTCTAATGGAAGTATAAAAATATACCTTGTTTTTGCATAGTGAGTAGGGAAATCAGTCAGTTTCATTTCTGATACATTTTAAATTTTAAACTGCAAATATTTTCCCATCTCAAATAAAAGAAATTTTAATATTTTGTAGATTCTTTCAGCCCCCTCCTCCTAAACAACAACAAAAAACTTCTTACACATCTGCATTGACCTAATTCCACAGATGCAGCAGTTTCTGGAAAATCTCACCTTAAAGGTTTTATTCCCCCTGTCCATGGAATAAGTGACTAAGTAAAAGTAATATAGCTACCTGTAAATGAGAAAGTTCCCTTGTTATAGTGAAAAGCTAGTGTGTGTGTTTCACAATCATTCTCAGGGAAAATCTTCTTTCTCTATTATATTTCCTTTTATTTCTTGTCTACTTTTACCAGCATCTCTCCTTTTGTTTTATGGGCCTATAATGACTTAAGTTAATGTCAAGGACTGTTAAATGCAAGCCTTCTGAATTTTTAAGAAGAATAAAAGTTCACCCAGAGAGTGCATGAGGTTGTTGAATCATCTGGATCTGTGTGAAAAATAAACTGTGAATATTTTACACATAGATTTAAATATTTTATCAGGAGTCACAGATGCTGTTGATTTCCTTCTTGAAGCATCTGCTCTTTAAATTAAAACAAAAACAAAAAACAAACACCATCCTGAAAATGAACCTCTCAGTCTGAATGTGTACACCAATGTTTTCCGTAGGTTAAAGCTTGGGGAACCCCATCAAATGCAACTTAATTTGTAGAACATTTTGTAACCTACTTCTCCAGGATAAGAAGGAAGAAACTCACCTCCATCACACTTCATTACTCAGTTTTCTTTAATTCAGATTGTCAAACAATTAGATTTTACCTTGGATTGAAAATCTGTGTTTGTTCTCAAGGCCTGGTCCTTTAGCGAGTTTAGTTTAAGTGAGCCTTTATATTTATTTTCCAGAGGCATAGCTGTAACAATGGAGCACCTGAAAGACTAACGCATTGGTTTTGTAACACCTGAAAAACTAACACATTTATTACAGCACAAACATTTGTGGACTGCAGCCTATTTCATCAGACACACAGTGTGTTCCCTCAGGTTGGCAGATTTAAACACACAAACTTGGTTGGGTGAGGTCTGTAAATAGTGAAATGTAGTCCAAAAGTACAGACAGTAATAATTTCCTTAACAATGGTATTCACAGAACTTTGTAGAGAGAATATAGAGATCATTGCATTAGATCATTAACATATGTAGTGTAATTTTTAAAAAAATCTTGTGCTTTGTTTTGATTGTACAATTTATATGGTGTGTAATGTTATTGTATACTGTTGTTCTATTTGATTTTTATCGTGCCTAACCTAGTCTGCATTAGAATAACCCTTATAGAGTAGTATTCAAAAGTTTTTAAGATGCCAAAGTTGGATATGATGTCTTCATCTGGGTCTGAGTGCAGCCGTGGACAATGGGGCCTATAGAAACACTTTCTACTTTCCACTGCAGTATCTTTCGTAGAAGGTAAAGTTGTTCATTTGTATTGTTTGAAACCATAATTCAGGGTCATATTCCACAAGAATGCCAATTTTTCTTTTTCCTCCAGATGCGGTTCTTTGGCTTTGGCTGTTACTACTCTGATTCCTGTTTTGCATGCTTCTGCTCTGGAATCTGAGCTGCACTGGATTCAGTTTTTTTCACTTTCAGTTTTAGTCTATAGTTTCAAGTAGTCTTCTTGAAGCTTTTGTTAGCTCATTTTTCTCGAGATGGCTTCTTTTAGAATTTCTCATTTTGATAGGAGCCATTGCTTTGAATAACTGCTAGGCCAATAGCCATGCTTAGGGAAGTCTGCCACCTAGTTACTGAAGATGTTACATTAGCAGTAATTAATGTGTATTACAAACCAAATAACGCAGAAGAGTGCTCCCTAAGATCCAGTTAATGTTCAGCCAAGTTTATGGCAGAACTGGAAATATTTGTGGTATTGTTATGAAGTTCAGTTGAGAGGAAGCCATGATTTGAATAATTAGGTAGTGGTTCTTTGATTACCAAAAAAATAGGGATTGAAATACAGAAATACTGAATTCTTGCTGCCATGCATGGGTAACTTGCTTTAAGTGCTTCCTGACCATGGAAATGTATGTATTGCTAGGCACTAGTAATAAGCTTAGTTTCATTCCGTGTACAGAGTTGGATTACATGTTTTAGGAAAGAATGGTTAGAATTCACTTGGAAACTTACATCTTTGTAAGAGGGCTTACATCTGCTGGAAACAGAATTTAGTAGTTTCACAACATCCATATTCAGCAAGGGGATACTGTGACATTGCTACATAGAGGAGCTAGCAGAGTGACCGCTGCACTTTGTGATTGATGCATAATGGGACCTGATGTACAATGAGACCAGTTCACATCAGGACACCAGCTAGAGATTGCTGATGCACATCAGTAGCATCCAATGTACATTGAGATACTCTTGCTGGTGCCCTGATTTGCATCTTTGCAATTTACTAGGAGGATTTTTTAGTGCCTCTCTATATAGCTAAGTATATATAAAGTTTCATAATGCAGACTGCAATATAGAATTGCAGTGTGTGTTTTTCACTCCTGCATGCTTGCCTCAGCCAAAGGCCCAGTTACGGATGGGACATCACATTTAATACAATAACTTATGCCAACCTTTCAGGCAAAGTAGTTTAATTTTCTTGGGATTAAAAAAAAACCCTTCTTAATTAATTCTTTAAAATTAATGAATCCCATGGAACTCTAAAATCCCAGCTCAAAAAGCAAACAGATTATACTTTGTGCACTTTTGCTTTGAAGCTCTGAAGCTATCAACTTGTAGCAGAGCCAAGACATTGGTGACAGAGCTTGTAAAGGGGTGGGGATGCTGTCCACAGAATTCTACGCTAATACTTTCTGTCTGGGCTACCAGCAATGCAATGACTTCTCATTTATTAATGACGATGTCAGCTTTAGGCTGGAGTCCAATTTGTAATCCAGAGGCTGAACCTCCGAGCTTCCAAATTGGGGAAGGAGAATAGCATCATGCAGTGAGAAGCAACATTTAACGTAAAGACAACCAGGAGGATTTTGAACACTCTCCCCCATTTGAAAGCAAATTTAACCAGCAGTCACAGAGGTCCTGCTGTTTTAAATCTTTACTGTCATAGAGGCTTTAAATTTAATAGGAAAGCTGTATAAAATATGTAGAAGGTGGAGAAATGCATGGAAACAGAGAATATCTAACCAGGGGTCCTGATCACTTTCACACAGAGGTATAGAAGTACTTTCAAAACTTATTTTCACTTTTGGTTAGGCAGTGGTAGTTGGTAGCTCCCCTGTGCTGGCATGGTGAGTCTACTCAGGGTTTATAATTTAATGGACCTATCCAGGGTGCTGAATGCTATACCCAAAACAGATTTAGCACATTGGATAGCACCTCAATGTCTTGTCTAAAAAAACAGAGCAGATTCTCTGCCCAGTGGATAAAGGGGCCTCCAGCTACTCCTGCTTTTGAGGTTGTCGGCAATGGAACGGTCTTGAAAATCTGAAGCAAATCCCACTAAAAGGAGTGGAAGAAAGCACAGTTGCCTCTCACGAGGCATATGGAGTCAGAGGTGACAGGCTTTGGTTATATTGGATCCACTTGCTTTTTTCCCTAGAATCTTGATGTTCATTCCTTCTATACTATTGAAAATCTTTGAAGATCTACAGCACACCACCCAACAGAGCAGATTTTGTAAAGTTATTTAGACTGAAACTCCCATGGGCTGTGCTGATTTGAGAATTCTGGGAGCTATAATCTAAAAAAGATCATTTTCCCAAGAAGTTGAAAAAGATCTGATAAAGAGTACCTCTCTACCTAGAGCATTCTTTATATTTTGGAAAACAGAGACACTTTTTAGATGTCACAATTCATGGGCTGCTGCATGAGTTTTAGCACACAGTACTTCTACTCCCTGACATACATTATTGCTCTTAAAAAAAAAAAAAAAAGGAAAATCAATGTTAGATATACGATAAGTCATGAGAACATTGAGTAGTCCCACTGAGCCTGTTACTGTTCTATCAAAATTTCTGATGGTTTTGGATGATTTAAGACCTTTTCTTGCCCACTGGACAGCACATATACACTGTGCCATTGACTTCTATCAGGATTATTCTTGTCATTTATCATTAGGCTTCAGTGTTCAAATTGTGTTCCTATCATCTTGTTGATATGAATCATTCAGTTATGATGTTCCTTTATCGGACAGCACACCTTCTTGTTCTAAGCTGAATGTTAAAAAAAAAGCCTGCGTGAAATGACGTATCCGCATAGTTCTCTTTGCTTTATGCTCCTTTAATACTTATGGTACTATCTTAAGGAATCTTTGGAATTGTAGTTTGGAGTGCTATTTAGGAGGCACAGGGAAGATACTTTGAGAAGAGAGGGTCTAAGGATTAAATCAGTTTAATTCTGCAATGTAAAGGCACTCATGGTAACACTGGAATTATAATTCAGGGGAATGATGTAGAGCTGTCAAGCAGAGAATGCTAAGTACCTCACCAAACTACAAATTCCAGGATTCGGAGGCAGTTAAATTGGCATGAAAGTTATAAAACATGTAGAGTACAGAATCACCTTGTTCTTAAAAAAAAACACACCAAAGCACATTAAAAGCAAAGATAGCTGTGTTGTTCCCTCCCCCCCCAAATCCATAAATTCAAATGAATATAATGCCTTTATTATCCCACTTGAAAGGCAAAGGTTGGCAGGTTACTTGAAAAAGAGATTCATTCCTAGTTATAGTTCTCAAATATTGTTAGTTATCATTGTAATTACAATTTTTTAAAATCTGACTTTTTATTTTTCCATTCCCAAAAGTAACTAATATGGTTATTTTCTTAAATCTACTGTATAAAAGTAAAGTTTGTGAGTGATCTTCTCTGTTTGTCTGCATCAGGCAGGCGAAGACCTCGTGTGATTGGCTGTGTGAGGTGAGAAGACCTCATATGATTGGCTGGTTGTGAAGATTCTATGGAATCCGGAGGTTGGCAGTTCAGGGGGAGGTCTTTAGAATTCTTAGCTGGAAAGCTCTTGGCCCTAGCCAGTTGCTATGGAAACAAGGCCTACCATCAATAAGGATGCCAGAAAACATTTGGGAGTCATATGTGAGATAAAGTGACATTTTTCATCCTTTCATATGGAGCCTTTTCAAAAATTGTAAACCTATCTTAAGGTATTTCCAACAAGTATTACCTAAGAGTAGGGAGACAACTTTAGAACTCTCAGTGAGAGAGCACTGAATAGGCTGGTAGCTATGGAGACAAGGCCTAGCAGCAAGGAGGAGGGCATTGAACTTCCCTCAGGAACCCAGCCTCTGTATGTTAACAACTATGAATACAGATTGGATTGGGGAGTAAGGGGAAAAGTTACAGGTACTGTAATAGGCTGGTTGCTATGGAGACAAGGCCTAGCAGAAAGGAAGAGGACAGTGTATTCCCTCAAGAAACCAAACTGTGTATGTAAATAACTCTGAATACCGATTGCATTGGGAAATATGAGGGAAACTGACAGGTACTGGAGAAGATGGTTTGGTGAGTTTTTAAGAGAAAAATAAAATCCCAGGCATAAGGTCTAGCAGCTCTGAATACACAGGATTGGGGAATATGGGGAAAAGTTATACGTACTGGACACACAGGATCTGAAATCTGTGTATGTCAACTACATCTAATTCCAAAGGTAAGGAAAGGTCTTCCTAAGGTATTTCTAACAAGTATTACCTGTGAGAAAATAAAATCCCAGGAAATGCCAGGTAAGTATGCTAGTATTTTTATCTCTCTTTCTCTCTCTGAGTGTTATACAACCACAGGGCTATATACCCCATTATTGCCTGAACAGCCCAACAAAGCATGAAGCACAGCATGAGTCAACTCATGAATCATGGGGTATTCCTCCTACACCATTTAGTGATGCCAGTCCCCTATAGGGATGAAAGTAATTAAAAGGTACTGTTTAAAAAGTTACCACAAAAGCAGAGAATGTATCACTTATTAATTTACAATGTAATGTATAATGTAATTTAGCTATTCCTTCTTTAGTAGGAGAAGGAACCCAGTCTCTGTAACTGGTTACTTCTTAAAGGTCACAAACATGGGCAAGTGTTTGAGATCTCTAGTTCTCTTGACTGTGCAAGACGTTTCAAACAGCAGGTTCAAGGACAGATAAGGGGAAGAAGGCTGACTGAGTGCTGAAGTCATGGTATCTGTTCGATCACTGTCTTGAGATCCTTCCTGCCCAACATACAAAAGCAAGCCCTTACATACTTTTCCAGTTATAGCAGTGTTTCACGATCCAGCTGTGGCAATAAATGATCAAAAATGTTTGCAGTGAGTAATTAAATTCCTTTCCCCAAAGTTCCTGTATACAGGATGTCATAACTGTAGAGCCTAGTCTATAACTTTGACTAGTTTATAACTCTTTTTAAAAAGTTTTTATTTTTTGCATCTTGTGGAACAGAGATGGGTCTATCCCAAACCAAAGCATTTGAAGAGAAACAGAATATATACAGTCAGTTAATTTTTTTCATATGCTTTTATCTTTTTTTTTAACCAAGATATTTCCATCCATATTTGGAATATCAAAATAGAATCTCAGATACCCTGCAGTGGAACGTTAATTGAAAACACAATACCAGTCAAAACATATCTTTATATGTGCAACTGTGTTCAAACTTGTGTATTTTCTGTGTTTCTGGTCTTCAGAGTGCTATTCTTCCTGTGTTTATGATTTTCCTTCATGGATGACCATATGCAGGGCACCATAAATGCATCTTTGATTTTTCGTTCTACAAAATACAGAACAGAACTTTAAGCCTCATGTTTTTCCCTCTCTAAACAGAATGACTACAACCATTTTCTGAACTCCATAAATATATTATGCAGGCTGAGGGAATATGGGTCAGTTTATACACTTGGGTAAGAGAATGTAATGGATGCAGCTTATTGTAAGAAAATGAAATTCATATACTTGTTTATTGACAGTAATAATCTATTAATAATTGAACCACAATTTCTTTCTAGTGCCCCATTATTTATATATGACCTCTGCTGTTACGATAATAATGGTTGGAAGGAATACACCTGCGGGATATCTTTTAAATAGTGTTATTGAATTTTCAATATGACAGTGTTGCGGAGAATGGAAAAAATATTTCAAGATGTAACTTTATACCAGAACTGAGGCATTCACAGAAATGTGTCCTTTTAGGTTAATGGAAAGGTTTGATTCATTTCTGCATAAAAGGGAAAAATCCTTCTGGAGAAATCTCAACACGTTTGTTTCTGTATCTTTCCTTTCTCTCAATATGGCATCCAACATGAATCACAAAACTGCAGAATCATAGAAATTTAAAATTGTAAGAGACCAAATGCCATCTTTTCAATCCCTTGCAATTCAGGAACATACAATTAAAGCACTCCTGAAAGACCCAACTGCTGTTTAGATACTTCAAAAAAGAAATCACTGCCCTCCAGTGCATCCTATTCCACTGTTCAACAGCTCTTACAGAAAAAAAATAAAAAATAAAAAAATCTTCCAAGTATTTAGGCAGAAGCGCGCTCTCTCTCTCCCTCTCCCTCTCCCTCTCTCTCCCTCTCTCTCTCTCTCTCTCTCTTTTTGTAATTTGAATCCATTTGTTCATGTTCTAGACTTTGGAGCAGGGAAAAACAAAAACAAAACAAAAACAAGCTGACTCCATCTCCAACATATCCAGCTCCCTAAGTCTTTCCTCATAAGACTTGGTTTCCAGACTTTTTCATCATCTTGGTTACCTTTTTTCCGGACAAATTCAAGCTTGTCAATATCCTTCTTGAATTGTAGCGCCCAGAACTGGACACAGTATTTCAAGTGAGGTCTGATCAAAGCACTAATATATCTCTTGATCAGGACACTGTATTCCTGTTGGTGAATACAGCTAATGTTACTTTAATAGTAAAAATAAAGGTAATAGTATCATAATAATGGAAACATTTATAACCTCTTACTAACAATGCTAATATAAACAGTTGGGAAGAATTTAAAACATGATGATGAAGATAAAAGTAGAGCATCCCTATCCATTAAAAGACCTTTCTGCAGTTACCAGTTAATAGCCAAAGCCTTACTTGAATAAAAAGGTCTGTGACTGTCAGTGGAAGGAAACAAGAAGGAATCAGGCTAGCTTTCATGGGAAGGGGTTCCATAGCCTGACAGTATCCAGCAAGAATGCTCTCTCATTTCTTTTCACTAAATGCACCAGTGGTGGTGGTAGTGGTCTTTCCAATGATACTCCAAATGAACTAGGCACTTCATGGAAGGCAACTGAAATTCCTCCATGTGGAAGCTGCCTCCATGCAGCAATCTTTATTAGCAACAGCTTGCCTTGATGATCTGGGAATGTTTTCTGTGCTACTGTAAATCTGTAGTATGCCCACTGAGTATGCCCACAATCACATTTTGTTTGTTTATAGATAAGATGAGGCTGTACTAATATCCTACTTTAACCTTCCCATGACCTATTAGCATCCACTAGTGACTATCATCTATCCTGGAATAAGCTAGCCAGAAATTGCCATTCTTAACCTTTGACACAACTGTATTGAATGACTCTTAATCCCAAGTAACTATGCAAAAAATACACTACGTGTAGGAAGGTACAGTGCTAGGGAAAAGTCTCTTCTACTGGCAGAACCCTCTTCTCCTAGTTGATTTCAAAGAGTGCTCTGTTGGTGAAGATAAGCCCACAGAAAAGCCAAAAGTAGGTAGAGAAGGTATAAGGCAAGAAATGAGCTGTGTTATGCTATGCCTAACCTCCTCTATCTCAGTGACATAGCCACAATGTTGAAAATTAGGCCAGGACTCAGGGATTGCTATGTAATTTCTAGCTCTGCTAGGCTTTGCAGGGATGGGATTCAGTATAATTTCAGCTGGCTAGTGTTGGCTTAGTGACCCCTTGGTCATTTTTGACTATAAGTTGACATGTTTTTATCTGAATAGGGATGCCATTGGTCTCAGTGCAGCAAGGTGGCTGAGGTGCTACACTAACACCTAAGAGGTCTCCTAGTGGCCATCTTGCTTACACATCAGGCTGAGACAAGACTGAAGCTTTTTATGCTTTAATGCTGATGCTCCATCTTAGGCTCCATCCCTTCTTACAAAGGGCTAGAGGTGGACACTTCTTTGCCTCTCCAAGGCTGCATACTGGGTGTGTTGCTGACGTTGCTGTACTAACTCCATGGATTGTAGAGCTCTTAGAGATAGATGAGCTGGCATGGTGGTCAAGGGCCACAAATGTCAGTCCAGGCTTAAGGGATTCAAGTATGGAGATCTCCAGCATTTCGTGATCAGGGCCTCTTCTTCCACACAGATACTCAGGCCTGGTGCTACCTCCTGCTTGGCATCACTGTTTCCTTTGAGTCTTTGAGTCCATGCCCAGGTCAAGGTATAAGTATTCGAAGAAATGCCAGTTTGGCAATTTGCTTTAGTTTGAATATTTTTTCACCTTTTCTGTTATGCTCACAGTTTTCACCTCACTAGGATGGCGCTTGACACCAAGTGATTAATAAACACATTGGTTAATTATGACAGTTAACAATTTGATAGTTTTGCTAAACTATGTTTTTTGTGAGCACGGAATCAGGAAGATAAAATGTGCCCTCTTTCAGTGGTTAACCTTAAAAGAACATTTAAATCCACAATCAATGGCTGCAAACGTCACCATTTAACAATGCTTTTAGCCTTTTAACCAGAAGGAAATCTTCCTTTGGGGTTATATTGCTCCTGGGGACTCTCAAGATATTGTGGTATTCTGGTGCTGCTTACTCTCTTTTCCTGTAAGCCCATAGTGTCACAGTTGCCCTGCTTTTCTTCTTAGTTCCTTATGAAGGTTGCATGCGCATATCCAAGCTGTACAATGAACAGATTTTTCCTCAGAAAGATGAAAGAATGTGAAAAACTGAAGTCTGTTGCCTTTCTGGCTTTCCGGTAACAATTAAGGCCCTTTCCACACCAGCCTATTAAAACAGCGCAGAGCGACCTCCAATGGAGGTCTTCTGCACCATGGAGTGGACTGGGACGTACTACTTTTCGTAGTCCCGCACCTCAGTCTGCTCCAGAGCGACTGGAACTGGTCACACAGCGTGCTTTTTAAAAACCTCTTTTAAGAGGTTTTTCAAAAGTACGGAGCACGCAACCCCATGTCGCTCCATCACTATGCTCCGGTGCAGATTTGCAGGCGCATACTAGTGCATGCCTGCAGATCTGCCGAGGGTGGGCTTTAGGCTGGAGAGCTTCTCCGGTCAATGGAGAGCCTCCACCAACCAGACGCCACCATTTTGGACACTGGAGCAGCGCGGAGCGACGAGCTCGCACTGCTCCTCGTCAGGAGGGACCCAAATGGATCGACCAAAAAGCTGGTGAGTAGCGGCAGGGAGCGCTTCCCTCGCTGCATGCAGAAAGGGCCTAAAACAGGAGAGGGAAACTTGTGGCCCCCTGTTAACTATCTGATATTTTCTAACATTAACTAGGGATTTTAACTAGGGGTGGCATGGAAATTCATTAATTTCCCAACTGAGGTCAACTTTGGAGTTCTAGACTCCTCAAGAAACCTACAGGGAATTAAAACAGGATCACAAAAATTCCCACAAATTTTTTTTTAAGGCAGAAAGCAACTATGTTGCACAATAAAAATATTACTCAGCAAAAATGTTGTACAGAAAATAGCAGTGTTGCACACTAAAACCATGTATCTATTTGTGTGTGTGTGTGTGTATGTGTGTAAGATTGCTGGATTTTGTACATTTTTGTTTTGCTGGATTTTTTGTTGTGCAACATTGCTGCTTTCTATGTAAAACATCGGGAATCTTGCAACAAGCCCCTGGAAACAATGTTCTTTGTGCAAATCCCAAATCTAGTTTCTCTTCAGATCATATAAATCTTTCACCCATAATTTGAACATTGAACAATTTCCTTTTCATGCTGAAAGCTGCAGTTTTTAGGGAAGGCTGTGCTGTTTTCAGGAGAAGCTGTGCAGTTCCCAGAAAACTAAATAGTTTTCTGGAAAATCTGTGCAACTTTCATGGAAAAGCCGCACAGTTTCCTATCATTACTGTGAACAAAATTCCTGAGTGCCTTGAAGGTGTGGAGTGAAAAAGTGTTTCATTGTTCTTGGCATCCCCCCAGCACTCAGAAAAATAAAGGCTTACCATCCCTAGTTTTAACTTCTTGTTTTCATTAACAGTTTTATGGCTGGCATTTGTTAGTGAATTATTTTTTCATACACACACACACACACACGCGCGCATTTCTTGAATTTATATCTCGCCTTTGGTTTACAAAAAATATAAACCGATATTACATTACAAATCTTATTCTACAAAAGTTAACAAAGAATTAAATACCAACATTCTTAAAACTATGATTAAAACAGTTAAAACATATTTCAAATAAATTACTCATAAAAAAATTAAAAATTAAATGTAGCACAATTGACATTTCAAAGGCCTGACTAAACAAACAGGTCTTCACTTGCCAGTGGAAAGACAGCAGAGATGGGGTCAGCTGGACCTCCCATGGAAGGGTGTTACACAGTCTGCGAGCAGCCACAGAGAAGGGCCTTTTCTGTGTCCTCACCAAATATAACTGTGAAGGTGGTACAACTGAAAGAAAGACCTCCCCTGCAGATCTTAAAACTTGTGCTGGTTTGCATATAGAAATACAGTCTTTCTGACAGTCTAGACCCAATCTGTTTAGGGCTTCAAGGAATAAAAAAAGCACTATGGATTGTGCCCAGAAACAGACTGACAACCAGTAAAATTATTTCAATGGTGTGCGGGGGGCGGGGGGCAGAACAATCCCTGTAACCAGCCCCCTGTAAACAGCCTGGCTGTTGAACCTTTATTTTGAACCTGCTGAAGTTTCCAAACATTTTCAAAATGCAGCTTCAGGTAGCATGTATTACAGTGGTCCAAATGGGATGTAATCAAGGCACATGTCACTGCAGCTAGGTTTGACTTCTCAAGGAGTGGGTGCAGCTGGCATGCTAGTTTTAACTATGCAAATGAACTTTTGGCCACTGTTGAAACCTGGGCATCCAGGCTCAGTTCTGAGCCCAGGAGTATACCCAAGTTACAAAACAAATTTCATGTGGAATATAACCCCATCCAGCACAGGCTGAATTCCTATTCCCTGATTTGATTGTGGTTAACCAGGAGCATCTCTGTTTCATCTAGATTATATTTCAATTTGTTCACCTTCATCTAATCTGTTACTGACAGCAGACATTGGTTTAGTGCAGAAATAACTTCCTTGGAATCGGATAGAAAAGAGAGATAGAGTTGGAGTTTATTAGCATACTGGTGATAACAAATCCCCAAATTTCAGATGACATCTCCCAGAACTTTCATGTAAACATTAAACAGTGAGAGGGGCAGGGTCAGAATCAAGCCCTGAAGGACACCATAGACCAGTGTCCGGGGTGCTGAACAGGCATCCCCCAGCATCTCCTTTTGAGTTCACTCCTCCAAAAAGGCCTGGAAGCATTGTAGAACGGTGCCCCAAATCCTGTTCCAGAGAAGTGATCCAGAAGGATACTATGGTTGATGGTATCAAAAGCCACTGAGAGGTCCAGCAGAACCAGCAGGAAGACACTCCCCTTGTTTAGTTCTCTTTGCAGGTCTCCTACCAAGGCAACCAAAGTGTCCCTGTCCCATAGCCAGGCCTGAAGCAAGAATGAAATTGATCTAGATGAGCCATTTCATTCATGAACCCCTGGAGCTGGGAGGCCACCACTAACTCCAAAACCTTGCCCAAAAAGGGATACTGGAGATTAGCCAGTAGTTCTCCAGTATGGTGTGATCCATAGAGGATTTTTTTTTAATAATAGCCTTATCACAGGGTCTTTTAGGCAAGATGGAAACCTGTCTTGCTGTCATGAGGCATTCACTACCACTCTTTCTCATTCAGCCAGTCCCCTGTGGGCTGCTTTTAAGAGCTAGGAAGGACATGAGTCTAGTATGCACATGGTGGCTCTCATCTCTTAAGGATCCTATCTACATCCTTAAGTTACATAAACTGAAATGTATCCAGTAGCATGGGAGAAGCAGGAGCCAAAGTTATATCCATTACCCCTGTATGAAGTACAGCAACCAAATCAGGGTGGATTTCAGGTGATCTTTATTTATGAAGTGGTTAGCAAATTCTTCAAAACTGGCGGCTGAGTGGTTTACATACTGTTCTTGTAGGGCAGACTGTAAAAGCTCCCTGATCACTCAAGACAGTTCTGCTGGATAATACTGTGCAGACACAATGGTGGTAATGAAGTATAAATTTTTCACTGCCAGTATCTTCATGGCATAGTACTTCCAATGAGCTCTGTGTTAGGTTGGACTCACTCAGAGGCCATTTCCGCACTACATTGTTATTGTGCTATTATTCCACTTTCAACATCCTATGAAATTCTGGCGTTTGTAGTTTACTGAGGCCAAAGAGCTCCCTGGCTGAGAATTCTAAATGCCCCTCCCTAAACTGCAAACCCCAGGATTCCATAGGATGTTGAATGTAGAATAATAGCACTATAACAGTGTAGTGTGGAAGTGGCCTGGATCTTCTGCCATTGTTGGTGTAGTCTCTGTCAAACTCATTAAATCACTGCTGGCTCTCTAGTGAACCAGGGGGCTTGTTTGGCTCTATCCTATGGGAGGGAACTTCAGGAGTGACTATGTCCAATACCCTTGCCATTTCCCTGTTCCTAAGGTCAGACAAGTCTTCAATAGGATCACCTGCTGAAGCAACAGGAAACTCCCCAAGAACTATGAGGAATCCATCTGGATCCAATAGCCTCTTGGAGCAGACCATCTTAATTGACCCACCCCACCCTACCCTTACAAAGACTGTGAATTCCACTGAGTCTAAATCCTACCACACAGTGATCAGTCCATGACAATGGAACTGTAGAAAGTTCTTCTACACCCAGATCACCATAATCATGCACAGAAAACCAGGACCAGGATGTGTTTGCAGCATGGGTGTCACCAGATGTTACTTGGTTGTCATGTTAGATGGGAAGTCCTAAGCTGCTCCTGACAGAGTGGTCTCCACATGGATGTTGAATGGTGTCCTGAACTAGCTTTCTTCCATACCAACTAATGGCTTCTATTTTCCTTTTTGGGGGGAATTGTAGGAAGCAAACTTGACCCATTATGCATGAAGGCATGGAAGAATGCCTTGATGAACTTCGCTTTTCTGTTTGCTTATTCATTTTAAAGGAAAAATCCAGAAATCTGCAACCACAAGGGGTTTTTGCAGTATGTGTACTCACTTTGCCATCCTGCCCAGTCTAATTATGGACTTTTCACCATGGAGGACTAAAGGTGATGAAGATGACTTTCTTCATCTGACCTTATATCGATTATACAGACATTAGCTTGTCTAATGTTATTAAATGTGATCTAACGAATCAATATGATTTGACAACTTTGACATCAAGACATATATGAACTTCTCCATTAAACAGCTGTAGGGAAAAACAACTATGAGTTGATTTAACTTGATCATTACTTGCATAGAATTATCCTTACAATATAATTTTAAGAGCCTTGCCTACCATATCTTAAATATCCCCAGAGACTGAGCTTCCAGTAAGCTCCAGATTACCAGAAAACAGGCATTTAGGAACAAACTTGTTTTTGCATGTAAAGGAATAGCCCCATCAGCAATGTATATTTTGATGGTTTACACCAAATGAAATATACATAGGCTGATGAAAAGTACTAGCAATTTTTTTCTTAAAAAAAAAAAACTGCAATAATTGAGAACAAACAACTTTATCCAGACAATCTTCCAGTTTTTACTGAAGCAGTAAGCCTTTGTACGGGCCGTACCTCTTCAAATTTCAGTTGGTGATTCATCTGATGGAATGTTGCTCTTTTCTCTCAAATATTCCACAAACATAACAAGAGCACAATTAGAGAAGATGGAGGGAGATTGGAAACCAGAGGAATCTCTCAGCCTTGGTCTCTTCCACATTTAAATCTTTAAAATCTCTGGTTCTTTCTTTGTCATGTATGAAAAAAACCCCTGCAAATCTGTAAATTCTTATCAATGGAGATCTGAAACAATTCCTCAGCCATATAACTAGCTAAATTTAGAAGGTACAGGTATTCCCAGCATAGGAAGATCCCACTGAATTTCTGTGTGACCTGGGTTCCTGAGTTGTCTTTGGTTCATATCAAGTTCCCACAGAAGAAACTAGAGATGTGTCTCAAAGGATAGTTTTTTTAAATATTAGTAGAAAAGTAGTTTTTTCTACTAAGAAAACACCATCTTTTGAACACCTTGAGAGGCATCTCTTGTTTCTTCTCTGGAGTCCATTGGATACTCCCCAGTTTCTGCCTGTTTCAGAAACTGCTGCAAAACATTTTTTTCCTTCCAGCATCATAATCCATATGTATTTTCCACACATATGTTCCATAACGTTTTTCTTTTACATACATTTTCTTTATGCACTGTACAAATTTCGTTATGTAAATCCTCTTTGCGCATATTTCTCTGTTCCATGCATTTCTGGCTGTTTCATATTTTAGAATGGATTAATTTGTTAATGTCCTCGTTTATAAAAGAAATGCTTTCCAAACAGTCTCCTACCAGGAGAAGAACAGATGAGGAACAACATCGTGTGAAAGGTCCCAGCCAAAGACGCTATTATCCTGCCGTACTTGTGATTTACCTGCCTCATGTGATAAAGCCTTGAGAAGCAGAAGATGGCATAAATAAAATAAAATCTCTGCTGTACAAAGGGAAGGACTAGATCTTGATTCCAATGTCTTTAAATAACAGAATGATTAAAGGTACGCACAGTCTGACCCTGAAAACAATTAAATTGGGGTGGTAGGCTGGCACTGTCACTGCTGGTCTCGTAGTAGAGGACAGACAGCCATCTGTTGGGGATAGTACAGCTCTCAGTGAGGGCTGATATTCATGGTTCCAACTTCATGATTCAATTGCTTATATCTCATCTATGGTCCCCTTTCATACGGTGATAGGTCGGTGCGCTCATGCATTCGTTAACATGCATATATTTTTCTCTATTTTAAATAAAAGGACTTTATTGGATCATTTTGGGATGATTCTGCAAATGACTTTTCTGGAATATGGGTTATTAAGTAAATCGGCACACCCACCCCCGTCCTTGGCAGGAACTATATTTATGAGATCAAAGGCTCCATGTGAGAATGGGGGTGAACAATAAAGTTATTATAGAATAGGGATCCAGCCAAACTGGAATCCCTTTTCTGTTGTCTGCTTGCTTGAGAATAAACATGTGTCTTTCCATATACTTGGTTTCTTTAAAATTGGCCCCTTCCCACGCAAAATGTAGTGCTTGTTCCTTATTATACCCAGCAATTATTTCAAAGGCAAAAGTCTGGGGTTTGGAAGACCCAGTTTTATTGAAAAAAATTAAAAATCCAGCATATGTGTCGTTGGGAAGAGATCTCTGTTCCAAGAAAAACTAACAAGAAAAGAAAGGAAAAGAAAAGAGGAGAATATTTCTTTTCTTTCTTTTGAAAAAAAAAAAAAAACTTTCTGTGCTGCACAAAGTTACCAGTTAATAAAACAATTTAGGCTGTAAAGAGATGACAACCACCCCACGCTCCCTTCAGTGCCTCTTAATTTTATGGCTACAGAAAATTCCTCCTCATAGCTGGCTACTGTTGGCTCTGATGTCATGGGGTGGTCAACTACTCTGGATTTTAGTCTGAAATTGAAGGCACTAGCTAAACTGCTGGACTTATTTTGGAGATTAGATTCAGCATTTGGATTGGTCCTTTTAAAATTCAGACTTAAAACCACAGAGGATTCATTTGCCACACTGGCATTAGATTCATCATCATCCACTGCTCCTCAGCAGCTACAGCCAACAGACACACCTACGATCAGGGCACTGACCCTTTTCCACTATCTCTGTTTCAAATGCACTGTATTGATGCCAGATTGGCAAGTGTGCCTAATAGAAGGATGGAAATGCTTCCATTGCTATTAAAACATATATTGCTGTTATTATTGAGTGCCTTCAAGTCATTTCCAACTTACAGTGACCTTAAGGTGAACTTACCACAGGGTTTTGTAGAGGCTGAGAGTGTGTGAGCTTCCATGGCTGAGCAGGGAATCAAACCCTGGTCTCCAAGGCTGTAGTCCAGTGCTCAGACCACTACACCATGCTGGTATATAGTCCACTTCAAAAACACTCATAACATTTCAGAATGAGAGTACCTGTATATTATAGTAGTCTGATTCAGGGCTGGCTCTAGTATGAGACAGAAGCCATTTCCTTAAAGGCTGCTCCTTAAACTGCAAACCCCAGGATTCCATAGGATGTTGAAAGTGGAATAATAGCACTATAACAGTCTAGTGCGGAAATGGCCAGAGTGAGACAGAGGCTTTAGGTGGGAAATACTGAAAGCAGCAGTTTCTCTTGAGCTTCTTATGTCCTATCCTGCATCCCCTAAATTAGCTTGCAGTCCCGTAGGTGTTGTGGAGGACCGCACTGTGTTGCTAATGTTAAAGTAAGATTTTCTTTTCTTCCTTCATCTTGTATGTTTGCTCTTGCCGCAAGCAAGAAGAAAGTGTTTGGACTGCCCCTGAAGGTACCTGCTTGAGTGCTTCTAGGTGCTTGTGGGAGTTCTGATGGAATACCTCACAGATCAAAAAGATGTGGAGCCCCA
Organism: Ctenosaura bakeri; assembly: GCA_948474755.1. Classification (NCBI taxonomy): domain Eukaryota; kingdom Metazoa; phylum Chordata; class Lepidosauria; order Squamata; family Iguanidae; genus Ctenosaura; species Ctenosaura bakeri. Next base: position 937,285 of record CAOLHI010000099.1, read on the forward strand.
AAATGCAGTTATTCTCAATAATCATACGTTGTTTAATGACTTGGCATTGCCAGAATAATATAGTGGCCATTTACTGAACAAATTACTAATTCCTACCATGTTTACTCCAGTATTCCCTCCCATGCAAATATACCAAAACCCTGATCTGTTTCTCCCTGTCTCACAGAGAACCTTTATGGGGCGGAAAGCACTGTACTGTACTAAAACAAACCAAAACCCTGTGTCTTCTTCCATAATTACTAGTCCCATGGATCTGCAATCTTGTCTATGGAGCCCACACTGATAACTTCATCAGTCTCATACCTTGCAAAACAAAAGAAAGAGTGGGTGGATGGGCAACACATGGCCTACATGCGATCTCTTTCTCTTACATATACCCTCCACCACGAAATATTTGCTGTGGTTGCCACAAGATTAAGATCTCACAATGGTAACAGTGGGGAGAAAAAAGAAGAAATGTTAACTTAAGCTGTGCGCTTCTCATATATCTTGTTTAGAAATGAAATCTCATTTCCACCCTTTAAACCAAAGTACACATTCCCTGTGTACCTTGTTTTAGCTGGAAACAATATGGTTGTAGATAAATGCACTCTGTTTTAAAAGAGGGGAATGTCTTTTTCATCACTGTTGTGGATCAGAAGTTGGCAGGAGTAAATGTCAGTCTGTGGTCTACCAGACCCTAGAACTGGCCCACTTCTGCTCTCCTGTGTTATGATAGATCTTAAGAATGCAACTAATTCTGTGTGGTAAAAGTATGTGTTTGTATGTATATGTATGTGGGGGAGGCCTTAAAAAAACATGCAACAGCCTGTATGGGATATAATTTTTTCAATGAAAGCCTTTCCTATTTTGCATGTAGATTGTGGCCTTTTCCACACTACACTCTTACAGCACGATGATTCCACTTTCAACATCCTATGGAATCCTGGGGTTTGCAGTTTTGGGAGGGGCCGGCCAGCCCCTCCCGAAACTGCAAACCCCAGGATTCCATAGGATGTTGAAAGTGGAATCATCATGCTATAAGAGTATAGTCCAGAAAAGGCCTGTGTGTGGTACTGTGCTTACATATTATTCTGATAATACAGATTCACCTCTTTTAACAAAGCCACGAACAGTGATGCTTTGTTTTATAAAGGCTTTTTATGCTTGCCTTGGCCATTTCCCTCCTCACCTTCTGTCAAGCTGGATGGATTGTTTTTAGCTGCATCAGCACTGGGAGGATGGTGGAGGAGGACTAGAGAAAGAGACTTTCAGTGTGAGATTGCAGCAGGTTGTCCACAGTAAATAATGCAGCAAACAAAACTTGAGTTAGGAAGAAAGTGGAATTCTACTCTAGCTAGTTCTACTGTAGGCAGCAGCCAATTCTTCTGTAAGAGAGTAAATAGCAACTGCCTCCAGAATCCCTTACTGCACATGTATGAATAGCATAACTGAGAGGAGATAAGGTTGTCTCACCAATTATCCCCAGCATATTAAAAAAAAGAAAAAAAGAAAGATCTATAAGCCTTGAGGCTAGTGAAATAAAAGCAAAAACATTCCTGGAGGCTGTTTTGGAAGAAGCCTTTAAACAGTCCTAGAAGGTTCAAAAAACTGTTTTTCTTATGCACAGCCTATTTGACCTAATTGTTTCATGTCCTATGTGCATATTGTTAAGTTTTGAATAAAATTTTTGCTGAACCATCTTGAACTGCTTTTTTTTTTAAAGTACAGGAACCTATCCTATTCTTTCCATGTTATTTCTGTCTTTAGTACCATTACTTTAAAGAAGTTCAGTGGGCCCTCCTTACCTATGACCTCTGCATGCACAATTTCCAGGTCATGTGAAGTGTCATGTCCCCATACCTAAAATGGTGGTGGCATGCACACAGGGGCACTGAAACATCTGCATGCATGTCACTTCCATTTAATATAAATGGCATGTGTACAGTGACAAATTTCACTAGTCATTTCAATTCCTGGAATAGAACTTTGTAAATATGGAGGGCTCACTGTAAAGTCCTGGAAGACATCTACTTTGTTAGTTGAAGTATAGCTTTTCTGTTCCCCTTCATAGTATCCCACGACACACTCAGATAATGCATTGCTAATCATGTGGATAACAGATATATGAGCACTACTAATGCAACTATGATATTGCTCAAGGTAACGTGTAGCAGATCCTCCAATGAGTTTCAAAAACAGTTTTATAAATACTGAGAGTGAGAAGCCAAAACTCCTGTTGTGTATATACACACCCACTAAGAATTATCTCCAGAAAATGTGGAGGTGGAGGAAAAAAAATGCAGTTGTGGATCAACAGTTACAGTACCAGGAACCTGGTATGAGAGCCATTGTGGTGCAGTGATTTGAACGCTAGACTACAACTCTGGAGAACAGAGTTTGAATTCCCACTTGGCCATGGAAACCCACTGGGTGACCTTAGGCAAACCACACTCTCTCAGCCTCAGATGAAGTCAAAGGCAAATGCTCTCTGAACAAATCCTGCCACCCCCCCCACAAACAACAACCAAACAAACTATTGATGGATTCACCTTAGGGCTGCCATAAGCTGAAAACAGCAACAACAAGGAATCTGGATTTTGTGCACTTCTGTTGTTCAGCAGTTGCATTTTCCCGGCACCCAAGGGACTACATCAGCACCTCGGGAAAGATTAAAAGGTAATATGCAATGCAGCCCCCCCTGGAAGTCCTTCATGCGTTTATTTTCCCATGGAGAGAAACGATGCGCTAGAATGAGCGCTGAGACTGCCTCTGCGCGAACAGAATAATCAAAATCTCGTTGACGGGCAGATTCTTAGAATTATAAAGCAGAATTGTAACAAGAGAGCCAGCCTATTAGTCAGCCATAAAGCGCCTGATGCCTGCAGCTCTGTGGCTGAGAGACGCTGCCTCTCCATAGGTTTCTGCTGTCCTCACATAGATAATATGCCACATAAACAGAACCGGAGAAGGAACAGGAAAGGAAGTCGACTCTCCGGAGACGCAGGGAGGGTTTTCAAAAACCAAACCAAAACCCTATAACGCGCAGTGCCGGTTCTGGCCACGCGGTGGCGCTAGAGGTTGCTGATGGTGCCGAAGGCACTGCGGTGGATTTTCCTGCTCCCTTTCAAATTACTGCGGAGAAGAGGAGGGAGGCGCGGGGGGGGGGAAGGGGAGCGATCTACGGAGCAGCCACTCATGAAATGACAAATTCCACGACAACTTGTTTTAATGTCACCCATCCATCACAGACTTCCCCGAGTATTAAAAACGATTATTATTTTAAAAAAAATTATCCTAGGACAGAAGGGAATATCGTTCTCCTCATTAGCCACCGCTTTCTCTCTTCATCCTTGTTCCTATTCGTACCTGGGTGTGTGTGTGTGTGTGTGTGTGTGTGAGGCAGAAAAAGAGACACGCGGGCATGTGACCGCGGGAGGTGCATGTTTACATGGCGAGACCTGGGGGGGGGAAGGCTGGGATCAGGTGCGTTGGTGCTCTTCATTCCTTCCCACCAGGAGCTTCCACCCCTCGAGTCCAGGGTGACCCTTCTGAGGTCTCGCAAATTCTCCTGCGCGTGGGAATGGCTGCAGGCCGCACCAAAGGACCCGCAATGGCCCGAGTGGCTGCAGGGGGCCGGGAACGCGTGCGTGTCTGGCTGTGAGAGAGAGAAACCGAAAAGGAGGGCTCGCTGGCTCTTTTCCCCCTCGGGTTTCCCACACGCGCGCACACGCACGCGTCGGGCCACCAGAAGACCCCCCTCCTTCCGCGCCTTTTTTTTTATTTATTTATTAAATGCCTCTCTCGTCGAGCTCCGCTTCAAACAGGTCAATTCGCTTTCTCTTTCCGAGCACGTCGTTGCGTCTTTTGGGGGGCGAGAGAAGAGAGAGATGGGGCGGGGAAAGAAGGGGCTAATGTCTGATATCAGCACCACGCTCCTCTGGTGATTTGAACAGCGAAGGAGAGAGAGAGAGAGAGAGGCTGGGAGGGGGGCAGGAGAAGGAGAGTGGCGGGTTAAAAAAAAACAAAACCCCAAGCAGGAGTAAAAAAAATAATAAAGAGGCTCGGAGGTATTTGGCCGCGGGCGACGCGCGCCTTTCCCGGCACGAGCCGTGCGCCCAGGCGCGCGCGCGTCCGTCCCCGCGCCCGGATTCCTGCCTGACTCTTGGTATCTCGCTTTTTTCCCACACGCCTCCCTCCCGCTGGGAATTCAGGCTGGTACGTGGTTTTTTTTTTTTCCTTTTTGTGAGGGGGGGGATAATTATTCGGTGGAGTTTCTACCCCTCCTTGCGTCAGCCCCACGTCACTTTGCCGGTGGCAGCCCTTGGGTTTGGGGCTTGGAGCACCAGCTCGGGTCGCTTTATCATCCCCGGCGAGCGGAAGAGGAGGAGGAGGAGGAGGAGGAGGAGGTGGCGGCGTTTCGCGGCGAAGGGAAAGGCGACGAAGGCGGCCGTGGCGGCGCGTGACAGGGTATGTATGAGACCGCCGGCGAGGGGCGACGAGGCGCCCCCCTTCTCGCCCCCGCCGTCCTTTCCCACCGTCCCCGCCGCGGTGGCAAAGAGAAGCGGGAGAGAAGGCGCTGAGCGGGTGGCAGCGCTCATCTCTCCCGAAGGTGCCGCGCAAGGTGGGGAACAACCGGCCACCTGGCTGAGGGGGAGAAGGCGCGGGGCTCGAGATGCAGCGCCCCCCTCCTCCTCCTCCTCCTCGTTTTTCGTGGCGCGGGGAAGCGGGGATGGCACGGCATAGCCTTGCGGGCGCCCCCTGCTTGTAGGGCGGGAAACGGGGCAGGGAGCCCCGGGGTCGCCGAGGGAAGCCGCGGAGGAGGTGGCGGGCTAGGAGGAGGCCCCCTCCTGAAGCTCCGGCTGGCCCTCACCAGGCATTTCTCTCTCTCTTTTCTGCCCCTCTTCCTTCGCAGCTTCGGGAGGTCTCTTCCTCTGGGCTTCTCTCTTTCTCCCGCCGGCTGCGGCAGGAGGGTTTACGCCGGCTGAGGGAAGAGTCCAGAGGTAGCCGCCGCCGCCGCCGCCGCCGCCTAGGGGTGAGGCAAGAAACGGGCAGCCGCTGCCTCCCCCTGCGGGAGGAATAGCTGAAGCCAGAGAGACGCCGCGCGGGAGAGGAGGCGAGGGATGCCCGCCGAGTGACTGGCTCCAGGTCGGGGACGGGACTGACCTGCGCTGCGCGAAGAGCACGGAGGAAGGCGAGCCGGCGAGAGTGCCGGCGGGCGGCGGCGGCGGCACTTCCACCGCGACTGCCACGGGCATGGGGGCCTGGCCGAGGACGTGGTGGCGGCGGCGGCGGCGGCCGCGGGAGGAGCAGGGGCTGCCGCGCGGCTCCCCCCAGGCGACGCCGTCTCGCTTCTGGAGCTTTTGCTGGCTGGTGTTGCTGGGCGCCTGGCGGGGGCTGCTCGCCTCAGCCTGCCCCACCCCGTGCACGTGCAGCCCGGAACGGATCTGGTGCAGCGATCCGGCGCCGAGCCTCCGGTCCTTCCCGGTGCTGGGCAAGAGGAGCGAGCGGGAGAAAGTCACTGAGATGTGAGTAAGCGCCGCTGGGGCCCTGGGAACCGGTGTGTGTGTGCGCGCGCGTGTGCGCGTGTTTGCGGGCGACACTGACCAGATCCACCTTGTGACTGTCCTGTCGTTCGTCCTGCGTACCCCCATCATCTCACGTTTAAGGTGTCTCTAGATCTCTAGGTGGATAACCGTACAAACTTAATGTGGCAATCTTTTGTAAAGCTTTGTCATGCGTACATTTCTTAGCATATGTAAATCGCCCAGAAGGGTGGTTTCTTATTTTTTTTAATAACACAAATAGGTTGCATAGTGCATAAATTCCATTTCTTGTTATTTAAGAAAAATCGTAACTCGCGCTTTGCAGGATTCAGAATAAACACTCTAAAGATGTATGCATTCCTATCCCCCCTTTTTTTAAAATAAACTTTTTCAAAGAAACAAACCTGTAAAACAAGAATTTTGATTATATGGCCTATTCTTACCTGCCTTCACCTTTTTATAGTTCGCATTCTTGCGTTGAGATCAGATATATACGTATGTGTACAACATTTATGGCCTCTCTTGAGGAGAGAACCACAGGGAGAACAGCTACTGTTTGGGTGCTGCTTGGCAGGCCATGGTAGCAAAACCAGAGATGACGAGGTCATTCTTGTGTTCTGAGCTGCTTACCTCTGTGATGATATTTCATTTAACCAAAAAACAACCCACCTCATTTCATTACGTCCGTATTTAGTTAGTCTTTCAGCTTCACCAAAGCATTTCAATCCCTGTTTGTGTATTGGTGGGGGGAAGCATGTGGCAGCAGCAATAGACAGATTCTTCCCAAGGAGATTCTGCTTAAAGGCAACAGTCTAAAGATGCTTTGGAAAGGATGTGTAAGAGGAGATGGTCTCTGTATAGCAATGCACTCGCTTGAAAGGGTACAAGCCTAAAAGCCTGGGCTGATCTAATTTAGATTTGATTTTCCCCAAGATATAATTTTGAAAGCATTTAGCTTATAAATCTTAATTGCCTAAGGTCCAATTTCCTGGGAATAAACTAGATGATAAAGCAATAAAGCAAAGAGATGGGTGTTGGTTTTAGTACAGGGCTAGTGTTCTCTTATAAACCTGCTGTCAGACGTTGCAAGGGAGAGGCTGGACTTTCACATTCCCGCTTATTATTGATGGTTCACAAAGTGCTACAGTTCTGCAAATAAGGGGATATGTAGCAAATGGACAAATATAAGGTAGTTGTATGTGGCAGGTACCCCTGCTCTAAGAGTATGCTAATAAAAACTGTTCGGTTTGTCTTTATTTTTATAGACTGGGAATTTATGTCAGATTCTTCCTCCTTTACGCATTTTACCAATATTTTGTTTTTCTTTGAACTGCATGAATTGCCTGTTTTGTCCTCACTTGTTAATATCAGTGTTCTTAAGATTCTGTTGCTAATGAATCTGCCAGGAATTGGGTACATGTGAGTAAGTACCTGTGAGTAAGGAATTGCTGGTTTTCCCTTCCTCTATGTTTGACAACTAGATTTTTCTAGCGTTAGATTTTGTAAGGACAGGATAATCATTAAGTTCAGAAATATCTATCCCTAAATTGTTTTGCATATCTGACCATTTGGAATAGTGGCATAGGACACTTAAAGATAGAATAGTGCTATTCCAGGGAGTGATAAAACAGAAGAATCTTTATCTCTCTGCCCCTTCAGTCTAGCTGGGTTAAATGCACAGGACCCTAACTGATCTATATTGGATGTGTTAGGTGATGACCATCGGTCTAAAAGAATTCAAGAAAATCTACCTTATTACTCTAACTTTATTTCTTTTTATTTGGTTTTAAGGGAGCATCAGAATTGTTTCTCTTCTGATGTGGCAGAATAGTAGCCAGTTAGTGTACACATTTTGGATGATGGCATGCAAGAATCTCCACATGCTCATTTGATGAACAGAAAGCTGGAGCTGCATGGGAACGGGGTGGGGAGATACTGTCAAGAAGGCACAGTTTGAAGGAAGGCAAGTTCAAGACACCTAAGATACCCCTTATTGTGATAATGTTTTTTTTAATGTATCATTTTCACAAGTTCCAGCCATAGGATTATTTTAATTGCTGTTAAGATTCTGAATCGTAACCCAAGATTATTAGCTCTCTCTTTGGTATATAATAATAATCAGCCCAGACCTCATGTTTTCTGAAATAGGTAGCTGAGAGTGGTCAGATGGAATTATAAAAGTAGGAGGTGCTGAAGATTATTAATACAGATTATTTTTTTGCTACATTGTTAGGGCGGAATATTTAGTATGTAAGGTTACACTTAAAAGGGACTCAAAAGTGTAACCTTTACAGTCCTTTTTTAAGTCGAAAAAAATCTACTATAGGCAATATTATGCTAGGTTAATTCTTTGTTTTTGGACTGTCTTTAAGCAGTTTCTTGTAATTTTTCTGAAGCAGTTTCCTGTGTCTGTGTATGCCAGAAGGATACGTTTTTTCCCCTCGTTTGTTGTTTGAAGGTCCCGTTATTTTGTAGCTCTATGCTTGGCAGTAAAAAGAATGCATGGTCAACCCATGATAGTGAATGTTTGTGTTAATGTGTTTTAATTCATTATAAAGATAGATGACATTGATTTGAATCAAATACTTTCACAGTTCTCATCAAGCATCCTTACTGAAAACTGTCTTCTTCTAAACCCTTCAGCTATTTTTCTCTGATCTGAAGGGAAACTGTAGAACTATTTATAAAGTTAGATTTATATCTGCCTTGCATTTCTGAAATGTTTGCAGTATTTTTCCTTCATGTTACTACCACTTAATATTTTGATTTTGATGTCTCTCAAGACCACTGCTCTCTTCCCTATGACATTGTTTGCTAGGTCTTTTCATAGAAAGACATCTGATTTCCCAGGGGAACCCAGTGCACAGATTTCAGATATGAAGCACTGAAATGGGCCTTGATACTAAAAAGATGAATAGTCGAAGGCTGTTCATTAACACTCCATGTTAATTAAGTACACAGTTGTTTTTTGTACAGTGTCTGCTTGCCACCTACACCTTAATTAAACAAAATGTGATTATGTTGCATAGAAAATTATGTAAAGACGTGTAATAAGAATGCTACCAGTGTCATCTGCTGTATGATAGTTCACTAAGTTATAAAAATAATGGACTCTGGTTTTTTCCTGCTTACTACCGGTATCTTTTTTCAAAACTTACATTACAGATATAAGCTAGTGGAGTTTCTCATGCCTTTTAGCTGTAAAGTGTGAGATTATTTGCTTATATTGATAGTATTTTTCTTTCAAACAGTGTTAAAGATTGGTACCAAAGTTTATTGCATGTGTTTTCATTTGGATGGGGTTTTTTTACAACTAATTTTAGTTTTTTTAAAAACCATTTTTAAAAAAATGGTTTTGTTAAGTTGGCCTCACCTTAGGGCTACTAGTGGACTGAGAAGTGATAAACCAATAACTTTAATAAATAAAATTCAGTCAAAGCTCATTTAGGATGCAAGCAGTTGTACTTAGTGGGTTTAGGGAAAGTTCAAGATCTTGCTAATAGGGTTGGTGGGAAAGTTTCAGTGCATTTGGACTTCTGAAAGAGATATGGTGACTACACAGTTTGGTGGGAGGCAAAAAGAATTTTAAATCAGCTCAGAATAATGGGCATGTAGAAGTAAATTTGCAGAGTATGAAGTTCTGTATAAAGTATAAGGTGCTACAGCAAGATGTATGCTTAAACCGTAAAATAAATGTCCTCCTCCTCACAGAATTAAATCAGAACTCTTCGGAAGGAGAATTGGTTTGGACTTAGTGATATGGATTAGGAAAAGGAAGGCATTTTTCCTTACAGAGTTTTGCAGCATCATTTTTTCCCCAAAAAGTAGAGTTTTCTCTCTTGGAGAATTAAGAATTGCTTGTCAGTTTTAGTGAACATCAGATAGGTGTTCCTATGAATATTTTGAGACTGTGTTTGATTCTGTTCCATGGGGTCCTGGTGTGGGCATGAAAAATTTCTGTGTATACATTTATACTTGCTACATTAACTGCTCTATAATGGACCATCATCTGCTTCTGGCATGATTGTTTTAGATTATTGGCTGCACAGATATTCCAGTCTTTGCATAGAGATACTACTAGAGAAGCCAATGCAGGCCTTGGATAGCAAAAATTTGTACTTTGGGCTGAGGAAGGTATGACATGTTTATTTCAGAGAGGCAGAGTGCAGAATCGACATAGAAGCATTTTGAAATGGAAAATTTTCAGGACAGGATTTCTAGAGCTGAAATACTAATGGGAAATCTAGTGAGCCTCTTAAAGGTTCTTGCTTAATACTGTTTCTTCCTGTACTAGAATAATGGAAATACAAGCTATCCATAGCTTATCATATCAAATTATTTCATAGCATACTAGCATAGATTGGCCTGAATCTTACAGTATGACCCAACTAGAGTATTCCTGCAGAATCATTGGGATTTACTATATGTTGACACACCATTCAACAACTGGTTCAGTCAGTCTGTTATAGTTGAGGTAAACCAATAGGATTCAGGTAATTGTAGCTAAGTTTACCTGTTCTTATGTCAAAGCATTACTTCAGTGATTTGTAACTATTCAGATGACCAAAGTTTTAGATTAAATGTGCTATTTAAGGATGCATATGACATGCCAGAAAAAAGTCGGCAACTTTTCAATTATTCCACAGTAGCACTGAAAGAGCTTATGTTTCTGTATATTGTGTGTAGATTAAAAAAAACACATAACAAATTTGCAATGTGGTTGTATAAATCACTTCAGAGTTTTTAATAACTTACACATGCAATTCAATTTAAAGAATAAATTATTTAGTGGGGTTGGTAAGCTTGCTCTGAGAGAGATGTGAAGCTTTATCTTGTTAATATCTTGGGACTCTTCCATGTTTTACTCATTATATTCTTTGTGTAATACAGTGGGAGACTGTATAAAAGCTACTCTTTTGTCTGCTTCTTTTTCTTTAATGTCAGTAGAAAATTCTGCCGAGTCAGTAGTTCAAGGATGGGAATCATTGTGGCCTTCCAGATGTTGTTGGGTTGCAAGTCCCGGTAACTCTACCCATCACAGTTCATGTTAAGGAACTCTGGGAACTGCAGTCCTAGAATGTCGGGATGCCCACATGACTCGCACCCCTGAATGAGAGGGAGTGTTCTTTCATAGTGAGATGGCACTGTCAGTGAGCTGGTGAGCGTTAGTAGTATGACATTATTTCCCCCCTGAGTAATATCTGGACAGGCCTAGATAAGTGTCATTATGTAAATATTACTGACAGCAAGCTGCATGTTCTGATCATGCTATATGAGAACTGAAAAAGTTACTTTTTTGCATTACAGTTCCAACAGTTATCCAGCCAGGATGGTCACATTGGCTGAGAAATTCTGGAAATTTTATTCCAAAGAAGTAATGTTTCCAAACTCCGGTCTGTATGTATCAGACTAGAGAAATTTATAAAGGATCAATTCATACAAGGTATTTTTATCCCATCACAGTATACTTATATGTAATAATGCATGGTGAACAGCTTTCTTAAAACTGTTTAATGGAACAGTTCATTCTTGTTTAAAACTAGCAAGCTAATCTAAAGCAGTAGAAAAGAGTTAGAATGTTTTTTTTTAAAGTGTGCAGTTGGACATGAAATATGCCATTGGAAAAAAAGTGCAGGTCAAAACCTGATAATGTCCAGTTGGAAAATGGGTGAGAACTGGATGCATTGTTTATTAAGCACTGAAATTACAGTGTTTATCAGCCAGTCTTAGTGAAAACAGAAGCTGAGATATGGAGAGGTGCCAATGTGTCATTGTACATGCCAATGTGACCTTACTCATTTGATGAGGCAGCAAAGTTGGCTCTTGTACTGGTGTATCACTGAGTGATGTATAAGCCATTGCATCGTTTTGTTAGTTAATGAACTAAGGCAGCATCATTGTTGCTGTATAGTAGATAAGAGCTACTGATTTGTTGCTATATAGTAGATAAGAGCTATTGATTTGTGAGGAATGAAGCATACTTTGTGTTCATCTGGCTTTTCTTTTCTTAAATAATGTGGGAAATAGGTGGAGTTAGAATATCTGCTGTAACAAATGTGGGCAAAAAGGACATGCTGAAGCAGCATCCTAGCAGATTATAGCAGGCAGTGCTGTCCCTAGTAATGTGTTGAAAACCCCATGCCTTTTCAGTGACTTAGTTCATATGGCATCCTACCAGTCCTTAATCTATTTTGATAGGGGATTGATGATGTTCAGTATTTTCCTGAGAACAGCTAAATTGAGTAAGAGAAGGAATACAGCAGTTTTTATGAGATATTTATCATTGCATACAATTCATCTGCCTGTATGAAACAGGGTGATTCTTCGAGCCGTTGTTCAAAAGTAGCCTTTCTGAGCTCTGGTTTACCTGAATTATGAAAACCTTTTGATTCTGAACTTCTGTTGCTTTTTGATAGTGAAAATATTTACTTCCCTAAGCACATCTGATGTCATAAGCTAAGCAGGGTTAGGACTAGTTAGTAGTTTGATGGGAAATGACATGAGAATAACCAGCATCTCCCAGTAGGGCTAGAAAGAGTCCTTCCTGAAGTGTGCTGCAAAGCTGTTGCTGCCAGTGAGAGTTGACAGTCTGGAGCTAAATGAACTAATGGTCTGCTGTAGTAAGGCAGCTTACTACATTTGTAAATAGTTTCCATGTTTATGGGAATAGAAAGATACGATTGGAAAAAAACAAGATTTTTGAGAATCTTAGTTTATTAGGTGTCAGACACAGTGTCAGGCTTTGTGTTCATAAAAAAAGACAAGGTGGCACAACCTCTGTGTCATAATAAATGGCTACTTAAAAGGGAACTTGATCCTTATTTAAAAGAGAAATCTTGCTGATTCCTGTAACACTGGGGATTTGCAAGGCAAGAGGATTGTAGAGGTCTGCAGGTTCCTTACTTATTGATAATGACACAGAATCCTATGCCCAGCCCCCAGCATAGTTTGGTTCCTAGTTGAAAAACAACCCACAGCTGAGTACAAGATAAAGAGCATTTAGTATTTGTATTTGATATTTGTTTTTCTCTTTCATTATTATTCTGAGGAATATGAAAGCCCTATGCTGAATCACAGCCTTGCGTGTGAACCCTTTCAAAAGTACAAATGCAATAGCTAGGAGACAGAGGCAGGTTGTCTTGGTTCTCACAGTGAATCACTGATATCTGTCTTGGTACAGAGAATATAGTTATTGCTGCTCTCTATCATGAACAAGCTGCATTCCCATACGGCTCAAAATATGGTCAGTGTTTACTGATGAGTAAGCAGCCAATGTGGTCTGACCTATGAAAATTCTACAGGAACCTAATTAAAAAAAATTAAACGAAATCACTTTGAGTCTGCATACTTGAGATAATTTACAGATAATTCAGATTAGTAGGAGACTTTCAGTATACTTACAATTCTGCTTTGTGGCGCAAGCTTGACGGACTCATGTATATCTTGAAGCGGGTAGTATTTGTATGTACACTGTGCTTCTAGTGCATATAGCTCTTACACTTGGGATGAGAAGGCAGAATACCATTCTGATGACAGATCAATACCTGCTGTTTCCCCGTAAATTTCTGAAAGTGTTGGCTTGGTTTGCTATTTCTATATTGCTCAGCCATCAGTTTCCTCCTACAGGGCTGGCCCTACCAGTAAACAGGGTAGATTGTCCACTGTAGGCAACACATTCTGGGTGTCATGAGAAGGCAGTGAATTGTTATTTAATTTATTATTTTACTGGAGAGCTGCTCTGCTCCAGGCAGTAAAAAGGAATTGGGATGGCCATATACTTTCCTCCCCTAGTTTTCTGACTTTTTCTGGCTTGTGTGGAGAAGCAGGAATCTGTCTCATTTGCACTACAGTTTCTTTCTGATTTTTTGTTTTTTTTAACATACATTGATTGACAGTGGTAGACAACTAATACCAAGCCTCACATCCAAGTTATCAGCATTTGTTAGAGAGCTTTGAGAGAGGTGATTTCATACCCAGTTTGGAGGTGTGAGAGATGGTGATAGGTGTACCTGTTGTCCCCTTTCCTATCCTGCAGGCTCCAAAGTTACCCTCTCACTACCTGAACAAAGGGATTGTCAGTCCCTTTCTTCTTTCATTTTTGTCAGTACTCGCTCCACAACTGATGGAATTCAATATCATTCCACTTGTATCAGTCTGTTCTTATGATTGCTGTCAGGCAGGATTTCTTTGATATCTTCCTGATATGTTGCACACTAACTGGGAAAAAGGGGCAGTGGGTTTGGCATTGTGCCCCACCAAAGTTAAAAGTCTGCAGCACCATCCTCTTGGTCTGACCTGGAATATTAACAAAGAATGTTTCAATAGTTCCTGAGTTTCTTTAGTTAGTGCTCAAAGGCAACCAGTGTTAGGCATCCAGGGCAGTTTACTAGATGACCACGGCAGTCACTCTGCTTGATCACGGGCAAGAAGCATGGCTGGATGGGACTTAAGGTATGCTGTCAATCCGTGAAGTACTCACCATAATTGATACTCACACTGGATTGTCAGGGCTGTGTGCACACACTTTTCTCCCTTGTCTTTCTGTTTCTTCCTCTCTCATCTAATTTTTGGTGGGGCAAGGGGAGTATTGTGTGAATTAGAGGCTGGGCAGGTAGAGCACGATCTAGCAAGGGAGCTGTCCAACAGTGCCAGCAAGGTAGAGGGAGTGTTTTTCAGTTACAGAAAAAAAGCACTTACTTTAAAAGCAGGTTTCGGGCAGCAGCTGAGGACCTTTGTAATTATTTTGCTTGTTACAACCTTCTGAGTATCCAGCACTTGAAAATACTTAATATTAAGATTCCTCCTCCTTAACCTCTTCCTTCAAGTAGGGCTCTTGTGCCTGCCAGCCCCCGAAAATTCCTGTGTGCCATCTGATGAGAGCTTCATTTTGGCCTCATAGCTGTTTTTAAGCCTAGGGCAATTGTAAGATGGCTCCTTTGCAACGTGCATGTAGGGTGTCCTGACATCCCCTGCTACATACTTGCTGGGACCTGTAGTAGGGTGACTTTGTAGGATACCCCCATTATGTCATGATGACATTCTTATTGCTGCCCTGAGACATGCGCCATGTTGTGGTCGGTGAGTAGTGGTGGAATTCCTAGTGGTGGTGTGACAGTCACTGGCAGTATTGCTGTTATTAGCTTTACATTGATGTTGTGCTGTTAATTCTACTTCTAGTCGAGCGTTGGACTATAACAATTTCACCCTGGTATTAACTGTGCTGTAGCACTTTGAGAAGTATATTTTGTAACTCATTTGGCTTAACCTTACAAGTTGTCACTAAGAGATGGTCACCCATGTGCCAACAAGTCTCTGTTATCAAATTTTCACTCCAGTTTGGCAGTCCCCAAAGCCAGAATGATTGCTGTTTCATGGTACAGGTAAAAGAAAGTAATACTGGAAAAGAAAAGTATTCTCTGGAATCAAATCTGTGGTAGAATATCAGAATTATCATATATTTTTATGACATGGATGTCTAACTGTTCAGGTCGTTGGAACAAAGCTCATTATAATGGCCTTTGCAAAATGCCTGTTTATCAAGACAAGTGAGTGAAGATTTCTCTGCTTGCACCTTCTATGTCATTCCTCTCAGTAAAATACTTGGTACTGAGGCCTGTGGCTGTGTTCACTCTCATTACGACTTCTTGTTGTTATGTGCCATAAAGCCAGCTTGGATGTACAGTGACTATGAATGAGAGATAAGAGACCTTGTTCAGATCTCCCAAATTCATGCCATGGCTTCCTTGACTGAGTCAATCCACCTGTAATGCAGTTTTCCTCTTTCCTGTAGCCTGTCAGCTTTACCAAGCATTATGTTCTTTTCCATTGAGTCATGTTGTTTCACGGTATGTCCAAAGAAAATAGCCTCCATTGAGTCATTTTGGTTTCTAGCAACAGTTCGGGCTTGATTTGCTTTTAGATCCATTTATTTGTATTTTTGGCAAAGGATTTTTTTAAAAATTATGACAGTAGATTGAAATAGGAGCCCCATATTTTGATTCAGTTCCTGTTTTGCATCATTAGTGGTTGGCCCACTCTGTTATCTTTCATTTTTTTAGTAAAGAAAGAAGTGACAGAATGGTCTTTTGGAGCCATTGTGTTCTTTGCCTTTCCAGCCAGGACTCAGTTGGCTTGACAGAGAGAGAGGCTTAGCAGCTTTCAGAATGATAGGTGATTTTATCAGACCCACATTACGAGAACCACTCTTATCAGAGCCACATTATTAATTACTGATAGGCAAAGGTGCTTAGTTAACACATCTTAATGGAGCCATGAAAAAATGCTTTAATTTTTTGAAGACATTCCTTTTTAATAGTAAGTATGCATAGCTTCCTGCGAGGCTGTGTGGTGTAGTAATTTGAGCATTGGACCATAACCCTGGAGACGAGGGTTCAATTCCCCACTTGGCCATGGAAACGCACTGAGTGACCTTGGGTGAATCACATATTCTCAGCCCCCCAAAATTCCATGGTAGGTTCAACTTGAAGGCACAGTAATGATAAAAGCATAGCTTTCATGTAATAGCAAATATGGCCAGTTAAGAGATAGAACTACGAGGTGAAAGTGTACTTTTTCAAAGACCAGTTCTTTGGCTCTCACTCTGATTTGTGAAATATATATGTATATATTTTAAAAACTCTTTCCACCTTGAACGGCCTGAAAGCTCTTGTTTATATGAGGAAATAATACCTTCTGTTAGGATGATAAAATGTGCATGTCAATAGCATTCACAGAATTAATAGCTGTCAAGGTAAAATTAATATTTTACCAATTTAACTCACACAAGCAGCAGAAAGCACCATATCGTTTAGTGAAGCTTTTTCTCAAGTAACAATTGCAGTTATGCCTCATAAAATTCATTGTGAGATTTTTTTTATTAGGCTTTGTTTTGGATCTCTTTGTGATATGATGGAGTTTTTAATTAGAGGGTTAGATCCTTTGAGTATAAATAATAATAATAAAAAAATAGAATTCCTAGTACACAGCTATAGCATGAATGCTGTTGGCAGTCCCAAGCAGAGCAGACCCACTTAATCAGTTCTTAAATGGCGAGTCAACACTTAGCATAAATTGCATTGATTTAGTGCGTATACAGTGGATG
This sequence comes from Ctenosaura bakeri, assembly GCA_948474755.1. NCBI lineage: Eukaryota > Metazoa > Chordata > Lepidosauria > Squamata > Iguanidae > Ctenosaura > Ctenosaura bakeri. The sequence continues at coordinate 953,911 of CAOLHI010000099.1, forward strand.
GTTCTATAATAGGATTCATACCTAAGGATTTTCCATGAGGTCTGTTACAGTGACCCCTTGGACCGTCAAAATTTGCTGTTCCCTGAATGAAATTTATTCGTTAAATGTTCAGGATCTGGTACATTCTGCCCCCTTTTTTTTTGTTTTGGAAAGAGCCAGGCACAAATACAACTGAGGTGGAAGTTCACCTGAAGTTCAGAAACATGGCACTGGCTGATCACTTGCTCACTTCAGAATGCTTTTCTCCAGCAGGATGAACTAGAGATAACTGAGATTGCCCCCTCCTCCAAAGAATGGGAATTGCTGAAAGTCTATATTTAAAAATATGTTTCTCATAAAAGGGGCTTTATAGTGGTAGAACCCACGCCAAATGATAGATTATTCCTTTTTATCTAAGCAGTTCATGCTAGTGTACGGCTGGTTTTTCAGAGTACCATTGCAATTTTCAACAGTGTAGTGTAGCGTCAATGGTGTTTGGCCAGGAAAATAACATGAATTACATCAAAAGAACTGTGTAGACACATTTCTGCTAACCAAATGTTTTGAAGCATAGGAAAAAGACCATAAACATGCCATGTTTCAAGTTTTAAAAGCAATTCCTTTCTTGGATTATTTCAGCACAAACTAAGTTGAAGGGTCCGAAGTATAAAATGTGTTCTTTTAATATTCCTTAGCTTTTCCAAAATACAAGGGCTGAGTGCAATTACTTCTGCTTGTGGCTATATATGTTATAAGTCAGTTTTGGAAAGACTAATCAACAGTGCAAGCAGTCAGAAATGTAATTTACAATTAAAAATTGTGAACACATGGGGGGCATCTCTTTATTTTCACATGGGAAAATGCAAGGATTGACGTATACGCATATAAAAAGCTACGCCATTGGATGTGTCCTGATGTAACAACATGTTGGAATTTCTACAAACTGGATTATCATTCATTGGCAGCACATGCTTGTGTGATTTCTCCCATGGACCAGAATGGCTAAATGTACTCAAGATCAAATTCTTCCTATTACATTTGAATGTAGACTCTTCATTTAATGCTCCCTTAATAAACCAGAGCTTGAAACAAGAGTTTGGAGCTGGCTTCTGTGGAGTTTGAAAGCAGCCATTGTATATTTCTTATACTGGATCTTTCGTGCATGGCATGTATGAAATGTGAACAGTATGTGAAGTACAGTCCTCCCTCCACATTTGTGGGTTTGACCTTTGTGAATCTGATTATTTGCACGGTGCCCACTTGCCTTCCCCGCATTCTCCCTCTCTCATTCCTTTGCCTTTTCCCCAGGCATCCTGCCTTCTTTCTCCATGCCTGGACAAAAGGCAAGCAAATGGAAGGGGAAAGACTCATGTGTGCACCTCTCCCCTCCATTCACTTGCCATTTGCCTGTGTGCCCTGCCTTCTTTCCCTGTGGCTGGGCAAAAGGCAAATGAACGGAGGTGAAAGACTCGTATGTACCTTCTCAGCCCATGGGGCTGTCCCCTCCCATTCGTTTGCCTTGTGTCCAGGTACAGAGAAGAAAGGCACAGCCTCCTAGGCAAAAAGCAAGAGAATGGAAGGGGAAGCATTCACTCAGTTGGAGGGAATTGTTTGCATTTTTAAAAACTTTGGCAGGGGTTCTGTGCCCTGAACCCTCATGAAAGTTGAAGGGCCACTGTATATTTGGGGACCAAAGGAAGAAGAATCATTCGGTCTCTAAGCACAACAACATTGCCTTCCTGGCCATACTTTATGTGACTCCTCATAAATACTTCTGTATGAACAGATTCTGAGGCATCAGACAGATATTGCACTATCTCCTTGATTCTTTAATCATCAGTTTTCCCCGATCTTAACATTAAGTCGGGTTGATACATCATACATTTATCCCAGAAAAGTCAATAGATGTAATTTGCTTTTGGGAAAAGAAAGCAGAGTCAGCATGTAGTGCTAATTATACTTTGCTACTATTTTCATATGCAAAACTAAACTGTAATATGTTAAGAATTTAAGGTAGATAATAGAAGCATCATTTCAATTGTGTTTAATGTCTTTGAAAGCAGGTTATCAATATTAATGCTGCATAATCTCTGTTCATTTTAATTGAGCTTGTACAGTAAAGGATTTGGGGAATCACAGCCAAGCACGTGTTAATTCCATTATTTTTACACACAAATAATATCAGTGAATCTATTAGAGAAGTGAAGCTGCATATCAAGGTGCTTGTTTGAGCACAACTCTTACTAGAATTTACTTGGGGTAGGGAGGTACAATATAGGTCTGGTATAGCAAAAACAACAAACATACTTGTGGCACATAAAAGAGTAAAAACTTATTTGTCTTAACCTTTCATGAGCTGCAGTATACTTTATCAGATACACACTGTAAACATGCAATTTTTTGAATTTCATATACCTTTCAGCATTATACAGGCATTCACTTGTACTTTAGAAGCAGAACTTAGTAAAACTACCTTTTGTGGAGCTAACGATGAAGGCGTGATGCAAGGCAGAAGTATCCTTGACAAACCACAAGTACAACCAAAGAAATGGAAGTAAGCAAGATCACAATTATTTTAGGATTACAGCTGTGCAGGTTAACTTGTCATGAAGCACAGATCCAATGAAATGATTACTTGATTGAATTGACCTGACTGTCATTAGATCAAAACCCATCCTCTTGTCTCAGTGGCAGGAGGCCACTATGGAGTACAGTGTTGCTGTGTGGTTCTCTGCCACTGGGGGCGGGGCAGGTCTGTGCTCCTAAACTGGATGTAACCATCTATGGCCATTTCCGCACTAGCCTGTTATAGTGCTATTATTCCACTTTCAACATCCTATGGAATCCTCGGGTTTGCAGTTTAGGGAGGGGCCTCTCAGGAATAGTGGAATAATAGCACTATAACAGGCTAGTGCAGAAATGCAATGTTTCTACCTCTTAAGTGTTCATGGGAACTGCCTTTCCTCCCAGCTTCTGGATCTTGCTTTATGCCACATCATCCCTAACTTGTGATGAAAAGAGCTGGGCACAACATAAATTCATGTTGATAGGTGGATGGGTGAGCAAGAAGACGATTCAAGCCTGAATGCCTCAAGTATCCAGGAGGAGGAGAATATTTATTCCTCAAGTGGACTGGAGTGAAGCCAGCAGCTTGGGAGTTCTCTGCTCCTCCCAGCTATTCATTGTCTGTCTCCTCCAAGTCTGCAAAAACCTTGTGAAGAGTAGAGGAGAGAAAATGGCAGATCCTTGCCACCTTGCCTCAACTTCCACAGCCTGTAAACATTCCTGGGTTTTCTGCTCTCTCTCTCTCTCTCTCTCTCTCTCTCTCTCTCTGTGTGTGTGTGAATTATAGCTCCCAGAATCTTCTATGCTGCTTGGGGCATTCTAGGAGTTGTAATCCAAAGGGGGAAAAAAAGCAAGCTTTGATGTGTAGCAATAAAGCACATACGGGAAATTGATGGAAATTCTGTTCCCCACTGCCCCTGTGCACCTCACTACCTTCTAGTTTTTCATGCATTCAGTGGGAAGGTCTGAAAACAGCTCTGTAGCTGTGTTTGGCTAAACGTGCTTACATATTGGAAACCCATTCATCTCAAGGTTGGGTTGGATTGGGTTTCCGACCACTGGCTCTGGGTAAGCAGATTCAGCCAAATGCAATTACAGAGCTCTTTTCAGCTCTTTATGCTGAATGCATGAGAATCTGAATGTATGAATATGTAAAAGGCGGCCAGCTGCATGTCTCCTGCACATTTTAGTTCTATCCTGCTGCTACTGAGTGCTTGCTTCAGCCTCTGGGCCTTTAGTCAGTGTTTTTAAGTAATTAGTTGGAGGAGTTCGTCTGCTGTCCTTGATCTGTTCAGCCTTACCCTGTTCTCCTTTTTCCTCATTGCTGTGATATGTGGCTGCTAGAGATGTGCTTTCTGTTTCCATAATTCAACAAAGAACATGCCTGGTAACTGTCTCTTAAAATCAGAAAAAGCAAAGAGGGAACCAGAATGGAATAGTGCTGTGACAGGAGACATCAAAGTGTAGATTACGGCCATTTCCACACTAGCCTGTTATAGTGCTATTATTCCACTTTCAACATCTTATGGAATCCTGGGGTTTGCATTTTAGGGAGGTGCCTCAAAGGCCCCTGCCTAAACTGCAAACCCCAGGATTCCATAGGATGTTGAAAGTGGAATAATAGCACTGTAACAGGCTAGTGCGGAAATGGCCTTTAAGTCAGCTGCCATATTAGTTCATTCCTTTTGTCTTTTCTTAAAACTAGAAGAGGGAGGAGAAGCAAAACCAGAGGGATAGTCTTTGGCCTAATTCCAGTTGTTAGTGTCAAGTAGTATAAACCCATTGACTCAATGGAACCCACATAAATGCTGACTTAAAAAATGTTCCTATACATTCAATGGGTCTATTCTAATTGGTACTAGTAATTGGATTTAGGCCAGTAATATTGCACTACAGAAGTACAACATTATATTAAGGCAATAATAGATAATACATTCACTATGTGAAGTAAAAAGCAATCAGCCAAGAAGAAGGAAATGTGTATGGGTATTCCCCACTGAAGGAAATGGGATGTGAAGGCTTGGAAATTCTCTTTAATGTATCCTTTGAGTGGTGAGGGTAAGTTGTTCTTCTCTGTTTAAAAGAATTGTGGTTTAGAGTGGTTTAGAGAGTTTTGGCTTGGAGGAACCATGCTGTAATATGTAACCTCCAAATCAGTTCTCTGCTGTGGATCTTTTCAGTGGCAAGAGATGAGTTCTCTTTATTGTTGAAGGGAATCAAGTGGCAATGAAAGAAATTGGAGGACACACATATATTCTGTAAATCACCAAAGCATCATATACTGTATTTGCTGCATATAAGACTCACTTTTTTGCCTGAAAAATACTGTTTGAAAATGGGGTGTGTCTTATATGCTGGTATGTCTTATACAGCGGCAAATAGTATTTGCCGGTATATAAATGGGGTGTGTCTTATATATGGGTGCATCTTATACACTGGCAAATATGGTATGTGGTCAAGGGAATTACTCCTTGCTAGAGAGAAAGAGAAATTGGGATCAGATATTTTCTGTTACAGAGTGCAGGGCCTCCAAAGTTCATTTTCTCTGGTTGTTTCAACTATGAAGATGAAGCCTACTCCTGTGTGTGGTGTGTAAAGACAGATAATGTTGGTGAGTGAAGAACGGGGTGTTGCTGGAGAACAACGTTCAGAAGTCTTTTTTTATCAGTCATAATTCTCAATTTATGTCTCAGTTTGTGCCCCCCCCCAATCCCACTCTTCTCTGGGTCTGAATGTAAGCTGCAAGATCTCAACCATTTGGATTTTTTTCTTGGATGACTCAGGCTGAACTGGTATGTATAAATTGGAAGGAGTTAGTCTCTTTGTCTACCAGGTTTCTTAATACAGGCTAGACGAGGGGAGATGCAAAGTGGAGTTTCAGTCATCAGTCTTAAGACGTGCCCTGTCACTAAGTTTTGATGCTCAGTTAAAACAGTGAGGGAAGTTGCCATTTTGGATTGCTGAGACTTGACCTAAAGGCTAAAAGAATTAGAATATGTAAACAGAGGTCTGTTGGTCGGTATCAGAAACAAGACTGGTATTTTCTTTGTGTATCATCCATCTTCCTACCAACCAGTGAACGTTTCTCAGTTGGTGGTTGCGGGAACTGTTATTGGGCTCCTTTGGTCATATTGTGTTAAGATAGGTTGTGTCAACTGCCTGTCTAGATTCCAAATCCAACCAGTCCATCCTTCTTAAAGTGTATGTGGCTTCTTCCCGTTCTCTTTGTTTTCTGGTGGATTTTTTTCTTGCAAAAGATGGAAACCTCACTGCAGTTTTTAAAAATTGTACATTTTCAAGAAACTCTTGTAATTTTACTCAGAACTGTACAACTTTCTGAGGAAGGGCTGTGTAGTTGTAGGTCTGTCTGTGGCCATGACAGTTCAATTTTGCACAACTTTTTGAGGTAGAGGGACAAGATAGCACAGAAATGGATGAAGTAGATAGCAAGAATTAATAAATAAAGGTGTATTGTATACTGGAGTTTGGAGTCTGGTTTTTTAGTCTTGCTTGATAGAAATGCCAAGGCTTACAACAAAAATCACAATCCATCCCTTTGCACCCCCTAGTTTAGGGAACCCCACACAATGAAGAGGTGGTTTTTTTTTTTGTTTTTTTTTGTCTAACGTTTATATGTTAATTCCAAAAAATTCAAAGGTAATGTCACCAGAAATATTTTTATTGGGAATTACTAAGAACTTGACAGCAAATATCAGCTACTTCTTCAATACATGAAAATAGTTTCAAGAATGTGGCTTGTACAAAGTTGGAAATGAACTGAAACAGTGATGACGGAAGAGTGCATTGTTAAAGTGATGGATCTTGCCCAAGTTGCAAAACTGATGTGGATTTTTTTTTGAAAGCCTGGAAACCATTTATGGGTTTTTTTGACCAATAAGAAACCTAATGATGTAATAATGATGAGGTTATGATTATTAGTAATTTTCGTAATTTGAAATGGTAGATCTGTAAATATTACTTCATTTTTTCCCCTTTCATTACAGTGTATATAGGGGGGTTAGAGTTGTTCTGTGTTTTGTTTAGTGTGATTAGGATGTGTTTAGTGTAACAGATTAATCTTTTAGTGATGGCTTTTGTTATTTCTTTGTCTCAGTTCAATTTAGTTTAGTTTGGCTTAGTTTTAGTTATACATGTATATTTTTATATATAATTTGTTCTCTTTTCTTTTGTTCTTTGTTCCTGTAGTTGTGAATCAGTTTATTTGTATCTCTGTACTAAAATGAATTGCTATTAAGTCTCAAAAAGAAAATAAAAAGGCAGGAAGAGAGCACAGACTCAGAGCAGAGAGAGTTTAGGGAACAAGTTGCACAACATTCAAGCCTAGGAAGAGTGGCAGAGGAAGAGGCAGCAGGATAGGAGCAGCCTTCGTGAAGATGAAGCAAATTATCTGGGATGATATGAATCAGAGAATCAGAGTAGACTGGCCGGTCAAGAAAGAAGGGGAGCACAGTCTCAGAGCCCAGGGAGTTCAGGGCTCAAATTGCCCCCAAAACTAGCTGAGAAAAAGCAGTAGAGGAAGAGATGGCAGGAGAAGTGCAGCCTTGGCAGGAGCGAAGTGAATTAACAGGGATGAGAAGGCATCCCTGTTAGGCCATTTCCCCACTACACTGTTACAGTGCTATTATTCCACTTTCAACATCCTGTGTAGTTTACTGTAGTCAGTTGTAGTTTACTGAGGCCAAAGAGCTCTCTGGCTGAGAATCCTAAAGGTCCCTCCCTAAACTGCAAACCCCAGGATTCCATAGGATGTTGAAAGTGGAATAATAGCCCTGTAACAGTGTAGTGCAGAAATGACCTTAGACCTCAAAGTTATTAACATTTGCTATGGTATATAAAAGGAGTATTAGGATTTGCAACATGACTTCAATAATCCACACATACTTTAGACTGAATTTCTTGTATGTTACAAAGACTATTCAATTAAATAAAAGGAAGGCTATTTTTGAGATCAGAACACACTAAATTTCTGAAGATTGCCCTCAGAATGTCTGAGCTTTTAGGAATATTAATGTTTGATAAGTAACATCAAGGTAGAGTAGTTGTCAGAGGCAAAAATAGCCTTTGGTTAGAGGAGAGGCTTTGCTTCAAACCTCTGTCTGTCTCAGGAGCATTTCACAGAATTACGCAGTGTGGTAGAAACAGGGGAGGGCATAGATTTCACAGCAACAGACACCACTTGCTATCCTGCTGCCCCCAATTAACCTATGTGAAGTGGACCATACTGTGCCAAAACCAGTAAGGTCGAGCAAAAGTGACATGTTGATACTAAAATGCTTACAAAGCAGAAAGCTTCAATTTACCCAGGCAAGTGAGCAGTGCTCCAGAGAGAGGCAGGTTCAACTCCATATAGTCACTAGCCTGTTTCCTGCCCTTGGGGAGAATCCCTGCTTGCCCCTGACAAAATTGATATCCTTAGTGTGTAGTACAGTGGATCCACTGAGAGATGTCTTAAACACTTCCTCTTCCAAGCATGTCTTGTATCTAAACTATAGCAGACCCTGCAAGATCCTTTCTGGACCCCAGAAGTCCACATCTTTAAGGCACTAGCCTAGAAACTGAAGAATAGCTGGCAGTAGGAGGTCAGAGGGATGCATGCGCGATTGCTGAATTTGGAAGGGCTAGACATCCTTACACCCTATTTTTTTGTTTTGTTTTGGCTGAACACCCCCCCCCCCGCTTGTCCCCCATACATGGGATGGAGATTTCACAATGTATTGAGGGTCTCCTGCCTCAGGAGAAAGATGTTCCCAAGTAGGAAGTGATGAAAACTTGCTTCTGATTTGAAACTCCCGCTTGACCTAAAACAGGCCCAACAAAATAAGATAAAGTTGCCCTGGTGGCCTCTAGAGGGTAGTGGCGTGCTTTGTCAGAAAAAAAAAATAAAAAAATTGTAGGGGATGTGGAGGACCATGTGAGGAGGGGCAAATGTGACCTACAATCTATACTCACTCCCGAATAGCTCTAATAGCTTGAACTCCTGAGACTTTTAGCTTTCTTTAATGTATTCAAATATATTTTTGTAGCTACTTATTGTTGGAACTATACTTATTGTTGGAACTATTTTTTTACAGATTGAGTATCCCTTATCCCAAAATCTGAAACTACTTTTTAAAAAGTGGAACCCAGTTTTCCTTCTGTAGGGAACGTGAGGGAGTGATGGAGGCTTTTTTGGAACTGTGCATGCACACATGTACTGTTTACAAAAGCCTCTCAGTTGGCTTGATACTTTTTTCCCCCTTTCAGCTTGCTTGGGACCATACACATTGCTTGCAAAGAATCTCAGTCAGCTTGGTGCTGCTTTGTTCCTCCCAGATTGTTTCTCTTACGTTCTCTGCTCATGATAAGAATTCTGAATTTCTTCAGGAATTGTTGCCTTTTTTGCTATGCTGTTTTTCAACATTGGCAACCTTCAGAATTGTTCACCCTCTTGTAAATAAAGCTGTCCCGTGTTTAATGTGCTGGTAGTAAAACTTTTCTCTCTCTGCTGTGCATAATCCGTGTAGCACTTGAAGATATTTAATAGTCTGGTTTTTAGGTATCTTGTGATTTTTATTATTTCACATTGATGGTTTCTTATTCTGTCTGTCTGTCTGTCTGTCTCTCTCTCTCTCTCTCTCTCTCTAAACACACACTTGTGCATGCACACACGTGCACAGACTTATACCTGAATTTTACTATATGGGTATCCTGAATAAGAATGTCCCTTTATTTGTATTATCTCCAAGGTTTATCAACATATTCCTTCTTTCCTTTCTCCCATTCTACATGAAAAAAGAATTTTATATAAAAAAAAATTCAAAACCAATCCTTTAGGATTTGTTGTTCGGTCTGCTGTAAACCAGTTGGTGTAGTGGTCAGAGTCAGTGTGGGATAGTGGTCTGAGTGTTGGACTATGACCTTGGAAACCAGGGTTCGATTCCCTGCTTGGCCATGGAAACCCACTGGGTAACCTTGAGTCATCACACACTCTCAGCCTCTAGAAAACTCTAAGGCAGTGGTTCTCAACCTGGGGGTCGGGACCCCTTTGGGGGTTGAACGACCATTTCACAGGGGTCGCCGCTCCTCAATCCTGCCCCCCCTTTTTAAAAGAAGGTGGCCTCACAGCCAATGGGAGCAGTGCTTCTGTGATCCCTGCGCTGGGAGGAGGGGAGAGGAGGTGTACTGGGCATTTCCCCATCTTTCCCTGCCTGGTGGGAAAGCACTGGAGGAACCTGAGGTGGAACCGGAGGTGCGGAGAGTGGAAGGAGAAAGCTGGAGTCTGACTGTTAAGGTGGAGGTGAGGAGACTGAGAGGAGAGAGCTGGAGCCGGAGCGTTAAGGCAGAGGTGAGGAGAGGAGAGGAGACCCCGCGCTGGTGGGAGGGGAGAGGAGGCGTGCAGCCGGGCACAGCCAGGTGCTGCTTGGATGCTCGCGCCTGCAGCACACACACACACACACACACACACAGGGAGGGCTTCCCCTTCAGTGTTCCCTTTCCCTTTCATGCCGGCTTGCAGAGTCAGAGTTGCTTGTCGGGGCGAGTGAGCAGCCAGGTGCTACTTGGACGCTCACGCCCACACCACACACACACACACAGACACACACACGGAGGGCTTCCCCGTCAGTGTTCCTTTCCCCTTCATGCCAGCTTGCAGAGTCAGAGTTGCTTGCCGGGGCGAGTGAGCAGCCAGGCTCTGCTTGGACGCTCGCGCCCGCACCACACACACACACACACACACACACACACAGGACTTCCCATTCAGGGTTTATGGCGCTGCAGTGGGACGTCTTTCCTCTCTCCCTGTCCTTTCCTCCCTGCGCCTCGTGTAAAATGTGGGCTGTTTCGACATTGCCTTTGGGAGTGACTGGCTTTTTGAACTGTGGAAACCCAACATTCAGAACTAGAACTACTGCCTTAATTCTGGCACTGATGGACGCTTTCTGTGCTTAAAAAAAGGGGGGAGGGTTACCAGTTTTTAGGCATTAGAAGTCTATCCAGAGCAGTGATTTAGGGCAGTGTTTCCAATCTATTTGATGTTGGAACTAACTAACTAACTAACTAATACATAAATAAATAATAATGAAAATGATTTTATAGTTGGGGGTCACCACAACATGAGGAACTGTATTAAGGGGTCACGACATTAGGAAGGTTGAGAACCACTGCTCTAAGGTGATAGGTTCACCTTTGGGTCATTAGAAGTCAGGAATGACTTGAAGGCACACAGCAGCAGCAATAACAGCTGCTGTGAAAATTTACACTTATTTGTAATTCATGTTACAAAATTCCTTTGTTTATATCAGTTTAACCCAACTTGTGTACATGGTCCAATATCACATATATAAAATAAAGCAAGATAGTTGGGAATGCATTTTCCAGACTACACAGCAAAAGGCCACAGGCACACACCCAAAGCAGTGGTAGAAGTCTTCCAATCAGGGTTCTTCTCTCCAGCTGTCTGCCTAATTGTTGGAACAAGTGGCAAAACAGCCAGCGGCGAGGCTGATGCCAGTTACACCGATTCATATTGTCCACATCCATTGCCATTATATCTACTATTCCAGTTTCTAAAGTCTTATTTTATTCAGAGGAGGATCTAATTGTGTATATATGCTGAAGACTGAGTTTGCAAAGCTTTGAATGGTTTTGAGAATAAGATCAATAAAATAAGCCATATAAAAGTTATAAAGTATATCTCATAGACTTACTATCCAGTGGGACCCATGTGGAAAAAATATCTTCCCTTGTGTTTAATGTTCAGTTAAGCCTCAGCAATATAGCTTTAGTAATTTCTGATGTTTACACGGTTGCTCAGTTTTTTTTCCCCAGTTACCAAAACATTTAAAGGTTTAATCAAAGCCATTATCATTAAGATAGTTGAAAAGTGATTTAATAGAGCAATCTACATATCTGCTCTGAAATACGTCCCATGGAGCTAAATGAATGTAAGACTGCAACCTAAGATTGTAGCCTAAGAGGATATTAGAAATGTTTTGTTATCACTGTTGTTGCAACTCTTGTTAAAATGCCTGCCTGTTATACAGTTTGCCAATGTGCTTATTAGATTACGAGACTTAGGCCTATGTGAAATCTGAGTTGGATTTTATTCCACCATTGTAACCTGAAATCAGAGTGATGGTCAGTAGGTTTTATGGCTCATACTCAGAAAATGGCTGAATGGATTGATCTAACTCTCAGCAGTAGAGGAGAGGTTGGTCTGAGGACGGTCTGGGCTGATTTTAATGTAGAAATAGTTTATTATTATTTGATGTAGAAATGGCTTGTTATTTAATGAATGATGTTCTGACATTTGAAAGGTATTGTCCATTTCTTTTTCACAGACATTGCTGGGGCAGTGTTTCTACATAGTCCTTTGGGAAACTGTTTGTAGTATATCGGAGAGAAGGACTAGTATGTGCTATGGCTTAGCAGTAATATAAGCTATGTGTGGTTTTTATTAAAAATGATTTTCTTCCACACATTTTACTGTATAGACTTAATAGATTTTGTCCCTCACATGTTCAGTCTATATTGGCTATCTGTTGTGACACATACGTGGGAGACAGCAGGAGGGAGAGGGTACCACGGGAGTGAGTGTGGCTGGTTACCAGGGAGATGGGAGAGAATGCAGGGGAGGAAGACCAATCAATCCCCTTTACTCCCAGAGAGAGAGATTTCAGAAGAAATCTGAAACATCTGCCACTTTCAAATTCTTGCAAATAAAGAACAATTGTTACACTAGAATGACTTAATTTATGTAGGTGATTGTTGTTATATTGGTCTATTGCATATGTTGTATTCTACAAATGTATTCTTCATCCCAAATATTTGAGAAAATTTCAGAAGTATGCTTTTTCTTACTTCAAAACTGTGTCTAGTGGAGTTTGAAACCGCCCCCACCCCCCAGAAAATATTGTTATGATACCACTGGAGTCAGTGTCAAATTAACTTGAAGAAAGCCGCATCATGGGACTCTGCTACAAGGAAATCAATGTAGCAACGACAACCCCAAACAAACAAAACATTTCCAGAGAGGATGAGGTATCAACATAAGACTGCATTACTATATTGTAATGATGAAGACTGCCTCCATTTGGTTCCATTTTGTGATTGGCTCTGCTTCTATACAATCTATGCAACTAAAGTCAGCCTCAGTAACTTTCAGTTGCCTCAAGGGGCCTTAAGAAACTCTTGGGCCTCTGGCCCCTTCCGCACCTTACCTCTTTCCATCGCGGGGGCATGAGGATTACACGAGCAGCCTCTTGCGAGAGGCTGTCGTGTCCCTGCTGCTTTGGCTTTGCAGCTGCTGCCTGCTGGTCTGCAGGCAGCATGAGGGCTCCACCTCTTCCTTCCTTCTGCAGTGCTGCCGGGCATTTCCCCAGGCTGTGCTGGGGAAGAAGCGTGAGGGCCGCATCTCCGGAGGCTCCGCACGCACAGTGAGTGTTTGTGGGGCCCCGGAGCGATGCACGATTGTGCACCATTTTTGGCTACAAGCTGAAAATGCAATAGTGTGTGATCGGTGCTTGCTGGCCCCAGCAGCATCACGCGATTGTGAGGACGTCATGTGGACCACTCCTCGCAATCGCACGACACTCCGGAGGCCCTTTCACATGGCAAATGCCGTGCGAAAAGGGCCTCTGTCATGCTACATAGTTATAGCACTTTGATAGCACCTTAATTGCCATGGCACCATCTCTGTGGAAGTCTGGGATCTGTGAGTTATTTATGTACCTTTTTCTCTCACCTTTCTTCCAACATAAGCCCCAAAATGATTTACAACAGAGATTAAAACAAAGTACAGCCAAAAACATGGTGATTAAAAAAATATAAATAAATAAATAATCGATCCTGTTGAAAGACTACAATTTAAACTAGTACAAAAACTTTTTTTTTAATGTAACAATAACTATAGCATACACATACCCACTTGAAGACCCAGGGACCTTGAAAAACCAGCTAATTCCGAAATGTCTTTAATTCCCAAATGTCTTTAAATAAAAAGATCTTTACCTGCTGCCAGAAGGTGAGGAAAGAGAAGACCAGCCTCCCATGGAACGGAATTATGCAGCTTGAGAGCAACAGATCCTGTGACAATGGTCCTGTGACTGTGGCCATTTCCACACTAGCCTGTTATAGCATGATGATTCCACTTTCAACATCCTCTGGAATCCGGGGGTTTGCAGTTTTTAGAGGGGCTGGCCGACTCCTCCCGAAACTGCAAACTGCAGGATTCCAGAGGATGCTGAAAGTGGAATCATCACACTATAACAGGCTAGTGTGGAAATGGCCAGTGTTGGGAATGAGAGATTCTTAAGACTTGGGCAGTCTTTTGTTGCCTTTCAGGCAGCCTGGACCTGAGCCCTGCAGGTTTTTCCAGCACATAACCAGTACTGTCTGTTGTGCCTGGAAACAACTAGTAGTCAGCGAAGGTTTTCCACAAAGAAATTATATGTTCCCTGTTACCAGCCCCAGTCAATACTCTGGATGCAACATTTTGGGCCCACTAAAGTTTCCCAGCAGTTTCAAGGGTAGCCCCACATACAATGCAATTTCATAATCTAAATGGAATGAAGTCAAGACATAGTATCTCCAGGAATTGATACAGTTAATTCATTAGTTTTAGCTGTGCAGATGGACTCCTGCCAACTGCCAGAGCTTGGCCATCCAGGGTGAGGTAGGAGTCCAGGAGTACATAAAGATGTAAACTTGAGATTTCACAGGGAGTGCAACCCCATCCTGCATGGGCTGAATTCCTATTTCCCAATCAGCTTTCCAGCTGACCAGAAGCATCTCCATCTTGTCTGGATTAAGCTTCAGTTTGTGCTTATTCTGTCCATTACTGACAGTAGACACTGATTTAGTACAGATACAGCAGAAGTGGATGGAAAGGAGAGATAGAATTGGGTATTATCAGCACATTAGTCACACGAATTTCCAAACTCTGAATGCTCTTTTCCAGTGATTTCGTGCATATATTAAACATCAAGGGGGACAGAACTGAACCATGGGGGACCCCATAGGCCAGTGTCCAGGGTGTTGATTAGGAATCTCCCAGCACTATCTTCTTAGTTCCCCTGTCCATAAAGGACTGGAACCATTGGAGAACAGTGTTCCAAAGTCCTATTCAAGAGAGATGACCAAAGATACCACGATCAATGGTATTGAAAGCTGCTGGGAGATCCATCACAACCAAGAGGGACACATTTCCTCTGCCTAGTTTCTGGTGTAAGCCATCCCATAAAATGACCAAATCTGTCTCTGTCCCCTAAACTCACCCTAAAGCCATTTTGAAACAGGTCTAGGTAATCATAGAGGAAGAGCCAAACTCACGTAATGGTTTGAGCATGGGATTGTGACTCTGGAGACCAAGGTTCAAATCCCTACTTGGCCAGGGAAACCTACTGGGTGTCCTTAGGCAATTCACACTCTCTCAGCCTCAGAGGAAAGCAAATCTTGCCAAGAAAAACCCTGTGATAGGTTTGCCTTAAGGTTATTGTAAGTCAAAAATGACTTGAAGACAACAGAGAAACCTCCTGGAGCTGGGAGTCCATGATACACCCTAGAAACTTGCTCAGTAATTATCCAGTATGGTGGAATGGAAGGAGAGCTTTTTCAGGAATAATTATCTGGCCAGTAATTATCCAGTATGGTGGAATGCAAGGAGAGTTTTTTTTAGGAATGGCCTTTCCACCTTTCCTCCTTTGGTAGCACTAAAACTTGCCTTGTTACTAGAGATGAGACGAATCCAGAATTTTCCGAATCTGGATCCGAATCCCTGGAAGGTTCTGCAAATCCTTAAATCTTTCAAATCCTTTTTTACAAAAGGGTTTAAAGAGCAAGGGAAACAAAGCACTTCTACTGAAAAGTGTTTTGAAGCAGAATTTGATATCTTTGTTTAAAAAAAAAACAAATTAAATAATAGTTTTCACTTTCAGGAAAACATACCCATATACTTCTTATTAAGAATTACATGTAATTTGGAAGTAGCTCCAGATGTTGGAGTTGACTCCTGGGTTGACTGTTACAAAACAAAACAAAACAAAACAAAACGGGCAAGGATAATCTTGGAAACGATACACTCTCTCAGCCTTAGCAAAAGCCTAGGCAAAGGCAAACCTGCCTCTGATGAAATCTGGCCAGGACACTTGTCATAGTTTTGCCTTAGGATCTCGCCAGATTGAAAATGACATGAAGGCCCTTTCTACACAAGCAGGAAAATGTGGATTATTAATCCCACATTTTCCTGCCTGTGCAAACAGGGCCGCATACTACAGTACAGAGATAATCCAGGTCAAAACTGGATTTTTCTTTGCATAGCTCCTTCTGGCATCCTGGGGTTTGTAGTTTGGTGATGCACTAGTACACTTTGGCAGAGAAGGCTGTGACACCTTGTCCAACTACAAACCCCAGAATTGTGTATGAAAGAGCTTTACAAGGAAGCTATGCAAAGGAATCTTCTTCAGCTGTCCTTGAAATCTCAAGAACGCTGTACTTTCCAGTCAAGTCTCAAGTCCTGCAACAAGGAAGGCACTTTAAAAAAACAAAAACACCAGCCTCTAGCCCTGTCTCAATTCTCTACCTTGATGTCCAGTCGCAAGTCCTAAAACAAAGAAGGCACTTAACAAAAACAAACACCAGCCTCTAGTCCAGTCTCAATCCCTAACCTCCAGCCTCAAGGCAAAAGAACAGGAAGAAGAGAATAATTACCTTGTAGAAGTAGGCAGCCACAGGGGCAGGCAGCAGGAGCGAGCTTGATCCAGGGCTCTTGTGCTGGCTCAGGCCTCCGGGTGTGCAGGAAAGCAGCTCTCGCTGCCCCTGCACACCCACGCGGGCCTGATCCAGAGCTCTCACGCCAGCTCAGGCCTCCAGACATGCAGGAAAGCAGCTCTCGCTGGCCCTGCACACCTGCACGGGCCTGATCCGGGGCTCTTGCACTAGCTCAGGCCTCCAGGTGTGCAGGGATTTGAAAGATTTGATTCACCTGTTTTGGCACAGGGATTCAGATCTGCGAATCTCAAATCCTTCCAAAGGATTCGAGGATTTGGTTGGCCCATCCCTACCTGTTACAGTGGAACATTCACTATTTTCTTGAATTTGCAAACTTTTGCCAAAGAGCTGCAAACTGCAAACTGCAGGATTGTATAGGATGCTGCCATGGCAGTTAAAGTGAAATCATAGTCTATAGTGGTGTTGTGTGAAAGAGACCAAATTAAATGTGTCATATGTACAATGCTAAAGTCATAGATTCAGTGTCAGTTTTTAAAACTGTAGTTTCACTTCCTCACACCCCTGTCCACTCCTTCGAATTGCAGCCCCCCCACATCAGTTAAGTTCCATCTGACAATTGCCTGAAGAAGAGAGCATTCCTGAGCATGAGCAGAGTATTCTTGTAATTTATCAAAAAAGAGAGTCCTGCAAAGGTTTGAGTCCCGTGTCCTTTTACGTACAGCATACCCTTGGCATCCCATGCCCTATCCAGAAAAATAGATGAGGAAAGCTTGACTCCCTTCTACTAAGAAGGCACCCCTCCCTTCTGTGTGTGTGTTCATGGCCATGATTTGTCTTGAGATGTCTGCTAGGACTGAAGGGGAGAGGGGAGAGGAAATGGCTTCCATTTGATTTCCAGGAAAGAAAGTAGACAAGGAACTTGATTTTCTCACCTCAACCTCCATGGAACACACTAAGACTTTCCTATCTACTCCACATGTTTATTACATGTTTACTAAAATATTTATATTCTACTCTGTAGCCAAAGCTGTAAGTATGGTATAACATAAAAATCAGTTTAAATCATTGAACATGTAAATAGAAAAAACAAAAAGAATCCCATGCTAGGAGAAGAGTTGGAAGGAAGGAAGGAAGGAAGGAAGGAAGGAAGGAAGGAAGGAAGGAAACAAATAAATAAAATGTACAGTCTAGAAACATATAAAACAAGTTAAATGGTTAAAGCCATGTAGATATACAAATTGGATAAAACAATTAAACCTGAAAAGACTTTACTAAAAACTCAAGCTTTAACTCAGTGCCAAAATAAAGCCAGTGTCAGAAGAGGGCTTTCAGTAGCCAGGATGGCAAAATAGAGAAGGCCCTTGAAGTCGGGCTACGTTTAGGGAATATAATGTGAAGTTATGTTAAAGAAGAAGGTGTGCTTTTGTGCCTAGCCAGAGTGCTTTATTTTATTACAATAGACTTACTATAACTTCTACTTAATCATTAAAACAAATGTAGACTCTCTCTTCCACACCCTTGTGGTGTCAAGGACTTTTGTGGTGGATGGAAATGTTTAATTTATTAGCTAAATTAAGGTAGTATGATTGTGTATGTAAAGTACAGTAGATGTAATAAAGTAAGGATCTGTTGGGAAGGGGGTGAGAGCATGGAATATTGGGAGTGAGTGATGATTGGTGGAATATCTGAAGGGATTTTGAAAAGGCTGGAGTGTGACAGTTGGTCATGGATGAGAGAAGTCTGTTAGGATTAGTAATTAGTGAATGGAGTTTAGGGGGTTGAGTGGTTAGGAAAGTTAAGAGTCAGAGTCAGAGTGAGTTAGAAGACGAGTGTGTGAGAGACTGAGAGATGTGATTTAGATGTATCAAATGAATGATCTGTAGTGTTTTGCTCAAATTGTGTTTAATAATGATTTTGGCCCTTTTCGCACCTTACTTCATTCCGGTGTTGTCACGAAGGGATCACGCGAGAAGCCTCTTATGAGAGGCACTTGTGTCCCCTCTGCACCAGCTCCGTGCTGGCTGGAAGGAAGCGTGAGGGCTCCGCCTCTTCTTTCCACAGCGCAGCTGGGTACTTTCCCAGGCTGTGCTGGAGGAGGAAGTGCAATGGCCGTGCATCCGGAGCCTCCGCACACAAGGCAGGTGCGGGTGGGGCACAGGAGGGATGCGTGATTGTGCATCATTTTTGGCAACAAGCCAAAAATGATATAATGCGTGATTGCCACCTAATGTCCTCAGGAGTGTCGCGCGATTGCAAGGACGTCATGTGGAATGGTTCTTGCAATCGCACGACGCTCCCGAGACCATTTTGCAACAGGACTGGTGTGTGAAAAGGGCCTTTGTCTTATGCTATTTTGCCTCAGGGGATGCTACATATTGGAAAGTGGAGTTCAGGCAAAGCATCTGAGGTGGCAGCACTTAATAAAAAGTGCTTTTTACAGAGAGTTCCCAGTCCTGTGAGAGTTTGAATGCAAATGTACTGAGGACTCTGAGCTCACACTTGATCTGTACCCAACCTGGACTGCGCAGAAACGACCAGGGATGAAACCATTTCTCTACTGTCTGCACTTAATAAAAAGTGGTGGTGTCAAGTGGGAATAGAAGATAAATAGATTCTCGATTCTCACATAGGAACCACAAGGGCATCTGGAAGGTCCCTAGAGTTGGTGGCCTCAGCAGTAGGACAGGAGGAGACCCTCACATTGTGGCAGGAGAGGGATAGGCAGAATCCTCACAACTCTCTCATCACTTTCTGAGTAAATCTAATTCTTCTTTTATATCATGAATAAATTCTAGTAGGAGTAAGCCTCAGATCTTTCATGTTTGAAATTAAGCTGTAGAACAAATCCAGATTTCCTTAATTCATGCTGACATTTTTGGTGCACACATAAACCAATTGGGTAGGGAAGAAAGGAAAGCAAGCGACAGTTAGAAAAAGCACTAAGAAAATAAGAAAACGAGGGGGCAATTTATGTGCTAAATTTAAGTAAATAATTTATAATGTGATGGGAGCCAGAGTGGTGTAGTGCTTTGAGTTTTGGATTATGACTCTGGAGACCAGGGTTTGAGTTCCTGCTTAGCCATGGTAACTCATTGGGTGACCTTGGGCAAGTCACATCCTCTCAGCCTCGGAGGAAGGCAAAGGCAAGCCCCTTCTGAACCAATCTTGCTGAGAAAACTTCGTGATAAGATTAGCCTTAGAGTCTCCATGGATTGAAAACAATTTGAAGACACACAGCAACAACATACTGTAATATATAATGATGGTATTACATCAACTTCATGTGTATGTTGAAGTGAATGGACAAATCTGGGATTTACATACACCACTGTGTGATGAACATCCACCTAACTTTCGGGTATTGGTAAGAATGGAACTTACCACAACATTGATGCCATATCTGTATTTTTTAGGAATGTGTCTGATTAAAGACATGGTCTTTAACTACTGTAGTATCCTGGGATTCTGGTGCTGAAGTGAAGGCGCTTAACACAACATGTCAAATGGAATTATTATTTCTTTATTGAATATGCTGGTTGAGTGATGCAGAATGTTATGTTTATTGCCCAGTTCAGGAATTTTAATGCTCTTTACCTTGAAATAATGTTTTTCATAAGTACATGTTTGTGATGGAAAGAATATTTAAAAATATTTGAGAACTGGTCAAAAAATATATTTCATCCTGATGATATGAATCTGTGATTGACAAGAACCTTCAGTTTGGAACTTACTCTATGCAGTATTTGTACCTGCTTGTTTTGCATAGAGAACAGCATTGTCTGCA
This sequence comes from Ctenosaura bakeri, assembly GCA_948474755.1. Classification (NCBI taxonomy): domain Eukaryota; kingdom Metazoa; phylum Chordata; class Lepidosauria; order Squamata; family Iguanidae; genus Ctenosaura; species Ctenosaura bakeri. The sequence continues at coordinate 973,967 of CAOLHI010000099.1, forward strand.
AAGGAAACAGCAGAAATGTTATTTTCTTCGCAAAAAAATGCAGTTTTTTCTGTGGAAAACAACCATGTGCAAATTTTGCACAGAATTAAGTCCTGAATTTTGAATAGCATTCAAAAGCTGCTCATTTTTCAAAGAGTTTCTTGCAGCAGGAAGAAAATTGCTAGAATTTTTGTTACTTTCTCCAAGAAGAAAAGTAGTGAGGAACTACATCCCTGTTACACAGCTGCTAAATAATCCTTGAGCATCTGCTATGGAATCTTTGTATGTTTGATCATTCTGGGGCACTTTTTAGAGTGCACATTCATGGGGCACTGGCCAAGCTTATTAATAGCCCACATGTCATTGTGTCTCATGTATGAAGAAATTCTAGAATATATCCACTGTTGTCTTGTAGCTCTGCATGTTGCAGGAAGATGGATAGTGGTCAACCAAAAGATGAAGCAGAAGCAGCCAAACTGCTTTTCATGAAAGTTTGTCTGCCATTACTGATTTTCCTGTAAGGAACATTTGATAAGCCTCCAAGTAACCCCGGGGCTTCGCAGAAGAAAGTTTGAAAACAACTAGCAGAGTTCATCTGGAATACATCTGGAGTATCATTTCTCAGCAGGGATACTGTCTTTTAGCCATGATGATGTGCTTGTTTCAGAGGGCCTGGCAAGAAATGTTAAGGAGGAGAAACTCTGTTTCCCTCTCTATTCCAGCTAAAAGAAACTGACAAGGAGATCTTCCTATTCCCTGTAGTGCTTTTGAGCTCCTGTGGTGCTATTGGCTGCAGTGAGAATCATGAGAGCTTGGAAAAGTTAATTTCTTGGACCACAACCCTTGAATTCCCCCCCAAAAAATCTTTCTGAAAATCTTAACTTTGAAAGTCCATTGGGTACAAAACAGGTCAGCCACTGAGAGATAGTAAAGTATATTTCTAATTGATCATTTGAAATTTCAGACTGAGCTATTTTCTTTTTCTGTCTAAACTCCTTCTGACTGTTTTATCCTTTTGCAGGGAGGGGCAATAAGCTGATTGTTTCTTAGTTCATAGTAGGTGTCTGTGTTATGGGTTTTTCAGGGACCAGGTGAAAAGGGCTATGTGTGAAGGACAAGCAGATACAGGATATCTGCTACTATTGTGATTGCTTCCAGAAAAATAGAGTTAAGGTCATCAGAAGAAGGCAAGCAGCAATCCGTGAACAGTGATGCCCTCATCCCTGCAAAAAGCATCTCTTATGAGGGTGGTAGCATCCCCTTGATGAAGGAATGCCTCTTGGATATGCAGCATGGGCGGGTGTTATTGTTCACTAATTCTGTAGACTGCCTTACATACAAATGTTCATAGTATGCCATTCCTCCAATTTTGACTGAGTTAAACCTTGTTATTGAAAACATTTGAAAAAGAAAATACCCCAACAACATTATCTTCTAATGAAATCAGAAAGTTTCCAAAATTGGGAAGTTGGAATATCCCTGAAATCTCTAGGTGTGGAGGGCGGCATGATTTCCAGCTCTGAAAAGAAAGAAACATATTTATTGCAGTTGTTGTTGCCAGACCCTTAACTTACGTCAATTTTTGATCTTTGTTTATACAAATAAGGGGTAAAATGTTGAAAAATATCTGGAAAAAAAGACATGCAAAGATTTAAGTGACCTCAGAGAGAGTTTTAGGCCATTTTCCACATATACTGTTGTAGCACTGTTATTCCACTTTCAACATCCTATGGAATCCTGGGATTTGCAGTGTAGGAAGAGGCCTTTAGAATTCTCAGCCAGAAAGCTCTTTGGCCTCAGTAAACTACAAACCCCAGAATTTCCACAGGATGTTGAAAGTGGAATATTAGCCTTATAACAATGTAGTGTGAAAATGGTCTTACATAATGGAAGCCTGGGTGTGTTCGTTTCAGTGTAAACAAATAAGTAGTACCAACCATAGTTTATTCTCAGAACTGAGATGTTGTAAATAAGGTTGAACATTTAAATGTGAGATTCTTTGCCTAGCTTGAGGAAAGAATTGTATTTACATGAACTGATAAGCAACAAGAATTGTAGCATTAGTTTATTAGTTTTGCACTGTTCCTTCATGAGCACTAAAGGTTTAGATGAATTAGCTGTTAATGGCCTGCAAGGGGGAGATTGTGAACAAACCTCTCTTGTATTTTCTATTTTATTTTACTTTTATTTTTCTGTGGCTTTCTGATTCATGTCCTGCTATTCTGCTACTGTTTATATCAGAACTTTCCAAACTTTTCATGTTGGTGACACACATTTTAGACATGCAACATTTTGTGACACAGTAATTCAGTTTTATGGATTAGAAATATATCAATAAATCATGAAGCATAAATCATATATTTTTAAAAATATAAGTGAAAGGTTTTCATGTCATATGTTGTGTCCCCATAGATTTTGTCATTACAATTTATGTACGTGGCCATAGTTACTAGCAAACCAGAGGTTAAGCTAACTAATTGCCACCCTCACAGGGGTCCTTCTTAGCCCAGGGCAGCGGCAGCACACCTACACACTGCAGCCGACACACTAATGTGCCATGACACACAGTTTGGAAAGCTCTGGTTTATATGGTGCACAGAATACTTAATATTGCATGTCAACATGTGACAGAACTTTTTTCTAAGCCTCTTTCCACACCCCACCTTCTTGCATGATCCTCTGGTGGTGATCCTTGCAGTGGCTCTGTCTGGAAGGGAGTGTGGTGGGAATGCTCCCCTCTGCATTGGACCAGCTCCCTGTGGAAGGGACCATGATGGACATGCCTCTTCCTTCCACAGCACTGCTGGGTATTTTCCCAGGCTGCACTGGGGCAGGGAGCACTGCCATCACACTTCTGGGTGTTCCACAGGGGAGGCAAGTGTGGAATGGTGGCGCAGTCACGGTTCATTGATGGGGAAAACCTGTTCTTTCAATGTTTATCTCTTTTGTCTCTTCAAAGTTAAGTTTTCTTTAACTTTTTCAAAGCTAATTTTCTTCAAATTTCTGTAGGATATTTTCTCTTTCTAGCTCATTATATCAAGTGATTCTCTACTTTTGCCAATCAAGCATTCTGTGTTTGCGGTACTATATGAGGGAGAACAAATCTGCCAGTTTCTGTAATTCTTCCAAGTTTAAGTTGATTTTTGTTCTATTCTGCATCACTTCTCAAATGCTTTATAAAAGAAATGTGCATAAAAGTCCGTATGCCTTGTTGAGTGTATCTCTTCTGATGGATGGCTATTTTACAGATTTTATGCATAGTTTTGCTTAGTATGCGTAATTTTTTCCAGTGAGGGTACATCCAGTGATGCAGTAGGTTTCACCAGCAGGAAAGGCCCATTTTTCCTTTCCTGCTATGCCCTCCCAAGTTCCTGTGGAGGGAGAACCCTCTGGAGTTGGTTTCTAGGTGATACTTATAGCTGCAGGGGTGGGGGAGAGAAGAGGGGAAGGTCTTTTATACCTAAGCATTTTTGTAAATTTTAAAAAAGTCAGTACATGCATTTTGTTTGCTTTTATGCACTTTCAGTGGGAAAGCCAGTATAGTGGAGTGATTTGGATATTAGACTGGGAGTCCAGGAGAATATCTGCTCTGCCATGGAAAGCCACTACACTGAGTGACTTTAGCTAAGTCACACTTTCTCTATCTAAAGGAAGGCAATGGCAAGCCCCCTCAGTAGAAATTTTGATGAAAACATAAGTTGGAAATGATTTGAAGGCAAATAACAATAGTGCATTTTGAGGGTACATATGATGCATAGCTGGAGAATTGCACTGCAGAATTCAGAGAAGTTCAGATGCTAAGAATAACTGCATTTGGGTTCAGGAAGTATGAATTAGGTATGCTCACATTAAAGTGTGAACCTTTCAAATTTATTTCCCATTCCTGCTATCCCATACAGAGTACAATAGTGCTTTGATACATAGGCTTTGCTAGTTATCCTATTCTGCTTACCAGAAAAATAGTGAACCTGGCCTGTGTGAAAACTATGATGGATGATGTGCCAGATTTGGACTTCTGACATCTGACTGTGCTCATATTCTGCATAGGGCTTTCTTCCAAGTTGATTGTTTATAGGAGTGTTTTTGCAAGTCTGTCTTGTGACCATACTGGTAATGGAGAAAGGCTATACAATCAGCCCTCCACTTTCATGAGGGTGGGGCAGAGAAAACCCAGATGAAAGTGGAAAAACTGTGACTATCATAAGCCCCAAAATGATATTTAATGCACACAAAAAAGTACTCGTACAGGCGAGGTGGGTAGGCCCGGCTGTGCATGCATTCTTTTTGTTCCTCATGTCGGTAGGTGGTGAGTGGGATGGGATGGGAGAGCAAGAGGAATGAGAAAGAGGATACCTGTCCCATTCCCTTCTCCCTTACCACCTGCGCGAGTGACCAAGTAAGCAACTGAGTGCACCGTCCATCCATCCCTCCTGCCTGTGTCACTGAGCAAGTGAGTGAACACAAATACTCTGCTTTCTCCTGCCTCATCTCCTTCTTCTCTCCTGCCCACATAAGTGAGAGAGTGAGTGAGTGAACACATGCACCCTCCCTCCTCTCATTCCTTCCCCTTCCTGTCTGTATGAGTGAGCAAATGCACACACCCTTCATCCTTCCATCCCCTTCCCCCGCATCACCCACATGAGTGAGCAAGGAAATGTGCCCACAGTGAGGCCCAGTCACTCTTCCAGTTTGGTTTCTTTCCAGCATCACAATCTGTAGATAATCAAATCCATGCTTAACCAGCAAATGTGGAGGGTCAGCTGTATTCCTTTACCTCGCTTCTTCAAAGCCAGATGTAGGGGCTCTCTGTATCTGTGAATGGCATGCACACATTTGAAAAAGGAAAGGGTAAAGCCTTCTTAACTGACATTACTTTCTTTCCCTCTCTTTTTTTTCTTTTAAAACAGTTACATTGCAAACCAGCGGCAGTTAGAAAGCATAAATGAAGTAGATGTGGGACGGTACATTGGATTAAGAAATTTGTGAGTATATTGTTTAATTGTTTACATTTATTTTTTTAAAATGTCTGCCATGGTCCAGTATTTCTCTGTAATGGCGTCCACTGAGTCTCTGTGTATGTGGGCTCTCATTTTTTCTGTGAAAGAAAGACTTCCATACTTGTTCAAAAGAATGCTTGGAGGAACTGTACTCTCTTCATTGCAAGAAATAGAAAAATCTGTCCATGCACATGCATGAGCCCCAGCTGTATATTAAGGCTCTCAGATGCTCATTTAGATGTTTGACTTGGGTTGATAGTGTTTAACAGTCAGAATACTATAGACCTTTTGGGATTTCTAAACCAGGCCTTTGAAATCCTTTGAGTTGCATAGAGATGGTGTGAAGTAGCAGTTAGTGTGCTGTACTGGGACTTGGGAAATCTGGGTTTAAGTCCTTACTGAGCAACAAAACTCAGTGGGGACCTTGGACCAGTCACTCTCAGCCCAGCCTTCCTGATAGGGTTGTCATGAGGATTCCATTTGGATGGATGAGGGAGAGCAATTGCTGCCATGAGTTCAGTGGTGGAAAGATGGGGTATAGATGTAACTGATATATAAATATATATACATAAATGAAAAAAAATCTGACTGTTCTCACATACATTTATATATTTTTGCAGAACTGTTGTCGATTCAGGCTTGAAATTTGTTTCACGTCAAGCTTTCCTGAAGAATACCAACCTGCAGTACATGTAAGTGAAAACCCACTTCAGAACAGACAAACTTTTGTCAGACTTCAACACCTTGTTTTCTATCTGTATGTGGAAAGGTAAAGGGGCTTTAGTTAAAAATTGCAAATGAGGACCTACAGCAAAATTTTAAAATGTGTCCTTGGCTCTGCAGGGCTCCAGATCAGGAATCCAAACTCCTTGAAACAGGAACCTTGCAGTTTTATTTGTGGTTCACAGAAAGCTGTGTGAAGGGGCAGTTTCAGGAGAGGGATGGGGAGAGTCATCTTCCCTACCTCTTGGCTAATGTGAAAACTTGATGTCTTTTCAGTGACTACTAATCATGATGAAGCGTCTTGAATAACCTAAAGGCACCACATCCCATGAGTTCTTCAAAGCAAAACAGAGTCAGGCTTGGTTAATACACAGAGGTGACGCTGCCAATGAATATCAACTGCTGTAGGCTATTAGAGGAAGGAACTGGCAAAACCACCTCTGAGTATTCCTTGCCTAAGCTAACCCTATGAAATTCATGGGGTCACCATAAGTTGACAGGTGACTTGTAGGCACATACACACACACTAGTCATGATGGCTACATATTGCTTACAGTATCAGAGCCAACATGGTTCTGCATATCAGTGCATTCTACTCAGGGCCTGCTAGGGAATATCGCACAGGCACCTGCTTGACCATCATGTGAATAGAATCTTAGACAAGATAGGACATTCATCCAATCCAGCAAAGCTTTTATCTGTATATCCCCTGATCCAAATTGCCCCTTCAAGGTGTTAGGGTACTAAAGGAGTGTTTTCTTTTATTTTTTTTTATTCAACTGACACATTTGGTATTACATAGTCCTTGGGAGAACTGAGCATTGGTCCTTGTTGGGGATTTTAAAAAAAAGCAAATTAGCAACTTCTGGAGGAGGGAGAGTGCCTTAGATGACCCCATTTTAATGATAAACTGGTAGCAATAGGCTGTTGCCCAAGTTTGGATGATTAAGAGCAAATGATCACTGGAAAGTGGCCAGATAATTGTGGTTGTGTGTTGGAAGTGTGTTTTAAGTGGCTTGCTGTTTGCTTTTGGTTTTGGATTGTTAACAAAAGTACATTTCTCCATCTCTGACAGAAAAACAGCTAGTTAAATTCTAGCAGGGTCATTGCATGGAGATGCTGGGGAAATGCTAATAGGGGATCAAAAATAGGTGAAACTACTCAACAGTTTATTTGTCTCAGTCTTCTTCCAAAAGGAAGACAGTTGTCTAGCTGTTGAAAATAGGACAAATGATGTGGTAAGGGGAATTCAGCCTAGAATACCGGTAGATAAAGAGCTACTCTGAAAGAATTAAAGTCTCCAGGGCCAAAAGAACTGCATACAAGGGTACCTGCAGGTGTATTCTCAGAGCCACTCTCAGTAATCTTTTGAGAATTCTTTGAGAGCAGGAGAGGTCTAGCATACTGGAAAGGGTCAATGTTGCCCCCTTCTTCAAAAAGGAGAAAAAGAGGACCTGAGCAATAACCAGTCACTCAGGTTAACAACAAGTACAATAGAAAATTGTACAATAAATCATTAACCAGCTTTTAAGCACTTACGCCCTTTCCGCAACTCACCTTTTCTCGGTGCTGGGGTGCGGTGCTTGCGTGAGCAACCTCCGGTGAGAGACTCTCACATCTGGGGTCCTTCAGCTCTGTACAAGTTGTCTGCTCGCGCGAGATCTGCCTCTTCCCTTCGCAGTGCAGCCTGGGACCTTCCCAGGCTGCACTGAGACAGGAAGCATGACCGGCCTGGCTCTCGAGGCTCTGCATGCACAGCAAGTGAGTGCGGGGCCATGGAGCGATGCGCGACCGAGCACCATTTTCAGCTTAAAGCCAAAAATGAAAAAATGCATGAGTGGTTCCTGCCAGGCCCTGGAGCGTCGTGCAAATGTGAGTGCATCATGTGGACTGCTCCTCACATTTGCGTGATGCTCAAGGGGCCCTTTCACATGGAAAATGCCATGCGAAAAGGGCTTTAGAAAGGAATGCTTGTGATTACTATGAACTACCAGAGATTTTTCAAAAACAAGTCATTCCAGACTAATCTGTTGTTATTGTTGACAGACTTATGAGCTTGGTAGATTGAGGTAATGCTGTGGATGTAGTATATTCTGATTTTAATAAGCCCCCTAAGATATTCTTGCAGACAGGTTGGTAAATTGTGGGCTAAACAGTGCTATTGTTAGGTGGATTTGTAGCTGGTTGATGGACTGAATTTAAGAGCACTCAACAATGGCTATCCTTCACCATCACAATAAGTGTCTAGTGTGATTTTAGCTGAAAGTTAAATAACAATATGTTACCAGTCTGTGTCAACAGGAGTATAGTGGCCAGGTTGATTGAAGTAGTAGTACCACTCTATTCTAGAATACTGTGTTCAGTTCTGGGCACCACAGTTCAAGAAGGACATTGACAAATTAGAATGTATCCAGAGGAGAGTGACCAAGATGATAAAATATTTGGAAGCCAGGTCTTATGAGAAATGGCTTAAGGATCTGGTTTAGCTTGAGAAGATAAGATAGCTGAAAGATGTCATATAGAACAACCATTATCAGCCTTTCACTCCTTGGCTGTTCTGGATTTCAGCTCCCAGATATCTCCCTTGGCCTGGACAGATTCTGGAATCGAAGTCCCAAACAGCTAGAAGTCCAAAGACTGAAAATGGCTGATGTAGAAAATGGAGCAAGCTTTTTTGTTGTTGTTGTTGCTCCGGAGACTAAGGCCCTTTTTGCACGGCATTTTCCATGCGAAAGAGCCCCTCGAGCATCGTACAAATGTGAGGAATGGTCTACATGACGCACTCACATTTGCGCAATGCTCCAGGGCCCGGCAGGCACCGCTCACACACTTTTTCATTTTTGACTTTAAGCCGAAAATGGTGTGTGGTCGTGCATTGCTCCAGGGCCCCGTGCGCACTTACTTTGTGTGCGAAGCCTCGGGAGCCGGACTGGTTGTGCTTCAGGAAGGTCCCAGGCTGCACTGCAAAAGGAAGAGGCGGGGCTCTTGTGCAAACAGGAAGCTTGTGTGGAGCTGAAGAAACCTGCATGCGAGAGCCTCTCACGAAGGGCTGCTCGCATGAGCACCACACCCCAGCGCCGAGAAAAGGTAGGATGTGGAAGTGGCCTAAAACATGAAGCATCAAATTCAAATTACAGGAAAAAAGATTATGCCTAAACATTAAGAAGAACTTTTTGGCTATAATAGCTGTTCAACAGTAGAACAGATTGCTTCAGAGTGCAAAGGCTTCTTCTTTGGAGGTCTTTAAACAGAGATTGGATGGTCACCTCTTGGGAATGCTTTAATTTTGTATTCAGATATTACAGTATTGGACTAGATGGTCCTTGCTGCCCTGTAATGAAACCCAGAACTTCATGTGTCTACCTCACTGCGCTTAATATGCTGGCCCCGTGTGATGCACTGGTAATACCTGATTCAGCTCTGGGGCTCTGTCTTTAGAAATGTATGCCTATGTGACCAATTTCACCAGAATGTTGAACTGGAGGTAACTATTTAAATGTATATTTAAATAAGTATTCTAGTAAAAAGCAGATACCCTATAGATGAGCAACACCCACAGTTAGTTAACCATGTATAATTTGGATACATGTCTCATATATATACATGATTTCTGATACAGCAAGTAATCAGAATCATGGCTGTTCAGGAAACTGGGGTCCAGTATTACATAAATACATCTTCCCTAGAATCCTGTTAGGGAGCATGAAAATGTGTGGAGAGGCCCTAGTTCCCATAGGAAGTGTTGGGACAATTAGCAGGGAATGTTGTGGCATGTTGATTGGTATCCTTAATTCTTATTTAAGCAGAAAACAGTGTATATACCAAGCCTGATTAACACTGCTGGCAAAAATCCCATCTTTGTTGGGAGCAATTTTTTAAAGTGACATTTACATCATCATAGTGAGAGCTTGCATTTATGGATTTCTCTGTTTCTTCTTTTACAACAATTTATGCACATTTTAGGTTTGGAAACTTGTTTTGTTTTGCAGACATTTTAATGAAGATTGATAATACTGCATGAACTTTCCTACTAAGAAAACTATTTTGGCTTTAATCGTCTCACAGGAGGAGCCTTTTAACTCCATTTAAAATCCTTCTTAAAAATAAACTGATTTCCCACAGTGTAAATTGTGTAAGAATGCTAACAATAGCAGTGAACACTTTTAACAACTGCAATAGAGTCAGATGCCAAAGAACCCTTAAATGCACATTTATCTAAAAAAAAATTATCATCAGTTTTTATCTTGTCCTGTAAATGAAATTTGTGTAGCCAAAAGCCTTCTCGTAGCTGATGCATGAATATTAGAAATCAGTTATAATGTAAACAAGGGAAATTAAAAGTTCCTGTAGATATAGCTTAAATGTAACTCATACCATCATGGAGTGCCCCTGTTGGCTGTGCAAAGCTGGATCCATCTCACTGTGTTACACAAAATTTCAGTATGTGTCTGGTGTTCACAAACGTCATGCCTGTCTGTCAAAAAAACATAATCTACTATATAAAAGTCAAGCCTTGTGAGTGAACTTGTCCATTTGTTTGTGTAAGGCAGGCAATAACCTCATATGATTGGCTGTATGAGGCGAGAAGACGTCATATGATTGGCTGGCTGTGAAGATTCTATGAAATCCTGGGGTTGGCAGTTCAGGGAGGAGCCTTGAGAATTCTCAGCCAGAGAGCTCAGGCCTGTTGCTATGAAGATGAGCCCTAGGAGCAAGAAGGAGGGCTGAGTATTCCCTCAGGAACCCAAACTCTGTATGTTAATAACTTTGAATACAGATTGGATTGTAGAATATGGGGAAAAGTTACAGGTCGTGGAGAAGGCAGTTAGGGGAATTACAGACAAAGGATTTCAAATCTGTGTATTTCAACTGCATCTAATTCCTAAGGTAAGGTAAGGTAGTTCTTAAGGTATTTCTGACAACTGTTACCTATGAGAAAATGAAATCCCAGGCAACGGCAGTTAAATATGCTAAATTATATCCGGTGCACACACACCTACGTACGTATGTTCACACACACACACACACACACACACACACGGGCACACCTTAATCCTCTTTGTAAGGGGCACTGAGGAACAGAAAATGACCTATTATGTTATACCTTCTATTTATTTCAGACTATTGTATTTAAGAAACACATGTAGCAGATAATAGAACCCCCATTTTTATAAAAATATGGATTTTTTTTAACAGAAACAGTCAGCCAATTATATGAGGTCTTCTCACCTCACAGAGCCAATCATAGGAGGTCTTCACCTGCCTGACACAGACAAATAGACAAGCTCACTCACAAACTTTGACTTTTATATAGTAGATATACATGCACATGCGCACACATGCACATATATACGTACATACATACATATAAAGGCTTGGAGATGTTACTTTAGGGTTACGTGTACTAGAATTCCACGGCCAGCATGGACAGTGGGGACTCTGGATGTTGTAGGCCAAAAAGAAAACTTTTCCAAATTCTGGTCATATGTTTCTTAGAGGTCCTCATAAGATTAAAGTAGACATGGGCCTAAATCCTGTTGCTAGTTCTAAGATGCATGGAATCAATGGAACTTGTAAAATTGTTTTCTTACCAAGTTCCCATTGATTCTAGTTGGGACAGGCAGATGGATTTAGGCTAAAATTCTAATACGTACTCTGGCACATCCACAAAGAATAATTTTATTTCCATTTTCAGCTAGCTGTGGTTTCTCACCCCAAAAACTGTGGTTCCTGTTAACTTGGTTTGCTAAATAAGGCCTATTTCAGATTGTGGACTGTGGTTAATGATTCTGACATTTTTAAAACACAGATAATGTTAACCATCATTCCTGGTCCAGATATCTTAAAGAAATAATATCTATGGCAGCTGTAACTTATGAGGAAATAATTCCATGCACCTCAAAATTTTATAAGAGTGTTTCTGGGTTTCACCTAAGTGCTCAGTTTCAGCTCAAAATACTAAACAGGGGGTGCTTAGGACCAAAAAGGAGGCTCCATAACTCATCAGGAAATGATGCTAGATTTGTCCAAAGTTGACAGAGAATTTTTGATTGTCATTCAAGTTGCAGTGGCCAGATTCAAGTCAAAATTAAAAACGGAATCTGCCATAACTCATTGGGACATCATGATAGAAGCTTTAAAATTTGACACAATATTTTATCACTCAAGTTGCAATAACTATTTTCAAGTTCAAAAACAGAATTCTAGAAGCAGAAATGGGGTCTTCCATAACTCAGGAGAATTTTTAAAGGACTTGAAAATGGGTGCAAAAGCCTTCAGTCTGTTCGTCACAGAGATACCATTGGATAAGGATGTGCATTGAGCATATTATTTTGAGGCTTATGCACATAATTCTAAATGATAATTCATAGTGCAGACCAAGCCATAGTGTCATTGTGTCCAGTCCAATAGGTTTTACTATTCTAGGTGGATTGAAATTCTTCCCTTTTAGCCATAGTGTATTAGGAGCAGCTCATTAAGTGAACAAGAGCTGACTATGATACTACTTTCTTATTTTCACTGTAATGATTATAACTTCGTCTGTTCATCTATAGTGGAGGTGGGAATCATGTGTCCTATGGGAAGCACGTGACCATTTTGAAATCCATTTCAGCCCTTGGAACCTACACCAGTCCTCCAAGCCTGGCATCCCCCAGGTTTTTTGTTTTGTTTTTGGGGAACAAAAACCTTTCCAACCTGCTTGTGGAGCTCCTCACCTCCAAACAGTCAACTCCCTTCTATGATTAGGGAGGCAATCAAAACTGATGTGTTGTCTTTTCTGGTCACTCAGAATGGTGGCCATAATGGTGTCTGTGGTGGCACTCTGGTGGTATAGAAGGTCCAAATTTGTGCAGAGTGGTCTCCAGGTCTTCAAGCATGCCTGCCCTTGCTCTTTATGGTGTATTGTAACTGAGAGTACTGTGTAGCAGCTTTCTTGATTCCACTAGAATTAGACTCTTCTAAAAGGTCCAGGGAGGATGCACCACTGGAAGGTCATGGGAGGTCATATAGTTCCTAGCCCTAGATAAGAGGCAGGTTCTTTCCAAAATTTGTGTGTGTGTGTGTATGGGGGGTTGAACAGAATAAAAAGAGGAACGAGAAGAAGCACTAGAGAAGCTATGAAGCTGTCCCAACCCTGAGGTTTGCTCAGGGATAGAGCCCAACAGCCGGTTGGATGGCTACTTAAAATCCAAGGGAGAAAACACAAAGTATGTTTCTGCATCAGAAATCTCTATATTTTGCCATTTTATTCCTCCTTTAATGAAAATGTGCCTCCCACAGTGTAGGTGCCCATATGAACATCGTCTATAGCAAGAATGCCTCTGATCTTCAGTCTTGTGGAAGGTATTAAAGTTCCTTATAGTATGAATCAGTAAATGCTTAATTGACATGAAAGGCCTAATGACTGTTGTGATCTTTCATGTGGGCACACATTGCACATGCAATTTGAAAAAGGTATCTTAAAAGGCTTAAGATGAAGATATTTGGCATATGGTCAGAGTTTTGGTAAGTTCGGGCATCAATGAAGGATCAAAGAAGATATGATAAATGTGCATTTTGTTTATGAATAAATTGAGCATACAGTCAACATCTGAGAAGCTCTTTGAAAAAATTTTATCCACCATTTTTCTTCACATGAATGGGCCTGTTCTAAGACCTGTTGGAATTAGTATTTACCTTTATGTTGCTGCTAGTTGTCAAGATAAGAGTACAACCTATATAATTTTTGGAGGTTATTATCCAGCAGAAGTCTAAAATGAAGTTTACTGGGTTTATTGCCGTTTTGTAGTTACTTTTTTTAATATCATCTCCATTTTTAATCACAACATTGTTATTTTTTTTCAGTAACTTGTCAAGAAATAAGCTTTCAAGTTTGTCCCGAAAGTCTTTCCGGCACCTGAATTTGAGTGATCTGTAAGTAAAAGATTTTTTTTTTAAAGGGGTGAGGATTATTATTACCATTTTATTATTAGCAACAGCTATATTTCAGGATTTTGATTATAGCAAGAGAACGTCATTTCTGTTTTTAAAATTGGTAAACCATGGTATGGATAACCTAATTACTTCATCTGGACTTATTGTATGTTAATAAGTAATCACATACATTTACAAAATGAAAGTATTATAAAGATGTAGCTGATTTTGTTTTTGTTTTCCTTCTGAGGAAACTGTAAGAAGACAACTTCCAATTGTCGTGTCAGTCCACATCATGCTGCTTCAAATGATTTCATTGTGAATTGGCCATTTTGTTCAATTCACCCTTTTGTTTGTTTATTCTCTTTATTTATGCTCCTCTTGAGACCTTTTTGATATCCTTATCTGTTTTCTCTTTCTGAAATGTGATACAAGGATTTAATATGTATGGCTGGAACAGTTCATTTCATTTCATCCATTTCATATAGTATGTACCTGTCAGGGCTGGTAAATTTGTACAATAAGAGGAGGATTTTGTATTGTGAGTCAATTAAAATTGATCAAAAATCTAGATGATTTAAGAAGTGCATTTGTTTTATTTCTCAGATAACCTTATCTGAATTTAGGTTATTTTATTCTAATGTTATCAAGAAACAGCATTCCCTTGAATATTTTTTGGTAATGTGCTAGTTCTTGAATAGCTGGATGGCAAAGTTCATTAGCCATAAAATACTCTGACTTGCCTCATTGTTCTGTAAAACTGATCCACCATGTTCTGAAAATGAACTCTTTTTCTGAATGGATATTCTGTTCTTAGTGTTTTATCTGATGATAACCTCCATAGCAAAGTTAATACTATTCAGGTGGACGTGATATTTTTGTCAGCTCCTATTAATGTGAGTTGTTGATATAAAATGCCTAATGATGGCATTTTACATTTTTCCTTTTGATCTTCCTTATGGGTGCATATGAACTCTGAAGTTTAAAAAGCTTATGCAACCATGTCTCCACTTTTTAGTTTTGGATTAAAAGAGAGGTGGGAGGTACCAATTCTTTTCATGGTTAAATTGAGCATATAACCCTTATTATATAAATTGGCTTGATAGAACAGTTTGTCTCACATGTCTCAGTGGGTGGGGAGGGGAATACCCTGATGAAGAAATTTGATTCTTCTGAATAAGAAATGTGGGCTGTGGGTAGAATCGTTCTAATAAAATCAGTGAAATCTGCTTTATTGACTGCCCTTTGGCTTATCTATAATCAATAGATGTAAATTGAAAACTATGATTGAAAGAGAAGGTAGAAAAAATATTACTATGAGGAGAGAAGAGAGGAAGGAACAATGAGCCAGAGTTGATATGCCCAGAGTGTGGAGTATGAACTTGATGGTGATGGTGCTGTTGTTGAAAATGGTGATTTTTATTCTGCCTTTCCTTGCAAAACCTGTACTCAAGGCAGGTTTGCAGTTTGTGCTGCATTTGCTGCTAGAATGTGTTGACATATTGAAGGCTGAGGGAATATTGTTTACAAGTGGTCCATTAATTTTGCCTGGTACATTAATTAGAGAAATAAAATTTCTTTAATATTTTACACAGAAAGCCATGGACTAACATAACCTCCCAAGTATAGATGTAATATTCACTTGAAGTGTGGAGAGGCAACAAATCTCTTGCTTTTTTCAAAGCTGTCTCCACCTAGTTTCCTAGTGGGAATAATATAAGTATAGAAAAAGTGCATTGATTATTTTAAGCCAAGCAGCAAGACTTTTTCCCCCCAGTCTTTACTCTCATACTTGTTGCTTAGTTTGGGGCAACTTCAGTTTCAGCAAGGAATTTAGCAGAGTGGCACTGCCATGGCAGGAGAGAATGAAAACTATCTTGTTAGTTGTGTGAGTTTGGCAGATACTTGACATTTTCTTTATACAGATATCTGTCATGGTTATAGGCTATTAAAAGGTTACTCCAAAGCATCTGAACTAGTATGCATATTCTGCAGACATTGTTATCTGCACTAGGATTGTGGGGATTGTGGTCAAATCAAATTAACTCCTGCAGTTTATTATAATTAGCGCTAGTTTGTTTCTTCTTTTTAATGGAATGTTTTAGGGCTATCAAGTAGCACACCGAAGAAACTGTCATCGTGAAGCATAGGTATGCTTTTATGAAAAAGCTGAGAGAATGTTTAAGCTAAATGTCTGGACTTTGTTTTGTATTTCTCTCAGCAGTGGCTTTCATATGTTGATCAACTGCAGTCTTTGCAAAGATTTAACTGTAATTCCTCCAGATGTGCTCATACATTTAACACTCCACACTCCACTTTTTTTGTTGTTGCTGTGGCAATACTAGTTAAAATATCTTAGGCTCTTTCCGCAACTCGCCTTTTTGTGGAGCTGGGGTGCGGGGATTGTGCGAGCAGCCTCTAGTGAGAGGCTCTCGTGTCCCAGTTCCTTCAGCAACATGCTGCTGCCTGCTCGTGCGAGAGCCCCTCCTCTTTCTTCTTGCAGTGCAGCCTGAGATTTTCCCAGGCTGCGCTGGGACAAGAAGCACGCGCGCTGCAGCTCCGGACCTCCGCACACATGGCAAGTGCGCGCAGGACTCTGGGGCAGTGCACGATTGCACACCATTTTCGGCTCACAGCCGAACATGAAATAGTGTGTGATCAGTGCCTGCCAGGCCCTGGAGCGTCGCGCAATTGTGAGTGCGTCATGTGGACCACTCCTTATAGTGGCACAACGCTCCTGGGGCCCTTTCGCATGGCAAATGCTGTGCGAAAAGGCCCTTAGTGTCTGTTCCAGGAGGTCTACAGAATATTGTTGCTATTTAAGTGTTTACATCTCATGTGATATTTTTGACCATAAGGGGGAGCTCACTATCCCAAAAGGAAGAAAACATAAAAATCTGTTTTGGACAGAAATACACAGTGAATCAAATACTATTCTAATTCTCATTCTAGAATAATTGTACCGAAGTGAATTGAGTTACTCGAGGGGATGATTCTGTTCTTAGGGCTTATCAAAATGCTGACAAAACATTGCTGTATTCAGTAGCATTTCCTTCAATTCAAAGTTTTTCTCTGGCTGCACTATTCAGTCGATTCATCACTTAGTTTACTTTTGATTGACCAAGGAAATGACCATAATTAATTGGACAGGAGAGTTTTAAAAAGTGTTCTTTCTTACTACAAGAATATTTGAAAAGTGTGGCTAGCTTGCATCAGTACAGAAGAGCCATCTTTCTCTTTCACACATACGAAGACACTGAAGCCCTTACTGCACCATGGTGACGTCCCAGCATGGGGACCCATTGCTTCTAGTTTGCGACACATGCCATTTCACGACGTCATTGTGATTCTGCTGCTGTTGTGTCCCCAGCTGTTGGGATAGCATCATAAACCATTACTGGAAAAAATCCAGTAATGGCTTCCTTTTGCACAACGATCCCATCAGCTGTGGGCGTGCTGGAGGGGCATTCACAATATAGCCCAGGAAGAGGCCAGCTGTACTGCAGAAGGAAGGAGCATGTCCTAAACGCTACCCATCCACTGGCAGCTGACCAGTGGTGGGGAGCATTCAGGTCCCAATCCAGTCCCGGTAATGACATTGCCAAGATCATAATGGGACGATGTGGGATCACAGCATAGTGTAGTAAGAGTCTCAGATGCAAAAACATAAGGGAGTGTCTTCTGAAATGGTGACTGTTGCAAGACTTGCGAAAATACTGTTTTATCAATATACAGATATAATTTACCAATGTGTAAAAAGTCATGGCTCTTTGCACAATGCACACAAATCCTATAAATGGCTAGAAACGCATGCCCATTGAGTGGGAACAGAGGGCATTTTTATTTGCCTTCATGCTTATATGCTTGTTCAGTGATCAATCAGTCCCATTTAAGTGTTGCTTAAGCAGGTAACTGTCCTGCCCAGTCATGTTTTAAAGAGTAGGATTTGTGATCTATTTTGTTGGGATAGTTTTTTCCGAAATAAAACTGTTTTTGTATCTCCCCTTTCATATATGAACTAATTTTTTTATAATTATATGTTTTGTTGCTGTAGGATTTTAGAAGGCAATCCATTCCAGTGTTCCTGTGACATTATGTGGATCAAGGTGTTCCAAGAGTCCAAAAGTCCAAAAACAGAAACTCAGGATTTTTACTGTATGAATGACAACAACCAGAGGGTATCTCTGATGGAGAAGCCACTCCCAAACTGTGGTAATGCACTTTTAATGAAGAATATTTGGCATATGTATTTGAAGTTGGTAAAATGTTTGGACCCCAACCCACTAAGGCCCATCCCTGTCCAGACCACATTAATTTGGATGTTGATGGCTTACATCATTATTTATAAACTAGGTTCTAGCTTGGATTGTGGAAAGCAATTTGTGGACCACAGGCAGGTCATGGATCTGGGAGGTAGAACCCCCCACTCCATTTTGGAGTTAGGTGCTGCCCTGCAGCTCAGTCCATGAACTACCACAGTCATATATAGTATTTCAAGAGAAAGTTAAAGGTGCACACCTGCACACAAGGTGCTTAAATCTGATCAATTCAATTGCGTTCAAACAAATTAAACATGTAAAGTGTTACTGCCCCAAAGCATTCTGTGATGTCGATAGCTTTGGGGGTTCACTTTTGGAGATCTCTTGTTAAATTTTTTCCCCCTCAAATGTTCTCACTAAATGGTGCATCTGTTTTGGATGATAAAGAGTTGGAATCATATAGCGATGGAAGGGGTCCTGAATGCAATCATGTCAATAAAATCCTTTGCACTCATGTTGATGCCATGCAACATCTTGTTTTCAGTTTTGGAAATCCATCTTGCTTTGAGTTTTAGTACCTGAGTTTATAGAAAGTTTTGTGAATTTTTATTTCTTACTAACGTATTAATTTTTTGTCCTGAGGTATTCTTAGCTTGGTCTGTTTGGTAGAGATTTCTGCTCCATTTTTTTCTTACTGGTCCCCTTTTAAGGGTGTAGCAAATATGATTATTAATACTACATAAGCATTGTGGAAAATTTTCTCTGTTGACGCTCACCTCTGTAGCAGTTTTCAGGCTTTTGATGTACATGGCTTGGGATCAATATCGGTGTCAGACCTGTGAGAAGCTTGACAGTTCACTAATGTTTGTCATCCTTTTTGAGTAACAATACCAAGATGTTTATTAGCTTGGCTAATAGCCTTTGCTTGGCTATCATACATAGTTGCTTGTTTCCTTTGATTGGGTAGAATAAATTGTTCAGGCTTATTATGCATTATTATCTTCACATTTTAAACAGCTCCTGGCCCTGGGGCAGGGTAAGTATTCCTATTCTTTGAGAATCCTGCATTATTTTTGTGTAGTGCTGGTAGGTGTCCGATCACTAATGTTTGTTGTTATTTCTGTCAAGTCAGTTTTGACTTGTGGAAAACCTATGTTATGAGAGACCGACAAGATCCATGGCCATCCAACTGTCCTACTCAGGTCTTGATTTAGAATTTGCTGGATTTTGCAGATCCCTAAGGTCAAGGATAATCAAGTCTATTTCATTTAATTTAAACCTAACACCTGTCCTGCAAACATCAGGAGGTACAAATGCATAAGGGTGCCTTATGCCTTAAGATCTTGTTTTATCAGGAGCTGGTCAAAAGAATCTTGTTCTTTCTCTCCAAGATACTTGCACTGATTCTAATACCAAATGATTGGTACTGTCACCAGTGGATTCTTACTAGTTTGTTGAGACAACCCAATAGGTAGAGGCCAGTGCTTTGTACTCTCCTTAAAGAATGTGGAAGTACTTGTTGCAGGATTTCGACATATGATTCATGTGATATTTGTAGATAAATTTAACTGTCCTTCACTAGCCTGTGATACAGTATAGCCATTAGACATAACACTGGTGGGCGGAAATGCAGCACAAATAAGTCAACATTTACCCTTCATCCTACTCCTTTCCTCTCTCATGAGTGTTTTGTATTCTACCATACTTCTTATATGACTGGACCTTTCTTCTTTGACTTTGTTATGCTGACATAATGCTGTGGTGGTGGTGGGAAAGGTTGAAAAAGCTGTCACCCATCAGACAAAAGCTGCCTTGCCCAGTTCCTGAGCAGCTAAGAGCTAGCAGGGCAGCTTTCCTCCTGACAGTGGCCTTCTCTGCCCCCACCCTGCCATCCGCAGCTGCACAAATGATTATTTTACTCCTGCCCCCAGCACTGTGTCATCACCATTCTATGCACAGCTACCAGTTGGTTTAACTGGGAAGGTAGAAGAATTCAGGCTTGCAACCTATGCATACTCACTTACGGTGTAAGTCCCATTGAACTCGCATGTACCCCTGTGTAGATCTGCAGAAGATTCCTCTGTCAGTACAGTTAAAGTTCATTTAAACATTTAAATACATGATCATTATTTCTTTTTCACTCTGTTCCATGGAAAAAAGCTGCTTTTGAGCCAGGTTTCAGGATCCTCCCAAGAGATATCAAACACCAGCTTCTTTAATACATTGGGATTTGGCTTGGATTTCTAAAAGCAACACTGAGGCATCATAGGAAAAAAATGTATTTTATTTATCTAAATAACTAGGTTCTCATCATTGCTTCATTCTGGATCCCTGTGAACTCATGCAAGGGCAAGCAGATAGTACTTAAAAAAAAAAGAGCATAGGATGTTGGAAGTCAAAGTTCTTTGTTCATTTATTTTGACAGATGTTTTGCATTTTGTATGTTAATAATTCCCTGTGTAGTGTAAGTTTAGCATTGCGTAGAAGACAGTTTGGGTGTTGGTAAGGTTAGGCCTAAAACAGCCAGCTGCTAATAAATTACTTGTTGGGAAATGGAGTGAGACTGTTGTGGGTTTCTAGTAAGGTTATTAATATTAGCAGAGCGGTGAAGCAAGAAATAGGAATTGGTGGTGGTTTTATCTGTAGTTGCTTTTCATGGGTGAAATGGTGAAAGGCTTGCTTTTAAAATTCCATTGCAAATGAACTTGGAATTGCACAATGTAAGGTCACTAATTGTGAACTGCACCTTCCAGTGGGTAGCTAAAACAGTGTTGTTCCACATGGCCACGTGGGTTTATAACAGCTGTCTGTTTTAATAGTTTGTTCTAAAATTATTTAGATTATTTTAAAAGGTTCTTAATGAGTATTTTAATTTGTTTCAAAAGATTTGATCTCTGTATTGTTTTAAATGGTTTTTACCCGTTGTGCATCACCCAGAGGGGCCTGGAGGACTGGACGATGATACAGTTGTCCTTCTGCACTCGCTGGGGTTCGGCTCAGGGCACCCACAAGAGTGGAACAACACAAATATCAAAATGTGTGTGTGTTTGTGGGAAGGGGGCCAAAGTATGGCAGGCACTGTGGGCACCCAGGGTGCTGGGCTGCAGAGCTTGCGCAGGAAGCCTTCATAGCCCACATCCCTCCTGCTTGGGCTCCGCAGCTGCTTCCTGGTTGCCTCTTCCATTCGTAGTGCAGCCTGGGACCTCACAGGCTGCACCGAGGAGCGGACGTGTGACCAGCCCGGCTCCTGAGGCTCCGCACACAAGGTAAGTGGGTGTGGGCCCCCGGAGTGATGCACGACCGGGCAGCATTTTCAGCTTTGAGTCAAAAATGAAAAAATATGTGTGCGGTCCATGTCAAGCTCTTGTGCGTTGTGCAAATGTGAGTGCATCGCTCCTCACATTTACATGACGCTCAAGGAGCCCTTTCGCTTCAGAAATGCTGTGTGAAAAGGGCCAAGGTCAGGGAAAGGAGAGGGAAAGGGGGTAGACTGACATGATAATTGTATACTTCCTGTCTCTTGCCTATCTTCTTCCTTGGGTGTGGAGGGATTGTAGTGCTGATTGTAGTGCTGAGAAATCAGGATGCAAGCGATCTTTAGCTGGTCAGGCAGTGGCTGGGGGAGGAAGAGGACCAGAGGGTTTTTTTTAAAGGGCTGCAGAGCCTGATCAGAGCAGCCAAGAGGAAGATTCCCCTGGGAAAAAAGCGCTTGAGATGTGGAGAGGTAGAGGTTGGAGAAACTTGCAGATAATCAAATCCATGAAAGGGGGGAGGAGCCAACTACGATGGCAGAGAGAGGCTAAATATTCGACTCCCGGAACAGATGATTATAAAATAATTTCAGAAGCCTTTTTCAAAACAAAGAAAGAATGTGAGTAATTAATTGAATAATGTGGGAAAGAATGTAAGATAAGATAGTGGATTGGTTTCGATTCTTCTCCAACTGGAGGGAAAATAAAAGACTCTGTTTAAACTGCAAATAACTGTTGAAACGGACTGAAAGCAAAACAGTTTTTTTCCCCCCTTTGTGGTCCTTGAGATATATGCCGCCTAAAAAAGGTCTATAAACACCCTGTTTGGAAGCGACCTACAGCAACAGATAAAACATATAATCGTCTAGTTAGAGATTTTGAAAATATAAACTTAAACTCTAACGGAGACGAAAAAGTCATTAAAATGGCGGCGAAGAAAGCTGCGAACGGAGCTAATGAAGAGATAAAAACTTTTATACACAAGCTTATTACAGAGTCTAATCAAGCTCTTGTTACTACAATAACATCTAATATAAGGGCAGAAATGGGGCAATTGCAGGAAAAAATCTCACAGGAGTTAAAAGCATTGGACCTTAAAGTGGATGATATAAAAAAAACCCAAGGGAATCAGCAGACCAGACTAGCAGAACATGATGGCAGGATTTCTTTGTTAGAGAGACAAATTATCCAGCTCCAAGACCAGAACAGAAGAAACAATGTGAGGATTCGTGGATTCGCAGAGCAGCCACAACAAAGTCAAAAATCCTTGAAAGAGGAAGTTTTAAAATGGCTAAAAAGCATTGTTCCTGAGATTTTATGGGAAGATTATGACATAGAGAGAATTCATCGTGTGTCAGCTGCAAAAAGAGGAATAATTCCCAGAGATATTATAATGAGAATTGCGAATTTCAACAAGAAAGATGATTTGATGAGAGCTGTTAGAAAGAATCCAGGAATATTGAAGTATCGAGATAACACAGTGGAAATTTATAATGACTTATGCCGCGAAACAATAAATTGGAGAAGGGAAATGAAACCCTGCATCATAGTTCTACAGAGAGTTGGGATAAGATACAGTTGGGGATATCCCATCTTTCTGAAATTCCAATATGCTGGCAAATACCACAGAATAAATTCTCTTGAACAAGGATTGCAACTCCTGAGAGAACTGAAACTGATCCAGCAAGAGGAAAAGGAAGAGGAAGGTGCGGTTGGAGGAGCGGAAGAAGGAGCAGTGGGAGGAGCAACTGAAGAAGGAGCAGCGGGAGGAGCAACTGAGGAAGGAGTAGTGGGAGGAGTAACTGAAGAAGGAGCAGCGGGAGGAGCAACAGGAGGAGCAAAGAAGACTTCGGGAGATAAACGAAAGGACAGAGGCTGAGGAGGACTGGAAGAAACAATATGATATAACAGAAGAAGAAGAAAGAGAACTTCATAGAGTAGGAGAAGGGTAGATGACTACTGAGTAAAATATATTCTTATAGATTATAAATGCATAGAGATAGATTTATATATATATAAAGCAAGAGGGTAGAGAGAGGGAAGGGAGGGGAAGAGAGGGAAAAAAAAATATGGGAAAGAAAATAAATCGGGAGAGGGTATTGGTCTCTATGCCGGGAGTTGGCATACCTTCACCCCCGCCCCCCAGGACCATGGCTGGTCGTTTCCAAGGCAGAAGCGCTTTGGAGGAAGAGGGGGGGACAAATGTTTGTGTGGGGAGGGGAGGGCGGGGAGGGGGAGGGGAGTGGGAGGGGGGAAGGGAAGGGGAAGGGGAGCACCATCACATTAAAGAGCCAATGGGGAGTGGGATTAGAAAATTCAAAATATGAAAAATGGAGAATAGATTGAGAATATCAACATTGAATGTGAAAGGTTTGGGGTCAATAATAAAGAGAAAAAGGATAGAATCGATATTAAAAAAAGATAAGGCCGATATAATTTTTTTACAAGAAACACATGGAAAAAGAGATAAAAAAAATGAGCTTAGATTGAACTGGGTAGCCATTTATGAGGAAGCATTTGGTACATCCAAATCAAGAGGAGTTGCAATAATAATTTCCAAAAGATGCAATTTCATTGTAACAAGTGTGGAGTTAGACGAAAAAGGTAGATATGTAATTATACAAGGTGAAATAGATGGAGAAACATATGGCATAATGAATATTTACGCACCTAATGAAAAGCAAAAAGAGTTTTATGAAGAAATATTTAATAAGATCAAAAAAATGAAAGGAGACTATACAATAATCGCAGGTGATTTTAATATGGTGATGGATAGATGGAAAGATAAATCAGATCCATCAATTAGAGATAGATATAATAATATAACAATTTTGAATAAATTAGTGAGTAGAAATGAACTGATAGATGTTTGGAGGCTAATAAAGGGTGAAGAAAAGAAATATACGTATTATTCATCAGTTCATAAAAATTACTCAAGAATAGATTATATTTTTGTTTCAAAGAATATGATACCTAGATTAATAAATACAGAAATTGAAACAATAAAAGTGACAGATCATGCTCTGATGAACTTGGATATAACTATGAAAAGGAATTATAGAGAAGCAAAAAGGTGGAGACTGGATACTAAGTTATTTAATTATAAGGAGATAGTAAATAAAATAGAGAAGGAGTGGCAAGAAATTTGGGATATAAACAATAAGGAAGTAACACAAGATGTATTGTGGGATACAATGAAGGCAGTGGTAAGAGGATTATGCATTAAAGAATCAAGCAAATTAAAGAGACAATTAGGAGAAAAAAAATTAAAATTAGAAAAAGAAATAAAGGAACTAGAGAATGATTATATAATAGATAGAACTAAACAGAAATTAATAATATTACAAGCAAAAAGAGATGAATTAGAAAAGATAGAAATGGACAAGTTCAGAAAAATCTAATATACTTGGAAAGAGAATACTTTGAATATAGTAATAAAAATTCTAAAATGCTGGCTAAATCAGTACAATAAAAAAAACTAGAAATATGATTGGCGTAGTTAAAGATAAATTTGGTAAAGAAAAAAGGTTGATGAAAGAGAAATTAAAAATATTTGAGGAATTTTTTGAGAATTGTATTCAGCAGAAGATAAATCTTTAGAGAACATAGAGGAGTATATTAATGAAAATTGGAAAGTAAGATTAACAGAACAAGATAAAGGATTGATGGAAGAAATGATATCAGAAGAGGAAATAGAAGAAGTAATAAATAATTTAAAAGGAGGAAAATCACCAGGATTGGATGGACTAGGTCCAGAATATTATAAAACATTTAAAAAAGGTTTAATTCCTAAACTAAAAGTGTTATATAATAGTATATTGAGGGGTGAAAAAATTCCATTATCATGGAAGCAGTCACTAATAATATTAATTTTAAAACCAAATAAGGATCCTATGGATCCAGGTTCTTATAGACCAATATCTTTAATAAATCAAGATGCAAAAATCTTGACAGCAATAATGGCGAAGAGGTTAAATAAATTTATTTATAAGTATATACATAAAGATCAATGTGGTTTTATTCAAGGAAGACAGATGGCAAATTTAATAGGGAAAACGATAAATAAATATAATGGACAGAGATAAACAAAAAGCTGGAATTTTAGCCCTAGATATATTTAAAGCCTTTGATTGTGTGGAATGGCCGGCATTAAAAACAATTTTAAATAAAATAGGATTAGGAGAGAGATTTAAAGGGTTAATAAATCAATTGTATTCACATAATACATCTGTAGTGATGGTAAATGATGGATTTACAGAACAGATTCAAATAACAAGAGGAACGAGACAAGGATGTCCATTATCTCCAGTTTTATTTGCAATAGTTATAGAAATGTTAGCGAATGTGATAAGAAATGATGAGAATTTGGAAGGAATTGGAGTTAAGGAAAAAAATAAAATAAGCTTATTTGCAGATGACACATTGTTGACAATTAAGGATCCAATTGAAAAGATAGCTAGGATAGATAAACGTTTAATAGAGTTTGGGGAGAAGACGGGATTAGAAATAAATTGGGCCAAATCAGAAATAATGTTATTTAATTATACTAAAGAAGAAGTACAAAAATTTATAAGTAGTAAAAGAGGATTACTTAAAATAAAAGAATCAATTAAATATTTAGGAATAGAGATTACAAAAAATTTACAAGAATTACAGGAAAAAAATTTCAAGAAATTAAGATTAGAAACAAAAAGGAAATTAGAGGACTACAAAAATATAAAGCTATCGTGGTTTGGTAGAATAGCAGTGGTAAAAATGAAAATTTTACCTAAAATTAACTTTTTGTTTAGAATGCTACCAATAAAAATATCAGAGGAAGAATTAAAGGAGTGGCAAAAGATATTAAATAATTTTTGTAATGGAAATAAAAAATCGAGGATTAACAAGAAATATTGGTATAAAAGTCAAAAAGAAGGTGGCCTGGGACTTCCAAATTTAAAATGGTATTATTATGCAAATCAATTGAGATATATCATAGAGGGGGTTTCAGGAAAGGGTGATTTAGATTGGTTAGAGATAGAAGATATGAATATTGAGACAAAATTAGAAAATATATTTTTTAGGAATTTTTCAAAGAAAGAAATGGAGAAGATAGAAAATCCTTTTATAAAAAATATAATAGAAATATGGAAAAAAAATAAAAGAAAATTAATACCGAATATATCAATATTAACTCCGATAGTGATGATGGAAAAATTTCCAATAAATTTAAGAGAAATAATAGAGAAAGAAATAAAAAAACAAAAAATTTATAGATTAAAAGAATGGATGAAAATAATGATAAATAAAGATAGAATGAAAGAGAGATTGCAGGAAACTAAAATATCCTGGTTAAATTATATACAATTAGAGCAATGGACAAAGAGTATGAAAAGATATGTTAAGGATTTTAAAGAATATACTAAATTTGAACAAATTATTATTCAAAGAGAAAATATGCAAGAAAATGAAATACTAAAAGGTATTACAAGTGAAATATATAAAATATTAGCAAAAGAACAAGAAGAGGATTTTCTTAGAAAAATATGGGAGGAAGAGATAGTACAAAATATAGATATACAAGAATGGAGAAAAATTTGGAAACAACGTCATTTAAAAAAATTATCAATAAGAATAAAAGAGAATTATTATAAATTAGTGTGGAAATGGTACTTGACTCCAGTGAAATTAAATCAAATAGATGAGAAATATTCAAGATTATGTTGGAGAGGATGTCAAGAAATTGGTACATATATGCATATGTGGTGGAATTGCAATAAGATAATGGAGTTTTGGCAAAAGGTTTTTAAAGAGATAAAAGAGATTATAGGAGCAGATATACCAGTATGTCCAAATATTGCATTGTTATCTATATATGATAAGGTTGAGTGTACTCAAGTAAAGAAAGAATTAATAACAAATTTGTTAACTGCAGCGAGATTAATAATAGCAAAAAAATGGAAAGCAAATGAAAAATTTCAAATAGAGGAATGGTATAACGAAGTGTGGAAAATCGCAATTAATGATAAACTAACATGTAGAATTAGGTTTATGAAAGGTTTGGTTAAAGGGAATGATTTTGAAGAAATTTGGAAAATATTTTTGGATAAAGTTCTGAAAAGAGATAGTAATACTACCCTGTCAAAAGAAGAATGGCAATTTTGGAAAGTGGATTAAATAAAAAGTTGGCTCTGGGGGTGGGTATTTTTTAGTTTTAGTTTTGTTTTTCTTTTATGTTGTATATTTTGTAATTCTTAGTAGGTGTGTGTGTTAAACTTGTGATTTATAGATTTAAAAGGATAAGTGATGTCAATGTTTTTTTAAAAAAAAAGTTAAAAGAATTAACAATAGAAATAGGTTAAAGGGGATGTGAAAAATATTGAATTAAATGTGAAATTATAATAGTTGAACAGATTTATAAATTTAAGGGTAAAGGTGCAAAATAACAATGAAAGTTAGTATTGCTTAAGAGAAGAGAAAAAGAAAAAGAAAAAAAATTATTTTTTTTAATTCACTATTATGTATATCACATGGTGTTTAATTTTTTTTTCTAGTTTTGTATTTGTGATTTAGTTATATAATTAATAAAAATTTAAAAAAAAAATCAAATCCATGAAAGTTAAACCCACAAACATGAAAGGCCAATATATAAATTATAAGAAAAGTAAAATATTAAGAAGCATAAATCAATTGTGGGATCTTTCTGGTGGGAGCTGGTGGTTTTAAGATCAGTGGATCAGTGAATCTATTCTGGATTTTAGTCTGAACTTGAAAGGAGATCTGAGGTGCTGAACCTAAACCGGAGTGGATTCACTGACTCACTGACATCTGAGTCTTCACCTACCACAGCATATTTATCTCCTCCTGATATACACCCTTTATCCAAGGTTTTGTTTAAGATCTCCACAGGATGCATACTAATAACCCCTGTAAAGATGCAACTGACTCTCGAACTAGATACTTTGTAGACGTATCTGCAAAACTGCATTTAAAATATTTTTTTTAAAAAAATTTGAGAATAGCTTGCTATTTAAGCACTATCAAAAGCATTACATTAAAAATCTTATTTAAACTGTAACATTGGTAAATTTTGTGGATTTCTTTTTTGGAGTGGGGAGGCAGGCATGATTCATATTGCATTATTGCATGAAGAAAAAAAAATCTGTGGTAACACTAAGAGATTGACACTTTCCAAGGACAATTTAATGTATACAGCTACATTCTGTATATGTCAGGGCCAAACCAAGGATATCTGTATTCATTTAAAACATGCTTGCTTGTCTAGTTATAAAAAAATGACAATCAATATTTTATCCTATGTAAAAGATAGAGAAAAAGGGAACAAAACCATCCTCCTGCATCTTACTTCACTGCAATCTAAGCTATTCATCTTTGCTGGCTCACTAGAATTGATTTGGAGAAAATGGCTCAAAGCAGTAAAGTGAAGTGAGTTAAGTCAAGGGAGGAGTTGGCTTCTTCCTTTTTGTATCTAAAACAAAAAGTCAATATCCAGTTAATGGTTATAGTTCAGTCTAAGGCCATTTCCACACTAAACTGTTATAGTGCTATTATTCTATTTTCTTTCAACATCCTGTGGAATTCTGGGGTTTGTAGTTTACTGGGCTCAAAGAGCTTTCTGGCTGAGAATTCTAAATGCCTCTCCCAAAATTGCAAACCCCAGGATTCTATAGGATGTTGAAAGTGGAATAATAGCACTATAACAATGTGGTGTGGATACGACTTAGGCATTTAGAATTCCAGTCAGTGCAGTAGTCTGTGGGGAACAAATTATGTGATTAACTAGGTCCTACCATGAACTATAATCATTAATTAGATAGTAATTTTTTTATTTTAGGTGACAATAAATAAACATATAAGCCAGTCAGGTGAGGCATCTGGATCTGATCTCTGTCACTGAATATATAATTGTTTTATATAATAGTTACATGGATAAATAAAGGAATATATTCCAGAGTAACTTAGGTTTGGTAAATAATAGAATTAAGCCAGCATGGTTTAGTGGTTTGACTCTTGAACTAGGTTCAAGGCCTGGATTTGAATCCCCGCTGAGCCCACTGGTATCTCACTGGGTGATCTTGGGCAAGTGTCAGCTTCAGAGGAAAACAAAGGCAAACACCTTCTGAACATATCTTACCGAGAAAATCCTGACAGGTTTGCCATGGGGTTGCCATAATTCAGAAATGATTTGAAGGCACACAATGACAACAAAACAATAATAGAATTGGGCTCACTATTCTTCCAGTGGAATATTCGATACTTAGAGTGAGCTGGGAGTGCAAAATTCTTTCCTAATTTTGGGTGAGGATTAATGACATTTGGACAGACAGAGAACTTTTTTGTGGTTGGGTTAGCCACTTCTGCTGAGCAGCAACTACTGTCATTTCAAAAAAATCTTTTTAAGAATGACAGTGGGTACATTGCTACATGATGATGTAGTGTGGTTCCTAATGACACTGTACAAAAGAGAAGATGGCTTGTTTCTGAGAAGAATTTCTGGGAATGATACTAACTCATCATGTAGCAATGTTCTCAGCACCATTCTTTGAAAAAAGATTTTTATTGCAACTGACTTGCCTTTGTCTAATTTTTAATATATTTAAAAGATGGAAAGACTAGGACACTTTGTTAAATTGTTAAGGACCTGATGCATTTGAGAACCCTAAAAAGTTTGCAGAAATTTGGACTTCTGTGTGGTGGGAGTTCAAAAGTATTCAAAGTAATATTCTGCAAAGCTTCTTTTAATAATAGTGTAGAACCTGATGATTTTGTTAGAGCAAACCAGTTTGCTAATCCTATCAGTATATAGCTGACTTGTTGTTGTTGTTGTAGTTGTCACTATTATACTGACTTTTTCCCAGTCAGGGTCTCAGTATGGCTTACAAAGATGAAAACAGGTACAGCTTTGAAATCCCTTTCATATAGAAATTAAATACATAATTAAATTAATAATGGAATTAAAAGCAGTTAAATGCAAGGCCATGAAAAAGAAAACAACAAACAGGAGAGCACAGGCTGAAAGGCCCATTTCTCCGTGAGCAATCAGCCACCAAAGGCCTATCAAAACAAAAAGGTTTTCACCTGCCTACAAAAGGGAAGGCACCATTCTGACGTCTCTAGGAAGGGAGTTTCAGAACCCCAAAGCAGCCATCAAGAAGACCCTCCTCCCACCAGGTGTACCTGTGACAGAGAGAAAAGTCTCCCCAGAGAATCTTAAAACTTGGACAGGATCGTATGAGATAGGGCTTTGTAGGTCATAACCAGCACTTTGAAGTGGGCCCCGAAACAGACTGGCAGCCAGTGATATTTACTCCCTTGTTGCAACAAGAAAGTAAACTATCATCAAGACCATTTGTGCCCTTTTGTGTCTGTAGTTGGGAGCAACATTTATGTAACTCAGAATCTCCTCATTTTCCAGAGAATTTTCCCTCACATCATCTGTTTTTACTGGCAGAGTTGAATGCTAGGTGGAGGAAAGTTGTGAGTCATATGCAGCCCTTAGCTGTCAGCATCATCTACTGGTAGTTCTCCATGCACTGTGGACATAGTTTTCTCTCTGGATTGCCCTTCTGGGAGTTCAGATCAATTCACAGTCTCCTTCACCCTTTTCTATAAGATCAGCTCAAGTTCAGAAGCTTGAATTTGATAGGGGAAGAGACTCCCTTTGAAGAGGTTCTGTTCCGTCTTCTAAGACCTGAGGGAGGACATTGGCTTTTCTGGGCTCCTTGCACTGAGAAGATTCACTCCCAGTGCAGTCTACACCTTTGTCACATTGTAGGAGCTGTAGCTGTGGAACAAAGCAACAGGTCTTTAATGCCAAAGACAGTTCCTCTGAGGGTTTGGAGATGGCAGCAATAGTAGACTGGCCTGCATCTGAAGGCCTGCATCTTGCTGAAGCAACTGCTTCTCTTTCTGTAGATAAAAACACTCCAGCGAGCTTTCTCATGGTGCCAAGGTGATACTCTGCCTGCCTGTGTTCTATCATAAGTTCTGAGTGGCCTGTACAGTATTTTTCTTTGCCTTACCTGATGCAGTTCTACTACTATACCTGCAGTGACTTGACCTTGTCAGATAAAACTGCTGTATCTGCCGTGACTGGGCTTCATTCTGCTTGATTTGATTCTTCTGAAAATGTTAACCTCCTAGTAGAAGCTACTGTTGATGTTCACTTCCCCTTTGAGGTCTGGGCCCAGCCAGGAAAGCGCTCTCTCTCATTCTCTCTCTCTCTCTCTCTGTGGCCCTTTTCGCATGGGCCTTTTCTCGCGCAACAGCCCCGTGAGCCTCACAGGAGTGGGAGCGTTGCTCCGCACGACGCACTCCCACTTCCGCCGGGCTCATGGGGCTGAAGCGGCGCGAGCCCGGGTTTTTTGATTTTCGCTTCCAAGCGAAAATCACCCGCGCTCACGCAACGCTCCCGGCGCCCATGCGCACTTGCCTCTCGTGCGGAGCGTCCGGGAGCCGGCTGGGTCGCGCTTCCTTCCCTCCGCCCCTGCGGAAGGAAGGGACAGGGCGGGGCGCTAGCGCGACGGATGCGACACGTCCTTCGCGCGCGCGGGGGGGCAGACGGGACGAGCGCCTTTTCTCTCTCGCACGCGGGGGGCGGATGGGATGAGCACCTTTCTCGCGCGCGCAGGGGGGAATGGACGGACGCATGAGCCGCCGCCGCCTCCGGGAGGCTGCTGCTTCCCCGCTCGTTCCTTCGTCTGTGGAAGGAAGGAGGGGGAAGCGGCAGCCTCCCGGAGAAGGCTTCTTGCGTGAGCCGCCTTCCCCCGCTTGCGCGAGAAGACTTAATGCGAAAAGGGCCTGTGTGTGTGTGAGTGAGGGAGAGAGAGAGAGAGAAGGTAGGGGATCTGGCTATACCACGTGACCTCTATTGGAAAGCCCTGAGGGAGAGCAAGTTGAGAAACAAAGAAAGATGATGATGATGAGTGTGAGAGTGAACTGTGCAATATTGAAAAGTCCTTCTCTATTTTCTGTGACCCCCAACATACTTCTCTTACTTACTAGTGTCCCTTCATAGAATTTCAGTTCCTATCCCTGGTTTAGTGATTGCTTTACATCAGGTGTGTGTAAAATGCAACCTGTAAGTTTCATGTGGCCCCAAAAATCCTTTTGCAGCCCACAAAGCTCCCCAGAAGACCCCAAAAGTCTCCACTTCTCCCCAAGTTTGGAAATTTGTCTCAAAAAGTCCCACAGATGATCCCAACTGCCACAAAACATGACAGACATTATGGGGAGAAAAGGATGGCTTTCACTCCTTTCACATTGACCACTTCTGCTGCACATGATCTCTGTGTTAGTTCAGGTGGGATGGAGACACCTTTTTGTCATTTTTGAGTTTCATTTTCTTTATAGGTAATTTGGAGTAAAGTCTATGTGAAGACCAATCTTTAAATATCTGCCCACAGTAATAGGGCTTAAACTATAATTTTCATAAGTTAAGGTTGGTCTCATGCGTGTGAATTCAGAGCCTTTTTCCTTGTTACTTTGTGTTTATTTTAAAAGCAAATAAAAAGAGATGGTTGAAGTCTGATACTTAACGATGCCTAAAAAAGTTTATTGAAAGGAGATCTGTCAGGAGGAAAAGAATGTAATACAGCTAGCATACCCTAAAGGCCCCAAATCCTGTCTGACCTTGGAAACTTAGGAAGGTCACTCCTGGTTAGTGCTTGGGTGGATGACCACCAATGAATACCAGAAGCTGTAGGCTATATTTCAGAGGAAGCAATGAGCAAAACCACCTCTGAGTATTCCTTCCTTAAGAAAATCCTATGAAATTCTTGGGATGATATAACTCGACCGGTGACTTGAAGGCATATGCACACACAACAATAACTACATTGGAACAGATCTGTGTTACTAATTATGGCTTAAATAATCACTGTTCTAATTCTGGGCCTAATTCTGGACTAGATAGGTATGAACTATGGGTATCTGCAAAGGGAAACCTTCAAGTTCCTTTTAGACATTGAAGAAATGGGGCTTGTATTTATGGAAAAGGGCTAATGACCCTTCTTCTTGTGAATTATGTATGGCTAAAGCTCATGTAAACTGTTGGTTCCCTTCACATTGCCCATCCATCCAGTCAGTTATGTCAAAATAATCCTTATCTCTTTTGTTTCTATTTCTCAACACTTCATAATATTCCCTAAAGAGAATATAAAAATACAGCCTGAGTGGTTATTTGTTTTGATCATTTGATGATCCCTGTTCAAAATTTTGGACTTAAAGAGATTCCATATCCTGTATAGTTTCTGGCTAAAATTGATCTTTTTTTTTTTTAAAGAATAATGACTAGAATCTTGTTGGTTGGTCCCAGCTAGTGTAGATCCATTCAATGAGTTGTTGAACAGTAAGTCAACACACAGAGAATCAGTGTAGTGTAGTAGTTTGAGCACTGGATTATGACCCTGGAGACCAGGGTTTGATTTCATGGAAACCCACTGGGTAACGTTGGGCACATCGCACACTCAGCCCCAGAAATCCTGTGATAGGTTTGCCTTAGGGTAACCATAAGTCAGTAGTGATTTGAAGGCACACAACAACAACAACAACTACAACAACAAAGTCAATACGTACGTAAATCTTCTTAATTCATTGGGTCTATTTTATGTAGGACTAGCAACAGAATTCAGGTCTGTGACTCTGAAGTAAAGAATTGTCTTGTTCAAGAAAAAGGGTATTCAAATCTTGAGTTTCTTGCCCTTTCATGTTCTTTTCCAAAGACACCATGGTAAAGCTTCTGTCCATTTCCTTTGCCTCTGATTGATCAGCTGATTGCAAAGCAATGTTTTAGAGATATGGCCTAATATCCCATGCCATTTTAGAAGATAGATAGATAGATAGATAGATAGATAGATAGATAGATAGATAGATATCTTTATTACGGTCATTGACCAACACATTTTTAGAAGATTAGATGTTGTCACCCAGAGAGTGAAAAGCAAGTTCCCTGGTTTCTACAAGTTTTGTGATATTTTCTAATTCATGCTCACAAAAGAAAGAGATGGGCTTAGATATGAACAGGCATACCATCCACCAGTGTTGTTCCCCTCAAGTCATTTCCCTATAAATTCCCAGACACTTCTCCTCCATCCTTTTCCTTATCCTTCTTCTAGGCTTATATAGGATGCATTCAGGCTGACTGAAAAGTCTCACATTTTTTCATATTCTTTCTAATTTTATACTGGGTTAAAGTAAACTGACCTGGGGAGCTGGTATAAAAAGTTTCTGATCACACTATGTGCTGACAGAAAATGATCTAGAATAAACAAAAAGTTTATGGATCTCCAAAATAATAGTGGAAGGAACAGGAACAAAATCTGGGACTTTCTTTGGAGGTTTTTAAGCAGAGGCTGGATGGCCATCTGTCAGGAGTGCTTTGAGGGTGTTCCTGCATGGCAGGGGGTTGGACTGGATGGCCCCTGTGGTCTCCCAACTCTACATTTCTATGATTCTATGATTCTGGTCTTTTTAATCAGTCTGGAGGCACCCATAGTGATAGAGAACAGGCAACAATGAGAGTAATAGTGGCAGCCATAGCAGAGTCCTGCTCTTTCTTCTCTTTCCCTTAATTGGGACACCTAGAACACTACAACAGCAGTGACTTGGGCAGTATAGCAATAGGAAATGTAGTTCTTTTGAAATCCTCAGTAATTAATTCATAACTCCTGGCATTTGTTACTTGTCTTCCTTTATCCACAGTTAATATGGGATCGCTTTATAACTCAGATACATAGAATATACCGGTATGTAGCCCAAAGTGAAGGCACAGCACATCTAGTTGTGTCACATATATGTTAAGGATGATGTGAAGAATGTCAGTCTGTTTCCGAAACATGTTTACAGAGAATGATTATCTGAATAGGAAAGCAGATTTATGAAGCAATAAAATTATATTTGAAACTTCAATATGACAGATGTTTGTTTTTCCTCATACTAAATTATTTAGTATGTATCTTTAGAACACTTTCAAGAAGATGCTTAATAGATGTCCGATAAAGATTTCAAAGACCTTAATGAAGGTCAGATAGTATTTTCTTCCTAGTGTGGAAAGAATTTGTATAAATATTTTTCAATAAAGTCTTTTTTATTTTAAAAGTTGAGAATATTTATAATATGTATAGAAAGGATTAGTCCCATAATGTAATTTGATTTATTTTTACTTTATCTTTATTCTTTCATCAGAAACTTAAGGTTTTTGTGATTTTGGAGTCCTTGAATAGACAGCTGACAGAGTTCTTGGTAGTAGCTAACTACTCTGAGAATCTCTGCTTTGAAAACGCACTGATTTGGCCACAAACCATGCTGCAAGAATGTAGTGAGTTCCAGTGAGGATTTTATTGTGTATCTTATATAAATGATGAATGCATGTTCAGGTCTCTTAGTTAGCTTGAAAAATCTCTTCCAGAATGTTGATATTTTATCTGAAGGAGCTCAGCCAGTATGAGAAGTTTTGTGATAAACCATAACTTATAGCTATGAACTTTGGATGACACTCTTATCTAAAGATAAGATTTATTAGTATAGTTGACAGGAGTATTTGCCACATATAGAGCTTGTATGTTATGGGCTGCTACACATTTACAAAATTTAGATTTTGGAAGACAATTCTAAGTTATGTGAGTTCACAACTGATTCCATGCAGAGTCTTGCATGTCTATATACTGCAATGCAAATAGGATCTGCCAATGTATGGAACAAAGTTATGGGCTAAGAATAATTATAGCTTCAACCATATTTCTACCCTCAGTTCATGATTTCTTGTTTCTTCAGTGGTTATGCTTGAGCAGTCATAGGCCCTTTTCTCACTGAGGCTTCTAGCGCAAGCGGGGGAGGCCGGCAAGCGCAAGAAGGCTCCTCCAGGAGGCTGCCGCTTCCCCCTCCTTCCTTCCGCAGGCGAAGGACCGAGCGGGGAAGCGGCACGGAAGGAGGCTTGCCGCGCAAGCCGCCCTCCCCCGTGCGAAGTGGGAGACCTCGCGCCGGGTTCCCCCCCGCGCGCGCATGCGAAGCGGGCGGCGTCGCGCCAGATTCCTCCCCGCGCACGCGCCGGATTCCTCCCCCGCGTGCGCCGGATTCCCCCCTGCGCGCGCGCATGTGCGCGCGCGAAGCGGGCATTGCGTCCGTCGCGCTAGCTCCCCACCCCGCTCCTTCCTTCCGCAGGGGCGGAGGGAAGGAAGCGCGGCCCGGCCGGCTCCCGGAGGCTCCGCACGAAAGGTAAGTGCGGGTGGGCACCGGGAGCGTTGCGCGAGCGCGGAGTGATTTTCGCTTGGACACGAAAATCAAAAAACCCGCGCTCGCACCGCTTCAGCCCCGTGAGCCGGGCGGAAGTGGGAGTGCGTCATGCGGAGCGACGCTCCCACTCCCGCGAGGCTCACGGGGCTGTTGCGCGAGCAAAGGCCCGTGCGAAAAGGGCCATAGTCTTCTGTGTCTTCTGAACACATTCTAAAACAGGACTGGGAAGTATGCAGGCTTGCAGAAGCTGTTGGACTGCAACTTTCAGCATTCTTCACCATTGGCTATGCTGGCTAGGGCTAATGAGACCTGCAATACAATGACATCTGGAGGGCCACATTATTTCCAATATTCTTCAACAATGACTGCCTTGCCATTTATCCTGTGATATCGCCGCCCCCCCCCGCTCCCCTGCTGCTTAATCATCTTTGTAGAACCTCTCTGAAGTTTTTGGAACCATATGACAGTTATTGGTAAAATAGACGAGGCTTCTAAAGCTGTGTCAGACTCTTCCAAATCCTACATAAATGAGCTGGAGGAGTGAGGTTTCTTTCTGTTTGTGGCCAGGTGATAATGTCCAACAGAAATCCAACAGGAGTCATTAATAAGGTCTTTTCTAATCCTGTAAGGAGCAGTATAGTGCAACTATCATTGGAGAATTCAACAAAATATAAGCCTCTTTGCAGCTTTTGGTCTCAGTAGAGTAGACTCATTAGGGTCAATGAAGTCAAGTCAACTTAGGCATCGGTTCTGTTGATCAGTGTGTCTACTCTTGTTGGAACTAACAATTGAATTTAAGCCAGCCCCTCATTAGCTGAACTCAGATTTAGATTTTTTTAAAATGTATACAAGGGATATCTTGAAATATTATTCACTTTTCAGGAGTATTTTTATGCTACCTTTCTGATTCAGACTGTGAACAACTGAAGGAAGTTAACAACAAAATAAAATGTTAAGCACAAAAGCATATACAAATAAATAATAGTTGTTCCTTACCTTCTGTAGGATCCTTCCATTAACAGAAGGAACTGGATCTCGTGGGACATTCCACTTCTGGAAGGGAAAAGGGAATCCATTTTTGCTGATAATTTATTTCTGCTTGCCCTATTTGCTAACATGAAAGTATTCCTCCACATATTGTTCTGGAGGACCCTCCAGATGAGAGACCACATTTTTCAAGGCGTGCAAAGATCTGCAGGAGGGGAGGTCGAATAAATGAAGTTCACCTCTCTGCCCACCACTCCCAGGAGCTCAAGATATTGGACAGAATTCTATTCTGAACAACTTGATACATTTTTGCACTAGACTGTTATAGCGCTATCATTCCACTTTCAACATCCTATGGAATCCTGGGGTTTACAGTTCAGGGAGGGGCCGCCAGGATTCCATAGGATGTTGAAAGTGGAATGATAGTGCTATAACAGTCTAGCGCAGAAATGGCCTTGATCTGCAAGCCAATGAAAACAGTGTGCTGATAAAAGTGGAAGAACAGAGGACTTTGGGTGGAGGAAAAATGCCATTAGAGAAGGGGTCAGATGGGTTTCTTGAGTCAGTTCCAGAGAGAGGCACAGTAGCTAAGAAGAGGCCTTCTTGTATGTTGCTCTCAACTGATGCTCTGAGAAGTGCAGGATATACAGGAGGGTCTTAAGGTTTGTTATGTTAACAGCAGGCTGCGTCTGAGTGGTATAGGTTCATATGAAAACTTCCCTGTGATAATCAAAGGTTTAATTGTTTTCATATCCCACAACAAGTGCCATACAGATCTTGTTTGAAATAAATATCACCACAAAATGGAGCCTCAGTTTTAAAAATCCTCTTGGG
Source organism: Ctenosaura bakeri (assembly GCA_948474755.1). Lineage (NCBI taxonomy): Eukaryota > Metazoa > Chordata > Lepidosauria > Squamata > Iguanidae > Ctenosaura > Ctenosaura bakeri. Next base: position 1,012,142 of record CAOLHI010000099.1, read on the forward strand.
ATCCAGTAGAGCCGCAAGAGTCAAATGATTTTCACAACTGTTGTTGATGGTGTTTGCTTGGATCAAATATCTTATTACTTCTTCCTGTTTCCTATCCAGTGTAATAAAAGCTATTTTTTTCATAGCTTTGGTTTAGTTTCCTGCTTAGGGTGATTGACAGATACTGGTGATGTTTGGATTATAAACAAAAGCTACTTCCACTGACACACTGTTTTGTCTGGACACTGAGCTTTCTTTCAATAACTTCTAATTTATTATTTTGCAAAGTGGAGATAATACAAAATGTATGTAGTTTCTGTGGTTGACACCAACCGATCTTTGGACACAAAACAAACTGTCTTAGTAATGCTCCTTAGTAAGCATGGAAATATAACTTACACAATTATGTCTGTTACTTGTCTTTTCTCTTCTGTTGAACTAATTGGGTTTATATATTTCAAGTTTCTGTTGAATTTTTACACCAATATACACAATCTTATTGTATAAGTGGGCCCTGGAACAAATTGTTGCAGTGTAGTGTTCTGCTCACTGTACTCCTAAATCAGCCATTCCCCCCGTAAAAACAATGTGTTCTATTCCCCCCCCTTCCCACTATTCTCAGCAAGGTCAGAATTTCATGGCCAGTGAGGACAGTAAGACATCTTTTGAGAAGTTTCCAGTCCTTGATGGGGATTTTTGTTCTTCAGATCTTGGGGTTGCCCCAAGCTGATTGATACTTCTCTCTGAAATTGTTTTGGCTGCAAATGTACATTACTCTTGTTGTAGTACTGAATACAGAAGAAATTATTATTAGTAGAAGTCCGATCCTTAATAGCTTATGAGCCATTCAGTTTTACAGTATTAAAAAATGAGCTATGGCATACTAAATGTGCATGATGAAACAGATGCAACATAATTAGAAAGTGGAAGCAGAATGTGGCATTGTTGTAGAACTCATGCCAATATAGAGACTACAATTCTAGGCTGCCAAGCTCTGCCAAACATTTGATATGATAAAAGCACTTAGAGTTGATTAATGAGCATATTGTATTGATAAAAAAAAATATACAGTTCTTTATCTCTTCTCTTTTCCCCCCATCTAATGCTAAAGGTAGATGTATGTTTGAAACACAGAAATTCTGTGCTTGCCATATAAAGATAGTTGATTCAGTTCAAATGTTCATAGGGAGAGATGACTGTTTTCATTGTTTTCCTTATTCACTTAAGCAGATATTTGGTAAGTGCATCCCTTTGTTGTGTATGGTGCTATTGTCTAACATGTGGAAGAAGCAGTCTGGATGAACAAAACATTCAGGAGTGTCTGAAAGAACCTACAGAGCTTAGGGGTCATAAAGGAGAAACTAAGCAAAATTGTATCAACAGTACTGAACATATTAGAAACAACAATTGTGATCAATTTCCTTCTTGTCATTGAAATGGCAAAGTGGAGCCCATGGAAAGATTGGGAGGAAACCGTTCCAAGCAGCAGTCTTAAGATGATGTTGGGAGCAGTTAAGGCAACTTTAAGAACCTTGCAGAAGGATGGTTAGAGACAGTTCCTGGTTTGTCAGGACAAAGAGAGGAGAAAATTTGTCCCAGTGGTTTCCAAGGCCAGTTACACCCTTCATGACCTTGAGAACACAAGAGCCAGTGATGGATCATGTTAAATAGCTAATGTCATATAGGATCCTATTCTGGCAGCAGCCAGACAGTTGCTTATGTGGAGCAACGGATATAACAAGGCTAGTGCAGACAGAGTGGGCCAATAGTAAACACTGGGAAGGGCAGGGCCCTGCCTAGCCCAGAGGTGATGCTGGGGAAGCCCTGGAGCAATTGGGTAATGCTACTAAAGTTCATGGGAAAGATGGAATTGCCATGGAAGAAAGTTTCAAGAATACAAGAAAAACTGAGAAACAGTGTGACTCTGTAGAGAGGGGAGGAGATGGGAAGGAAGAACTACAGAGTTGGAGGCAGAAGGATCCATAGTGAGGAGCAAGGAGCACCTCAGACACAAAAAGGTGGTACAACACAAAGAGCCAGCTACCCTGAAGATATTCAAAAAAAGTATTGTATGTGCAGGCCCTGGGTCATGTCAGAAGGAGCAATGCTCAGTGGCAGCAATGGTCAGCAGGCAGTGGCAGTGGCAACCTGGCAGACATGGCAAACAAGATAGCAGCAGCAGAAAAGAAGGCAGAGGCAAGAGTGGCCTCAGCCCTGGCCATGCTACCATAACAATTTCTGCCAGTAGGACCCCCTCCACCAGCATGCCAGTGGCTACCAATGAGGGATGCAGGCCTGGACACAATGCTGGGGCAACCCCAGAACAATTGGGTCAGTGCTGCTAAACTTCTTGGGAATAACTAAGCTGCCTTGGAAGGTTTCAAGCAATATGGGAAAACCCTAGAAGCAATGTGATTCAGTACAGAAGGGAGGATGCAGATATGGAGACAGAAGGATCTATAGTTGTCTGCTGCAATGTTTGTCTTCTTGGCAGAAAACATCACCAACTTCATGTGCAGCAATTGCAGATTGGTAGCTTTCGTGGAATAGAAGGATGGTACACTGTAGCTACATCTTGAATCTCTTCAGTGTCTTGGAGAACATGAGGACTTCCTGGATAGAACACAGGGAGAATTAATCATACAAAGCCAACAGGAAGAATTGCTAAGCAAAATGAAGAGGTCTGTTACAGTGAGGAAACACCCTGGAGGAAAGTCACTGTCAGAAGCAGTCCATACAGAGCCTCTCCAATTAAGCAGTCACTTCCACCATCTTTATGAGGATAGCAGCAGCGAAGATGCTCAAACAGGAAACCAGCAGCAAAGGAGGACTTCCATGTTGGGTACTACATACCAAGGAAGCCTACAAGAAGAAAAGAAAGATGCGGGTAGTTGGGGACTCATGGCTCAGGGATGCAGAGGCCCATGTGTGTCAACCTGACAGTATGAATTAGGAAGTGTGCTGTCTTCCTGGCACATGTATCTGGGACATCACTGACAACTTGCTGAAACTCATCAAGAATACAAATAAGTATCCCTTTCTCTTTATTCATGTGGGTACTAATGATATTGTCAAGAACATCTTTGAGTAGATCAGAGGATTTTGAGGCACAGGTGGTATTCTCATCAATTTTGCCACTGAAGAAGAGAGGACTACACAGGGACAGGAAGATACTAAAAGTGAATGACTGCCTGTGGAGGTGGTGTAGATGGGAGAGGTTTTGCTTCTGGGATCATGGTCTTCACTTTTTAGAGGACTACTGGCTACACCACATGAAGATGGGGAAGAATGTCTTCAGTAGCAGCATGATCAGTCTGATCAAGAGGGCTTTAAACTAAATCCTTGGTGGCTGGAGATGATAGTTCATAAATCAGCACAAAGGCAAGGTCTGAATACAAGTATATGAATTTTAGAGGAGATGCTGAAGGAGAGAATGGGATTCACAGAAAAACTGACAGTAAAGTAATAGGTGAAAATAAGCAAAGCTTCAAATGTTTGTACAACAATGCACATGGCTTGGGAAGCTCAAGATGAGCTTGAAGTCCTAGTGCAGGAAGGTAAATATGACTTTATCGGCATAATGGGACCTGGAGAGATGACTCCCATAATTGAAATATTACAATTGAAGGGTACAACCTATTCAGAAAGAATAACTGTGGCAGAGAAATGTGGCAGTATTATATGTCAAAGACAAATACAGTTGTACAGAAATCCATGAGAGCAATCAGAGTGGACCAGTTGAGGGCATTTGGGTAAAAATAAATGGAGCAAGAAATAAATGCAATGTTGTGGTAGGAGGCCACCAAATCCAAAAAAGTGATGGATGGTGATTCAAGATTCAGGAATTAGTACATAAGGGGAAGTTCAGTTATCTTGATATTTGCTGGCAGACTAATTCAGCTAAGCATAAACTTTCTGACAAATTCCTGATGTGCCTTAAGATAATTTCCTAATTCTAAAGGTGGAGGAAGAAACATGAAGATTGGCAACCCTAGACTTGATCCTAACCAGTAGGGAGCATCTGGTCACTGGAAACAAAGTAGTCAGTACTTTAGGAGGAAGTGACCAAGGAAGAGTACAGATGTGTAGTGCAAGCTTGCAGGAATAGTATAAGGCAGTGGTTCTCAACCTGTGGGTCACGACCCCTTTGGGGTCGAACGACCCTTTCACAGGGGTTGCCTAAGACCATCGGAAAATAAGTATTTCCGATGGTCTTATGCTCCAGTCCATCCTTGGTGGTGGTGCGCAAGCGCGAGTCACGTGCTCGCGTCCTCCTGCCCCCTTTGGCGGGAGCGCGTGCGGCCACGGCGTCGACACAGCAGGAGTGGTGGTGCGCAAGCGCGAGCCACACGCTTGCATCCTCCTGCCCTCTGTTCAGAAGGGACTGAAATCGCTCCCCTTCTCCGCTACCAGAAGAACCTCCCGTCTGACGGGCCAGCTTGGGGGGGCGGTGGCAGCATGGGGGGCAGGCCCCCTCCTCGCCACGGCCCAGTCGCCACGGGGGGGTGCTGCAGAAGGGCTGGGGAGCTGCAAGGCGGCACTTTTCCGGGGGAGCGAGCTGCACCCGGCACAAAAGACAAAGGTGTTAGGATTCCTCCCCCCCGCCAGGGTCGACACTCTGGAAACTTTTCCCACACTGCCCCACCCCAGCGGAAACGAGAGCGAAGCAGAAGCAGAGCCCGAGGGGGTTCTCGGAGTTTTTTGCCGGGGGAGACGTGCGGCTCCTCTTTCCCTCCTTGCCCGCCCCCTCTTGTTCCTGGCCGGTGAGGCAGCCTTTGCTGGGGGGGGGAGGCATTGTTAAGTTTTTCACACTTTGGAGGAGAGATTAAGAAATTCAGAAATCTTTTTCATAGATTAGGGGATTTTTTGGAAATCACAGAGAACATGCAGTCTGTTTTAAGAGCTCCATATCTGATCCAATGGCATACTTCAGTATGCAGTAGCCATGGATACTTTGCTCCCCTTCCTCTCCACCTGTAGCCTTCGATAGCCTCATAAAAATCTGCTTCAGTGGTTTTCCCTGTCCTTTGGGTGGATTTTTGTAATGCACAGGGAGTCTGCAGCCATAGGAAGCCATTGCGTGGGAGTCTGCAGCCATAGGAAGCCATTGATGTGAATACTGCCCCCTTGTGATAGTAACAGGTATGTAAAAAAACCCACACAATTTCATTTATCTGTAATTAGAAAGAACAGGTTGCTTACCTGTAACTGTGGTTCTTCGAGTGGTCATCTGTGCCATCATACACTAGGAGCTTTAGCGCCTGCGCGGTAGCGTTCGGAAACTTCTAGAGCTTGTTCGCTTGGCGGGAACCCCTCCCCCACGCCGGTACTGCGCATGCTCCTCCCGCCGAGCAACGGTCTCTCCTCAGTTCTGTCGTCCGCCGTAGAACCTACAGGGACCTGAGAAAGAGGGGAGGAAGGGCGGGTGTGTATGATGGCACAGATGACCACTCGAAGAACCACAGTTACAGGTAAGCAACCTGTTCTTCTTCTTCGTGGTCTCTGTGCCTTCATACACTAGGAGACTGTGTAGCTTACCGGTCGGACGGCGGGTCAGGTCCTACAGCACGGAAGCCAACACCTCACGTCCAAACCGGGCATCTCTGCGCGACCGGCAGTCGAGCCTGTAGTGGCGCACGAAGGTCGATGGTTGGGACCAGGTCGCCACACGGCAGAGTTCATGCAGGTCAACTCCTCGCAGGAGGGCCGCAGAAGTAGCCACCGCTCTGGTGGAGTGGGCTCGAAGCAGGACTGGCGGAGGCTTCCTCGCGAGCTCATACGCCAGTTGAATAGTCCGTACCACCCACTTGGAGAAGCGCTGGGTGGACACTTTAAGGCCCTTCCGACGTCGCCCATAGCAAACGAAGAGATGCGGCGTCTGTCGGAAGGAAGCAGTCCTGTCCATGTAGAAGGCCACGGCCCGACGCACGTCCAGGGAGTGGAGGGACCGCTCCAACGGTGTCGTCGGGTTCGGGAAGAAGGCAGGCAGGATGATGTCCTGGTTGAGATGGAAACTGGACACCACCTTAGGCAGGAACGAGATGTCAGGTCTCAGGACCACCTTGTCTCTGTGGAAGACCGTGAAGGGCTCATCGAATCGAAGAGCTGTGATCTCACCCGCTCGCCTCGCTGAGGTCACCGCTACCAAGAAGGCAGTTTTCATGGTCAGGAGCCTATCATCCGAGGTCGCCATCGGCTCGAAGGGCGGCTTTGTCAGCTGCGAGAGCACCAGCGAGAGGGACCACGGCGGTAGCGGCGGCGATATCGGCGAGTAGAGATGATGAAGTCCTTTCAGGAACCGCTTAACGGTATCGTTCCTGAAGAAGGCCGAGGCAGCCGATCGTGGCGGTTGGTATGCCACGATCGCGGAGAGATACACCTTCAGGGATGGAAACGCCAGCCCCTGTTGCCGGAGGTGCAGGAGGAAATGCAGGACGGTAGAGAGCCCCGCGGGCGATACCGGCTCACTCCTCTCGTTAGCGAAGGTCAGGAAGCGTCGCCATTTATATTGATAGTTGCGATGGGTGGATTCCTTCCTGGCCGCGACGAGGACGGTACCGAGCACGGGATCGTCTAGTGCGATATCCTCCAGGCATGGAGGGCCAGGCGTGGCAGGTCCGGATGGAGGACTCGGCCGCCGGAGTGGGAGAGCAGGTCCGGTGTCGGTGGCAACCGGAGCAGGTCGTCTCGTGCGACTTGTAGCAGGGGTGCGAACCAATGTTGCCTCGGCCAGTACAGGGCTACCAGGATCGCGTCGGCTCGGTCGGCGAGGATCTTCGATATCGTCCGGCCGAGCAGCGGGAACGGCGGGAACGCGTAGAGGAGTTCCCCGGTCCACGGAAACTGGAAAGCGTCCCCGATGGAGGCACGATCGTGGCCCGCTCTGGAACAGAATCGGCGACACTTCACGTTTTCCCTGGTCGCGAAGAGGTCGATCGATGGTTCGCCCCAGCGGTCCCGAATCAGTCTGAACGCCTCTCCGGAGAGAGACCATTCGTGATGGGATGAGGTGTCCCTGCTGAGGGCGTCTGCCGTGGTGTTCTCCTGCCCGGCCAGGTGAACTGCCATGGGATGCGTATGCAGGCGAATGCACCATTCCCACAAGTCGAGTGCAATGTTGAGCAGGGTTGTGGAGTGAGTCCCTCCTTGTCTGTTGATGTAACAGACGGCAGTGGTATTGTCCGTCAGAACCAGGACCGTCCGCCCCGCTACGACGTGGCGGAACGCCCGTAGCGCTTTCAAGACGGCGAGCAGCTCCAGCGCATTGATATGGAGAGCGGTCTCGTCGTCGGTCCATCTGTCGCGGACTCTGAGATCGCCGCAGTGGGCACCCCATCCATACAGGGAGGCGTCGGTCGTTACCGTCACCTTCGGTGTCGGCTGTTGGAAAGGCATCCCTGACATGAGATTGCGTCGCGACTGCCACCATCGGAGGGATGAGCGGACGTCTTCCGGCAGCTGCAGTCGGAGTGTCTGTTCGTCTCGCAGGGGGTCGAATATGCGGACGAACCAGTGTTGAAGAGCTCTCGCTCTCAGCCTGGCGAGATATGTCACAGCGGTGGTCGCAGCCATGTAGCCCAAGAGCTGCTGGACGCTTCTCGCAGATAACGTCGGGGCCGTACGAGCGTGAGCGGCGGCCCGGATCAGGGTTTGGGCTCGAGACTCTGGTAGGTACGCCCTGGCGGAGGTCGAGTCGAGCGTCGCCCCGATGAAGTCCAAGATCCTCGCCGGCTCGAGGTGGGACTTCTTCGGATTCACCCGTAGACCAAGGCGGGTCAGGAGTGACAACGTCATGTGGACGTCGTGGTAAAGTCTCTGTTTGCAGGACGCCACCAACAGCCAATCGTCGAGGTAAGGGAAGACAGAAGCACCCTTCGTCCGCAGGAAGGATACCACCGGGGCCATGCACTTGGTGAAGACCCTTGGGGCAGTCGAGAGTCCGAACGGCAGCACCTTGTACTGGTAACAGGTGTCGTCGACTGCGAAGCGGAGGTACCGTCTGTGCTGCGGGCGAATGGCGATATGGAAGTATGCGTCTCGGAGATCGATGGAGGCGAACCAGTCCCCTCGATGTAGGAAGGGCAGGATCGACGGTATCGTGACCATCTTGAACCTTTTGGGGCGGATGTAGTAGTTCACCCCTCTGAGGTCTAGGATCGGCCGGAGGGTACTGTCGGCTTTCGGTACCGTGAAGTACCTGGAGAACAAGCCGGTGGTCTTGGCTTCTTGCGGGAGCCGCTCGATCGCCCCTTTCTGGAGGAGGGACTGGATCTCTTCCAGGAGGGCCGGACTCGACGGCGTGGAATAGTAAGCGCCTCGAGGAGGAATATCGAGAAACTCGATGGCGTAGCCAAGACGGACGATGGAAAGCACCCAAGAGTCCGTAGTGACACATTGCCACTCCGCGAGATGTCGAGCCAGAGTCGGTCGGTCTCCGAGCGCTGATGGTAGGCTGAAGAGTGGGTATTGGTAGGTCCTGCCAGGCACGTCAAAACCGAGACTTTGTCTCGGAGGAGGACTTCTTGGACGAAGCCGGGCGTCGTCTAATCGTGCGTCTGGCCGATGAGCCGGAGGACGGTCTCGACTGTCCAGACTGGGCCGAACGCTGGAACGACGAGGTGGAAGATCGTCGCCAGGATGGGCGGAAGGTGGAGGCCCTGCGGGCTTGCGTGGCCGGCTGTAGCCCGATCTTCTTGGCGGTCAGCCTCGCCTTAACGAGATTGTCCAAAGCTTCGTCGGTGGACGAATTGAATAGGCCCTCACCGTCGAAGGGGAGATCTTCAATCCTCCTTCTGGTGTCCTCCTGGATGTCGGCCGGCCGCAGCCAAGCATGGCGGCGCAGGCCGATGGATCCCGCCATGACCCGGGAGGCAATCTCCACTGCGTGCCTGGAGGAGGCCATCTGCTGCCGAGCGATGGAGATGGCCTCGTTGAAGATCACGGAGGAGGCTTGGCGGATGTCCTCCGGTACCGCCTCCATCGCCGGTTGCAGGCGATCGAGCACCTTTTTCAGGTATGCCGTGAGGCAAGCCTGAGTGTTGGACAGCCTGATCTGCAAGGAGGCGGCGGAATAGAACCTTCTTGCATAGGCATCCAACTTCCTGCCCTCTTTGTCCGGCGGGGTGGTGTGTTGCCTGCCGGAGCCTTTCGTCTGTGCCGACTCGACCACCACAGAGTTCGGTGCAGGGTGATTAAAGAGATAACCGGCGTTATTCTTCTGCACCCTGTAGAGGTGTTCCAGCCGCTGCGGTATCGGCTGAGCCGAGGCCGGCCTATCCCAGGCGGCCTTCACCAGTCTGGATACCCGGGGCAGGAGAGGCAGCGGGGCCGTGGCAGGTTGCTTCCCTTCAAAGACGGAGAAGACTGGATCGTCGTCCTCCGGCTCCGCATCGGCGATCTTCAGGCCGAGGGTAGTAGCCATGCGGAGCAGCATCGCAGAGAACTGGTGGACGTCCTCTGGAGCAGAATCTGGGATCGGGTCCCCGAATCCCAGCGGAGGAGACTCCTGGGAGGCCGCCTCAGACACCTCTGATTCCGCACTCGAGTCGTACAACTCTGAGGTCGGTGAGTCCTCTCGCCGCTCGCTTGCCGGCTCCTTCGCAGTCGCCACAGGTGTTGCCTTCCTAGGCTTCTCTGCAGCCGGGGCGGTGGTAGTAGCAGCGTCCCGCTTGGGCTGGCTGACCACTGACTTCACCTTCTTAGTGGTGACAGGGGTAGTCTGGCAGGCTGATGTCGTCGTAGCCCGCTCAGTCACCACCGAGTCCGTAGGGCGCGTCGCCGTTGCCGTGACCCTAGGAGGTGGCGATATCGCCCGATACCGAGGTGAAGGCTCCCTCGCCCTATGATATCGAGGAGAGGGAGAGCGGCTGAAGGAGCGGCGGTCCGACGGAGATCGGCTTTGGTGTCGACGGTACCGAGCCTCGTCCCCTCTAGGCGAGCGCGATTCGCGCTGTCGACGAGGTGACCGGGACCTCCGGAAGGTCTCCCAGCGACTCGGGCCACGATGGTACCGATCCCGGTACGATGGCGAATGTGACCGATAAGAGGCCGGGCGCTCTCTCCATTCAGATTCCCTCGCGTACCTGGCCACGTAGGACGCCGAGGTGTATCTGGAGGCAGACGAGCGAGGTTGTTCCTCTCTTGTCTCCCTAGGAGGCGGCGAGGCCACCGGACGCTCGGAAGAGCGGGACCGGGACCGGAAGGAGGTCGAACGCCGCTCCGGAGAAGCAGAGGGCTCTCTCTGCTGCAGGTCGGCCGACCTGCGACGGCTAGGAGGGCGGTGGCGCTCCTCCACCAGGGTTGGAGGGTCTGCCACAGGCGAGTCCGGGCGCTGTTGGGGAACGTCCTCGATCTCATCATCCGAGAGATCGACGGACTCGCCTCGCCCTTTGGAAGGCTGCTGAGTAGGAGGACGAGTAGGAGGTTGAACGTCCCCAGCCGGGGAGCGCTTCTTCTCCTTCTTCTTCTTCTTCTTCTCCTTGCCCTTGCCTCCGTCCGGAGCAGGGCGCTTTTTAGCAGGCGTCTCCGTCAGGGGAGCCTCAGCCTTCCTCGCCGTCGAGGATCCTTTCGCTGACTTGGCAGCCGCCGACAGCTTCGGGATCCTCGGTAACGCCGAGATCGGCATTTTCGCCGGTACCGAGCCCGATACCGACGAGGTGGACGGGACGGCAGCCGCCGATACCGTCGATGGCGTGGTCGTCTTCTTGTCGGCCATCTTGGAAGTGGAGGTCTCGTCTATTGCCCGCAGAGACTGTTCCCAACAATAAGACTTAAGTCTCGCGGACCGGTTGCGGAGAGTTTGGGGAGTAAAATCCCGGCAAATTGGGCAAGTCCGAATGTTGTGGGATTCACCCAAACAGAAAAGACACTCCTTGTGGCCGTCGTTGAGGGCAACTTTGCGCCCGCAGGACACGCACTTCTTGAAGAGCGCGGACATAAGATGAAGAACGCCAAACTGCGAAAATCCGAAAAGACCAAAAGCCGAAGGGGGAGTCCGAAAGAGAGGTCAGAGACAGTCCAAAAGTCCGTAAAACCGTGAAAACAGCAAGCCAAGCACAAAAGTGAGAGGAACAAACCAAAGAACCTTCCGTACGCGACGGCGGACGAGAAAGAACTGAGGAGAGACCGTTGCTCGGCGGGAGGAGCATGCGCAGTACCGGCGTGGGGGAGGGGTTCCCGCCAAGCGAACAAGCTCTAGAAGTTTCCGAACGCTACCGCGCAGGCGCTAAAGCTCCTAGTGTATGAAGGCACAGAGACCACGAAGAAGAATAAATATTTCACAATATATAATTACATATTGTTTTTGTGATTAATCACTATGCTTTAATTATGTTCAATTTGTAACAATGAAAATACATCCTGCATATCAGATATTTACATTACAATTCATAACAGTAGCAAAATTACAGTTATGAAGTAGCAACGAAAATAATTTTATGGTTGGGGGTCACCACAACATGAGGAACTGTATTAAAGAGTCGCGGCATTAGGAAGGTTGAGAACCACTGGTATAAGGAAAGCTAAAGTGTAGAGTGAACTGGGACTGGCTAGGTAAGTAAGGAGTAACAAAAAGGGGCTTGTCATATACATTTGGAGCAAGAGAATGACTGAAGAGACAGTGTTGTTACTGTTTGGTGAGGATGGTAAAAAGCTAACAGATCACCATGAAGAGGCAGAACTACTCAGTACCTATTTTGTTTCAGTATTTTCCCCCAAAAGAGAACTGTGTACTTCCATGCAGCAGCAGAGACTTTGGCAAGAGATCTCCATTGCAAATCAAGATTGATAGGGAGGTGGTCGGGAATGACCTAGCTAACCTAAGTGAGTTCAAAACTGCATCCCAGAGTACTGAAGGAACTTGCTGATGTACTCTCCAAATCTTTTGCTGTCATTTTTGAACAATCTTAAGAGAACAGATGAGATGCTAAAGGACCGGAGAAAGGCAAGTGCTCTCTTTTTAAAAAAGGCAATATATATATATATATATCTCCAAGAAACTGCAGATCAGTCAGCCTGACTTTAATATCAGGAAAAATATCAACAGATTATACAGGAGTCTGTCTGCAACTATCTTAATGATAACGCAGTAGTAATCAGTAGGAACCAGCATGAATTTGTCAAGAACAAATCCTTCCAAACTAATATTATATCTTTTTTTGGTTAGATCACTAGTTTAGTAGATGATATGAGTGTTGTGGATGTCATTTTTCTGTATCTCAGCAAAGGATTTGATAAGATTTTGTACAATATTTTGATTAGAAAACTAATTAAATGTGGAATAGATGGGAACACTTCAGATGGATCCAAATTGGTTGGAAAACTGTGCTGAAAGAGTAATCAATGTCTGTTTCAGACTGGAAGGAAGTCTTGAATGGAGTGCCTCAGTCTTTCCCCCCTTAATCCCATTACTCTTGAACACTTTTTTTTATTATATGCAATCAACTGCTGTCATCACTTCACCTTATTTTTTTTCGGATAATCAATCAGTGATATCCAATCAGATAAGAAATTCTCATTTGTCTGGGCTTGGTGTCCTTTTTGACAGACATTGGCCTCAAATGGCCAAGGACCGGGGCCTCAAAGGTTGAAGAATCTCACTCTTTGTCCATTTGATAGACTGAACTGTTAAATAGCAGAAAATTGCAGCAAATATGACACGAGTTTCAGTGGTTGTTTATTATAATCTGATCTTGTTCACTCTGAGTTTTTGTAATTTGGTTTCCCAATCATTTGTCTTATTGAGGAATCTACAGTGGGCTCTCCTTACCTGCAAGCTCCACATGCATGCTCTCCAGTTCACATGACTCAACATGTGTCGAGTCTGTGTACAGTGAGTCCTCCTCTCACATGGCCTTTACATGAACAAATGTGAGGTAGCTTGAAGTGTCATGTCCTATTACAATCAATGGAAATGACTTGTGTGTGCCTGTGCTGTCACAGGCGCTCACACATTGCATCCATTGAGTATAATAGGATGCTTCATGTTTTTTGTTTTGTTTTGTTTTAGCCCCATAAATACAGTGGGCACACTATACCAAAAATGGTGGCAAAATGTGTGCAGATGCTTTGAAGCATCTGTGTGCACGTTGCTGCCATTGATTATAATAGGATGCGAGCATTCACAAATTCCTCTGTTTGCAGGGATTCCTATAACGGAACCCCTGAATATACATAGGGCCCATTGTAGTTTATTGTATGTTTGCCTTTCCCATTAATTTCTGTAGTAATGTCTTTATTGTATGTGAGTCTCTGTGATTCCTAGGTAGTTAAACTTAGTACCCTTCTCATTGCAGTTGGACCAAGTCTTTATTGGTACAGTCCTTTCTCCACATTCAGGGGTTTAATCTTTGCAAATTTGATTATTCATGAGATGTGCATGTGCCTTCCCACCGTACACCTCCTTCTGTTCCCTTGCATTTTGCTGGAAATGGATAAGGGAGGCGAGCATACCCAGGGAAAAGGCAAGGGGATGGTGATGGAGGCACGTGCTCATGTTCCTTCTTCCCTCCAAAGCTCTTCCCTCCCGTTCCTTTGCTTCTGGCTCCGGTGCTGAAAATTCATACTGAGGCAAAAGGCAAGGGGATGGAAAGGGAAGGTACATGTGCGTATTCCTTCTTCCCTCTGGAGCTCCACCCTCCCATTCCCTTACCTTTGACCCTGTCACTGAGAACTCATGCTAAGACAAAAGGCAAGGCAATGGGGGAAAGGCACACATGCACCTTCCCTTGGGAACTCTGTCCTCCTATTCCCTTGCCTTTTGCTTCAGTGAGAGTTCTTAGTGCTGGGCTTATGCACCAGTATAAAAGGCAAGGGAGTGGGAAGAGGGAGTCCCAGAAGGGACTGGAAAGGGATGGTGGGGAAGGGGTTATTTGCAGTTTTTCTACTTTTGCAAGGGTTCTGTGCCCCAAATTCATACAAAAGTGGAGGGGACACTTTATCAGATTTCTGTAATTATCATGTTTTCTCTGTGTTTGCAATTCTGTATAATCTGGTCTGCCAGATTTATTCTCAAAGCACAATTATTAGTATTACTATTACAACTAATATATATGTTTAATTTGTATTGTGAAGCAAGGCAAACAGTGTTTTATTGCCAATTTTGATCATACTGGTTAGACAATAAAATCACTGAATTTAAGTTTCATTATCTGCCTCTAGTAGTTAAGCACATGTTCCTTCATAATGTTATGTAATAGTTTTAACAACAGAAACAATTGTTGTTGTTACTGCTATTGCTATGATCAGCATTACAGGTAATTCTGAGGTACCTGTGTAACAGTAACACAAATCTAAATAATTAAATAAAAATACACAGTATGCCAAGTAGACAGACTAGTTTACCTTCATCCTCCATTAGACTTTTAAGGGCAAGTACTTTTGATGGTAGTGAGAGCAAGCCTGCATCACCCCCTGTAATACTTGTAAGTTTTAAGGGTGTTGCTACTGGCGGAAAGCCTGCTTCCTTTATGAGGAGGGCTCTATTTGAGCCAGAGAGAACCATGGAGAGTGAGAGGAGGCAGAACATTGTCTGGGGCTGCTTTGAAGTGGGAATGCATTCCAGAATTGCTGTCACTTTTAACTGTAGGCAGCATAACACCAGCAGGTATCTGGAGGTCTTGCTCAGGAGACAGACAGAAAGTTCCATGAGTCAGATAGCAGAGGATGGGAATGAAGAATTCTTAATCTCCTGACAGCAGCAGACACCCGCCCCCTGCCCCTGGCCAGGCTTAAGTAGGCAATGAGATGGAAGGCTATGAAGCTATAAGATGGAAGTTTTCAATACATTCCTAGGTCAGCTGTGCCTTGGTGAGTTGGTGGCCTTGGATCACTGAAGAATTTTTGTTGGGCTCTTCTTTTTCTTGAGTTTAGTACTTTAACCTTGGAAGTGCTCTTAGATCTAGCATGGTGTGCAAGCCTAGAATGATGTCTTAGTTTGTCTTACCTAGCTGAATGCTGCTGTGCTCTGTTCCACTTCTTAACCCGCCTGCTTGCCTGGCTTTGACCACCACTGCTGCCTGCCCAATGCCAACCAACTTGCCTTTGGGTGAAGTACTTTGACTCTAACTGTTACATTTAGTCTTTGTTTCACTATTCAGTGGAGCAGTACTTCAGCATTAAAAAATTTAAGATGCTCTTTCAGGTTATGACATGATGCCTCCAAGGGACTATGCCCATACAGTGTTGTCTCTGTGGAAATAGTGTTTTTTCTGTAACTCCCTACTGGTCTGTGCTGTGTCTTAGCAAGCCTGTCTGGTCACTTTGGCCAGGAAATGTTGCTAACTTGCCCGGCACTCACTGTAGTGTCTTCTAGTGCAGTACCTTAACCCATCCTAAGTCTTATTTTACTGCATAGGTGGGTGAACTATAGCCCATAAAATCTTCCAGGGCCATTTTTGTGCCCCTGCATTCTCCAAGAGTCAAAAACAATTTTTATGTAATTTTTTTTGCAATCCTCCAACCACAAATGCTCCAAAATTACCTTTGTGGAGTGTAAAGGACATTTCCACCACTTTGGAGATCCTTTGAACCCCCAAGGGGTAAAAAAATCATTTCTCAAAAATTTCCAAAACATTTTTTGCCCTGAAATGCCCTCTAGGGGGTATTTCCATTATGTCCCCCCACTCCCGGATCAGTGTAGGTCTCAGATAAGCCTTTCTTGAAAAAGTTAACAGGAGTGACTTTCACCCACTTCTGGTTGATAAAAAGGTCTAAAATGGCAGAAGATCCCAAGACTTTTAGGTTTTTTAAATAAAGGTAGGTGTGATGAAAGTACAGCCCTCCAAGTTTTTCTGGGGGACCAGTGTGGCTTCCTAGCCTTCCACAGTTCTCCATCACTGTTGTACTGGCTCTTCAACAACAACAACAACAAAAAAACCCCACAGGAGATCCTGTAAAGGTTATGGGAATACCAATGTTAGGACAAAAAAGTTGCCAGATTAAAAGCACCATGGATGAGCAACCTTAACCACATCTCAGTGTACAGGCTTTCAGAAATAGCATTTTGGTTTTTTGGGGAAAAAAAAAAAGGCCAATATTTAAGAATGTATAGCAGAAAAACTCTGGAGCTACTTTTCTGTAATTTGACCGGATTAATGCTCTCCTTAGAGTCTTATCATGTCTCTAAATTTCATACAAAGAAGTTGTGGTCATTTTTGTTTCCCAGTGCATGTCCTTTGGAGGACTGGTTGTTTAGATTTCCAAATTTTGGTTTGGATTCATGGTCTGGATCACATCAGGTCCAAACCAATCTGGACAACAAATAGTTTGGAGATTAGACAGGAGACAGTTTAAGGAGACTGCTTAAAGCTGATAAAATTGTTGTCCAACAATGGCAGGGCTGCCCCTCTTTTTGTTTTTGTTTTTTAAAGACTGCTGGCTAAATGGCCAGTCAATGTTCACTCAATAACCAGGAAGTAAAAGGCATAGCTTTCCCCTTCTCTGATAAAGTTGATGAAATCAACTACTGTCACAACAAAACATATCTTAGTTTGATCAGAGGTGGTATGTGGTGATATGTGTACACTCCTTTGCAAACAAACCATGCTTTGTAGATAGCCACAGGCTACAATCTGAATCCGTAGACTGTTACTGGATTGCAGACTCTTGCTTGCTTAATCCATCTCTTGCCATGACATCTGAAGGCACTGCTGTGGCTTGGTCGCACAGCTGATTTCACTGAAACTTGAGCTGACAAAGGTGTGGGAGAGAAAGGAAACAGAGATGGAGAAAGATGAGTCATGGCTAGCTTTGTCTGCTATGCAGATTATACCGTAAGCAATAAACCATGTTTAACATAATCTGTAGTTTATCATGAAAATGGAATAACCTGTATTTTTCTCTGTGTCTCTCTTAGTTCTCTTCCTAAACTTTTTTTTAAAGAAAATTGAGCAAGTTTTAGGAAAGGAATTTGAGAAGGGGACTAATAGATAGAGAAAGACACACGGAAGGAGCACATGACTGCGGTTGTCTCCCTGTCATTAGGCTAGTGAATCCACTCTGGATTTACCTAAGCTTTAAAGGATCTATCCAAAGCACCAAATTCTTTTCCCAAAACAGATTCAGCATTTTGGATAGCTTCTTTAACACTAGGATTAAAACACAGATCACATGCATGACCCAGTGACATGGAAGCAACTTGGCATATGTTGTAAACTTGCCACATCTTGTAAATTGCTTTAAGTCTTAACCTTGGTGAAAAGATGAGGCATGAAGAAAATAATGTAATGCAATGCAACCACGATTGTGTTTGGGACTCTGCAAGGTAGTTTGATGTAGCTTTCTAATGCAAGAGCTGTGGAATTTGTGGGAGTAAATTGTGCTTCCAACTGTATTCATCTGTGAGCTGTGTTCATCTTTACCTAGGTTCAACATGTATATTTGGCATGAAACTCAAATATTGTAGAATATTGTAGACATCTTATGTCTGCAGTGAACTCTCCAAGAAATCAAGTCTAGATAATTGCCTTTGAAATTTCCATAGCTCTTATAGAACAGTATTATGTTTTTAAAGGGGTACAATCCCTGAAAAATGTTGTACTGTGTGACTGAAGGAAGTATTTTTTTCTTTTTTTTAAGATGAGAAATTGTTGGAACTGGAAGACATGAACTGAGGTTTGGGTGGCATGGTTATTTGAGGTTTGATTGTGGTATGATAAAGCTAAAGTGAACACAGATTTTAATATCCACTATGTGAGACATACTTTGTTAAGAATATGGAATAGATACAAACTAAGGTTATCCCCTAAGATAACTCTGTGGGTTTCATCGCAAGAGGCTTTTTATAGGAAGGAGACAACAGCAAAGGAAAAGTAGGTATCTTATCAAGATCTCTTGGAATTTGACTAAGAATAACAAAGAATTATGTCAAATGAAGAATTACTGGCAAGAGGTTATAGTTTTCAATTGTTCTCTTATGGACAAACGTTCTCTTATGGACAAACGTAAAAGGATTTAAAATGGCCAAAATACTATATGATTTTGAGTAAATCAGAATATAAGAAGCATTTGCTTGATACATCTTATACGTCTTATTTGATTTATAAGATTTATAAAGAGCAACAGTATGATAAAGTGGGTTCAAAATGTTGGATGTAATATACAGTTGGAACAATGGGCGAAAATGTGAATGAAGGGAAAGAAATTTACATTATGTTATGATCTTAAAGAGAACTTGTACAAGATGATGTACAGTTGGTATTTGACACCAGAAAAATTGGCCAAAATGCATAAAGGGGTTTCTAATGCATGTTGGAAATATGAGCAACAGATGGGACCTTTTTACCACATGTGATGAACTTGTGAGAAGGCCAACAAAATCTGGAATCAAGT
Source organism: Ctenosaura bakeri (assembly GCA_948474755.1). NCBI lineage: Eukaryota > Metazoa > Chordata > Lepidosauria > Squamata > Iguanidae > Ctenosaura > Ctenosaura bakeri. Next base: position 1,030,448 of record CAOLHI010000099.1, read on the forward strand.
ACTTTGTATGGTACAAAAATTTTTAAAGTCAGTGAGCAATTCAAACCTGAATTATATTTGTTGGGACTGGTGGATGACCAGCTGGAGAAGTCTGGGAAGATCCTATTACATATGGCCACTACAGCAAGATCATTATATGCACAGAAATGGAAAAACACAGTAGTACCAAGGAGTGAGGACTGGCTGATGGACTTAACTGAAGTGGATAAATTAACAACACTGATAAGGGGGAAAAAAACCTGATTATTATTTTTTTGAAAGACTGGGAACTTTTAACAGGTTTTTCAGGAAAAAAAAGAGATTGAGATTGAGATAGAGATTCAGAGAGAAAGAATATATTAACTGTAGGCTTTGATAATTAGTATACCTGGAAAAATAAGCAATAGAAATATGGAACAATATTTACAATTGAAGAGATTTTATTATATAGTCAAGTATAATCTGTGCTAGGAAAGCTGGGAGTCAAATGTATATTCTTTTTTCATTATTATCTTCGCTTTTCTTGTACCTTTTTTTGTCTCCTTTTTGTTTTTTCTTTCCCCTTTGTACATAGTTTGACTTTATATTATATTGGGAAATGTTTAATAAAATTTTACTAAAAAAAAATCAAGATACTCATTGTACCATTGGGATTTCCATAGTGCTTGCAGAACAAAATTATGTTTTTAAAGGGCTGCAATCCCTGAAAAGTGTTGTACCATGTGACTGAAGGGAGTGTTTTAAAGTTACGTTCTCTCACACATACACATAAACTGATTAATTTAACTTGACTGTATAAACTAGGGCTTTGCAACTTTGTCCCTATAGATTATTTTCTTTTTCCTTTCTTTTCTGTATTGTATTGTATTGTATTTTTGTCAACGGTTCCCATCAAGCCTAACCACCATAGGCAAAGGATTATGGGAGCTCCAGCTCAGAAACATTTGGAGGGCCACGTTATTCATCCTTGCTATATATGCTGCTGTGACATCTGAAACCAAAATCTTTATCAGTGACTTGGATGAAAGAATAGAGAGCATGCTCATCAAATTTGCAGATGACACCAAATTGGGAGGGGGTGCTAATATGCCAGATGACAGGATCAAAATTCAAAATGACCTTAACAGATTGGAGAACTGGGCCAAAGGCAACAAAATTAATTTCAACAGAGAGAAATGTAAGGTCCTGCACCTAGGCAGAAAAAATGGAATGCACAAATACAGGATGGGGGACAAGTGGCTGGATAACAGTATGTGTGAAAAGATCTAGGAATTTTGGTGGACCACAAGCTGAACATGAGTCAGTAGTGTGATGTGGCAGCCAAAAAAGCCAACACGATTCTTGGTTGCATCAATAGGAGTATGGTGTCTAGATTGAGGGAGGTAATGGTACCACTCAATTCTGCTTTGGTCAGACCTCATCTGAATACAGTGCCCAGTTCTGGGCACCTCAATTGAAGAAAGATATCGACAAGCTAGAGCATGTTCAGAGAAGGGAGACCAAAATGGTGAAGGATCTGGAAGCCATGCCCTATGAGGAGCGGCTTAGGGAGCTGGGTATGTTTAGTCTGCAGAAAAGAAGGTTAAGAGGGGACATGATAGCCATGTTTAAATATTTGAAGGGAGGTCAAGGAGGGAGCAGGTTTGTTTTCTGCTGTGCCAGAGACTAGGACAAGGAGCACTGGATTCAAGCTGCAGGAAAGGAGATTCCACCTGATCCTCAGGAAGAACTTCCTGACAGTCAGGGCTGTCTGGTAGTGGAATATGCTGCCTCAGAGTGTGGTGAAGTCTCCTTTTTTGGAGGTTTTCAAGCAGAGGCTGAATGGCCATCTGTTGAGAGTGCTTTGATGTGGGTTCCTGCATAGCAAGGGGTTGGACTGGATGGCCTCTGTGGGCTCTTCCAACTCTATAATTCTGTGATTCTATGATTCTATCAGTGCTCCAGATTCATGGATTGTTTTTGTTTTTTTAAGTTTTCAAGTGATGATTTCATGCTGCAAAGGTGTACTGTAAAGCAGGGCTTTCTATTTCCATTAATTGACTAAGATGTGATTACATTTGTGGGTTTTCTTTTTTGCATGCCCTGAGTTTTCATGACTGTACATTATTTTTCTACTTCCTGTGAAGTATTCATTTTCAGAATGCTGTTTATCTCTAAAGCTGATTTATTGCTGAGGAATGAATAGAAACTTAAGGAGAAGCAAAACAGAAAGATATGATTAGTACTCTTAATCGTTGACAGTATTTTGTTAGCTTGGTTTTCAGGTCTGTGCATGAATCAATTTTGTAAATACATGTTGATTGCACCTACCATTGAGATGTTTGTTGTGGGTGCTGTAAAGTACAGTTTACATATTGATAATGTTCAGTTTATCTTTTTAAAGGAAGCAGTAATACATTCAGCAAACTGAAGGGGTGATAGCAGATGCTGATTTATTTACAACTTCTAAACCGTTATATAAAACAAAATGAAGTGTTCTGCAGTCAAAAACACATACAAAAATTGATATATTAAGGGAAAGTATGCACAAAAAGACACATACAATGTAAAATTGTTTACAAAGCTCCATATATTGGAGAAATGCCCACAACAATGCACCAGAATTTTCATGTGGGCTTTAAAATATTTGTAGCCTACATGGAAATTGGAAAAAGTGAAACTGAGGTGATTTTTCCATTCTTTTCCCCATTCCTAACTTGGACTAGGAATACACATTATTGCTGTGGCATATATTTGGCACATATGTGCCAAAGACATATATATGGGGAAAGGAGAAAATAAGTTTTAGAGGTTCATGTTATCACATTTGTCATTAAAAACAGGAGCAAAACTGCATTGGTAATAAAAAGTATCTTCATTTTCCTTTTTGAAAACAATTTAGCATGTTTCATTATGCATGCTGTAACTGAGATAGCTGTTGTAAAAGAGAGGCTCTTGTCAAAGGCATCCCATAACTCCAGAGCATTGCTGCATTGTGGGGTGCTACAGTATCCAATGTAAGATTCTACAGCTATTTGGTGTCTGTTAAACATTGAGATTTTGATATGATAAGAGTGACTGGGAGTGGGAGGCTCTCAATTTATCACAGGACTCTGGATTTTTTGCAGAATGTTTGATCTCTATTTAGTACATTTCATGGCACATTAAATGAAGATGTTAATGGGTTAGAAATAATCTACACTGCTTCTATGATTCTGTGACCTCAGTAAGAATAGAAACTGGAAGACTTGTGTTAAATATGAGCATGGGACACAGTACCAATTATGCTGTTAAACAGTGATAAAGATGTCTTTAGTGTCTGTTAGATATGATCTTTTGTGGTTTTCTGTTTCCTTTCCTGTGAATGTCCTTCAAGTTAAGAAATTTAAAGCAAACAATGGTTTTGGCTCCTAGCATTCTCCAGTTAAATAAAATGTTCTAAATAAATTTTAAAAAATTGTTGGAAAAGGGTAACAATTAAATTACAAATTCATTATTAATATATTTAAATGGTTATGTCAGCATTTTCAGCTCAGTGCTCTTAGTGAAGCCAAAAACCTTTACGTACTTGTCAGAAAACTCAATGTTTAGTGCAAAATAGCTTCCTTCCAACTGAGGTCATTTCTGCACTACACTGTTATAGTGCCATTATTCCACTTTCAACATCCTATGGAATCCTGGGGTTTGCAGTTTTGGGAGGGGCATTTGGAATTCTCAGCCAGAGAGCTCTTTGGGCTCAGTAAACTGCAAACTCAAGAGTTCCACAGGATGTTGAAAATGGAATAATAGCATTATAACAGTGTAGTGTGGAAATGGCCTGAGTTTCTTCCATATTCTGAGAGTAGCAGCATTACAAAACTCACTGGGGGATAAGAATATCAGTGAGGACAATGGATTATAAGGGCTGAAAATTTGAATGGTCTAGAATAAAGTGAGTAAAATATAATTCATTGGATGGATTTATTGGAATCATGTTTTCACACTATGCCCCTTAAAAACAAATAGAATATTCACAATTAACACAATTATTTCAGTAGTGTGACACAAAATGTCTTTTCACACTTACCTGCCTTGTAACTGGATTAGTGGGTACAGCTTCTACTTTGTGATCTCAGCTGGTGCCAGGACAAGTTGAGGACTGGATTCACATATTCTGGGTGCCTTTGGAGACAATCTAAAAAAAATTATGGTGCAAAAAGCATGCCCAAATATATGAAGTCTTTCCACTGTCCCTCCAATATGCAGCATGACATCAGAGCCAATGTCTTACTCCCATCTTCAGTACCAAGCTGGATTTAGCATGAGTTAGAAAAACACTGTTGTGAGTTGAAAACAGCTCCTCCATCTTTTCCAGTCTCAAGTTGCATGCTTGACTGGTTACAGTGCCCAGCATGTTGAGAGCAAAGTCAGTGTATGTGTGCCTTCCCAGTCATGCATAGAGATTGAGAAAATGGTGTAAGCTTTCTTTAGGTTTGTACTTGCTGGCAACCATTTAGTAAGCACAAAGCCAAAAAACAAAACAAAAAACAAAACAAAAAACCCAAATTCAGACTCTTTCTCCAAACCATGAAACTGGGAAAGAGATACTGTCTTCACTTCACTGTCAAAATTAGGAACTGTGAGCCTCATAATGCTCTCCAGGGACTGTCCCAACATTTGTGATAGTGGAGATAGTGAGCAAAATGTAGACATCTTTGAATATGCATGATAGGCACAGAGACTGCTTACTTTGGGGGCATCTATATGCCAGGGATTATCATACATGTTTGCATGATCTTAAATCTCCTCACCCATTTTGATAATTGTACTTTAAGTGGCATACGATCAATGACAACCCAGTGGAGAGACCCAAGAAATAAGTGTTCTAAATTATCATTGAAACCTTTGTGTGGTTGGAGCATTAGACTATGTGGAGTGGCTTTATTCTGGCCCATTTTAGCTGTTTCAATGATACTTCCTTAACAAATGAATTGGTGTCCGGTTTACTATGAAGCTATGGTTGATATGCTGGTAGCAAATATCTCAATCTAATCAGTTATGACAATAGTAGGTCCTTGGTGTTTCTTGTAAACACAAAACCAATAAGTTTTTCTTCTTTGTTTGATAGGCTTGCCTTCTGTCAAATTGAGCACACATAACCTTACTGTTGTTGAAGGAGGAAGCATCACGTTGTACTGTGATGCTGCAGGAAGTCCGCCACCAAGTATATCCTGGATCTTCAATAATATTGCTTCAAAATATGAGGTAAGACATTTTTTTAAAATACTTGAACCTGCCAAGGCAATATCCAGTTTTTGAGGAACAGTACAACCAATTTTCTTAATGTTCTTATTTCTGATAAAATCCATGCATAACTCAACGTAAAATAACCTTTTACAGTCATTTTTGAAGGAAAGTGTGTATTTTGCCAACAGTACATAGGTTTATGAGTCTGGTGTTTTCGGGACTAATACAAGTACATAAAACCATCAAGGCCATATGGTAAGTTCCAAAGCCTGATATAACAGTGTCAACCCTGATAATGCTGATCATGTAGAATGGCATCAGTTTCATAACAACACTGAGTTTGCTTGAATTAGAAATACCTGGGACTCTAATGGCCAGGCATGAAGATTCCGTTCCAGCCCTGTCAGCTGATGGTAGGACAACATTCATAGCAGAATATGCTCAGTTTACAGCCTTGGTTAGGGATCAGTGGAAAATAAAACTCAGATTTGGTTGGGCCTGTAATTTCTTCTCCCATATAATCCCTTCAAGTGAATTCTTCTGGTATTTCTGTTGCAGGTTTTGTTTATAGTGATGTAACAGTACGAGACCAATCAGTACAAAAAGATAGGATGTCAGACACAAAGACTCACATTAAATAACTAAAGTAAATAAATAAAACAATATTTTGTGTGTGTGCGTATGGAAAATTAATAGCCCAATATGACTGCTTCAGCAATAACAATGCTGCTTGCTTTGGGCAGGCTGATGATGAATAATAAGAAAGGTAACATTTCACTATTTGTAGATCTTAAAAGTTTTTGGGCCCTTGTCTTAGTATTGTGGTGACAAGCCTAACTATGGGAGTCCATGAAGCTGGATTTTATGCATAGAAACTGTTCTTGTAACACTGTTTTGGCAAGGCTGATTGACTGTAGTTAGTCCACTTTAACCTCTACCATTTGCACCCTTTGTTGCTTGAGCAGTTAGTAGTAAGATTCAACAAAGGTAGAACATTAGCTCTGTAGATTGTTAAAAGCAGAATAGAAGCTGCCAGCTCAAGGAAAAGATAATGTTTGCACTTTGCAGAATACAATGTTGCTTACGTTGCCCACATGGGACTGCTATGGATGTTATATTTTTGAATGTTACAGGTGTTGTGGTCTTAAGTCTACCAGCAAAAATAAAAATATTTTAAAAATATTTTTTTCTTTGTCTCTCCCAGCCTCCTTGCTTTCTGAAAAAGGTGGGAAGCAGCAAAAAAGTCTCCCTTTTCCTTAGTGCTTGGCAATCCCTGTTACCAACCACCACATCTTGATTACACTAATCTTCTAGGGCAGCGTGTCCTTTCTGTCCTGTTACAGGCAAACATATACTACCATAAACTGAGTATCAATTAAATTAGGGAGACGGAATGTCTCAACGATGGCCATTTCTGCACTACACTCTTATAGCGCGATTATTCCACTTTCAACATCCTATGGAATCCTGGGGTTTGCAGTTTCGGGAGGGGCTATAATCACGCTATAAAAGTGTAGTGCGGAAATGGCCGATGTGTGCTTGTGGATGTTTCTTTTAATTAATTATCATGGCTTATCTGTTGCCAGGTCTCTAAAACCCTGTTCTTCTACACAATAACTCTAATCCAGTGAAGAATGGGATGTGTTGACAAAAGGCAAAAGATAGACCTTCACACAATTGACACTTTATTAATAATGAATAAAATGTGTTGTAATATACTTAAGTATAAATAAGCATTTTAACATTAGCTGTATCTGTATTTTCATGTTACTTGACTCAGAAAACCCACTCCTAAACCTATTGTTTGCTTGTTTTATGCTTTCTCCTAGAGTGATACAAATAAGAACCCAGCTTCTTTAACCATAAAGAATGTCTTCTCAAATGACAGTGGTGTGCAAATTTCTTGTGTAGCAGAAAACAGTGTGGGCGAAGACCAAGATTCTGTTGACCTTGCAGTGTTCTGTATGTAAATAACTTTATGTGAAATTTTATCTGTAGATAATCATACCCAGATGATAACAGTGGAGAACTAGAACTTAAGAATTTTTGTTGTTCCTTCTCGAAAAAGAAATGATGTATTTGTAAGGTGAACTAGCACTGAGCGTTTTTTTTTCTGGTTATCAATAGATACTCCTTTTTTCTTTTTGTCGTTCAGTATATAGAGGCATAAGTAGAACTTCAACATGGCAACAGAATTCCATTGAGATTGCTACAAAGTTCCATGTGCTTGGAGCAAGAGACTGGTGTCATCAATAAACATTCCCTTAAACTAGAGCTGGCATCCTATTCAGTAGTTATGAAATTGTAAGATAGATTTAGACTCTTGTAATTTTTGGGATTTTGGGGATGTCCCCAAAAGATACCTTTTCAGTCAGGCAGCACCCCAACTGAAGTGTTTCTGAGGACTGCAGATCTGCGGTGCTTTCCCATTTGTGGGGTGCATTGAGAGAAGCAGTTTTGTCAAGACTCTGAGTGTTTGTCTAGATGCCTGTTCTCAATGTACTCCTTGACTGGGAGAGTGCAGCAGATGTCATTTCCCAGTGTCTGGATCTGCAGCACCTTGGATATCCTTTGGTTGGGGCACTGGCTGGCTCAGACGGCAGGGTTTTTTGTGAGGTGGCATCATCAGATGTAGCTATGATGATGGAACTCTATCACTGTAGTTTATTTGTTTAGTTAGATCTGACAGTGCAGGATCTCAGCCAATAACTTTTTGATCTGATTTAATTCCATAGATTACAACAGATAATCCATTCACAGTGACAATCGTCCTAAAACGTTATGAGAGCATGACTACAGACAATATGAAATCATGCATCTCTTCCTTTCTTCTCTTTCTGCAATCATGCATAAATCAAGAGCACTAGGCAGTTTTTAGCTTTGTCTAGTTCTCTGAGCAGTTACTGCTGAGAACATTTGCTGAAATAATATTCATGACCGTGTAGATAAAAAAGAAGTTCAGTAGGAGATGTCTTGCAGCTGAGATGAAATGAATGACATCTGCTTATTTTTTTTCTGCTGATGTAACTGCTTTTTTCTCTCTCAACCAAATTGGGAGGGGAAGGATCCCTACTGCAACCAACAGGATGTCCCCCAAATGTTTTTTAGAACATATTTTGATAGGTACAGGGACACGGTCTGCAGTGAGGAGTAAAGAAGGAGAAGGTCACATCAGGTGATGTTGGCTTCCATCTGACGGATAATGATGAAGAGGGTAGGAAGTACTGGATGATTTAAGAATATAAACAAGTTAATGCCAGAAAATGTACAGAAGGAAAACATACTATAAACAACACTTTGTTGTAACTTCCTCTACTGAAGGGATGGAATGGCTGTGCTAGCTGAGTGGAACTTGAGGTAGCCCAGCCAGGGACCGTGGATGATCAGAACTATAAGCTAGCAACTGGAAGACTACAGGTTACTCACTGCTGCCTGTAGGGAATTTCTTTATTTATAGATATATAAAGAATAATGCAAGTTCATTTTCAGAATTCGTTCATTTGTTGCATTTATATATTACCTTTCTGCTAATTCTTCAGTTTCATTTATTTAAAACAGCCTAATTAATTTGCAGAGACATGAATTCATGGGATACTGATGTTACCTTTACTGTTTTTAATACAGTTCCGCCCAATATCACATTTCTTGAAGTGCCATATCCCGACCATCACTGGTGTATTCCCTTCAGTGTGAGAGGGAATCCACAACCTATCCTGACATGGCTGCATGATGGGGTTAAGCTGAATGAGACGGATTTTATCTTCACTAAAATACATGTTAGCAATCGGACTGAACACCATGGCTGCCTTCAGCTGGACAACCCCACTCATGTGAACAATGGGAATTATACCTTGGTGGCACAAAATCCATATGGAAAAGATGAAGCCAATGTTACTGCTTATTTCATGGAAGATCCTGGAGGTACTATGTAATAATATTATTATATAAAAGAATTATTAAATAGATCTGTTTATTCTGAGTTTATTTATTGGTGGTTACAGTGAGCAAATCCCTTTTTCAGCACACAACCATTCAGTGGTAAAAAAATCAAATTAAGTGTATTGTTAAAACATAGAGCACAAATCATATAAAATTAAAAAAGTAACTTTGAGCAAGTCATCCTCTGATTGGACAAAATAATAACCATAGCCTTGCATGGTGACACAAACTATTAAATCAGTATGCTAATATTACCAAATCATATGATAAAATCATACCAAAGCATATTTTTTCATCTTTTTCACTATGCAGTACAAAGTTAAATTACTGCTTACTAAGGACAGTAATAGTTTTCTGTATGTTCTTGTTTAACTTCTACTTCAAATTTTAAAAAACATAAAAGAAAAAGAAAAATTGCCATTGAATTATCTGAACAACCAAATGCTAATTACAGAGATGCAAGCTGCAGTCAAGTCATATGTGATACTAACCAAGAAGTTTATTTTGTGCACTGGAACCTCTTTGTTAATGGAGTAATTCTTTTATAAACTTTTAAAGGGCCTCTTGAGTGGGAGGGGGATGGGTGAATCATTACATGTGTGTGTGTGTGAGTGTATGTGCATATTCCCCCCTCTCCATTTCTTGTCCCCATCATTATTCACAGCTGAAGTGATGTGTCCCCTATTCCTTTCAAGGCACTGAGTTAGCTGTGTAGTGTGATACCTTAACATTTATGCTGAGTAGAGTACGTAATTTTAGTTTAACAGTTTATTACATCCGCTTGCAATTTTCCTTAAAACAAACTCCTTTATTCTGTGATGCCAGTTTTGTCATATCTTCCTTCACCATTATACATGTTAGTGTGTTTCATTTAAATCATAACGGAGTTGTAAATTGTAGGAAATTTGGTAGGTGTGTTTCTGCCTTTATAGTGAATAACCACTATAAACACAAAGCATAGTCATAATGGAATTACATACTGTACTTGCAATACTCATTGGGAACACTTCAAAAGCTTTTAGTGTGCCAGCTCTGACCACCAGTTTGTTAAAGCCCCAAGAAAATGCTGGCACCTTGGGGCATCCAGAGTCAAATACTTAAAACCCTGGAAGCTTGCTTGTGCAGATCTACGTTGTGCTGGGACTCAGCTAGACGTGGCCTGCCTAAGGTTCATGTGACAAAAACTGAACATCTTGTAGAGTATAGTTGTCAACATGTAGAATTTAGAAACTAATACTTTTCTGGTGCAAAAGTAACATTTCCAAGCTCTGTAAAAAATCATTAGGATTAAGCCATGTTGTGGAGGAGCCTCCAAAACAGTTTTTATCTTTGAATACCATTGACTATCCTGTTCAGGCTTCCACTTTCTATCTAACTTCCTGCATTAGAAAGACAAATGTAGAAGATAAAATCTTGCATGATTATATTCATGGTTTCTGTTGCTGTTTTAAGATAAATGCAGATAAGTCTTGTAATGTTAACAAGACTTTGATGGCCATTGTCGCTCTGCATTGTCTTTGTAACTTGTACATAGTGCACAATGAATCATAAAGATTAGACCCACACCCGGGTATTATATTCATTTCCATGCCTATGTGCTAGCATTAAATATCATACTGGCTGTTTAATGAAGAGGGATATTTACCAGAAGATTAGAACTGAATCTTTGGTATTATATTACTGTATAGTCAGTGTTCATCTTAAAAATGGTAGAAGTCATAATATGAACTAAAGATATGTAATAATTCTTAGGCAAATAACCATTCTAATGTCAGATATTCTATAGAAGAGGTTTTTTATTATTTTATTTTATTCATTTTTAACCTATGTTCCTCCTAACATGGGACCCAAGGCAGCTTACAAGACATACCTAGAGATAGTAACTACTTACAATATTCTGTCTCTTCAGTATACTCTAATATCATGTGGTAACATGACTGAAGAGGGTGGTAAAGATACAATTAGATGTGTAGAAGAATGACTGGCAGATAAGAGAGGTAATGGTTATTACTTTTGGGACAAAGTAAACAAGCTGGAAGCAGCAATGTAGTTGGAAGAGCCTGGCTGTGAAGCAAAGTGTTCAGTCAGCACATAACCAGAGGAGTGCAGATATAAGTGTTGTTCTTATCCTTCTACCCTGTCTGGGGAGTGTCTTTCATTTATTTGTTAAAGGAGTGAGGACATTAGCTTCCATGAGATGAGTTCTCTTTCCTGCCTTTGACATTGCAAGGACTTTTAACTGTTTCTGGCATTTGTGGTATACAGAATTTGTTAGGAGGTGGAAATTTTACTCTTCTTATTTGCTTTTTTTTTAAGTAATATTTTTCTAGATTTGTGCAAGATTCTTCTAAGTATGTAGAAGAACCCTGTTTGTTTTCTTGGGTGTCCTTGCACTGTTTACTCTCATTATTAGAACAGGACCAAGGAATTAACTATTAGAGAGAATATATGCATATATACTGACAAAAGATGGTATACTTCCGTTAATAATTTTTTCTTGATTAATCTCAGAGGCAGATTTGTCATCCAAATGTTTGGTGAACAGACTCTTTATGGGCCCAAGATTCTGAGGTTAAGTTTGGCTTCAATTCTTACAGTTTTTTGTCATGAAGCTTGTTCCAATAGCTCATATCTATTTGCAATATTCCTAAAAATGTGACTGAAGATCAATTCACTTTTGTTGTCAAAGAGGCTAAAGTTTGAGAAACAGTGGAAGAAGTCCAACCATTGCTTTGAGTTCTTTGGGAAATTTGTTAAAGCTTTGACATGACAGGTAAAATTAATTTTAGAGAAAATTAGCTACAACAAACTATAAAACCAACTATAAAACCACTAATGAAAATCATTAAGAAAGAGCAGTGTTAAGAAGCTACAGAAAAGAGAGCTCCTCAAAGAAGAGATGCCTTAAATGGAGTCTATTTGGGACTGAAATGAAAAAGATCTAGATTCTAGTAGTATTCCGTGAGAACAAGAGATGGAGGGTTTAAAGGCATAGAATGTCTCTTTTATTTTTCATATATGAGCCTTAGGTTTGGGGATAAATTACTTAAATACTAGCAAGAGAAAGTGGACTGAGTTCATGGGGAAGGGGAAACATGACTCCCCTTCCTTATCTGAAATCACAGACCCCCATTGCAGGTTGAGGAGTTTTTAGCCATATCTGGATGTAGTTTGAAGCTGTAAAATCTATGGTAAGACAAAGGCAGAAGTGAAAAGGTCATGTTGATCTTGGAGATACAAGTTGAAATGCCCCTGTTGTTGCTACTGGGAGCCTTCCATAGATTAATTAGCAGGCCTAGAAATGCAGGTCAATAAAGGACAGCAAATATCATAACATAGACTCTTGTGACATAGGGCAGGACCAAGAACTGCTGTGTGTTTGTGCATTGGCCTTGCTATAATTTTGCTCCTCCTTAAGGTGGTGATCCTACAATTACAGGGTGTTATATTTGACCCCAAGGGCTTCAGTGGCAGCAAACAAGTGATGATATCCTTTGACAACTGAGCTTCTTGAAGCTTGTACCCCTGTCTTCCTTCTCAAGAAAGTTAAGATGTTGTACAGAAAGATTCCACAAGCAAGCTCACAGAGGTCTTCGTCACAGGATATTGGGCTGCTGGTTTCTCAAAAAAGCTTGCAAGGGCACTCCCCTTCCTGAGTCCAAGACCAGATAGTACAGGTCTTACAGGTAGGCACCACAGTGTCTCATAAGCAAGCTCACAGAGCTCTTCCTCCACAGAGCAGTACGCGGAATGCTGGTTCTCAAGCTCAGATGAGACAGATCTTACAGGTAGGCACCCCAGAGTCTCCTGGTCAGGCTCATGGGAGACTTACTCACAGGCACCTATAATGTATGGGCTTTCTCTACACCCCATAATACATATTTTTTTTCCTAATAATGAATAAAATGATTACTTGTACATTAAAACAGCATGGGTACCTTGCATCTTCAGAAAAAGGTACAAACATAATGGGCTGTATTCATTCATGTGTGAAATCTCACTGACTTCAATGAGTCAGCTGTAAGTATTACTGAGTCTGGATACAATCCATTTAATACTTGGTTTTAATCATGAAAAGAGATGGAGATATGTTCCAGTCTTCTCAAGTTCTAGCAGTATTATCTACTAGCAGAAAATTCTTCTCAAAGTACTTCAGAAAAAATAAGGTACTACAAACCTTTCTCTTGATTTAGACCAGTTTTGTTTGCCCAAGTTCTTTTTTGCCTTGAAAATTCACTTTTTAGGTCTGCCTTTTAAAAATCCCTTGAAAGTACAAATTCAATAATGAGTGGAATGAACTTATTCCAGCTTTTATCTTCAGTCTGGTAATTTTATAAGTATTTCCTCCATGCATATAGGTGCTAATTTTTATGTTAAAAATTCCCTTCAACTTAAAACATGAATTCTGAGTTATTATTGATTAAATTAATGTGTTTATTGCCTAAAATCTGAAAGGATTTGCTTCTTTAAAAATAAATAAGTAAATAGCAATAACAGGAAAGCAATTATTCACAGATTTTTAGTTGTTTTTGTTTTCACTGAAATCTTCGTATACGTACTTGAAATCCAAGCGGAAGTTCAGCTTAGGCCACACTTTTCAAAACAGTCAGCAGTCAGCGTGATTGTGTTGTATCATCCCAAGTGTCTGTCTTTCTAGTGAGTCCTGGTTAGTCATTGTAGAAAATGTAATAAGTGATTGTGCAAAATCCAGATAGTGCAAATGATGTATATAATGCCATTGTCCAAGAGCATAATGAGAGAGCATGTCAAACAAAAAATGTTTCATTGCCCCTCTCTGTGGTTTTAGTTCTGGAAATAGATATGGAGAAATTCCTTGAAGTAAAGGTTGACTGTTATTCTTGAATGATTTGGCCCATTTTCTGGAAAAATGGTAACTATACTCCCATAGGCCTTAGCCCATTAGCAGTCATAACATAACTGCTTCTGTAGTGAGGCCTAGCAATTCTGAGGGGAAGAAACAAAATGAGGAAAGGGTCAGCCTTAGATGGAAATCATACTACAGCTTCATGGTCTCTTTTGAAACAGTGTAGTTTACCTCAGAGGCATGAGTTAAACCATCAGTGTAATGTAGGGATGGGGCGAATCCAGAATTTTCCGAATCCCTGGAAGGTTCTGGGAATCCACGAATCTCGAATCTTTCAAATCCTTTTTTAAAAAAGAGTTTAAAAAGCAAAGGAAAGAAGGATAATCTTGGGCAAGACACACTCTCTCAGCCTTAGCAAAAGCCTAGGCAAAGGCAAACCTGCCTCTGAAGAAATCTGGCCAAGACAGTTATCATAGTTTTGCCTCAGGATCTCCCCAGATTGAAAATGACATGAAGGCCCTTTCTACACAGGCAGGAAAATGTGGATTAAACAGGGCCACATACTACAGTAGAGAGATAATCTGGGTCAAAACTGGCTTTTCTTTGCATAGCTCCTTCTGGCATCCTGGGGTTTCTAGTTTGATGATGCACCAGCACGCTTTGGCAGAGAAGGCTGTGACACCTTGTAAAACTCCAAACCCCAGAATTGTGTCTGAAAGAGGTTTGCAAGGGAGCTATGCAAAGGAATCTTTCAGCTGTCCTTGAAATCTCAAGCCTGTAGCTTCCAGTCAAGTACTGAACTTAAATATGAAATATTCAATTTAAATATCTTAGAATACAAGCCCAGATATAATTTGTGAAATTATTAGCAAAGGCCATTGTTACTCCAAGGGAAAACCTCAGCTACTTACCATCTTCCCTTGTATATATGGTCTCCCAGATTTTCAGGCATCCTGGTCTCCAACAATCTGTTCAGTTGGCGGATTTGAAAGATTCGGTTTGCCTCTTTTGGCACAGGGATTCGGATTTGGGAATCCTTATCCAGGATTCGAGGATTCGGTTGGCCCATCCCTGGTGTAATGGTTACCCTTCTATTTTCAAGATTTCATCAGCCCTGAAAGGTACCTTTATATTAGCTGTTTCCAGAGATGAAAGAGAATGTGGTAGACACAAATTAGTCACTGTCAGTGAATTACAGTCAGCCCTGCACATTTGCGGGTTTGACTTTCACTGATTTGATTGTTTGCAAGTTTCTTCAACATCTGCCCTCCCCCACTTCAGGTACTTCTTTTCTAGGAGAACCTCCCCTCTCAGTGGCTCTGGTCAGGTTGTGCAGCCCTTCAGAAAGCCACCAGTGTTCCTCCTCCTCTACCACCAGCTGCTGCCTGGGCAGCTAAGCATGGCTCATAGCCCAATTTTGCAGCACCACAAACCTTCTCCTGATGTCACCCCAACACCCAGAGAAGGAGATGAGTGTGAGAGAGGAAGTATAGGGGCACTATACCAATCCACTCCCCTTCCCTCTTCTTTTCCTGACCTAGCTTGGACCCTGGGTGCCTGTTCTCCCTACCATTTCTCAGCCCCCTTTCCACACATTTTGATATTAGTGATTTTTCCACTTTTGCAGGGGTCCTGTGCCCCTAACCCTAGTGAATGTGGAGGGCCAACTGTACTTCTTCTCTCTTCACTGTGCAGACATAAATACTGTAAGAAATAAGGACGGTCAGAAATGACTTGAAGGCATATAACAATGACAACAAAATAAGATTATTTCCTCTGTATAATGGCAAGTTATATAAGAGAGCAAATTGTGGGTGTGATTGTTGCGTTTTGAGTTCAGCTGAGTTCTAATACTAACTTTTTAGTCTTCATTCCTTTTATCTTACTTTTTGTAATCCTTATTGCCAGCAAAGAAATATGAGTTTATTTTCTGATTTTTTTAACAAATTCTTTTTTAAAAAATCATTTTTAAAACAGGGGGAAAAAAAGGTAAGAAAAACGCCAAAAACTAGTTCTATGCAGGACCTGCCGTTTAAATTTAAATCAGCACAGGAGCAGGGGAACATACTAGTCTGTCACTGCTTTACTCATACGAAAAGCGACAGGTTCAGCAAAGCACTCCATGCCAAATCCTGGATAATCATATTGCTCTTTGAAACCAAGCACTTCCATGATCAGGGAAGGCTCTCCTCTTCAGAACCATCACTTTTCATCTGAATACCTACAGTGGATGAAGCAAGGGTAGCAAGTATTCCTCATTGCATTTTGATTTAACCAGAAAACAAAATTCCTAAATTAGGGCTGCTCAGTCAATCCTGTCTATACACTTGGCACGGGGGTGGCAGGGGTGCTTTCATAATTATGTCAAAAATGGGTGAATTTGCTTGCTGTCCTAGAGAAATTTGAATCTTTAAGTAGGTTTTTAGAACAAAATTATTTCAAATAGATCTCAAAAATCCAACACTAACTCATGAATAGCCACATAATGGAGTTAAACTATTAGAAGTACAATAAGAAATTTAGGAGGAATCCCTTTGGTATCAGCCCACGAACCAAATACATCCTTCAGCAGAGCTAATCTTGCCCTCCCTCCTATAACCCCTGTGTTCCTTCCAAGTCTGCTCTGAGGGCACAGAAACAGGAAAATCCTTTTAAGTGAGTGGAAGCCTATTCATTCAATGTTGCATGCTGTTTGTGAGGTGAAGGAGAGATTTATTACAGTTATTCCTAAGACATAATATGAAAGAGGAGAATTCACTTGTGTGTCATGTGCTTATGTATGATGGGCTGGCTGGATGTAGAACAAATATTTTGCATTTCTCTGGGAATATTTGATTTATCATTGATAAAATTTAGGTCTGAATTTGATGCCATAAGTATTCACTTGTGTAAAGGCTAATGTATTTATTACAATTCATTTCTTTATATGTGACTTAATAACTTCCTTTTTCTCTCTCTTTGTTCCTTAGGTAGTCCGTTCTATGATCATCCTGGTTATAGTGGTATATTTTTATTTTCTATTCTAAATCTGTATGAAACTTTAAATGCAAGATGACTAATCAACTAAGTGACTGAATCTCGTGAAAGATGGACTTTTATTGTCAGCTGTGATTAAGTTGTAACTATATTCACATCTCCACAGATTTTCACTATAGGCATGGTCCAGTCAGTGTTAAGCACTTTAAAATATAATTTATTTCAGTGGAAGAGGTTTCTCCATAAACTAACTCTTCCATTGAAATGCTTATTTTTCTGATATATGGCTTTCTTTTTTCTCAAACTACACAACATGATAAAGGAATAGTATCTAGCTAAAAGGCCAGTTCTTTTCTTATATTAGTAATTGGGGTTCTCGTCCTCATCAGTCCCATGGTGTATGGATTAGGGTTAAATTTCTTCATCCATCCAGTTTTAAATCTAAATCCCTCTCCTCATACCCAGGTGATAAAAAGAAAAATTGCAATTATTCTGGATACTGCATCTTTTTTTTAATGATTTTAAAAAGGAAATTGGTTTGCTGTGATTTTGCCAGGAGAATTACTACATTATATGGATAACAGTTTTAAGATAATTTGTCAATATAGTTGTGATTTCCAACTGGACTCTTATGGGTATTTTTGAATTACGAGTGCTTCACATTCTCATTTTTCTTTACAACACTTTCTCATTTTTCTTTCAGACAATTTTAAGTTAGAAGTTTATCTTTGCTCTAGCTAAAAAAGAAAGGGTGAAAGGTCCAGTGGTGGACATGCTAATGGAACAGTGGAATCCAGTAGAATTGGAAAGGGGCAGTTCCCCAGTTGTCTGTGCACCCCTAAACTGGCTTTGGAGTTCTGGAAAAAAGCCCAAAGCCAGTTTATGAGTAGCATAAATGGATCTAAAGAGACAATGTGAAGAAAGGTTTTAACATTCTACCAGCAGTGCACTGGAATTAGCCCTATTGTTGCAATCACTGAGACTTATCTGAGAATAAGGCCCTTTCCACATGTGGGGGAGGGGAAATGCCTGAAAACGGAGCTTACCGACTTTGTTTTCTGGCCAGCTGAGTCCGTCGCCACGAGGAGCAGCGCGAGTTCGCTGCTCCACAGTTCTCCGGCGTCCCAAAAGGCAGCTTCCAGTTGGTGGAGGCTCTCCACCAACCGGAGAAGCTCGCCAGCCGAAAGCCCGCCCCCAGAAGATCTGCAGACACGCACTTGCGTGCACCTGCAAATCTGGTCCAGAGCCGGGCGACGGAGCTACACGGCTTCACTCGCTCCATGCTTTTTAAAAACTTCAAAAAAGAGGTTTTTAAAAACCACGCTGCGCGACCAGTTCTGGTCGCACAGCACCGGACTGAGGTGCGGATCCACAGAAAGTAGTCCATTCCAGTCCACCCTACAGTGCAGAAGACCTCCGTTGGAGGTTGCTTTGCATCATTTTAAATTCCCAGTGCAGAATGACCTAAGTCTCACTGAACTTAGTGCAACTTATTTCTGAATAGATGTGCATGGCTATGTAAACAGAAATGTTTGTTAACAGAAAATATATTCAATTAACTTTATAGTCACATACTTACTTTATTGTATTTATAAGAAATGTGTATTTCATTCCTAAGTCACCAAGAAAGCTGAAGGTCAGCTGAGCCAACACTGGACTGGCTGAAGCTGCACTGAGTCCACATGCCTTCAGCCTAGAGGTGTTAGAAAATACTTAGGACTAACCCTCCTGTGGCCTAGCTTTGTATTGGCATAGCAGCTGTATCCCTGGGCTGGAGGAGGTTTGTGTCTGGTATAACTCCATTCTTCCCTCTTTCTGTCCCTTCTCCACCTCCCCCGTTGGTGCTTCTCCTGGTTGAGCCAACAAAGAGCAGTTGCACGGATAGATCCTTCTGCTAACTGATCTCTGAGATGAAAAGACAGAAGGGGGTTGTTCTGGCTTAAGAGCAGTTCAGACAGCACAAGGCCATCCACTGCTACAAGAGGTGTCTGCCCAGTCCTAATCTACTATGTAGTCAGGCATCTTTGGGTTAGGATAGACCTGCTCTTTATCAATAGATATGATTTTTGAAAGTCTTGTTCTTTCTTTTGATGGACAATATTCTTATTTGTAATATTGTGTGTGTGTGTGTGTGTGTGTTTTAAATGAGAACTTTTTAAAATGGACTATGTTGGTTAAAGATTGCAAATTTACACTGCAGACCATGGAAACACTTCACTGAAGTGCCTAATAGTTGCAGGGTTGCAGTTGCAGAGCCATTTTCAAATTAGCATTCTTCAGAGGTTATCCTATTATAATCAGGCAAAAACAGAAACATTTTTAAAGAACTTGAATTAAGGAAACAGAATCAATGCCTTTTATATGTAAAAGTCCATCTTAAACGATGTTTCTTTTGTAACTCTCCTGTTGGAATTTGCTCTCCTTTAAGAGAAGAAAAAAGATCTTGGTTTGAATAAAATTACCTAACATAAATTGTTATGATTTTATCCCACCTCTGATACATATGGAGGGGAGCGATATTATTTACTTTTGGCCTTTAGCAGATTGTTAATCAGCTGAGTGGACTGGAGCACAAAGTGGCTCAGTTCTATGGAACAAAAACAATTTAATTCTATAGAACTAAAACAAATTAAGTTTGTACCATTAAATGTCTCCCTTTTTTGCCTGGTCTGTCCCTAGGCTTAGAGATGATGACATCATTTTTTCCAAAACAAAGCATAAAATTAACTCTGCAAAGAATATAAATAATTAAATCCAGTTGTGCAACTTTAAAAGCAGCAAACAGAAAACATTTTGTGTGAAATTAAAAATTCTCCTTACAAGGTTTATGTTTACATTTAACATTCTGTTTTATGCTCATTTATTTCTAAGTTCCAAATTCCTAAAGCCATTTAATCAGATATTTCTACTCCCCTCTCATATTTTGTAATTATGCTGTATGTACTAGTGACAGTAGAAGAACTCCTGTCCTTTGGTCAAGTGGCAGTTTGAATGTTTTTCACCCTGTGTGTAATTTGTGGCACCTACTCCAGTGATGTGCTAGTGAAACTTTATCTACACCTTGATTTTTGTATTATATTACATTTTAGAGCCTCTCATGATATACCTTTATAGAGTGTTTTAAACAGTTATATTGCATGCATATTTTAAAACATGAAGAGGATATTCAGCAGTGGAGATGGAAAGTATATTCATAGGTTAAAAAAATGGGGTTACAACAATTAGAAAACGTCCCTATGAAGAATAATGGACCAGGTAGAATTTTGTGCAGTTTTTTCCTGGTGTTGGAATGTCCTGGAGTATTGTGGAGGAATTATTCTGTGGAGAAAACCATTTTAATTTAATTTATTTTTTGCACCAAAAAAACTAGGTTTTTTTCTCCTGAGAGAAAGCAGGCTTTTTGTGCAAAACTCCATTTTTTTTTACCACAGAATAATTCCTTCAAAACAATTCAGGGCATTCAGATATGGAGAGAATACTGCAGAGGAATATTTTTTTTCTTCTGCAGCAGGGAAGAAACTACCGTAACTATTCATCCTCTCATGCAAAGGTGAAATAAGGGAGGATTTACATTTCTATTCTGCACTCTGTTTAGGTCCTTCTTGCAAGCATTGGGAAAACCGCAAAAAGTCTCTTCCCAACAAGTTAAAGTTATAGCCAGTCCCTAGTCTGACTTCCTGACTGTAACAGTCAGCATTGTTTTCAGGGCCTCAGTTTTTTTCTTTTTTAAACAAGTTGACCAACAAGACTAGGATCCAGCTCCTCATTCTGCTTCTTTCTCCATAAGTTATTGCTGAGAAAGTTTTGAGGAGAAGTCTGCCTAGGTTTTCAAGCAGTTCTATCTGCTAGAGTAAATGTTTGCATTCCTTCTCCATTCCTCACCCTGAGGCAGGAGCCTGGTGATGGCCTCTTCAACCTCCAGACAACACTTTGTTGGAAGGCCTGGAGTCAGTCTCCTTTCTCTGCTGGTTCTCGTCTAACTAAGCTGTCAATGATAATATCCATGTCCATATCAGAGAGCTCTGATTAATTTATTAGGCATCACCCCCTTTCCGCTTTGGATAGTTAGTTGCCACAACAAAGTAGCTGCCAAATCTCAGCATGGCAGGGTTAAAATGTAGATGATCTCGTCACACCTCTGCTGCTGTGACAAGCACAATGTCTCTGTGCACCATATGTGCTATTCCTACTCTTGCAGTCAAAGAGGTAATTCACCTTCCATAGTTGGGATTATCAGTTTTTCTGGCTCAGGAAGCAGTGCCATGAGAAGGAGAGATTCCCCCTCCCACGTGTTCTGTGTGAATACTACAACTCGTTCATGGAGAAAATTGAAGCAGTAGAGTGAGTGTCTTCTGCCACTTATTTATCTGCAGGAGAAAAATCCTAAATACCATGCTTTTCTCCTTCTTCTGGGTTACTCTCAATGTGGTCTTCTTTTACCTGAAGGTTTCATATCTTCTACATATGAAACTGATTGTCTTATTTGATATTCCCAGAGTAGTGAAAGATACCATCTAGAAGTATCTTTAACCACAACTGTTTTGGCTGATGTGTTTTATAACTATCAATGAAGTAGTTAGCTAGATGCCACATTGATAACTTCCTATTGGCTGAAACAGCCTTTCAGTATAGGGTTCTTCATTCAGTCCTCATGACTTTGGATCTGATTATGATCAAAATATTTGTAGGTGAGGGAGAACTAGGGTGGTAGGATGTGCTACTGTTTCACATTCCATAGTGAGTGTCTTTCCATCTATGTGGGAAGTAAAATACAGGAGGTCTTTCCTGAAGGAATTTTTAACATTTTTTTTTTTTTTTTGGATGAAAGGACCATGCAGTGGTTTGATTTTATGTTTTTCCTCTCATACATAATAGTTAGAGTGAAAGTACAACTTTCCTTCCCCTGCACTTGCAGTCCCAAGGAAACTCATGGGGCAGTTATCCTAGTTATGTATGTATGTATGTATTAAATTTACGTCCCGCCTTTCTTCCATATGAATGGAAATTTTATCCATTTTCTTTGTTGTCGTGCTCAGCTATTCTGGGTACTGATATGAACTTCCCAACCTATTAAGAAGAAGTTTTTAGTCCCCTATTCTCATTGTTGAATCTTGTCTTCCTACAAATGAACTGCTTAGTATAGTTTTTCCCTTTTGTGAAATTTTGGTATTGAAATGGTATTTTGTACAAATCAGAAGTGTAGCTAGTCCCATTTTTTAAAAAAAATTACCTTCTGTTGTATTTTGAGTAGAGTTGTTGAGTGAAAATGCAAAGGAGTCTTGTACCTTTAATGGTTGTGTAGAAGAAGGAATTTCAGTGGGTGTTTCATCTTGTTCAACCAATTAACAAGCCATGGTTGCTAAAATTCACTCTTCACAACCATTAAAATGTACTGGAGCCCCCTCTGGTTTTCAGTCTGTAAGCCCTAATTTTGAGATAATGAGCTGTTAAAACCTTTAGGAAATTTAGTCCCCCCCAGTACCAAAAAGTATTAATGTTTGTCATGTGAATAAAATAGGCAAAAATAAGAATAGATATTCTTTTGCTGGTATGCTTAGTAAAGAGTTTTCCAATAATTATATGTTAGTTTCTTTGTTCTTCCAAGTTCCTCTTTCAGTTGAATTATAAGTGTAGAACTATTAAATCCAAGTCCTCTTTCATGAGCTATTTGCTGGAAGATGATTTCTTGATAGTTGGAGTATTTTGAGTTATGCAACACTTTTAAAAGCATTTTGAATTTTAATGCATTCGTATATTATGTTATGTTTTAAATTAAAACCCATCTAAATGGAATTTTGCCAGAATGGTAACATTTTAAAAAAATAGTCTCAGGTGTGTGGATTTTACTGTGAATCATGTACCTAGGTTTAAACTGAAGTAAAGATTTTTCCTACTCTGAATGATGAATCAGAAGCTTCTGAATAAATTAATTGATTTCAGCTATTCTAAACAGAACTTAAAATATTCCTTCCTTCTGGAAAAAGGAATATGATAAGAGGACTGTATGAGTGTAAATAGATGGAATGTTAACAATCAATCAATCAATCAATAAAATTTCCTTCAGTATATCTGTTACTCAGATGAGGCTTAAGTTTTCTTTAAAACTCAGTTGTAATTGAAGCCCCTTCCTAGAATACTTATGAGGTACAACCTCTTTTCTCTCTTTAAATCTCAATCTCATGTTGCTCTTGAAGACTTTGACTTTATCCACTTAACCTTTATTCCCAATTACTTGGATTGCAATCTTTACCATATTTACTACCGAATAAATCTCATTGAATTCAAGTGAGACTTTCTTCTGAGTAAACATGTTTAGGTTTGCACTGTAAGGATATGGAAATGTATTTGCTGCTACTTTTCCCTTTCACTTTCCCTATTTCCCCTCCCTGAAGTGTAAATTGTGAATGTTTAGATCAGGGATCTCTCTTTTCACTTACATTATTTTGAATTATGTTGTTTGTTTGTGTTTTTCTGTGGCACATAGCCACAGGGAAATTCGTAGAGGGCTGGTCAACCCAATGTTCCTTTGGTTTCACCTAGGAAAACAGTGACAGACTGGGCATTGATCTCAGTGGGCTGTGTTTGACTTACCATTGTACATATTTATTTTGAGGGTGCAAAAAAATATTCATTTTTAGCAATCTAAGCTTTTGTGACTATCTAAAAATGTATTACAACCACTGTCCCTCACTTGCTTTCATTTAAGTCTGCTGACTGTGCTCATTATATCTAGCTCACCTCAAAATTTCTGCTCCTGAAAGTGTCATAAACATTGATGATGGTATATGGATAATAGTAAAAGCTTCTATTTATAGTATCTTTCAGTATTACAGTTTGCATTAATGTTTTCCTAGATTTTTAATTTAACTAAGAAACAGAATATTGAATTTAATAAGTAGAAGTTACTTTACAAATAACAGAGCTTTGTTGTAAAAGTGTGGAGTAAATAATGTTTGGCTTTTTGGTGTGCAGCACACAAATTGACGAGATAGAGCTGAACAATAGAACTTAAAAGGCCGCAAATTTTATTTTACGGTGTCAGTTGATTTTTTTTAGAGACAAAAACATTAGGGAAGTAAATAGTACATTCTTTCTCTTAGAGGATTATGGAACAACGACAAATGATTTTGAAGACACTACCAATAATAGTAATACAGTTACTTCTACGGATGTTTCCAATAAAGACAATGAAGATAGTATCACTGTAAGTATATACATAGCTTCCTGGTTGTAATCTCAGCAGACTTTCTGACTAGGGATCAGATGAGTTTGTGGTATTTTGGTTTGTAACTAGACACCATACCCCAGTGGTTTTAGCTAGTATCTTACATAATGTGAACAAATTGGTTTTTTTAAAAAAAAATAATGGATGTATTCTAGGTAGACTATAATTTGCAAAGTTTACTATTAAGCTGACTTTACTGAGTTGTGGCACCCAAGTTCTCTCTCTCTCTCCCTATCCAGCTCTCATTTACAGCCCCAAATATTTTGGTTTCTTTTCTTTGGCTTGAAAAAATGCCATTATCTTTATTTAAATGCTTCTGATACACAGTCAAATAATTGAAATAGTTAAAAAACTGAATAAACTGGATGTAGTATTGGGGATAAGTGGGAGTTTAATTTCAAATTTTTTAATCTTACAAAAAATCTGCAAATTCATTTTCAGCATGTTAACAACTCAAGGTTTAAATCCAATTCCTATTAGTGTTCTCATAGAGCTCATCCTGGGTTCTTCTGTGGTTAATCTTCCTTAACACAAAGCCTTGTTAGCCATATTTTGCAAATGGTCGATCTTTTGCGTGATACCCAGCATTTTTATCTTGAGTACTATTATGACTCTTCGTAAGATCAGCTTTGGTGGACTGTGCCCTTTTGTACTATGTGCCAGGGTATCAAACTGCAAATACAAAATGTCCTCCTATTTGTTTTTTTCTGATAGTGATAAATGCTCAAAGTCTGCTAGTGATGCAGCATTGGATTTAATGTACCTTGTTTTCCTCTTAGGTGTATGTTGTAGTGGGGATTGCAGCATTAGTGTGCACTGGCTTAGTAATCATGCTCATCATTCTCAAGTTCGGAAGACACTCAAAGTTTGGAATGAAAGGTAAGAAGGCCTGATTTTTACCCCTGTAAACTAGTGCAACTTTTAATGCAAAACATATAAATATGACCTTGTGAGTCTTATTCTGTGAGGTGTTCTTGCTTTCCTCTCATAATGACAGCCATTTTTCTGGTTTTTATATTAAAATGCCAGTTGTAAAAGCCCTGTTGAGACATAACATGCACAGGGCTTAAAACTCCAGGGTGGGGACATGTGTGCACACTGAAGCCTTGCTGTCAGTATTCCTAAGCACCTTACTTCCTAAGAGGTAAGTTAGCCCTCACCCTCCCTATTCTGAACATGAAGGTCTGAAGAGGGCTGTGTAAGTACTTTCTGCTGATTTTTTAAAGAAGCGGAATTCTCAGTCATGAAGGCTTTATAACTATGTTCAGCCAAAGACAATTACAGACATCTCATCAGGCCTTCTCACTCAGTGTGTGAAGGTCTAATTTATTTCCAAGATGGTAGGGGCAGGGCTTACATGTCACTCACAGCCTTGTCTCCAGTTTTAGATCTATGCATGTTAATGTGAACAGAGCTAAACATTTTGTCATAATCTAGATCAGAGGGCAGAACTATAGTTAAATTTTAGCACTGTTGTGAGGATGAAACCTGACCATCAACCTTGACAAGTAGTTGAAAGCAGCTGGCAATTCATTGTGTTGCTATAGCCACAAAGTTAAAGTGCTGCTACGGCCACGAAGTTAGAGTGACAGTAGCCTAGACAGGAGCATTAGCTTCTCTGTTGGTAGGTGGGCCACAGGAAAGTAGCCTACAAGCAAGTAGTTGATCAGAATGTATGTATCTTACCCTTACATAGAAATATTTCTGATAGAGAAATGGCATTTTGCAGAGAGTGCTTCTGAACTTCTGAAAGATTACCTTTGAAAAAACCCAACTTTTTGTTCATGGTTACTTCCCTTCTCCACTCCTACTACTGCACCATTTCAGAGTGAGGGCATTGGTTCCTATTTCACATTGTCATTACTCTGAATGGTTGTGTCAAGTGCTTTAGTGGTTTGAGGTGAGGAAGAAGACATTTGTGTGTGGTAGCTCTTCCATCTGTGCCTTTCAATAATGTACCAGCTGCCACAGTTTCCTCTTATTCCAGTGATTAATAAAAGTAATCACTGGGAAAAAATAGAGTTCTATTTTCTAGCTCTCCTTTCTTCTTCTTACTTGACTGAGTGTTTTGGCTGTTCTGGAACAGGGAAATAATATATGTGCTCATTCAGTGATAACAGGGGCTGTCCTCCAACATTTTGCACAGAGTAAGAATCTTTGCAGAAGGCATCACCTCTGCAATTAATTCTCTGTGTATTACAAAAGAGATAGTAAGGGGCCATGAAGTATACAAATCAGTGATCGGGCTAACTTCTCTGTTAGCCCAGTAAGTGGCTGCTTCTGGGCGTGTCTACCATATGTGGTACTATGTACTGATGTCATTGCCACAGTCATTTCTAGCAAGTATTAGTCTGACTATTAGTAGCTTTTTTCCAGATATAGGGAATAGTTCAATTAATCTTCTTTTAGATTTTAACATTAAAAAAACAAAAACAAAATTATTGCCATGTCCCCAGATGTATTTTCATTAGTTTAGTAAAAAAGAGTGCTACATATATCCTGAGTGTATTTTCTTGTATAATTATGTTCAGATGTGCATTAGTATTGGGGGTTTATTAAGGAAAGGATTGGGAAAAAACATAGTAAATATTGTAATGCCTTTTTTATAAATGTATGGTATGGTTATATTTTGAATATTGTGTACAACTTCAGTTGTCTCATCATTTAAAATCTACTGCAGATCTGAAAAAAATGTAAAGAGAGCACCAAAATTATCAACCTTGTCAGTCCTTTCCTATGATGAAAGCCTATGTGTTTAAAGAATTTTAATTTTTTTAAATGTGTGGCTATAAAGTGACATGAAGTTGGTATCACTTGTGAAATCTGTGGGCACTAGATTCAGAACAGTCAAAAGAAAGTTCTTCTTCACACATTCTATAATTAATTTATGGAATCCAAGTCCAGAAGGTATTATGATAGTCAGTTACTTAGATGAGGTTGAAAGGAGTTTTGTTAAATGGGTGAAGTCTCAGGTAGCAAGGGCTGTTAGATACAGTAACAACATAGAATTTCTACCTTCATAGTATTCTGAATACCAGTTTTTTGGGTGGGGCAGATAATGGAGAAGAGCTCTTAACTTCATAGAGTGTGGATTTTGTAGAAGCTTTTGACAACCTATTATGGGAAATAGGCTGGTAGACTAGATTACTATTTTGTCTGACCCTATCACTGTTCTTGTGCTTGAATAGGCAACTAGGTTTTTGACTCCACTTGACTTGTATTGCATGTTACAAGGGTTTTATTGTATCCAGTAGTTATCATTCCTTATCTGGGACAACAATTTATATGCAGAAATAAAATACAATCAAAATAATTACCAATATATACAGTGATCTACAAAACAAGTAATAACAATATACTTAGAAGTCATATTTGCCCTATAATACATTATTTCCCAATTCTCTGTCAGGCTTGAAATCACTGTAATTTATTAAACTGTTACTATGAACTTAGATATCCATTTAATTGTCAAATAATATAAACATGTCTGTTTTGCTGTGTGTCATTCTCTTGCCTGAAAATACGATTGCCCACTTCTAAGTCCCATAAAATGTGATGGGTGGGTCTTTAAAAACTCTTTTAGGGAAGGAAAATGTT
This sequence comes from Ctenosaura bakeri, assembly GCA_948474755.1. Taxonomy (NCBI): domain Eukaryota; kingdom Metazoa; phylum Chordata; class Lepidosauria; order Squamata; family Iguanidae; genus Ctenosaura; species Ctenosaura bakeri. The sequence goes on from CAOLHI010000099.1 coordinate 1,058,194, forward strand.
TTAAAGAATAGCACTCCATTTTGGCTAATTTTATGTAAGATCAATGGAAGATGTAGAGAGGGTGGTGAATCATAGTATAAATCAGGGCTTATATAGATTCATGGGCTGTATAAAGGCCCTCCAGTGTTATTTCTGTAGCACCACAAGGGGCCCCATGCCTTCATTCCAAAATTTTAGGGAGACCAAAATTCTATTCGCCCCACCATCACCAGTAGTGCTTCCATGCTGCTGGAGAGGGGTACTATTGCCATTTTGCCATGTTTTTGGGCCTTCATTGTTTTCATCCTTTTTTGTTTTTAAACAGAAGTAAAAGGTGAAAGATTTATACGATCTGAAGAGAAACCAGAGTGAACAGACTAGAGAATTAAAAAGGTCTTTAGAAAGCCCTGTACAGGCTTTACAAAAGTGAGAAGGGAAGTGTACAGTTCCTGAAAATGTGGCAAAATGGCTACTAGCAGTGCCCTCTGACTCTGAGGAGGTTACATAGGTCATTTGGGGTCAAAATGGTTTTTCTTCCATCTCCCATTTTTGGGTGGAATGAAGACATGAAGGTAACAATTGGATATGAGACCATCCAGGATCGTGAAGTCCCCCAGCTCCTGGTATCTCCCTTAAATGCATTTTCCCAATAGTTTACACTTTAAATTGCCTAGTTTAAGCTTGGTTGGTTAAAAATATATTCATGGTAAATGTATTATTCCTAAACTTGGTCAACAGTAAAGTGCCATTGAGCTCAAGACTTAATTCTGTAGGACTTTCTAATACCAGAGAGTTAAGACCATTTGAACTCTGTGGCACATACTAATATGTACGCAGAAAAAAGGATTGTACTGCATATTTTTGGAGAACATTTTGATGTGATTGACCAAAAAAAAAAAACACCCATAAAAATGTTCCAGATGTGAAATGCTACTTGCTTCCAGTTTTGATTCCAATACAATATAGCACAAATAATGTTATGTGTTTTACATGAGTCTGATCTTTTTATAAACCTGTCATAGCAGTAGGGCATAATTCACTATTTTCTGCCTTGATTGCATGTGCAAGATTTCTTATGAGCACATGTCATCCCTCATCCTTACATACATGCACAAACTGCCAAATAAATTATTATAATGCACTCTAAGAGGGTCTACCCCTGAAGAAGACTCAGAAACTACAGCTAGTGCAAAATGCAGCAGCTCAACTGCTGACTGGAGTATAATATTGACAGCATGCAGTGCCAGTCCTAAAAGAATTGCACTGGCTGCCAGTACATTTCTGGTCTGAATTCATGGTGTTTCTGATGACACTGAAAGCCCTAGACAGCTTGGGACCTTGACGCTTGAGGGAGCACCTCTCTCGATATGTACCTGCTCAAGGATTGAGATCTACTGTGAAGGGGGGGGGCTCTTCTGTGTCCCACAAGTGAGGTCAATACATATTGTTGGGACATAGGAGAAGGCCTCATAGAGTTGGAAGAGACCACAGGGGCCATCCAGTCCAACCCCCTGCTTTCTCAACCATGGTACACCAACTATGGAATGCTCTTCCCATGGAGGCCCGACTGATGCCAACACTCATATCATTTAGGTGCCAAGTTAAACTTGGCTGTTCACCTTTGGGCCTCATTAATTTAACTTAAAGACTGTTCAAAAACTTCTAAATTTTTTAAATCTGTTTTTAAATCATATTGTTTTAGTATGTTTTAGAGTATTTAAAGTATCTCCAATTTAACCTGTTTTAATGCTATTCCAAGCCACTCTGCAATCTCTTGATATACATATCAAGAGGTATACATATTTTGATAAAGAATATTTATGACAGATTTATTTGGATCTTGGTTTAGTCATATTTAAAGCTGAAGCAGTGAAAACAGATGGAACTGTGTTACTAATTAGTAATGTATCTAATTAATTTCAGTAGACCTGCTCTATGTGTGAATACATGAAGACCCAACCCTTTGTTACCAAACATAGATGAGATTCAGAATAATAAAAGCAATAGTGAATCATCCAAGCAAGAGAGGTAGGACCTCACCTTAAAATTATGGCATAGGGTGGCCCCTTCCTGTGATCAAGGCCTTTCTGTGAACAAAGAGCTTCAAAACATAAAATAGTTCATGTGGACTTAAGATTTGAAGGAGACTATTCAAACGAAGCTGGTTATTGATTATTGTTGCTTAAGTTAAAGTTTAATAACAATAATTATGACTGGAAGATTGAGTGTCTGATTGAAAAACAAAATAGATATATGATAGAATGCTTTGTAATATTCATGAGGTCTATCATGCTTATGTTGCAAGGTTCATGAGCCAGTCCTGTAAAATATAGGTCTGTTCTTTCGCCAAGGAAGATAGACACATGGACACACATGAACAAATTGAAGAATGTCAGTTCTCTCTGTTAAGGTGGTAAATATGATTATCTGGAAGTCTTAATAAATGAACATGTTAGATTACTTAGTAGACATACAACAAAGAATAAGCAGAGGTGAGTGTACTTCCTTCTATCAATTCTGAACGGGCTTGGCTAAAATAGTTTTTTTTAAAGCAAATGACTGGCATGATTCCTGAGCTCATTTAGATCAGTGTAGATCCCATTACATTATCAGAAATGTGACGCAGCCCAAGTGTGGTCCAACTGCATCCTCCAACACCTCAGTCCCTTTGTCAGTGTATATTCTAAAACTTACCTGGTACAGACAGCAGCAGTATAGATAATGAAGAAAACCTTGGTTGTCCATATTGTTTGGCACGGTGAGGTGGCTGTCTGAAAGCAAGAAATTTGCAGGGTTGCCAGGGGGCAGCAAACATTTAATTATTTAATTATTATTGTTGTTTATTTATGTAGCACCATCAGTGTACTTCACAAATAAAACAAATAAAAAGTAAAGTTTTAATTGAGATTTACATTTAAATTTTATTGAGATTATAATTATTTTTTTCTGCCAGGAAGATGGAAAGGTCATTTTGAGATTTTCTGCTTCAGATGCCAAAATAAGATGAGTGGCTTGTAATACTGTGTGCCTTGACTTTGGGTGATTTTCTGTTCTGCCTCTGGAAGCAAAATGTCTTGGGCTGGCTTGAAGTGAGGTGTCACCTGGTTCTCTTTTCTGCCTTAGAATGGTGCTTCAGCAATATCCAAGGCACCATACCTTCTGAGAAATGTATGTTCCTAGGATTTTTACTCCTCAGTAATTTGCTGAATATGAATCCAGAAGCATGGCACGTAACAGAGCTTGGAGGTCTTGAGTCCTCAGGTTCCAGTAATCCCAGGAAGCAGTGCAGAGAGCTGGCTCTGGAGCTGATGCTACTGCTTTATTGAGTTGGATCTGAACTCCAGAAGGGTTGTCTTGTCTCATAATAACTCTTAGAATTCCAGATAGGTGGACTTTGTTGTCCAGTTATCACCACTACCATCCATTCCAAAATTCACTAATATCACACTAGCCTAAAATTAAACTTGTAATACTTTCTTCAGAGCATTGGAACTTGCCATCTCCTTTTCATCACCTTCCCTTTTCCCAAGTTGATGCCAAGATATGTTTAATGAAAAACAAACATAATTTTATGAGAGTGGTATGTTTGAGAGCATTACATTGCTCGGAAATTTCACTGAGAATAAGTCTCCTATAAAGTCACTTTGGAAGCTGATCAATCAATTCATTCTAGTATTAATTCGTGACTTATACAAGAGATGGATTCATCTCTTCAATGGCAGAGTAGGATAAAGGTCTTTAACTCAAATCTGTGCATCTGTAAGTCAGAATAGAAAAATATGCTTATTAGTTGCCCCTCGCTTGTATTATCACTTTAATTAAGTTACCAGCAAGTGACCTTGCTTTCCTTTTATTTGAATTTTCATTAAAAACAATGTAAAGTACTAGTCTTCCTTGGCAGATATTAACCGTTAACTTCATTTTTCTGCCACACTGTGTGTGCTTTGTAATAAATTCTAAGTTTTGTAATTCTTGAATTTTTGAAAATCAGCATGAGGTAGTATGAATGTTTGGTTCTTCTTACTAATAAGTTATAAAGAGCTGCAATTGTTTTATAATATTTTCTTTAGGGCCTCAGGTTTAAATTTGGTTGTGTGAAAACCACTATGTTGAAAATTTGTGCCCCAACAAAATACTGTCCTATATGTTCAACACTGTCTCTCCATAGTTACATACCTGTATGTTCCTTGTACTTAATTCATAGAAATTTAAATCAATATAATTAATTAATTATCCTTATTATGTTAGACTTATGATCAGGCAAAGGTTGTAATGAAGGGATTTAATTGTGTTAATTTGTAATATTATTTTACTTGATTAAAAGAAAGAGGGGAAAAAAGTTTCTCTAATGTATGGTAGCGTACCAGTATAGAGGAATCTTTATAGCTGTAATTCTTTGGGCAGTAGATAGCACTACTGTGGACAGGCATGCCCTGACACTTAGCTGGAACAGATGGAGAGAAAGACTTTTCTTACAATGTTATTTTTTTTAAAAAAAATTACAACTCTCAGAATCACCTATCTGATTTGGCCATTGGATAAATCAGGTGTTATTAATTCCATACCACCAGTGCTGAGGCAGAGAAAAGAATGGACAGGCCTATCTTCATGCTGGGAATGGCAGAGATGAACTGTGTGTGTGTGTGGAGACAAGTGATGACAGGAAGCACAGAGGCTGGAGGATAAGGTGACAGCTTTCAAAGTCCTCATGTTTGGCTGAGCAAATTTTAAGCATTTCGATGGTTTCCCCACCTTTAAAAAATTAAATAACTTTAAGCCAGTATTTGAAGAACCTCAGATGAGATAAATTATTGTTTCTGTGCTTCAACAGTTAAGATACTTCCTATCAAAAGAAATGAGTTATGATTTTTTTAAAAATAGAGTGATAAGTTTATGTACGGCACAATCCCAATTTCTCTTATGTCTGCACTTTTGATTGTACCCAAACCGGAGATGTGTATACATTTCAGTTTAGTTCAAACTTAACGATGTAACCGTAGGTCATTATTATATGTAACTGGATTTTTTTTTTTGATGTCTTAAAATCAATGTTTAAAAGATCCAAAACCAAAACAAAACTCTGTCTTCTAACAGATGTATAAGTTGGTTGCCTTTAAAAAAAAACAAGAGTAACATGATGTTTTTGTCTAATAGACCTTGGTTATAAAAGATTATGCTGCCAAAGTGCCTTCTCTCATTCTCAAAGGTGCTGCAGGATTTCTTTGTTTCTCTTTGTGCTGATACAGGTTAACATGGCTATGTGTTTGAATACTAAGATAATTTGGAAGCTCTTCACCTTTATGTAAACAACCTTGGCAGAAATGTAAACCTAGCTGATCTTCATCAAGAACTGTAAAGCCACCAAGTGAAGTATAGTCAGTTCCTTCCTCAAATTGTCTTCACATTTTTTTTTTAAAAAAAATCGTTCTCTGGTATATTTCTAAAAAAAAAAAATTCAAAAGGGATATATTATTGCAAATCTCAGTACTATACATCATATTAATAACAAAATAATTGCAAATTGCTTTGACAGTCACCTCAAAATAATGTTGTCAGATCTTAGAATAATTTCATAGAAGGAAGAACAGTTAAGATTTAACATCTGCAAGACTCCGTGTCCCATAACCATTGAGCTCCATGCATCTGATAGAATAGAGTCATGAAAGTTTATGCTACGAACTTGTTTTTTTCAGTTAGTCTCAAAGGTGCTACAAAGATCCCTTTGCATACTGCTCCAGACTAACATGACTGTCTTTAAATTCTGCCTCTGTTTAATGTTATACATATGAAAGACTTCCTGATGTTACAGTTTTATTTAAATTCTGAAAATAAAAATGTGGATACCCTGGTACAGAAATGAGAAAGAAGCATGGAAATTATTTAACTTGTATTGCCATTTGCCCCCCCCCACTCTGCCACTATTTTAAACAAGGTTGGTTTCTGTGGTAATTGCACACAGAGAGATGAATGTCAGGGAGTGTGTGGTGTGGAATTAAACAAAATTGTCAAGTTATTCTTTCATTTAACAAAACCACTAGCATTGAATTTTATGATTTTTTCCCCTAGAGATATGCAGCTACTTTGAGAACATTGATTTTTTTTCAGGGCTACTTTTATCTTCAGTGCAAAAGGCTAATAATGCTTCAGTTGTCCATCTTAGGCAGTAAAATATAATATTTAGTAAGACAATCCATGCAGGAAGTGTTTCAAGCTATTGAAGAAATAGCTTTCTTCTTCGTGGTCTCTGTGACTCACACAATTGGGTTTTGCGCCTGTGCAGAACAGCATTCGGAATCTTCTAGAAATCCAAAAGTAGGCATTTTGACCCTCCCCCATCCTCCGGGGTATAAGAGCCCCCACCTGCTCCAACGGTCAGTTCCTTTCTTTCGGCTGCATTAGCAGCATCTAATGAGCCTTTAGCTAGTGTTTGTCTTGACGATGATTTTTTTCTTGGCGTTTTGGACTTGTTGAACGATGGATTTACTGGACTGATGATGGACTGTGTTTGACTAAGGTTTTTTGGATTTGGATTTGGCACTGTTGCAGTGTATGGCAACTAAAGTGTTTAAGCACTGTACAGTGTGTAAGGGCAAGATACCCGATCGAGATGGGCATTCAAAGTGCCTTTTGTGTCTGGGAGAAGGCCATAACGTGAATTCTTGTACGTACTGCCAAGAATTCACTCCGCAGACTAGATGTAATAGAGCAAGCAGGTTAAAAGCTTTGCCCTGGGAACAAGTGTTGTCTGCGTCAGATCCTGTGAGTTGTGCAAAGACGTCTGGCACTAAATCCAGGATGGCCCAGACTTCTTCAACCCCATTGTCTCGTCAGTTGACTTCTTCATCAGTGCTGAGATTGACGCCGAGATCGATGTCGACATCTTGATCTCGGGAGTCAAGATTGGAGAAGGGTGTGAAGAAAGTGTCTGATGTCAGTGAAAGTTTAGCCTCTCCTTCTGTGTTAAGAAAGAGGGAGAAGGAGAAGAGAAAGCTGAAAGAGTCTTCAGACCAAGCTTCCATGGAGAAACGTAAAAAGGAAGATAGACATGTGGTTCCATCTTCTCTGACGTCTCCAAGGCTGGTTATATCTGAGTGCGATGTGGAGGTGCAGATTGAGTCATCGTCTCCTGCTAGACATCTAGAGCAGGCACTGAATCCTCCTTTGGAGATACAGGAGGTCCGAGTGGAGTCAGAGGGAGAAATTTTTTATTCTTCTCCTTTGATGAATGTGGGATCACAGCCTCAAGTTCAAAGTCGACCTCGAGATGCGGGGCGATCAGTGTCAGTGCAAAGAAGTTCGCAGCAGGAGGTGGTGACTCCTAGATGCCGTAAGAGAACACCTCCTTCGCCTTCAGGTCCGTCTCGTAGGTCAAGGTCAAGAAGTAGATCACCTGTGTGATATCATTACAGATGTGCAACTCCTCCCAGATACCATAAATGTTACCTAGATGAGGTTTCTATTCATTCAAGGGACATTTCACCTTATCCTGAGGACTATGGTGATTATAGACATTATCGGCGCTGGGCTGATTCTCAGATTCAATATCGTCGTTCTGAGTACTACGGGTCGAGATCTCATTCTCTGTTGCCTTGACGTCGAAGGCTTTCAGTAGTGGAAGTAGAGAAGGTAGCCTCTCAATGAGACCGAGGGAGTGGATATGACACTGCCCATAAGGAGGTTGCTGTTGAACCTCGAGAAAGATTGAAGGACAGATCTGTGCCTTCTCGTTTGGAGAGATCGATTTCGGTATCAGACTCGTCGGCATCTAATTGTTCCATAGATGCTGACAAACACTGCCCTATGCTAGTATCGAATGCTGAGAGGATTTCTCCAACAGATGATGTTCGACCTTTTTAAGATGTTGTTTTGAGGATGTCTTGTTTTCTTAATCTCACAACTAATATGGAGAAAGAGGACTTGAAAGACCCTATTTTTCAGGAGCTTCAAGACAGGGTGCCTGCAACTTCAATGATAGCTCCTTTACTGTATTTGTTGCAGGCTGTCAAGAAGTCATGGACGACTCCTTCCTCGGTACCGTCAACTTAAAAAAAAACTAGAATCTCTTTATTGTGTTATTGAAGATGAACAGACTGGTTGACTCATCGCCCCAAACCAAATTCTATTGCAGCTGATGCTGCACAGTGGAGGCAGTCATAGAGACTACACGTTACTTCTGCCGATAGAGAGGGGAAGAAGTTGGATACCTGGGGAAGGAAAGCGTACTCTAATGCTGCATTATTGTTTTGAATTTCCAATTACGCAGTGTGTATGGGAGCGTATCAACAATTCTTGTGGTCCAGACTTAAGACTTTCATTGACATGTTACCTGATGAAGAGAGGAAAACTGCATCAGCGCTGTATGGTGAGGCTTATTGGCTTTCCTCCCAACAACTAACAATGGCTAAGCATATAACTGATTGTAGTGGTAAAGCAGTTGCAGGAGCTATAGCTTTGCATAGACATGCGTGGCTGAGATCATCTGGGTTGTCTCAGCAAGCTAAGAATATGCTTGAGGACTTGCCTTTTGATGCTGTTGGATTATTCAATACTGGCACAGATGACAAGCTAGAGCATGCTCAAAAGATGAGGAGCACTGCGAGAAAATATGGATTTTCAGCTTTATATTATCCATCCAGGTACCAGTATAGAAGGTATCAGCTGTTTTCAAGGAGACCGACGAGTCCAACTCAAACACAGCATCAAATACAGACTACGCCACAAGATCAAACTTTGAGGAAGTTTCCTTCAACAGGATTCAAGCAGCTGCAATACAAGAAATATCAGCCTGATCAAACCAAGCATATGGTTTGACAAATAAGGGTGTGGTACCGATGCCTTTCCAGATGCAAGCACCATGTTGAAGGATACTACTCTGCAGATTTTTCAAGGTCTAACTTGTCAAAGAGGTCATCACGGTACCGAAGATACATATCCAAGTATGGGTGTAACACCTCCCTTTGGGGATAGATTGAAGAGGCATTACCAGGCGTGTGATCTATAAAACGGATCGGTGGGTTCTGGGCATAATAGATCGAGGTTATTCTATAGAATTTTGAACCCTGCCTACCATAGGGAGAGTTCGGCGTACCAAATCATCACCGCAACTGTAGGCAGAGTTTGATACCCTGTTGCTGAAGGGAGCCATAGGAAAAATCTCCAGTCTGCAACTCAAGAGAAGTTTTACATCAAGGTACTTTCTGGTGTTGAAAAAGGACAACGGACTTTGCCCTATTTTGGATCTGAGAGGGGTGAATTATTTTATAACCCCGAAAAGATTTCAGTTGGTGAGTCTTTCTACCATAATGCTGTTGCTACATCTAAATGACTGGTTTGCTATGCTAGATCTCAAAGATGCCTACTTCCATATCACTATCAGGCCAGAGGCACAGGAGGTACCTTGCTTTGGCTATAGGTGGTCAAGGGTACCATTTTCGAGTCCTACCCTTTGGTATCTGTACAGCTCCAAGGGTGTTTACAAAGTGTATGTCTGTCGTGGCTGCTCATTTGAGAAAGAAAGGTATTGCAGTGTTCCCATATATAGACGACTGTTTAATAGTGGTGCCAACGAAACATCGGCTGTTGGCAGATCTGAACAGGGTGGTGTGTTGTCTACAAGACTGATGATAAACTACTCAAAATCGGTGTTGATACCGTCGAAGAAGATCAAATTCATAGGGGCTGTACTGGACTCTTCGCAGCAAAAAGCATTTTTACCAGAAGACAGATGGGCAAAAATGCTGAAGGTGTTCAATCTGATTCGGCAACACAGAAGAGTCAGAGCAAAGACAATTCAAGTGGCATTGGGGCTGATGGCTTCAACAACAATGGTGACACCTGGTGGTGCTGTGGTTAAATGCCAGTACTACAAGCCACAAGGTTATGAGTTCGATCCTGCCGGGCCCCAAGGTTGACTCAGCCTTCCATCCTTCCGTAGGTCGGTAAAATGAGTACCCAGCTTGTTGGGGGCATGTATAGAAAAATGTATCGAAATACATGCTATTTCTAAGTTGTTTGCCGCCTCGATCCATATGGAGAGGCAGGGTACAAACAAACAAACAAACAAATAATAAATTAGTGAAATTGAAGATGCGGCCCCTGCAGAGATGATTTATAAAGATCTTCAATCCACTACGGGACCGGCAGAGCATGTTTCTGACTGTCCTGAGACCAATCTTATGGTCATTGCTGTGGTGGATAGATCCAAGCAACATGTTGATAGGAATGTTGTTTGTACCTCCTCAACCTTGTGTGGTAGTGACAACAGATGAGTCATTGGAAGGATGTGGAGTGCATCTGCAGAATCTGACTGTGAGAGGGAAATGGTGTCAAGGTCAGAGACCTGGGTGGCGAGCCAGCCCAGGGAAGGGAGTGTGAGAGTCAGCAAAGTCCAGCCAGGAGAAGACTAGCAAGCACTTTACACAAGGGAGTTCATTTACCAGAGCGTCAAGCAAAAGCCATAGTCAGAGTTCCAAAGCCAAGGGTCAAGAGATCAATCAAGGTAGCAGGAACCAGATGCTGGGAGCAAGGAACAGGCAAGAGGAGGACTTGAAAGAAGTTTGCCACAAGCAAAGGAAAGCTTCCAGGCAGGCAGTTATATAGCCCAAGACACAGGTGTGGCTAGTCACTGCTTCTTGAACTTAATCAAGGAAGCCTCCCTTTGCTCAGCTCTCTTGAGTCTCAGCCTTGTTTGTGGGCTGATTGGCACAGGCTCCAAACCATCTTCAGAATCGGATCCCTGTTGCCCTAAAGGAGCAGGCAGAGGAACGTCCAAGCTGCTTGGTCCCTGGCAGCGGGGGAGCTCTTGAGCTGCAGGACACATCTCCAGCCAGAGCCACAAGGACCAACAGCTGCTGCTCGTCATCAGCAGCTCTGACAGGGACTTCAGTTATCACAGTTGGCATCAGTCAGAGAAAAAGTTACACATCAATGCATTGGAATTGAAGGCTTTGATAAAGGCGTTCAAAGCTTTCCAGTATTACTTTCGGGGAAATTCTTTTCAGGTCATTACTGACAACACGACCGTGATGTATTACATAAACAAGCAGGGTGGAACAAGATCTCAGGTACTGTTAGATCAAACCCTACATTTGTGGGATTGGTGTCTGTCGAAGAAGATCACTCCCTCAGTGGTGCAACTGGCGGGAGAGGAGAATGTATTGGCAGACATGCTCAGCAGGACTCCTCTGTCGTGCACGAGTGAAAGATGGACAGAGGGATTCTGTTTGACATCTTTCAGGACTGGGCTTACCCTCAGATAGACCTCTTTGCTTCTAGCGAGAACAGACAATGCGAGCTGTATTGCTCACAGCTGAAGAAGGATGTCGAGTCCCTGGGAGATGCTTTTCTGTTCAACTGGTTGGGACCGATCCTTTATGCATTCCCACCTTTCCCTCTGATCACAAAGGTGGTATCCAAAATTCCTCAAGACTAGGTGACCGTGATCCTGATAACACCTTGGTGGCCAAGACAGCCTTGGTTCGCGAATCTAATGCATCTAGCCAACCGACGGTATCGAGCATTGCTGTGCAAACTGGACTTGATTTCCATCCACAATGGGACAGTGTTCCATCCAGATGTTCAATCCTTGAGACTGATGGTGTGGAACCTGTTAAATTGAATGACTTACCAGAGGCTGTGAAGAGGGTTTTGATGGCAGCACATAAGCCATCCACATCTAAGTCATATACTTTGTAAATGGAACAAGTTTATTAAGTATTTGGATGACGTAAATGTTGATGTTCAAAGTTATACTGTGGTTAATGTACTTCACTTTTTTCAAGGTTGTTGACAGAGGAACTGACACTGTCGCCAATCAAATGTTACTTGGCGGCTCTTTCTTGGTGCTGTCAACAGGATGGTAAACCATCTCTATTTGGGGATCCTATGGTTAAGAGGTTCTTGCAAGGGTATAAACATTTACACCCTCCATTTAAACCTCCTGTACCATCTTGGGATTTGAGTACCATGTTAATGGGGTTGACTGGTAAACCTTTTGAACCTATGGCAACCTGTGATTTACATCTCTTAACATGGAAAACAGCTTTCTTATTGGTGATAACATCAGCCAGAAAGGCTAGTGAGTTATGTGCGTTGAGAGTTGACTCACCTTATTTACGTTTTCATAAGGTAGTTCTTATCCCAGATATCACATTTTTGCCCAAAGTTGTATCATCCTTTCACTTAAATCAGGAGATCATTTTACCTGCATATTTTCAGAATTCAGAATCTGATATGGAACGAAGGTTACATTGTTTAGATGTCGGAAGAGCGCTAGCTTTTTATGTACAGCACGTGGCTGGTGTTAGGAAAAACTAATAAGTTGTTTGTCTGTTATTCTGTACCTAAGAAAGGGATGCCTGTTTCATCCCAAAGGTTTGCAAAATGGGTAGTTGCTGCTATTAAATTGGCTTATGACATTGTAAGGAAAAAGCTACCTGAAGGGGTTAGAAGCCATTTGACTAGAGCACTGGCTACTTCCACTGCTTTCCTTCCAGGGGTTCCTTTGGATGATATATACAAAGCGGCTACTTGGTCACAACCTATCACCTTTATATCTCATTATAGAATTGATAATAGAGAAAAAAAGAGATGCTAACTCTGGGAGAGCAATTTTATTGTCTGCTATTAATTAATATTTCTTCCTTACAAGTAACTAATGGTAGTGAAATAAACATGTTCTCTTTGTTGTAGTCATCTCGTATGAGGATGCTTTTTTGAGGGGTTGTTATTTGATTTCAGGTGGAGTTGGTTTTAGTATGACATCCCACCATCCTTGTAATAATAACTTGCTAGTCTCCCATTTGTGTGAGTTACAGAGGCCACGAAGAAGAACAGATTACTTACCTGTAACTGTGGTTCTTCAAGTGGTCTTCTGTGAACTCACACAAACCCTCCATCCTCCCCTCTATATGCTAATGTGTTGGTTCCATTAATGTTGCTATAGCGGTGAAACGGAACTGACTGTTGGAGCAGGTGGGGGGCTCTTATACCTCGGAGGATGGGGGAGGGAGGGGTTCAACAGTCAAAATGCCTACTTTTGGATTTGTAGAAGGTTCTGAATGCTGTTCTGCGCAGGTGCAAAACCCAGTTGTGTGAGTTTATAGAAGACCACTCGAAGAACCACAGTTACAAGTAAGCACCTGTTCTTTCATATACCTCTACACCCACTTCACTTTTTAATGTAGATAGATACCATTTTTCTTTGACTAAAAATACTGAAAAAAATCAGGTACAACTGTGGAAACAATTTCTTGCAGCTTATACTTGTAGATCAAGGGTGAGAATGATGTTGTTTGCTAGATGTTATTGGACTTCAAGTCACCGGAGGCTTAGCCAACAAAGCCAATGGTGAGTAGTTCTAGGAGTTTTAGTCTAAAAACATCTAGAGGGCTGCATGATACTCATCTCTTATGCAGAGGCCTTCAAAAAGAAACAGCTTCTTGTAATAGCTCCTTTGTGGGGGGGGGTTGCTTTCCTCACAACTATGAAGGAACAATAGGAGGACAGAAGGGTACTTCTAGGAAGTCAGCCAGTCAGACAGACAAAAAGAAAGACAGAGCTACAGTCCAACACAGCATTAAACATATTTACATTCAATGAAGTATACTCTTAAATGGGCTTAACTATCTGTGTAATGTTTATGTGAGTATGAATGTCAGGAAAAACACAAAACTAAGGCAGCTTTTTGTAGAATTTGGTCTTCAGATGTTCTAGTTGGCTGCTGAGTTATCAAAACCAGATACCATTCTTTGCCTTTGCAATTAAATAGGTCATAACTTTCAAACTGAATTGCCTAGAAAATATGAGTGCAAAATCCTAAATGCCTGTTTTTGCTCTTTTTCAAAATTGTAAAAGTTTGCAGAAAAAACAGGATAAACAAACTGGGAAAATGAGAGATTAAGAAAAACAAAAATAGATAGATCTGTCAATCCTGATCATTAAGTGAAATATATGGGGTGATATGCCTCTAGATGAGGCATTTATGGTGCAATTGCCAATTTACAGTGGGTCCAGATGACGTCATCTTCCATTTGTAATCCATGTTTCCCCACTGAATCTTCTTTCTTACTACAAAAAACCCATTAAGAGGGGAAAGATAGAATAGCTGTGGAATGCTGTTTGATTTGATTCCAGTTGTCTATTCGAGAGTTCCCGTGGTCGTCTTTTGATGACATGGACACAGGCTTCTGTCCATACTGAAATATCTATAATAAAAAAAAAAAGTCATTTCCTTTTTGTAAAATGTTTACTTTCTATAATTACTATGGATTTGTATCACAGAATGGACGAAGTGCTTGCATAGTTCCACCAAAAAATCTGTGTCAAAAACAGTGTTCACATTTAAGCTGTATTTCTCCATTTGCAGAGATGGATCATTAAAGCCAAAGTATTCAAAAAACAAAGCCCATTAATCCATTTCCTCATCATATTAAAAAAAAAAAGAAACTGCTCTAGGGAGAGCATTCCTGATTTTAGCATATCCGTGTTACATTGACATAGAATCATTAGCATTGCTTCCCCTGCTCCACTTTCTGTCTGACACAGACAAGTCAACAGTTATCTCTTTTTGATCCGTCCTTAGAGATCTAGTGCGATTTCCTTCCCTTCCCATTGCCCAGATATTAAAAGTCCCCACTTCATCAGTCTCTTGCTACAACTTTTAGGGAACCATGCCAAAAGCAGCAGTACATTGTTAGAATTTCCAGCTGGCTGAAATCCAGCTCATTTTTCACTGATACACTCACACAAAGTTTTAAAAAAATATCTAGGAAGACTAAACCAAAATTCAGAATATCAGTAGCCGTGCCTGCATGCAGAATTTCTGTACATTATTAACTATATGTTTCCTACTAACGGCTTAGCAATCCTATGCACATTAAGCCCAGCTGAATTCAGTAATACCTACTCTCAAGTAAGTGTGTATAGGATTTCAACATACACTACTCTGGAGTTCAGTAGGTAATATTATATATAGTGTGTTACTGTCAATCTGAACTACTTCTTCTACTTTGTGGTTTCTTTGTGATCATATCCATGAATGTTCAGTACAGGGTTGGCCAGTGGATCTGATGCTTTGAGGGGTAGTGAATCCACGCTAGATTTTACTGTCCCTGCTCCAGCTGCTGCTGCTCATTTGAGATGGGAACTCTACCAACACCAGACTGCAGCTCAGAACCAGCAGACCTCATATTAAATTCACAATTATTATTTTGTTTTTTCACAACCTGGTTAACATTTCTCTGTTAACTAACCTATCAGTTAGGGATATCTTTAGACACCTCTTCAGTACTCATGCTTTGAAATGATATTTTCTTACCTGAACTTTTCCCATAGTGTTAACACAATTTAAAAGATGCCAATGGCCATCTGTGACTTTTGTTTGCTTGTGGTTATGGTTTAGTTCATCGTAACAGTTATGCTTTCTAGGCATGTTGAGGAACTCCATGCCTTTTATTTTGACCCTTCTTGTTTTCCTTTCACCAACACAAGACAGTCTGCAGTTAGAATTTGTATTTCTCCTTAGAATAGGCTTTTCTTTCAGAGTGCTGTACTGCAGCTCCCATTATCTATGTCATTGACCAAGTTTGATCAGTGTTGTTCTGACCTTGTCCACCAGATCTGTTTGGTACACAGATGACCTACATCTGTTTGATATAGGAGGCCATGTAATGAGCACACAGGCTTTTTGTGTCTGTTCCCTTGGATCATTTTGGTCATTAGTCTGTGATGTGAGCTAACTTTCTGATCTGTCCTTGAGGTTATCTAAGCTTATTCTATTCAAGCCTGGGAGGCTTCAGCTGCCTTTGCAAAGAATGTATCGTTCAGTGAAATTCTCTGGGTAGCTGTCCGGTTTCAGCTGCTGATCTTTTTGAAGTATTATATTTTTGATATTCAGGCCAATTAGGTGTCACCCTTGGGATGGCTATGTAGTACTTCCTCTTTTAACTGAATAACTTCTGCTCACTTTCAGTGTATGCTACTGGTCTCCTAATATGCTGGCTGTATTGAGACCACTAAGTAAAAGAACAGAAAGTTATTTACATTGAGAATTGAGTGTTCATTAAAGGTAGCCATTCACCACTACCACCACCAGCATCCCTTGCTGTGGATGTCAGAGGGTTTTGTATTTGCAGTGGTCATCTGGGATGAACTGAGTGACATAATGCATTAGAGAAAATTAAGGAATGAGCTCAACAGGAGATTTAGAGAAGATCCAAGAAAATATGTTCTTTGCCCTTGTCATGGCAGTCAAAAAAAAGCTTGTGGAGAGTGCCGAAAGTCCTTGAGGCCTGTTTTGTGCACTAGATCAGTGGGACTTTGACAGAAATGTGCAGGCTTTAGTGCTAGAGTAAAAATGTACAACTTCAAATGTTCTGGAGGGCAGTTATTTGTCCCAGGACTGTACCAGGATAGAAATCCAAGATTTTAGGATCCCAATTCTGTTTTTGTTTTGGTTTTATGTTGTAGGCCCTGCATTCTGTTCTAAGTTAAATACCATTTTTTGTGATTCTTTTGGCCACAAAGGGGCGCATCTTTGGGATTCATAAAGGACATAGGCCTCAATAATGGTTTTGAGGGCATATGGTCTTCAAGATGCACTTTACCAACCCTTACTTTAGATTAGTGCTTTTTGCAGGTATATAATCTGTATGTGTGCTAGCACAGATGCATCTGAAGAACATTAGTTGCAGATGAAGAATCTGTTTATACCACATATTCCTAATTAAATTAATTCCCTTCCCAGCTTGTTTTTTTGTTTGTTTTGTTTTTAGAGCCAGTATCTCATAAAATAATGCAGTGTTATAATTCAGCATTGTTTCTAGATACAATGCATATATGTTATTTCTTAAGCCAGGGTGTGTCCAAAAGTACATAGTTCTTAACATTTTGACTTGCACTGAGCTAAAGAGAAAAATTTAGAAATAGTTTTCCTTATGATCTGAGATCAAAGCCAGGTGGAGAAAAGAAAACAGGATGATGTCTAGAACATCACTGTAATCCAATTATTTACAGTACAATCCTATGTGTCCTTCCTTGGAATTAAATCAGTAGGATTTATTCCTTGCTGAGATCCAGAACGATATAGTGGTCTGAACCTGGAACTACAATCCTGAAGACCAGGAGTCTGTTCCCTGCTCAGCCATACAAACCCACTAAGTGACCTTGCATGTATCACACAGCCCCAGAAAACCCCATGATAGGTTTGCCCTAAGATCACCTTTAACGTGGAAATGACTTGAAGGCACACAACGATAACAATAGCAACAACAAGCATGTGAAGGCTTGCATAGGCACTAGAGTTGCCATGAACACAAAGATTCCCTCTCTACAGTGACTGTGGTATTTATTTTACTGCATTGCACAGAGTCATATCTTCATTCACTAGCATGGGCAGAATTAAGTGCTCCATTGCAATGGCGTCTTGTAAGTAGGGAACCACTATATATATATATATATTTTTAAGAAAAGGTTCCTTCCCCGAGGGAGCTTTAGCCCCTGCAATGCTACTAAAAATGTTTGTAATTACTGTCATTTTCTCCAGAGTGAATTTTCTGTGGTGGGAAAAAAAAAGTCCGAATTGACTTGAATGCACATAACAACAATTTTATTATTTTTTTAATATCATAATGGTTTATAAGGTTTGCATTGTTCTGGAACATTCTTAGTTTATATGGTATCTTAAGCGGGATAAGGTACAGGATGGATGGATTATATATGTGCATTTCGTTGTTGTTGTCGTACGCCTTCAAGTCATTTCCAAGTTAGGGTGACCATATCATGGAGTTTTCTGGGGCTGAGAGTGTGTGATGCACTCAGCCCAGAGGGTTTCCATGGCTAAGTGGGTAATTGAACCCTGGTCTCTAAGGTTCAGTGCTGCATAGTTCAGTGCTCAAACTACTGCATCACATGTGTTTGAGCAGTATTTCCCAGTAAGAAAATTTCTAGAGTTAGCTCTGTGTTAATACTCAGAACTCTTTGAATTTTAATTCGAATTTTTGACCAGAATTTTTTAACCTTGTCGCATGCCCACCACTGATGAAAAAACGTTCCCCTTTCTTTGTCATATTTCCAACAAGAATCCTTTTTGTTTTTTGAAATTTTAGCTATCCTAACTGGTGGGAGATACCATCGAAACCACAGCTTAATGGCGTTCATACTCCTACCAAAAGAATCTTAATTACATTAAATTTGATTTCTACGCCCACAAATCTTCCCGTTTCATCACTGAATCTTAAAGTAGGAGATAAATGTGATTTAACATATAGTGCTACCCCTCGTTTCTTAACAGTGGCAGCCGAGACAAATACCTCTCCTAATCTCGGGACCTGGAGAATTTTTATATCTTTGGTTTTGATATTGGATCTCCTGCAAACAGCTGACCTCAGGGTTGAGCTTCTGTAAATAGTGGAAAAATTTTTTCCTCTTAATCACGGAATTCAGGCCATTTATGTTCCATGTTATGATTGACATTATTTTCCTCTTGAGGCAATTGAAACCAATTTGTCTATATTCATATCCAATAAACTAGTATCCTGTCCCTTATTCCTATCCTTAAGTTCTTCTTCCGTACGTTCATCCTTTGCATCTGTTTTTCCTCTCTGGGTGGCACCTACCAGATCTTGGACTGTTGACTCCATTTTTCTTCCTTGTGGATGTCTACTTGTTTGGGGTAGGAGTGGACTTGATCTTCTTATTTTTTCACCAAATTTCTTTAGAAAATCATGAGCCTTATCTATTGAATTAAGCCGGAATTTTTGATATCCATAGTCCACAATCATCCCTTCAAGTCTGTCCTACCTCAATGGAATCTTATAATCCTTTAGGTTGGAAACTAGGAAGTCGTATTCTTTTCTTTTACGCAAAATCCTAGCAGTATTTCAAAGAGTAAAGTGCTAAGAAGTCTTTCCCTCCTCTTAGAACTTTCACTGTAGCATGCAGCACCCACAACTGAATTTTGTAAAAGAAAAAAAATGGGATAAGCTGCATACAATTGAACATCATATATTGGTTGGCCCTGTCTTGCTCATGAAATACACTACCATAAATCAGTCTGATTCCCCCCCCCTTCCAAAGTATTGGCTTCAAAGCAATTTCTGTGGTTGCTTGAATTCTCTAATTATGTTGGTTTCTTCTTGACACTCTCACAGATGAAAGGTTTGACTTATTCAGTCCTCAGTCCTGACAGCAGTATATGCATTCAGCATGTTAACATTTTATTTCTGTCTCCCCAGTTACTGGAAGTATTTTGTGAGGGGGACAAAATGACGTGTAGAAATGTTAGCACAGCCAAATTAAATAAGCTCAACAAGTAACATCAGCAGAAGAAATGACATTTTAAACCAGGGTTGACAAACATTTGATCTTCCACCTGTTTTACTTTACAATTTCTATCAGCCCCAGCGAACATGGAGAATGTTAAGGGATTCTGGGAACTGTAATCTGTAATATCTGGAGTGCCCATTTCTTTCACAAACACAATCTTAATCTATGTCATTCAATTACAATCTAAATTTTATTTAGAGTACTTATATCATGGCTTTAAAAGAGTAAAAGAGGCTTACTTCAAGTCAGCTTACCAAATGAAAATCACATAAACCTGGATCTGTTCTTCTTTTTTCGGTCACTAGCAATTAGCACCACCAGCAGTTAGTGCCAAGTAGGCCAGTAGAAGGAGGTCTTGCTCTCTTGCCTCTTTCTCTGATGCCAGTGGAGGAAGACTCACCCTCTGATGAGGCCAAGTAGAATATCTGCTGGTGGACATTGTTCTTGGTTGGGAGGAACAAAACTTAAAAGGTCCTTTCAGTGTGCTTCTCCCTCTAGTCATTTCATAGGGGGTTCCTACGAAGTTCCATGTTGTCTTTTCCTTCTGTGTATCTTGCTTCAGAGCCTAATTTATCTCTTATATCTGAAGAAGTTCCCATGAGCACACAGGTTTCTGTGTGTGCCAGGATTTCCAGATTTATATTAGTGGAGAAGAACTAATTTAATTGTTTTTGTTTAATTTAGTTACAGACATTTAATTCTTCAAACAATGCTTTTTCTGAAGTCAGACTGAGTAAGAAAGATTTATGGGCAGGAGCACCACCATGTGTGTATGCATGGTACTTTGTATTAGACCCTTCTGTTTATTTCTTGCAATAATATGTCCACCAAAGACTATTTACTTTGTTAAGTGATGAGATATTCTCTGAAAGAGCTAAACTGAGATATTTGTGGAACTTTGTCCTGAAACTTAAGAATGAGTTACCTTAGCACAATGCTCTTTGGTTCACTCTGCTTCCATGATGTAAATATAGATGGTACATGACACACTGGTGCTGTGCTCCTTTTTATTAATCTGATTTCAGGAACAGAATTCACCTTGCAAAGGAAAAAGAAGTGTGTTTCAGAAGTACTGTAACACGTACAGAAGTTAGGGGCTCTTAAGGACTGTAGATCAGACACAACATCCTCTGGGGGTGGTGCTGTGCCAGTGAATGCATTAGTACTCCCATCTTCTAATATATAAATTCCAAAGCATGCATTAGAGTCAGCTAACATATATCCCTGTGAGCAGCTAGTGCTTCAAAAGAGCCTCATGAGGAAAGAGGAGCCAAGCAGCTTAGCAAAAACAAGGGCCAAAAAAAAAAACCCACTAGAAAAGTGGGGATGCTCATTTCAGGTAAGAGCTGAAGCAATTTCATTTGTCCTTCCCTCTTCCACCTCATTATTCCATTCCTTTGTTTTTTGTATTGTGTTGAGGGTAACTTGTTCAGTCTTGTCCTGACATATTTACATAGCAGGTCATGCAGATGAATATTCTTTTTCTTAACCAAGTTGTTGGTGTACTAATTTAAGTTTTCTCACTTGTAGCTAGCCATTATTTAAGTCATAATTTTGAAAATGGTGGTATTTCTGGTCTGCATTTTTACCAGTAAAAAAGACAGAGAATGTGTTGAGTGCACTGGAGTCTTTGGGGATTTCTCCAGCCTTCTTCGGTCATGTGTACACACAGACACAGGCACACACAATTCATTGTAATTACAAACATTTAACTACTAAAATAAATCACAAGTGCTATAATTTAGGATTTAATGGACAATTAACCTAACCTTGGAGATAGTTTTAGAAAGTCTGATACCATGTCTTCTACTGCTTCCATTCTTGCACCAACTTTCCTCTGGTTTCATCCATCTTCCACATACTAGATAATCGTGCAGCATATTTATTTGTCCTAGTTGAGATGAACAGTGCAGTGGCACTGTGTTTCTTGATCCGTGGAAGCCTTTGGTACTCTGACTCTTTTTTACTGGGTTTGTTGCTGGTGCTCTTGAATGCCTAGCATATATTTCTTCCAAAGGCATAGTCAATTGGATTGATTTCTAAAAGACTTTCTCCCTCTTTTTCATTGTATGGATTTAAATTGTAGGCATTCGTTCCAGCTTCCCAGTCTGTTAGAATTTGAAATAGTATTCACTTTCTAATTGCTGCAAGGAGGCCCTGACTCATTAATGCTGATAGCGATGGTATTGCTGCCCAAGCTAATAGTTTCATGTTACTGTAGGAAGGCATAAATTTGATACCAGGTGTACTAATTTTCACTGTTGTCAATAGAAGTACATTGTCCTTGGGGCAAAGGTTAAAAGCAGTGTCTCTTTTTCTCTCAAATACATTTTTGTGGACAGCCACTGGCTACTGGAAAAGGATGTTGCTCTTAAGTAATCAGAATGTTTAGTTAGCATGTATGATCCATGGCAAGGAAAAGTGAGGTGTTTGTTAGTCACTTTCTGTAGCATACTCTTCACCATCCCATATTAAAAAATGAACTCATAATATGGGGGAAAGTGTCATCTCACTCTTAAAAACAGGCGGTTAACAACTCAGAGTTGCCATCAGTCCAGTGAACAACAGAGATCACTAGGTAGCATAATATGTTTGTTCATTGACAAGTATACCCAGGAGATTCTCCAGCCTTTCCAAGTTCCTTCAGTCATCTCCTGTAGCAACAGCACTTTCACCACTGAACTAAAACATCAGAGCAATTAGGCAACATACTTTATCTTGAGTGGTCTTCAACTGACCAGAGTAAATGAAATGTAATGCCTGCGGGACAAATTCTTTTGTCCACCTGAATATTCTCATTCAACCATCATTAGTACTGCAAATGTGAAATAATTTGCATGTACAAGGAATAATATCATTTTGGAATAAATTGTATGAAATAGTTCGGTTTAGAAGCCAGTGTCTTAACACTTAACAAAAATGTCTTTAAAATGGCATGCCTGTGGATATTTAGGAAGAAATATTGCGGGGCGGGGGGAAGAGATTTTCTTTTTGTTAAACAGAGAAGTGAAGTTCAAAGTATACAACTGAAATTCATTAATGATTCAGAATGGTTGGTTTCCAATTCCGTCCCTCCAGTCATGAGACAAATAATGGTCGATATTTCTTTGTCAAGGTCATTGCAGCTGCGACTCCACCCCAGTTCATATCAGCACCCTTTCTTCTCTTTTCTGTATTATCCTTTCCACCACCATCCCTATCCATTCTATCAAACATTTAATAACCATTAAAATTAATTTCATAAACAACTTCTGTTACTGTAGATGCTACTGGTAAACAGAGCGGAATGTGCATAGAAGAAGATTTGGAATTATTTGAGTGTAAATTGCTCACTAGCCCAAGTTTTATACAGAAATTCTCTGCTTAGTTTTTTCCTGTCTGAGACACAGTCAGCTACAATCGGTCTTAATGATGCCTAACTTCGTATACATGTTGAAGCTGGGAAGTATAGAATCTTTCATTTCAGTTATATGAATCAACAGCACCTCTTCTGTGCTTTGCTTCTTAGTATCTCTTGTACTTCTGAGATTTTCACAGAGATCCTGGAAAGTCCAAAGGCATTCTTTCTGCAAGAGAGTGCCCTCATATATGACTTTAAGACCTGTTGAGAAGTTTTAATACATTAACTAGTATGTGTGACTTAAGAACAAACAAATTGAAACGTAAGCCAGGCAAGACAAAGTTGTTCCTGATCAAAAACCAAAAGTCAGAAGCAGATGGGTTATAAAATACAGCCTGTACTGGATGGGATTTCTCTCTCCCTGAAATATCAGGTTCACGGCTTGGGAGTACTCATGGACTCAGCCCTAAGCCTGGAGAGGCCCAGGTCTCAGTAGTGATCAGGATGCGTTCACGCAGCTAAAGCTGGTATGTGAGCTGCACCCATTCCTTCAGGTGTCATATCTGGCCGTGGTGACACATGGCTCAATTACAGCCTATTTGGATTACATGTTACATAGGGTTGTTTGTGGAAACTGTTTGGGAACTGCAGCAGGTCCAGATTACTGACTAAGGCTGGCTACAGGAAACATATAACTTCCCTCTTGAAACAGCATCACTGGCTACCACTTCATTTCCAGGCACAATTCAAAGTGCTGATTATGACCTGTAAAACCTTATATGGCTAGGGTCCAGAATATCTGAAAGCCGGTATCTCCTTTGTGAGTGTTCCTGAGTTTAAAGAGGAAAGGGTCTTCTCAGTGGCTGCTCCCAGCCTGGAAGTCCCTTCTATAGGCTGCTAGATTGGCTCCCACTCTGCTGCTTTTCTGCTGGCAGAACACCATTGTGTTTACCAAGGACTTCAATAGTCCATTACTTGTCCATTGCAGAAAGTTTGTTGTATTGTTATCATATTTATAATTTATTCTAATTAGGTTTTAAAATTGTTTCAAATTAAAGCTTTTAATATTGTTTAATTTTTTTAAAAAGGTATGTATTATCAATTGTTTTAACTGTATTTTGTTTTAATGTACATTGTGAGATGCCGTAGGTCCCATATTGGGAGAAAGATAGGGTAGATTAGTTTAAATTAAATAAATATGAGCTTTCAGATGACACTTATCTTGCCATTGAAAGTAGTTGAGCAGTTTTGAAATCCTTCAGAGGCATTGTTGGACATAAAAAATGATGGGTGCTCTGCCCAGACCCAAAGATTCACCCCAATATCCACTCAAGCACCCTTTTTAGCCCCTATATAGCTTATAGTTCCATGACATGGATACTGCTTGGTCAGCAAGGCAGCCTTTTGGCTCAGCTAGTGGAGTTGAGGGACTGGTATCATCTGCAGTGGTGCTGCTGCCTGTCAGACCTTCTTGAGAGCTCCAGCCATCAGTAGCTACCTGATAGTGCTGACCCTGGACTCCAGGCCTGAGGTATAGTGATAGATTGAACTTATCACAATGCTAGCTGCAAGGCTGACTTCCAGATCTAAGGGAATAAAGGAGAAACCGGATGATGAATCAGCTTGTTAGTCAAAGTAAAAAAATACAGTCAGTCTGAGAGAAGAATCAGTCTATGGTGGTCTCCAATATGATATAGTAATAAGTTACTAGGAATCTTTCAGGAATGACTGCTGTACATTCAGAATTTATCATATGGGCCCAATTAATCGAGATTGTTGAAGAAGACAGATCCATATTTGTAGTAGATCATAGGTCTTCATCAGCCGGAGACAATATGCTTTTCAGTTTTATTAATCCCTGTGACATTATACTTATGGTCAAGCAGGTTTCATGTGCATGATATTGATCTGAAGTTGTTCATAAAATGCTGGTAATAGAAAATCTATTTCTATTACCTTTTCCTTCTGTATTGTCTGCACCATAATAAAATGAAAAACAAGAGAATGTCCATAGGAACACAAAGAATTTCTGAATAGCCATTAGGCATTAATTCATGGGCAGGCAATTTCAACAAACATGGGTGAGGGGCAGTTTTTTCTGTTGGAACTTTTTGGAGGGCCCACACAGCCTTGCAGAAGTGCCTCCAAATGGAAAAACAAACCCAGAAATGCCCAGAAGTCTGTGTCTGATTTTGAAAAATGTTGGGGGAGAGGTTTTGTGCATCAGATGATAGGTTGAAAACCATTTACAAAGCTGCTCCTGGAGGCTTCTTGGAATAACAATTTAACCTTTTCGTTGCCCAAAAAAGGATGATCTGGGAGAACTGGGAGGGTATGGGTTATCAAGGGCCATAAAAATAACTTTATTTTGCCAATCCTGGTATTAAATCAATAGGGTAGGGCTATTTGTTCAGAAGATTGTTAGGACTGTTTCAGTGGGCCAAACAAGCATTGTCCTATGAAATGGCATTCTCAATGTATTGGCATAAGGTGCATCTAACTAAATTGTCCTCACCTCTGTCTGCCACATTTCTTCTATTTCCTATATGTAAACATCAAGTACTTTTGTGAAACTACCATAAGATAACTTGGGTCCCACTAGGTTGGCTGCAGGTATTGCAGCCTGCCATGACAAATAAGATGAGCTTCCCAGTGTCTAGAGGAATTTGTTGTGAGAGTAGAGGGAGACTGACAGTTGAAATGATCCATCTGAAGCACCAAGAGTTTGTTGTTGCTGTCTGCCTTCAAATCAGTTCTTACTTACAGCAACCCTGTCAGAGGATTTTCTTTGCAAGATTTATTCAGAGGAGTTTTGCCATTGCCTTCCTGAAAAGCTGGGAGAGCATTACTTGTCAAAGGTCACCTAATAGGTTTCCATAGCTGCTTGAAGGCACAAACCCTAGTTCCCAAGAGTTCTAATCCAACACTTAAACCACCACACCCGTGCTGGCGATTGGTAATTCCCAATGCATAGATGGATCTCTCTTTTCCCAGGATACTGGAATGCTTACTGCTGCTTTCCCTCTTTTCACTATTTTACAACTTTCGCACTTTTCACTATTTTGCATTTATTATCTCAGTAACTGTTGCAACTACTGCATGAAGTAGGCCAATATTATTGCTCCTATATTAAAGGTCCAGAGTAAATTTGTCCTTCTAAACAGTTGTGCCAATGAACTAACATACCTTGGGTCCTGAGAAATTGCCTGTAGGCTTTAATGCCTTCCCTGTCAATCAGTGAGAATGGTCATTTCAGTGGAATTGGCAAAGCTTGAATCTGGCTTAATTGCTTCCTCTGATACAGGCCTGTCACTTCCATCCTTATTTGCATCAAAATCTGCAAGAGTTTCTGAATGGTCATGGAAATGCTTAGCAGTGGGATGTAATTCTGCACCTTGCCCTGCCAGACTCCAAAGAAAGTTATACACAAAGGCTATTGAAATGCAGAGGGTTGTATGGGAAGCGTGATTCTTGGTTAACGCCATGTAAGAGCCTCAGAATGACCACAGGAATTAGCAGTAATGAAATAAGTTTAGGATGGCAAGTACAAAGAGTCCTCTAGTCAATCACAAAAGCACATGGGCCCAAGAGACTGTAATTCTTACTCCTTTGCCCTGCTGGCTGGTGATGATGGGAAGTATAGTCCAACATATCTGCAGGATTCTAGCTGGGGAAAGCTGCCGTAGACTGAGATACTACTAGTATTCACATGTTCTTTTACAGTGTTCAAATACATTATTTTCCTAATCTTCTAAACAGTAATCTGAAGCATACCAGTGTCATTTTCCTCATATTGCAAATACGATGGCTGAAGCTAAAAGAAATGAAGCCTTGCCTAAAACCATTATATAGTGATCCCTACACTTTTGTTGAGTTGAGGGGGAAGACCTGGTGAAAGTGGGGGAAAAACAAACATCATAAACACTTTTTTAAAAAAACTTCAGAACACTAGGTGTTCCAGTGTAATTCTGTGGTCAACTTCTGCTGGAGCTAGCAATGCCTAGAGTAGTATTCTGTCTAGGACTCTCTAATTTCTCCAGCACAACTCTATGGTCCACTTCCTGGGGTAAGGGCAGATAGAAGTCTGCTGGAAGACGCTATAGATTCCTAGAGAGAACATATTTTTATCATGGCAGCAGTGAATAGAGTAAGATTTTTTTAAATAAATAAAATAACCCATGAATAATCAAATCTGTGAGTGCAAAACCTGCAAAAGTGAAGAGCCCAATGTATATATTTGTGGTTCAGGAGACAGATTTGAAGTCATCATCTCCCTTGTGTGAATCTCATGGAGGAGGCTAGTCTGAATTCTCTAGGAAGATACTACCAGAGCCTACAGCCATTGAGAAGGCCTTCCCCCATGTAAGGGTAATGGGGCAGAAAGAATGGCCTCCTCTGAAGGTCTTCAGTCCTTAGTAACCTCATATGGGTGGATATGATCTTTCAGATGACCTGAAGCATTGCTGGAACTGATCAGATGACCATAACTTCCATTTCATGGTGACATGGATAACATAGACCTTTTGGTATGGTGACCATAGCATAGTAGCAAGGCAGAAAAGTGCATGAGCATGTTTTCAGATGACAGTGAAAGAACAGATGAAACTTACTTATTGCTGTCAGATCAATGTAGTCAGTGTGTGATTTGGCTGACCAACCATATATCCCAGAAATGGAGTTAGTCTGTATCAGAGGAATGGAAATTTTGTGACCCTCCTGATTTTGTTGGACTACATCTCTCATCAGCCCTAACCAGCAATAGTGGGGGAGTTAAGAGTCCAAAAACATTTGAAGGAGGTACCCTCCTCTAATATATCAGAACATTGCATCACTTTAAAGTTCCCAGCAAAACATTTCTGGCTGGACTATCTCCATTCCCTTCGTGTATCAGTACAACATGTCAACATGTAAGTGCTAGCTTGAAAATGAGCTTTAGATAATATACTGAGTCACGTTCAGGGTTATTTTAAAAAGACTATTTTCAAGTCCTGCTCAGAGATCCAAGGTATGGAATCTGGGAGTTTATGAATTTTTACTCCCACGTTAAGGTGTAAATGTTACCAAGTCACATACACAGTACAAAATCTATTAAAATCACCAAACAATTACATAACAATAGCTCAAAAATACAACCAATAACAGTATAGCAGATCAACATGAACCAGTTTTGGACAGAGCTGGATTATGGCCTTTACCCAATTATGGTTGGTATCTTTGACCAGCTCACATTTCATGTTGTTCCCAGTAACGTAGACACATACGCTATATTGAAATATACAAATGGTCAAATGCCACAACAGTACGGCCCAAGTGCTAACCCAAAGATGATGTTTAAAAAGATGCTGAACTTGAAAGTGTTATATAAAGCAGGTTTCAATCTGTCCCGAGCAAGATCTTTGTTTCTCCTGATTTGATTCCAAGTTTTGGACTCCATTCTCTGTTTTGGCCATTCTTCCCAGCTTCATTTAGAGAAGAATATGTGTTCCCAAGATGCTTTTCCCGTATATACATACCCACCCAGTTCTTCTGCATCCCCCTGATACTAAACAGAAATAGTTTCATATTCATACATCTTTCCACATGTTACCTCTGCCCCAGCTTCAGTTTCCATATCATTAGCACACTGCCTTTACTTGCAGAAGAAATTAGGACTATTTTCCCCTGCTTGCCTTCCTGTCATTGAATAGTTGGAACGTATCCCATTTGACCAACTCTGATTCCCAGAAAAGCAGAGAACAAAAGAGAGGAAAAGGATAATGCAGCCATGAATTTCTGCTGTGGCTTACTGACCTACTTCTGGGTTGTTGTTTTTTGGCGGGAGGGGGGGAATAGAAGCTTAAAAGGGAACTTTCTGTGTGATGGGGTGTAGAGAAGCTACTGTTTGAAAAACATACAACAAAGGGTCCCTTGGGTACATGAAGCTAATCATCCAGTTCTGTGCACCCAGGTTTCTATTTGTTTTCTCCTTTTAAAAGTTCTACATTTAGATGGGAAATGGGTTTGTATGTGTGTAGTTCTAAACATATGATTTAGAATTTATGTTTAGACTCAGTATTTCTTAGCTTCAGCTCAAAGGAATCAGAAGTATGTCAATAATCCAGAGCAAAAATGACCAAACTTTAGCAGTAAAGAAATAAGACTGGCAAGGAGCAGAGAGGCAAAGTTAAAGATGCCCGTTCTGTGGCAGAGACCCACTAGTACCAACACTTGTTAAAAACTTTCCTATTAGGGATAAATTTGAACTGATACTAATGTACAGATGCAATTAATGTGCACAAGTGTTGTATGTAGTAGCTAAAGGGAACCCTGAACTAGTTTGGAACTGTGAAGAGAGAGAGTTCAGTTCTTTCCTTGGAGCAAATCAAGAGATAAAATGCTTCCTGGAAGCTTTTTGCATTTCAAGAAAAGCTCACAATGGGAGCATCCCTTGAAATGCAGAAAGCAGCTTCCCAGAGGCAGTTTTTGTCCTGAACATGCAGTAGGTGAGATTGAAAAAATTGAGAAGCGTTATAATGTCTTTTTCCTAGCTCATCCCCCAAATCTCAAGGATACTCAGGTTTTTCATAGGTATGACACATAACAAAACATGTTTCATTTGAGAATCATTCATTCATCATATAAGCTGAGATTTTGTTGTATAATATGCCAGTGTAATTGCATTAATGTAGGCAATAGTAGTGTGGCAGCAGAATTAAAAATAGCTCTGGATGTGACACAAGCAAAGGAAGGAGTAGGAATATGGTTTCATTGGAAAGATTCTGAACAGCACATTTGTCCTACGTCTGGCTTTCGGTGGGATCCTTGAAGCTAAGAATTTGTGAAGGCTGACTTGGAAAGTTCCCTAGCCAATGTCATAGGCACAGGCAATTGTCCAAGTCATGTCTTCCAGAATGATTTTGCCCAGACGAGTGCCCGCCCCCTAGAGATAGGTTGCTCACAGTTAGCAGGCTTTTCCTCCCATGGCCTCTGCTGACTCCATCACCACCTCCCCCTCCCCCTTGTACGAATAAGAAGAAAGTGTGCAATGGCAGACCATTGTGCTAGCATAGTACACCATCAGGATCCCAGCCATAAGGTTATTCATAAGTAAGAGTGGTGATGCTTTGCTTATTTCCCACCAAGAAAATGATGTCCAAGACATCATGAAAAGACTTTAGACTTCCTAATATTATGTCTGTCTTAAGAAGTGTGGCCTCCTCTTTTCTTTAAAATGGATGCCATGTTCCTTTACCCACTACAGAAAATATTGGGAAATCTGTAGATATTGTTTTAGATATTCAGATACTTAATAAAAGTGTGCTTATTTCTACTTCCCAACTCTGCTAGAGAGGGTTAGACTGTGGGGTAAACTTAACTGAATGCCTGTGTGAATAGTGTTAAATGATCTTAAATTTATGTTGAGCTTGATCAACACTCATTTCTGTTGCATTAATGCCAGTGACATCTCGTTGCAGTTGAATTAAAACAAGTTGGTCTGGTAGAGCAAATGTGGCTGTCATTGCAAGACTACGATAACGAAGGTGAGATCATCAGCTGTATAGACTCATAGGTCAGAGACCTAAAATCCATTTTTATTTCTAAAAATGGGTATAATGTAGAAATGATTTCATCACAGTAGTAGTGTTAGTGTGAAACATTTTTTCCATTATTACACTGTGTGCTTTCATATATTTCATTAATTATTTTAGTTTCCATTCATAACTACAAATAGTTAAAGCAAGTGGGAGATGAGGAAAAATACTCCTTGCCTAAAATTTGGAGCTACAATTGTACTGGCTAACAACAGTTGTTTCCCTATTATTTTCTGAATGAGAATGAAGAAATGCAAGGACAACATCATTTTTTCTTAGAGCAGCAGTATCTTTCCCCTGAACCAGTGCTTAGCACTGTGGGAGAGTGATAACATAAAAACTTGTGAATGCTGCTGATGACATATAGGTACAGAATGTATTGGTTTCCTTCCCCAGGTCCCCGTCTCTTGCACAAATGGTAGGCTCATTTGCACTTGGACATTTAATGAGATGCCAAGCAAGAACATGCAATAGAAGTGGAGTCATATGGAAACAAATATTGCATCTGGGAACTGCAGCCCAGAGTTTTATATTAACTTGAATATGCAAACCAGACTGCATAGGTTTTCTGCATGTCTCAAATTTAAACAACAAAGGCACTGAGGATCTGTAAAGTTACCACTTCCATTTACATTAAGGAAGAAAACCTGTGTTCAAAAAGTAACAGCTTTCTATATTATTTAGTATTTTAAAAGCTTTGGTTTTTATATGTTCATATCAAATTGGAATTTGAACCAATTATGTTTTGGTTCATCCCAAAGTTTGAAGAATTTTTAGGAATCTTTCAGGAGATATATTGAACCGTTCACAAGACTATGTGGAGAAGACTACTTCAGTATGTGCCTGGTGTTTAAAAAAAACAAAAACAAAAAAATACCCTTGCTCCATTCATCTTGGGATTTTCTTACTGAAAAAGGCAAAGAGACAGTGGAATATATACCAAGGAGTTTTCAGATTCAGTTCATACATTTTCCAGTTACAAATAATTTAACTGTTAATTGAGTGATAGGACTTCCCACTTGCAGCCTTTCAGAGGTGTTGCTTGTTAGAGAAGACAATACTGAGAAAGTTAAATACCTGTATTCTTTCCTAGAACTTCTTATGTTCCTAATAAATAGCTACTGGGAATTGGTTTTTTATTGTAAAAAAACTTAAACAACTGAATGCAATTTAAGAGGTGCTGAACAGAAATCTAGTAGCTCCAGTCAGGGAAATGCAAGTGCCAGTGAATAAGAATTGCTTTGATTTTTAAGCATCTAACTTGCTGTAGAATTCATTGGTCCATATATGAGTAAATCACATCTTTCATACTCTCCAATACAGCAGAACTCTCTAATTTTGTGTTAATGAATTTAATATCATTTAGGGAGACTTCCATGCTAATTCTACATGTTGATAGAATTCGCAGAAGATGTTTCTTAGGTTATGCTTGGAACTAACTAGCCTTTGTGTTTAGTTCCTTTTTGCGATCTCTGAAAGATATGCAGTAGGAAATCGTATCAATGAGATGAGACTCCCCAAGTTTTCTCTCCCAAGTGAACTAATAGTATTCCAAAGTAACACCATTACATCCTCTTTGCTTTCTAATTATATCACACCAGTGGTGGTTGTGCCACCACAGTTTTTTCTCTCATTCCATCTCTGTCTGTATTTCTACTGAGGAAGATAGCCAGTTTCTTCATAAAATGAGTATTCAGGGTTGCATTCATTTAATTTGATAAGAATAAGGTATGTATTTACTGGACAAAATCTGTATTTGTAGTAGTGAAAATACTACACAATTCTTTTAGACACTATAAAGATTTTATTAGATGCACAGGAAGGCAAACTCTTCTTTCTTCTAAAAGTCCTTAGATTATTTTTTATCTAACTGCATTTAATATAATAGCATTCCATGTGTTGGAAGAAAAATGAGTTGCCAGTGTAAACCTTACACTGATTTCATCACCACATCTTTTCTCAGTATGAACTGGGAACCATTTTATGGAAGCAGCTCTGAAAAATCTGAAAATATTGTTTGTTCTGTTCATTGCAGTTATTTATAATCTCTTTTTCCACCCTTCTTTTTCCCTTTCCTTTCGTGTGAGTGAACTGTAAGTTTATAGCACAAATGCTACCTACATATCATTTTGAAAAGGAACTGATTTGTGGGTTTTTAAAGACCGTTGGTTCTCACTAATCAATAAAAAGCAAGGCACCATAAGTTCAGCACCAGCAGAATTGAGGACGGAAGTGCTTATTAGACATTCCATAGGCAATGTGAGAATAATGACCTTGCATTTTGAGAAATACACAGTAAATCCTAGATTAAATGCTGAATACAATACATATGTACTTCCCTTTTGGTCCCATGCCAGGAAGACATATATGCCTTTCAAGGTATCAGTGGGAGAGAACGCAGTAAAGCAGCCTAAAATAGCCCATTACAGGGAATACCACTGCAAGAAGCTTAAAGAAATCAGCAATTGTTGCAGGCAGGGCATTGAGCTATTAACCTCCCATATATTTTTGCTATTCAAAATGCTGAGTATATAGGTCACATTTTACATTATTATTCCACTAATTCATTTTATTATTGAGATACATTTTATAAGATTATTCTGTTTGCATTAAAGTGCATATAGTTCTGTTAACTCTGCCTCAACACCCCTGCTTTTCATTATATGAAGTTGTAGGTATTTAATTCAAACTATTGAACAATGAATGAATGCTGCCTACACTAGTCAAGTTAGAGATCTGAATTTTATTACACTAAACTGAACATCTCATAACTGACTTTCTTGAATAATAAGCTATCTTTTTGTTTTTGTTGAGAATATAAGATTCCATAACTATAGAGAAAGAAAACTTTTATGAGTTTTATCAGTTGTACAACAATGTGGATAATTTTCTTTAAAAAAATCACAAATATAGATTAAGCCTTGATGCATCTGTAAATCTAATTTATTTAATTATCCTTGCTCACATGAATCTGTGTGGGGAACTATAGACTCAGCTTTTAATTTCACAGTAATTGGTAACTAATATGATATTGTAATGTTACAGTAGGTTGTGTCTGTTAGTCTACAAGGATTGTGTGTCTTCTGCAGTTCAGGAAACACTAGGAGGAGAGTCAGAACTCTGGTGTTCAGCTTGTTTCAGCCACTGACAGGGTATGTGACCTTGTTCAAGTGATTCACTTAACCTCCTTGTGCATTGATTAATGCATTTGCAAAAACAGTGCAGTTATTAGAAAATGTCTAAAGTTACACAGTATGGGCTCTACCGTAGACTTTTGCCTTGTGTTTAAGCCCAAAATAAGAGCAGCAGCCAGAATTGCATTCACATAAAGGCTTCCCAAATGAGTTTTTTTCTGGCTATTTCGATCTGCAACTCCGATTGTCCCTGACATTGCCTACACTGGAGGGAATCATGCTGCATGAGTTGTGGGTGAAGGCTTTTGTCAGGCACTACATTTGTCTTATGATCTATGATTTACCCTCTACTAACATCTTACATTTGTTTGTATTACTGTGAAAGAAAACTTTAAGTACAAAATAATAACATGGTTAATTGTGTTGAGATCCTGTACAACTGTACATATTAAACGTTATCTTGTCAGTAGAAGGATACATGTACCTTTCTGAAATTACCATTGGAAGGGGGGTGGGTAGAGTGCCAATAGTCTTCCAGTACTGGCTTTAGTTAGAAATTCTTAATGCATGTGTGGAATTTAGTGGACATAGGGATAAAGCACAACATATGGAGAGGACTCCTCTTCACAGAAGGTAAGAGGAAGTCCCATCCAGTCCTCCTTTCTTAGCTCACCAGTATGAACTAACAGAGCTTTATTTATTATAAAGTAAGCCAAAATTTCTGAGAGTTTACAAAGAACTATTGGAGCATGTCAGTTTTCTGAAAAATATTTAGCTAAATCCCAACCACTGCTTCCATTTTATCACCCATAAGTAGCATGGAAAATTTTGGAGGACCATTTTTCACTCTGCCCAAAACAACACATCACATACAGCAGTGTGGATGTTCTACACGGCAGTACATAAGGTTATGTTTTTTGCTTTCGTATTCTGTTCCTCCCCTCTTTCTCCGTGCCCAAGCATCATTCCACAACCATAATTCAGTCCATTCCGCTTCCCACTTGTACTACACAGCACCAGCCAACTATGAAAAGGAAAAGCAAGAATGCTACCATGAGTATTTTATTTCTGTCTCTCTCTCTCTCTCTCTCTCTCTATCTTCAGTGTTCAACACAACTGCTGGTGGTGATTAGAATACCCAAGTAAGTTATGGGAGGAGTAAGAGCAATTTAAAAAGAAAGCTGTGTGTCCACAATACACACACACACACACACACACACATTATGATACATTGTTAGATATTTTTAATGCTAAGCCCTCTACAAACGTTAACCTCTTCCACGAGGCTGTCATTTAGGTGATACATTTTGAATTTTTTAATATGTGTTCATGCTTATACAGACAAGGAATGTAGGGCAAAAGGAGCTAAAATAGCAATTAGATATCATCGTATTTTCCTTCTGAGATGTTTATATGCTATTTCTAACTATGATTTTATATGAAATGTTAGCATTTTCATGATGATTTTTCTTTCCTAAGGAAATATTTCCAGAAACCCAGATAACATTTTCCTGCGTTTCAAATTAAAAAAAAATATAGAAAACAATAAGATGATAGTCTTAGCCAGCATCACTTCAAAAATAATGTCATAGTTCCAAGTAGCAACTGAAAATAGGCTTGAATTATTGCATGTTAGTTTCTCCTTGGAATCAGAATCTGACAGATTTGATACAATTTCCTTTTAAGGTAACATTTCTATATCTCCCTCCCTACTTCTTCTTTCTCATACACTCAGCAGTTTTTCATTTCGTTTCCAATAAATCATTCTCCATTTAAATGGGTCATAGTTACATGTCATGTTGCAGTTGATTGCTTCCAAGTTGTATAAAAGCAAAGTTTATATTTATCTTGTTTAAAATGGTCTTGGTGGCAAAGGGATATCAAGTAATGCAACTAAACTTGGCACTTGGAAATAACACTGTACGACAGAAACTTAGTATGTTTTTAATGAGATTTAAAAAACAGAACACTGTTCAGATTTCACATTTCCAGTTCATCCCTGCCCTGGTTTGTGGGGGGGCGGGGAGAAGGGAGAAATATTGTGAGAATGATGAAAGTTCTAACTTCATACTTCATGAATATAAGTAACCATTTTGATATGACTGCCGTAAGAATAGTGTACTACAGCTGTTATTATATTTTCTTTACCATGTATCCTCTTTACATATCTTCTGTTGCTACAAGCCACCAAGACTAAACCTAATATTTAAACCCCTGAAATGCATCAAATATTTATTTAATCATGCTCACCAAGGATCGTCAAATCTGGAAAAAAGGGAGAAGCAAGTAAATGCACATATTCCTGTTGCAGTATTTTTGTTGGAATATTCCATACAAATTTTTCTTTCTTCCATTCTTCCATTCATTCTATTTTAACAATAAAAACTCAGCATTTCTTCACGCCCTCACGGATCACCTGTGAGGGGATCTTGGCCCTCTTGGGGTCCACAGACCAAAGGTTAAGAACTACTGGTATAATAATCAGGATTGAGAATGTTTCAGCCAGATCCTGGAAAAAATATGTCTGGCTTGCAATTCCCGGAATCCTCTAAGCATGACTAAGTTCCACCTCTGGTTCCAGCACATGTAACATTTGTACCGTTTTCTGAAAGCAAATCATTGTACTACAATAACTCATAGGTATTTCCTTTCCATATCAAAAACTGGAGGCAAGGCTCCTGTATTAGATATTAGAAGAGGCTGGAGAGGCTAGTGTTCTACGAGTTGTAGCTTGTTAGTGTATTGTCCCTGGTGGGAAGTGATTAGCTTGTTGGCTAGGTAGGAGAGTCACTTTTTTTGTTTTGTTTGTTTTTTTAAATCACAGTGAAGTGTTAATAACATCAAATGAATGTGTTATTCTTCAGAAGTAGATGTCATTACAGTAAATACTACCTTATGAAATTAATCTTCTCAATGTCCTAAAGCCTTTCCTTCAAAACATGTAACAAGAACACCCTCGTAGACAATCCTGGCAATTCTAAATTAATTATACTTGTTTGGAGATTATAATTTTTATGTGTGGTTTAGCCAAATCCTTTTTACCTTCTATGTTTTTGTTGGCTTTTTGTTCCAAACTGATTCACTAAAAAGGAATTTAGGCAAACCTTGTTAGGAACATGAAATAGCAGCTAATACTCTTGTTTGGTTTTGCACGTGTGTTATTACCTAAAGTGAAATGAGATAATGCTGTTGCCTCAAGTGTTAAATTTGCAGTCAGATGGAATGCAAATGAAGTAATTGCTGTTTACTCTTTTCTAAACTCCAGAGTTTATATTGATAAATGTATGGGTGGAGGGGAACTCTCCCAGAGCTCCTTGACACAAGATGGGTTTATTACAGAGAAGCTCTGTATTGGAAAGTACATAGACACTGCGTATAATTCATTCATGTGTGTGTGTGTGTGTGTGTGTGTGTGTGTGTGTGTGTTGCCACAGCATTTTGGGATGGAGGTGCTAAGGAAAAGAATTATCTTGATTCATGCATCGAGTTTACTGTAATAGCATGGTGGAGGAATAGTGGAAATGCTTCTTTGCAGCCACGCAGGTAGCCTGCAGTATAAACTGAGATTCATGCCTGACTGGCAGGAAAATGGGGGGATCATTTACACATGATCAAAAAACAGAAGACAATACAGATGCAGGCTTAGTAAAAATTTAAGTAGAAAAACAGTGCATCTCATCATAATAGGAAAAACTGGGACCAAGTGATTGCTTTCCAGGTACAAATTGTTGATGGAGAACCATGGGTTCTCCGTCTTTGGGTTGAACAGTCCTTCAGATAGAGGACACTTTCAAATGAAGAACTATCTTCTGACAGCACTTCAACTAGAATTCTGGTCTTTGTAATTTGGGGCATGTGATCATCCTAAAAAATTGGCATGAAGACGAAAAATAGCTGTAGTTTATTTTGAAAAGAAACTCTAACACTTTTCAATCAGAGGCTTACTGAAAGTATATTAAAAGTATATTTTTGAGTGAGTTGTTCTGTGGTACCAGAATACGTCACATGAAGACCCTCTCCTCTTATGACTTGCAGCACATGGGGATGCTTTTCACAAATAAATAGCTACTTTGTAGTGTTCACTTAAGGCCAGTTTTTGATGCTGTCCAGTGTTCCCTTCTGCCTTTGGCGAGATCCGCGTGATCTTCTTATTTTTTTAGGGAAAGTCTCACGTATCTAAGTCCTTGTACTAGTGGATGGGAAGGTAAAAAGCCCAGTTCATGCTTCAGGTTGGTGGGGAGGGAGGTGTTGACATTGGACCTCCAGTGTGATACTGCAGTGCTGAGCTGGACTCAGTTGTGCCTACTAGTGTATGCCTGTATGTATTATTAAATGATGGGGGGAGGTTCCAAAATTACCATACTTAGAAGGCACATCAAATATTTTTAGCATATTGGTTTTTTTCCCCCATTTGGTTGTGACATATGTTTTATAACTGCATTCCACATTAATTTGATTCTTGGGAGTTCACTTGTGTTTGGTGTTTTATGTTAATTTTTGTTTGACTATTATAAGTATGATTTCTCATATGTTTATTTTGTTTCTTTTAGGTTCTGTTTTGTTTCATAAGATCCCACTGGATGGGTAAATGAAATAAGGAAAAAGAGAGAGGGGCTGTTGAGCATGATTGTTGAAGCTATGTGCTGCCTACTAGGCAGTGGACATGTTTATTGTGCTGTTAATTGCTACACTTCTTGGACCTCTCTTGTAGAGATTGGTTATGTGTGGAGAACTCTAGAAGTAAGCACAGTTTTGGCAACTTCACTGCAAAATCAGCCCCAGGCAGCTATAAAACTCAAGAAAGCACAAAAATAAACTATTGTATGCTGTTACAATGATCCTGTTCATAAAATTGACATTTCAACAAAATTCCACTGCATTATTTCAGTTTGATTGTCTGTTTGAATTTAGCAGGAAAAAATAATTAATTTTATAGGTACTATTTATTAAAGGTAAACTGCAAATATTTTATGTACTAAAAATGTTAAAGTATTTTATGTCCTGCTTCTGCGTACTGTTAAATTTCAGCCTTTGAATTATATCACTGACTTCAGTGGGGCAATGACTCACTTAAAACTTGAGCATCTGCAGAGTTTGCAGGATTTTGATCTGAGATCCTAAGGTTGTATTAAAAGTCGTTCTGCAAATCTTTATGGGAATAGCCATTAGCAGGGACTGATTTTAGTGGAGGTGCTATAAGCCAGGATGGAGAATATGTCATATGTTGTTGGACTACGGTTCTTGTGAGCCATAGTCAACATAGGTAATCCAACAACAGTGCTATACAAGGACATCTGAAAAGCCACGTATTTTCCATTCTTCCTCATAAGCAGTAAAAATCATCTGTCAAAAGTAGGTGTTGACATAGATATTAGTTGATCAGGAAACTACATAAAATAAATATATGCAGCTGAGTCAAACAGTAACATGGTTTTTGGTTTTTCTAACAGCATCTCCATTAGATTTGCTGAATTATTATCTATACACTTAAGATAATCTTAACAGTATGTATTGTGAACCCACCATCAGTGGTGTTGCTGCTGCTTCCTTCATCTTATGTTGAGTTTCTGGGATTATTTGAGGATTGCAAAGCAGTCATTTCCATCATTCACCTCTCCATTTTGGTACATATCTCACTATCCTAAATGTTGCTCAGTTAAATAAAAAAGGTGTGAGCAACAAAGGAAGGCATCATAATTTCTGGTGCAGTAACCCGAGAAATTTCATTAAATTTAAGGAAGGTACATATGAAGAGGCTTTGTACATCACATTGCCTACTCATGAAAGTCATTTGCCATTTCCATGTCATTCATTTAAATGCACCTTTGGAGCATCTTCATGTGAATTGACTCTGACGGTATATCTAAAGTGCATAGTTATATCAGATTGCGACAACTATGTGCTATAGATACACTCTCAGGACTCTCATGGCTCCATTCTATGGAAACAATGACTAAATCATTTAGCCCTATATTTCTTCTTTTGGCCCATTTTGTTCCTTTTCTTCATAAAACATAGATAAAGAGCGTAAGAAATCTTTCTGTGGAAGAAAGATTGATCTATCTATGCTCAGGGGTTTTTTTGTTTTTGTTTTGTTTTTTGGCAGTAGCTCTTTAAGCTCTCAGACGGGGGCCTTTCCCAACCCTACCCTGAACAAACTAGGAATTAAACCTGGAACCACCTGTGTGTACTACATGTGCTCTGAGCTACAACTCTTCTCAATGTATTTGGACGGGTATCAGATGGATTTCCAGTCATATGTCACAAATCCCCTGCCAGACCAACTGGACCTCTAGTCCAAGCCTGGATGACTTTACAGAAAAGAGCAATCCTATTTAAAAGCAAACTTTAAAATATCATGTGAATCAGGCTTTTAAAGTTCTAACTCCAGGACAAGTAAAGTGCAGACTACAGAAGCACGTGGCCCTCATGGCTGTTTTTTCAGTATCCTGAGGATCGTCAAGCTGGAGCAAGTCCAGAGGAGAGCGACCAAAATGGTGAGAGGCCTGGAAGCCATGCCCTATGAGGATAGATTTAGAGAGCTGGGTATGTTTAGTCTGCAGAAGAGAAGGTTAAGAGGGGACATGATAGCCATGTTTAAATATCTGAAGGGATGCCATGTAGAGGAAGGAGAGAGCTTGTTTTCTGCTGCTCCAGAGACCAGGACAAGGAGCAATGAATTCAAGCTGCAGGAAAGGAGATTCCACCTGAACCTCAGGAAGAACTTCCTGACAGTCAGGGCTGTCCGGCAGTGGAATCTGCTGCCTCGGAGGGTAGTGGAGTCTCCTTCCTTGGAGGTTTTTAAGCAGAGGCTAGATGGCCATCTGTCGGGAGTGCTTTGAGGGAGTTCCTGCGTGGCAGGGGGTTGGACTGGATGGCCCGTGTGGTCTCTTTCAACTCTACATTTCTATGATTCTATGATTCTATGAATCCTGGGAACCAGAAGGCTCCAGCATACTCCTAAACTGCAGTTGAGAATTGTAAGTACCTCATCAGCTACAAATCCCACGTTTCCATAAGATGGACTCATGACAGTTAAAATGGTATCAAACTGATATAACTGTGTAGTATAGATGCTACTACCAGGTCTTTTTATGTGGTTAACAAGTTATTATAGGTGTTAATGGAATGATTCTTTGGCCAATTGGACTAATGATACCTTTAGCCAATTCCAGTGACATCAAAGCTGCATAATTCTAACTGTATAAATATGTTCGATAGGTGAAAAACTCAGTTACATACCCAGACTTACCAAATATGTCAACAAGCATAACACTAGACTCTTTCGAACTACTTCAGCTTCCAAGTGCACATATAAGTTTGTATCCAGTGTCGAGCTAGTGGAGGTTTCTAGTATAATTAGACTTTATTCCCTTTCTTCTGTACTTCTCCACATTTTCCCAGAGCTGCTGTAGAAGGCTGTGTAATCTGCAGCATCCTGAAGCAGGCTTAGATAGCACCCAAGAGGCTACAGGGGAAGGAGAATTGCCCCAAACTGTTGGAAGTAGTTCCATCAGCCAAACAGCTACATTGGAGCCCACCCATAGTATGCAAAGTAATAGGTTTAGGATCTTTAGCAATCTTTCCAGTTTATTCTAGTCATTTTTTGCAGATCAACTTTAAGATACAACCACAGGTCTTATTTGTGAATAGTTCTACATGTACTGACAGAATATTTTGCATTCTACATAATCAAGACATTTATTTTAATGAACCAGAACTGATTTATGCATCACCAATTTATATATGCAACATACACAATATAGAAGGATAATCTTTGGATATTTTTGTACTCCACAGGCATTGTTCTTGCTCCAGTTACTCACAGAGGTTCATGGATTAGAGCACAATAGCTATTTACTGCTTTTGTTTGGACAACAACTAAACTTACATAATGAACGAGGCTATATGTTGCTAGCTGATTTCTTTTTCTGCTCCCTGTATGGGAACAGATAAGTCTGACTGAAGCCAAACTTTGAAGCTGAGGCTTGCAATATGCTCATTTTGTTTGAATTATAAATTATCCTGCTTTTTATTCTAGAGATTTTAATTGGCCCAAGTGATAGTGCTTTACAAACATCACGGTGAATTTCAGCCCACAGTGAGAATCTCTTGTTTTGCATTCACTGTTAAATGGGAGTAGCTGATAAAAAAAATGACCGAATGTTTAAAATCTGCATTGCACATTAATAAATTTGAAAAGTTAACAAAATATATTTGCCTTTGTGAAGCTTGAATGGGTTAGAAGATGAAGGTGTAGCTTGCCTAGAATGGTGTTAAACCCAGACTTTACCATACTTAAAGCAGACCTATTGAAATCAGTGCAGTTTAAGTTAGTAAACTATTTTCAGTGGTTCTGTGCAAAGTATTACTGAGTTTGGAGCCAACCAAATGGCTGTCACATATAGCACTTATAGCACCATGTCACAGTTTATAGCTCTAGTGATGTTGTACTGAAACTCCTATTGCCTTTAGATAGATAGATGGTCAGTGAGGCGTGATGAGAGTTGTAGACCAACAGCGTTTAGAAGGTTTATGTACATTATCTCCTCCTTTGGATCATGCAGTTTTCACCACCCTACTGTGTACCTTCTGATCAGTATGGTAAAATTTATCATGTGGAGTGATTTTATAGTGGCAGAGAGAACCAATCAAAATGGTTCAGAAAGTAATACTTTAAAAAGCTGTTGTATAATAACCAAGAGGGAAAGGAGAGAATTCCCATACATTCTAGTAGTACTTTCTGCCATAAAGATAAACCAGCCCTTAGCTGTTGTGGGATTAAGAGCCAGAAGCAAAACTCCTGTCTCATAGAAACAATCCCTTTAAAAAATATATTTGATAGTTTCAAGACCTTTAATAAAAGCCCTTATGCTTTTTTGCTGAATTCAGTTAGAGCTTTGCCTCTGGCACAGCTGGAACAAAGGACTGTGTGAAGAGCTAATGCCTTTGAGCTAGAGATGAATGCACAGTTAATCACAGATTGCAGTATTGTTCTGTAGTAAGGTCTAGAGAAAAAGCCCTCAGTTAGAGAGGTTAACTGTCCATCTTTGATATTTCTAGTGATTGTTATGTCTGCCTTGCTTAGACTTGACCATGTTAAACATTTTGTTTTCTCATGCAGCGTAATGGATTACTGTACATCTAGGTCCTTCTTTATTGTGTTACTAGGTCCTGGTTAGTAAGACACAGAAATCAGGCCTTGAATAATTTTCATTCCCTTGTCACTAAAATTCTTCCTAACAATGACAAGGTAATGCTTTCACATTAGGCTGAAAAGTTAAAATGGTGACCATTTTCACTTAACATTTTCTAGAAAACAAACCCATGTGAATTATGTATATAATATGCTTTAAGCAGAACTGTCTCTTCATGAGGAACCCCCCCGCCAAATCTTTTAAAATCTTTCAGCAATAGAAAAATATTTCTATAGTAGTTATTCTTATATTCATAGAACTACAACTGAGTTATCTGATTTAATTAAAATTATTTCTGGGTACAGAAAATGTAAACATTATGTTTTCCCTTCAGTCGTAGCCGGTGGCTCTGATATCACTGTGGTAGTGAATCTGTTCCTAGTCTGTTTGAACTTTAAAGAACCTATCCAAGGGACTGAACCATGTCCCCACAAAATCAGATTCACTGCTCCACTGACATCAGAGCTAGAAGACATCACTGTTTCTTCTACCAGTTGTTTTGAAACCATAGTGTAAACAGGGAAAAGTATTGCCCACCACTGGTTGTTGGGTTGCAAATCCCACCAGCCCTTGCCAGCATAACCAATGATGAAGAATCATGGGAGTTGCAGCTCTACAACAGCTGGGAAACGACACATTTCTGTTGCTAGAATAATTCACTACATCTTCACTAGGTAAAGGTCTAAATGTTCTCATAGATAATCATTGTAATGACAGTTTCCAAAGCACTCATGTTACACATGTCACATTGATT
Source organism: Ctenosaura bakeri (assembly GCA_948474755.1). NCBI lineage: Eukaryota > Metazoa > Chordata > Lepidosauria > Squamata > Iguanidae > Ctenosaura > Ctenosaura bakeri. The sequence continues at coordinate 1,101,492 of CAOLHI010000099.1, forward strand.
CAGGGTCACTGATCTTAATGTAAGTGATTTGGAGAGTCTAGCTATTGAAGCATCATTGAAAGCTAGCTAGTCATGGGCTATATTTCTTAATCATGGGATGATGCTGCAAGTAATTTCTGCACCTGTATAAATTGTATACATAGATGATGTTCACAACTTCCTTTGAATTGCAAGATAGTGCTGAAATAGATAGGCGTATCAGTGTACAGTGAGTTTATACCCTATTCATAAAATGGATGTTACATCAGAAAAACTGTGGAATTAATGCCATGGAACAAATTGGTGTTGACTTAGGCCATTTCCGCACTAGCCTGTTATAGCGCGATGAACTCCACTTTCAACATCCTCTGGAATCCTGGGGTTTGCAGTTTTGGGAGGGGCCGGCCGGCCCTTCCCAAAATTGCAAACTCCAGGATTCCAGAGGATGTTGAAAGTGCAATCATCGTGCTATAACAGGCTAGTGCGGAAATGGCCTCATTCATCATCTTACTGATTCAAGGAGAGAATCAGGCATACTTCATACCATAAATATAGACATAATGAAATTATTTACTATTTAAATAAATAATATCAAAGCTTTACTAAAGCTGCTAGCAGTAGAATCTTTAGACCATATCTTTCTTTTTGAATGGGAATACTCTTCATTTGCTCTAATCCATCAACACACTGTGAGTCTTTTAAATACTTTGCCCAAAATAATTTTGAAGGGTTTTAAAAATATATTTCTTGTAATAATTGGGAATCATTGTTTTTATTTCAAAACATATGTGGATGAAATGTACTTGCTGAACTTTCTAAACTTATTTTTAACAGGCCAATAAAGTTTTATAATTCGTACCTTTGTGTCTTGCATTTTTTTGTAAACATATGTAGTACCCATTTGTTTCCTCACCAGCAAAAGCCTTGTCAGAAATTGAATTAATTGAATTCATAAACATATCATCCTTCATTATATTATTTTATTTTGCTTGCTTGATTACTGTAGATAGTTTTGTAGATTTACTGGCTTCTATGGGGGTAATATTTTTCTCTATTTGTTCACATTTAGGTTCACAGACATCTATAAATTCTGTTTATTTAGAATTAGAGTAAGAAGCATGTTCAAATTTTAAAAATCCATTTCCAGATTTAAGTAAGGAAAACAGTGTGCTGAAGCAACTATACAGGGTTAAACCAGCATCCCATAATATGTAAAAGTTTGAAGGTGGGGAATATCAACCATTTAATGCTCATAAACCTGTGAATGATTTGTAATACAGAAGAGAGTTACCCTTTCTCTCATGCTTAGATTGTGAAGTGGAAAAAATGAAAACAATGCAGAAAGATAAAAGATGAGCAAAGGACCTGATGACATGTTGATGGAGGTAGAAGAAGGAGTAAATGTTTAAACAAAAGTAATTGCTTTCCCAGATGATTTCACCTTTTTCTGAAATACCTTACAGTTGCTTCTCTTACATTTGTTTTAAACATTGCACTATGAAAATAAGCTAGTAAGAGTCATTCTACAGGTAAGAACAGTTATACAGTGAATGGAACTGTGCTTGCTTACCAGTTTCGTAAAACAACTTTGTCAGAATCTACACAGGCTAAATAATATGTCCTTACCTTAATCCCAGCCCTGTTGGAAAACACAACATTCCTTTCTTTCTGATGTGAAAACACTTCTTCTCAGCACCTGATGGCTTTAAGGTATTTTTAAAAAACCCTCCAGTTTTCTTTGGGTCTTTAAAATGTGTAGTTTGACCCCCCAAATGCAGTGGCATCAGGGGTGAGAGTATAAGGGAAGGATAGGGCCAGGCTGGTGCATGGTCACCTAGATCATCGGATCATTCCCACTACAGAAAGCTAGCTCCCTTCTTGGTATCTCCATCCAGGAAAGACACTGTTGCCTTTTCCCCCCTCTTTCTTTTTCTCCTTTCCTTTCCTTTCCTTTCCTTTCCTTTCCTTTCCTTTTCTTTTCTTTTCTTTTCTTTTTTTGGAATTGGCATTTGTATGCACAGTTTTGCAGGTTGGCATTTCACCTCTCCCTTCTCTTTTGGCTTCACCCTATAGGAGCACAGGTGGAGAATCAAAGCGTAGGGAAAACAAAAGCTTTTTGATTAGGCAAATTGTGATTATGCACATGCATCATGGGAAACCTCTTCCCTAAAAAAAGCCTCCAGATGCTGTGGTTGTGTGAGCAGATATAAACCCATGTGGTAGACATGTGCACAGAATGGGAGGACACCATTGCATATATTTGGCTACATAATTGGCTCTCATTAAAACAGGTGTGTGTGGCAGTAAAGGGGTCAAACTGGGTCAAGGATACTACACAATGGAGCTGGGATACAACTCTTGTGTAGATTCAGCCTTTGAAAGCACTCTCCCTCCCCACCCCCCTGAATCTCAACCAGATCACAGAGTCTGATTTTGTGTTTCAGTTGGCTGGTAGTTGCGTTCTCTTTTTGATTGGATTACCTTTCATCAGGGGTTGGAGATGAAATCTGTTGTAACTCCAGCCCATGAGTCATCTCTGTTGGTAAAATCCCAGGGCCCAAGGAGATGTATAGGGCTCAGCAAGCCATGTGTACTTCCTTTGTTCTGAAGATGTTTAGGATGGATGAAAACAATGTGTCTCTTCCTTCTGTCTCTAGCCTCTCTGACTGTAAAACCAGAAAAGGAGAGACTTTGCCTGCAGTTCTTCTGTTCTTTGCAGGGGGTTTTGCAAGATGGAATGGGATGCACTAACTTTGTTTGGATCTAGGAGGATCAGCCCAGTGAAGGAATGACAGAATCTTTATCAGATTGTAAAAACTCTTTATAAGATGGGAAGAAAGGGATTATATATTTCACTTGTTTACAGTAGCAGCTGGTAGCTCCCATATCAAGGAGAGGTGCTTTTAGTCTGAACTTCAAAGGAGCTCTTCAAGGTACTGAAAATGTTTGGCTGTCAGGAATCAGCACCTTGGATAGCTACTTTAACGTTTGGATGAAAATCTAGAATGGCTTCACGACCCCACTCAGATTGGAAGTCACAGTCTTCCCCTGCTTCTGTGGAAGAAGAGAAAACTGTGCATCTACATATGCAGCAAACTAAGAGGGTAGAATTGATAATATTTTGGACTGCAGGTGGGAATGGAGTGTGTGTGTGTGTGTGTTTTAAAAAATGCTTACTATTTGATCATTAGTCTGCAAATGGGAAACTTTGTACAAGTTTTTTGTACAAGAGTTTTTCACTAATGCGCTAGTTTGATTTTGCTGGATGAGTTTGTATAGTGTTTTTTTTAAATCTCTTGTTTGAAATCAGTAATGGTGCAAGTTATTTTACCACCTTATTCTTTTGAATGTGAAGACCAAGCCTAAACCTGAGATGCTGATGTTTAGCTGTAGGTTTTGCCTGAGGACACCTGAAGAACCTATGGGTGAGTTGGAACTGGAACTCAGAAATCTAGAACTACTCCATTCGATATATAGGTTGCTGTGTTGTTTGTACCTGCATTAGGTGTCTTCGCCTACCCTGAAGTTCACAAGTTCCATTACTTGTGAAGTTCAGTGTGAGGGCAAATTTTGGAAAAGAAGGGGTTTTGGGAGGAGGGGGGTTTGAACTGTAGTTCCCAGAATTTCCTATACTGGCTGCTGAACCAGATGCTCAGATGTTTGCAATTTTTTTTTTTTAAAAAACCCTCTCAGAATAGAATCTTTTTAGCCACTGTGTCAAAATGTTTTTATTGTAATGGTAAGAAAATAGAATGAAAAATTTCAAAAATATTTTTGATAGATCGTTTGAACATTATTGGATTATTGTGGAGCAAGAGTATTATCTGCATTTTTCTGACAGAAAAGAGGGAAACAATCCCTGAATGTTAAAGCTATTATGTCTCAACATTGCCCTTTCTTATTATTTCTACAGTCGTGTCATGTTTTTCCCATGGATCTGAATGCTATAGTTCTAATGACTTGGCAGATACAGGTTTTATGTTCTACTTTGCTTACGTTTGCAAAATGTGAAGGCAGATATTTTCATTCTGGGAAAAATGAAGACCCCTGAGCACCTTAACAATCAGTCTAATATGGCCATTGGGAACAACAGTTGGTTTCTAATGTTAGACATGATAGCTGATGCTGTTGCAGGGTATATTAAATATACAGATTGCTTTTCAGCTCACAAGTGGAATGTGCTGTTATTGAAAACACATTGCTAAAAGTTCTCAGCATTCTAAATAAATTAGCTTAATTTAATAATTCATTGGATAATAATATACCCCCATGGCTGGGCCTAGAACTTCCATGCCCCCTCCCACCACCACCCCCTTCCCCGTACAGCACTAGTGCAGTATGGGCATTTTTTTCTCTCTCTTGACTTAGCTGGGGTTTGTAAAAATTCTAAAGTGGCAGAATTTCCTAGACTTGTCTGCAACCATGGGGCTATGTTCTTTGTCTTTGGACAGTACTTCAGGCCAGAGGTTTCAGTTTTCTGGTCTTTGTTTGCCCCTCTGAGCGTAGGACTTCTCTCTGAGAAGAGTTATCTTTGCAAGTTTCTATCTAGATATCACAGATGTCTTGTACACATCCCTTTCCATGTACTGTCTCAAATGTCCGTATGAGTGCCTTTACCCACGATGGTTTTCCCAGCATGAAGAGCCAGTGATGTATTTTACTCTGAGTCTCAAGTCTCTACCTTCAAGTCTCAAGTTGAGTCTCAAGCCCTTGCAAGACACTTTAAAGTCAAGTTTCAAGTCAAGTCTCGAGTCTGGAAACTAACTTTATACCCCAACCTATATTCCAGAATTTCTAGACAGAATCAAATAAACTCAGTTTTAATGTAAGCAGAATCAGCCCTCCACATTTGCGAGTTTGCATCTGCAGCTTTGGAAGTGGAGAATAGGATCCTTCCCATTCCTCTTTCCAAAGCTGGAAGCTTTTGTGTCAATGGGCATAACAGTGTCTGCAACTTTGGAAATGAGGAATAGGATCCTTCGTACCGCCATTACTGAAGCTCCAAAAGCTTTAGAAGGAAGAGTCCTTCCTCCTCAAGCCCATTGTATAACATATTTTCTGTTTCCCTCTGAGAAACACATCCTGTGCTCTGGAGACAAGTCTTGCCTTCTGCTTTTAGGAAAAGTTTTAGAAGGCTCCTCCAATGTGCAGCAGGGACAGTTTGTTAGGCAGACCTCAATGCTGCCTCAAACCTGTTGCCTAATGTAGTGGTTCTTCCCCTCTAAGAAATGGCCCATGCTTTGGGCTTGAGACAGATCATCATCTGACCAGTAGGGAAAAAGAAATGGAAGTTTTGTTCAAAGTTGTAAAGTTTCTGAATGAATGTGTTACGTGACTGAACCAAGGGCAGCAAGTCAGTCATGAAGAATATACAAGTCTCAAGTCGAGTTGAGTCAGTGAATCATTTATTGCCAAGTCGAGTCGAAGTCAAGTCACAGAAGTGATTTAAATCCAACTTGAGTCCTAATCACCGAGTCTACATCACTGTGAAGGGCATTTTCAAGTGTACAAACTGATATAAGTTACAATGAACTGTTCCGTCACTGAAGTGAACGTATATTGAAGTGCCTAAAATGATATGAACTCCACGGAACTGTGCCCTCACTAAGGTGAATGTGGATGGAAGCCTGCATTCAACCTGGACATCTAGGCCTCTGGATTGTGGCAGCTCCCCTCCCCCTTCACCAGGACACTCTAGAGCACAGGTAGGGAAAATGATGCTCATGGGCCACATGCAGCCCTGAGGCCTCACTTATGCTACCCCCAAAGCCCCCCTAGAAGGCCCTCCAAGCCCCCTCAAAATTGAATGCTTTTTCTGCATGATGTCCATGCAATTTTCCACCTGAAAACTGCCCCAGACTTGACACACACATTTGTGGTTCATCTTTCTCCCCAGAAATCCATAATTCCAAAAGTTGTTTTCACACAGCCACATTTCAACTGAAAAATGGTGACTGGAAGTTGCATGATGTCATTGGAACAAAATTCATCCCAGATTTCTACGTAGTTACCTACCTCTGTCTTAGAAGCATGGTCCTCTATTTAAAAAGTGATTGAATAGTAAATAGTGCTTCATGAAGCCAATTTCCTTTTATGCCTGCCACCTCAGAAGGGGAACCAAATGTCAAAATGTTGCTGTAAAAATCAGAATTGGGTGAGAGCCAGGATCTAAGCTTGGTACATTCCAGTGTCAGCTCAGACCTGATACCCTGGAGTCTGTGTCCTAAGGGTAGAAAATGTGTCGAGTTTGAATTCCCTGTCTTCAGAACTTCAAAACTAGTCAATTTTATTATGCATTAACCAACCAGGCTTTTGCATGCTACTATAGAAACAAACCAATGTCATGTACAAGCATAATTAAGATGAAATAGTTAAATTGGTAATCAAAACATACAAAAATAGATCCAAGATTCTGTCTTCTCACCAGAAAGGTTAGAAGGTCCTCTTCTTATCAGGGACTTTTTAAAAAGTTATTTAAATCCTTTAAGTTCTTCACATCCTGCAAATGCAATCTATGGATGTTGCCTTAAAAACAAACTGAATTGAAATTCTTTCCCATTTGCAGTGTTTGAAAGCTATAAGTACAGCTGTTCCCTACATGGAACGGACCAAGTTTCATCTGCCTACCACAACAATATTAAAGATGAGGGGAATGTGAGGAGGGGGATTCTTATTCAGAACTAATATGATTGAATACATGGGGATTTGAACCCAGATGTTTAAAAGATGCAGCCAAAGCCCCCTGGGCCTGGATAGATGAAGCTATTAGTTTTGGCTTTTCCCACATCTTTTTAAAATATCAAATTGTTTCCTTCCTAAATATGGGCGGAAATGTTGGCAACTTATCACCAGAAACAAACTCACATGAAGTTCTCAGCCATCCTTACTCTGCTCTCAGTATACCCTTATCCTTGTCACTACCATTGCTGGTATTGAGAAGGGAAGCAGTTGTGTCACTCAACTGCATAAGGCAGCAACAGAGCAAAGGACAGATCAGTAGAGCAATGTCTCTGAATGGTAGGCATATGGGCAGAGTTGGGCCTTGACAAGCACTTAACCATGCTGTTCCCAGTGTTGATTCTGGTTCTGAAGTCTACTGTTGTGTTCAGCAGTGGGCACTTCATATTTCACATAGATTGTTCTATTCTCATATTATTTGCTTGATGATGAGGGTGAGAATGAGGATGAATATTCCATCCTTCTGTAAAAAAAAAAAAAAACCCTGTGTTTTGTGTTTTCTGAGCAGCCTGCTATAGGGAGTATATGCGATTGGTGGCTAGTAGCTTCCGTGTCAGAAAGGTAGTGACTCTATTCCAGGTTTCAGTTTGAACTTTAAGATGAGCTATCGAAGGTGTTGAATCCTGTCCCCAGAATATAAACTGGAGCAAATTCACTGTTCCACTGTCATAGGAGCTATCAACCTTGGCTAAGCCATCTTTTCCAGGTGGAGCTCAAACATTAACAGCACCATTAATGTGTCTCCCATAAAATTCCAGGGGAAAAATCTAATATAATTAAATATCTTGTAGTACAATGCATTGGAAGCATTTTTGTTTGTTGGCTTGATTTGACCTCATTTGAGGGCTTTTGTGTGTTGTTTGACAGGTATCACAAAAGGAAAGCTTATAGCCCTGACTACCAAGTCATTTCTGAGTAGCTTGGCTGGAGATTTTCATCTTAGCTGCCCATACTTCCCCGCTTGCCCTTCTGCTTTCTAAATATACAATGACCAATAAGAATAACATTTGCAAAAATCAAAATGATTTAGCAGTTGTGAATGCAGGAGGATCTTTTATGTTTTGGGAGCAGAGTGCCACCCTGTTCCATTTTCCCTTGCAGCTGCAGATGTGTTAACAAAGCATCTTTTTTGTGATGGCATGATTGAAATATCAGCAGCCTCACAGGTCACCCCTTCAACACAAATGGCTTTCCAGGTGGAGCTGTGCACCCATAACTGTTGCCTCATCTCTCATTTAAGTGACTTAATGCACAACTTAGGCCAAACTCAACTCCTTCAGGGCACCAACCTTATATGGTAAACAGCAGGAGGACATGAGGATTCCCAGATGGAGCCCATTTGCTGCTCCACTTCTTTCTGAAAATTGACTTTAAGAAAAGAGCTGGGCCAAAAATTTTCTTCAAAGGAACCTGAAAATTTACACTATTATTATTTACTCTTTTTTTTTTTTGGTCAGCGTACAGGCAGAACATATGGTGGTGCATATTATTAAATGTGGGCTCTGCATTAGAGGATGCTGAGTGCTGCGAATTATTGGGCCCTCATGGTGATCACATGGACAACTAGCTTCGAAGGCCAGAAGCCTCACAGATTGGCTTATTGTGGGTTGAAGACAGGCACAAAACATGCTTTGTCTCATAATTCCTGCAGACACAACCAGATCTGCTCTATTCTCAACTGTATTCAATTGATGCTAGAACTTGGAAGAGTTACTTTTTTAGATTGCATTTCCCCAAATTGCTCACCAGCACACAGAGCCATTAGCCATGTGGATTCTGGTAGCTGCAGTTCAGAGAAACTTTTCCAGTCTCTGATCAGTGCTGTGAAAGACCTGTAGTTTCATGTTACACACGTAGCTACCCAAGTGGAAAACAAATGAAACCACAATTATGTGGCAATAGTTAGTTTTAACATGCAAACATTAAGGAGTGAAGACTATTGGTCTCTGTTTCTTCTCTTGAGATATGAATGTGACATCCATGTGATTTTTTTTGAAGAAAATATGCTTCTCCATGTTTAGCCTCTTTAAATATACTTTTTCTCCCTTGCTTTGCTTTTACACTATATCATATATTTAAAGCCCACAAGAAAATGCCGATGTCAAAATTTCAAGCTTCTGTTTCACTGGAAGGACATAGATCAAGTCTCTCTACAGACATTCTTCTGTGGATTACTAAAATATTTCTCAGATTCAAAAGCTTGGCAAGCTCTTAGGTATTTTATTCAAGCTAAATTTCCTGTTTGTATTACTGAAGTCATCATTCCTCTTTTTTTAATATAGCCCAAGTTTGTCCTTAACCAATATTATGCCTTTGTTTTAACATAAGCATTTTGAAGGTGATGAGGAGAATGTTTTCTATGTTTAAAATATTCATTTAGAGGAATTCTTCTTCTCCACAAAACCAATAGCCTTTTTTCACGTATTTATTTGATTGCTTGTTTGCTGCAGGTATTTCTTTTCTCAAAAAGAGCTCAAGGCAGCACACGTGGTTCTCTTCCTCCTCACTGTACTCACACAACAATCCTTTAAGGTCGGGCAGGCAGAGAGAATGTGAGTGGCCCAACATCACCTAATGAGTTTCATGGCCCAATGGGGACTTGAACCTTATTCTTCAAGCCCCTGTGGAACCACTAAAATACATATCTAGTGGCTGTTTTGGCTAGGGAATTTGGAGTGTTGTAGTCCAAAAAGTATTTTTTCCAGATTGAGCCAGAAACTTTGGGTCAGAATGGAAATTTGAACCTGAATCTTCCTACTACTTGTTCACTGTGCTAACAGCTACACCGCTCTGCACCATGCATAAGCAAGGGCCCTTTCACACTACACAGTCATAGTTCTATGATTCCACTTTAAGTGCCATTGCAACATCCTGTGGAATCCTGGGATTTGCTGTTTAGGTAGGGCTATTTGGAACCAGAGAGCTCTAGTGCCTCACCAAACTACAAACTCCAGGATTCCATAGGCTATAGCCATAGCAGCTAAAGTGGAATCATAATGCTGTGATTGTATAGTATGAAAGAGCAGTTGTGCCACTCAACTGCATAAGGCAGCAACAGTGCAAAGGACAGATCAGTAGAGCAGCATCTCTGAATGGTAGGCATATGGGCAGAGATGGGACTTGACAAGCTCTTAACCATGCTGTTCCCAGTGTTGATTCTGGTTCTGAAGTCTATTGTGTTCAGCAGTGGGTACTTCATATTTCACATAGATTGTTCTATTCTCATATTATTTGCTTGATGATGAGGGTGAGAATGAGGATGAATATTCCATCCTTCTGTAAAAAAAAACAACAACCCCTGTGTTTTGTGTTTTCTGAGCAGCCTGCTATAGGGAGTATATGCGATTGGTGGCTAGCAGCTTCCGTGTCAGAAAGATAGTGAATCTATTCCAGGTTTCAGTTTGAACTTTAAGATGAGCTGTCGAAGGTGTTGAATCCTGTCCCCTAGAATATAAACTGGAGCAAATTCACTGTTCCACTGTCATAGGAGCTACCAACCTGGCCTTTTTACATTTGTAGTTGGAGACCAGGTTCATGCAAACTGAATGGGAAACCTGCATACATAATTCCTGTACCAGAAGGGGTAGGCTGTTGTCAGACTGCATCTCTGCATCCTCTATCTTAAGTTATGCAGACTGGGGCTGATGGAAGGTGAGGTCCTACAATATGTGGAGGGCTGGACTTTGCCTACCATTGGTTTGGGTCATTTTTAGTTAGTTTGCTTCTGTGTATTGCCTTCATGAGAGCCAGTGTGCTGTAATGGTGTGAGCATTATATTATGACCCTAGAGACCAGGGTTCGATTCCCTGCTGGACCTTGGAATCCCACTGGGTGATCTTGGGTATGTCACACACTCTCAGCCCCCAAAAACCCTGTGGTAGGTTCTCCTTAGTGTCTCTATAAATCAGAAACAACTTGAAGGCACACAACAACAACAACAACAACAACAACATAAGTCTTCATAGAATGTTAAGGTTAGGTAAACATTTTAAACTTTTTTTTTTTTTACTGACTCAGAGGGACACTTTAATATTTCCATTTGATCTACTATATAAGTCAATGTTTGTCTGTGAGTTTGTCTGCATCAGGCAGGTGAAGACCTCATACGATTGGCTGAGCGAAGCAAGAAGACCTTATATGATTGGCTGTCTGTGAAGATTCTATGGAATCTTGGGTTTGGCAGTTTAGGGAGGGGCCTTTAGGATTCTCAGCCGAGAGCTCTTGGGCCACAGGCCAGTTGCTATGGAGATGAGGCCTACCAACACTAAGGATGCCAGAAAACATCTAGGAGGTATATGTGAGAAAAATTAAAGTGACATACACAACTTAGCCCATTTCCACACTACAATATCATAGCACTATTATTCTACTTTCAACATCCTATATAATCCTGGGATTTGTAGTTTAAGGAGGGACATTTAAGAATTCTCAGCCAGAGAGGTCTTTGGCCTCAGTACACTACAGACCCCAGAATTCCACAGGATGCTGAAGTGGAATAATAGCACTATAACAATGTAGTGCAGAAATGGCCATAGTTACAAGGTCTTCTCGCCTCACGCAGTAGATTGTATGGGTTTCATATGTGAGGAATCTTACAGCTGAAATTCAAAACAAAAAATGCTTCCAGAAAAATATGACGGCATTGCACAAATTCAGTAGAAAGAAAAAAAAAGCCAGTACATCAACATCATCAGACAACACAGATTGGATTGGGGACTATGGGGAAAAGTTACAGGTACTAGAATAGGCCAGTGGCAATGGAGATGATGCCTAGCAGCAAGGAGGAGGACAGCGTATTCCCATAGGAATCCAACCTCTGTATGTTAACAACTCTGAATAAGGATTGGTTTGAGGATTATGGGGAAAATTTACAGGTACAGAAACAAGCCGGTTACTATGGATACGAGGCCTAGCAGCAAGGAGGAGGACAGTGTACTCCCTCAGGAACCCAAACTGTGAGGCTTTTAGCACGTTACCCGTTTGCGTGACTGGGGAGGGCATCTCGTGTGAAAAGCCTCATCCAGAACACTGCCGCTTCCCCACTCCTTCGTCCCGCAGGTCGCTTTCTGGTAGTGTGACCGTCACGCTAGCGCCCCCCCTTCCTTCCGCAGCGCAGTCTGGGAGCTGTAGGCTGTGCTGGGGGAGGAAGCGTGACTGGCCTGGCTCATTCGATGCACTGCACGCAGGTAAGTGTGTGAGGGCCCCGGGAGCATTGCGCGACTGCGCAGTATTTTCGGCTTAGAGTCAAAAATAAGAAAATGTGCGTGCATCCCACTTTAGGCTCGTGAGCATCGCGTGAATGGGAGTGCGTCGTACAGACCGATGCTCCCATTTACGCGACAGTCAAGGGGCCCTCGCGCTACAGAAACTGCTTGCGAAAAGGGCCTGTGTATGTAAATAACTCTGAATACAGATTGCATTGGGAAATATGGAGCAAAGTTACAGGAAATGGAGAGGACAGTTTGGCGAGTTTTTAACAGGAAAATAAAATCCTAGGCAATGCCAGGTAAATATGCTAGTAGAATATAAAACACTTTTGAAACACTCCCACTGTCACTCATCCCACAAACATATTCTTGGTTTGAAGTTAAGTTGTACTTGGAGAGAAAAATAAAAATCACATCACATGAAATCATAACTTTTTTTTGGTGGTATATCATTTTATGATGAAAACTCATATATGCAATTGTCAGATAGAAAAAATATGACACAGCTGCTCTCAGTATTTCTGCACTGAATCACTTTCCACATGGAAGCAGAAAAAACCATTATAGCTTACATTGGCCTAAAAGTGAAGATGGTTCATATAAATGAATCTGGACCTGCTGTATACTCCATAGCAAAGAAAAGTTAGCCTGTTGGTACTGGTCCCAGATGTAACAGTGGAAGAACCTTAAGATCTTACAAGAGCTGATCAGGGCAGACTTTTTTCCCCTTATGGTTGGGTTTTTCTGCACTGAACAAAGATACCAGTTTTATGCCACTTTAAAAGTCATAGCTCCATCCTGCAGAATCTTGGGATTTATAGTGTGGCACTTAGCATTTTCTGCTAAAGAAATCTTATTATACAGTTCAGGGGAACAAACTTGTGCTCTGTTGCCTGGAGTTCTAAGTACCTCTTCGAAACATAAATCCCAGAATTCTGCAGGATGAAGCCATGACAATACAGTAGTTTCAGACTGTTACAATTGTGCAGCAGGGACATGCAGTCTCCTGGAGGATTACCCTAGAATCTAAAGCCTAGATTAAAGCTGGACAACTTGTAGTCTCCAACTTCATATTCTACCAGTCTTAGCCAGCACCAGGTGTAATGGGAATTACAGCCCCAAACCATCTCCAAGGTCATGTTACTCCTGTCCTAGATACAGAAATCCTACCAAGAAGAACAATGAGTTCTCCATATTCTCAAGGGTTTAGGGCTGCACAATCCCTGCAAAAGTGGAAAAATCACAAATATCAATATATATATGTATGTATGTATGTATGTATCTGTGGGAAGGGGGCCAAGGCATGGTGGGGAGGACATTTTGTGGTGCTGAGAAATTGGGCTGTGAGCCATCCTCAGCTGGCCAGACAGCAGCTGATGGTGGAGCAGGAGGAGGAGGAGGATCACCACAGGCACATTTTTAAGGGGCGGCATGGCCTGATCAGAACCACTGATAGGAATGTTCCACCAGAAAAGAAGCACCTGAAGTGGGCGGGTGGAAAAACTTCAAATAATCAAATCTGTGAAAGTTAAACCTGCAAATGTGGAGGGCTGACTGCATAAAGTTATCAAGTGGTATGTCACACATACAGTCCTCCTACCATATGGCTGCGGTGTTTGTCAAAACAGCTTAAATCATGGGAATGGGCAAAGTTGTATTCTATAGTTCCCAATATGCATCCTCATGAATTTCCAAACTGAGAAATAAATGGCTCTTGAGAAAGACATTAGTGTGTAGCATCTGTCTCTGCAAATTCAGATCATCTATGTCACAGCACATACATGACTGGTTAGATTCTAGTTCAAGAAGGTTTGTTAAGGACCCATAATGCTGTTGTGGGTTTTCCAGGTTTTGAGGCTGTGTTCTGTTAGCATTTTCTCCTGACGTTTTGCCTGCATCTGTGGCTGGCATCTTCAGAGGATATCCCACAACAACCTATGGATTCCAGCCATGAAAGCCTTCGACTTTACCTCAACCCATAATGCCTTTAGTACATTTTAACATCCCTATTGTGTACTGTTCACTCAAATTGCAAGTCACTTTTTTTAAAAAGTAGGTATTGGAACTTCCCCACATTTTATAAGATGCTAAGAAGAAATGTTTCCTTGTCAGATTTGATTCACAGTGCATGTATTGAGGGCTAGGGAACACAAGATTTCTATTTTCATGTATATAGATATCATATATGAATCACGTATGCAGAATCAGAGGGGTGATTTAATTTGATTGGGGAACAGTTGCAATTGAATATTGTGATGCACAAGGGCAGGCAGCTAATGGCTTCCATGTCAGTGGTATGGTAAATCATAGCTTCTTTTAAAGTTTAGAGCAAAATTGAAAGTGGATTCACTGCACCATTAACATGGAAGTCTCTGGGTACCCTGGCAAAAGGTCTCCAATTCAGTCCATGGTAACTAAAATTAAAAATGATCTCAATGAACAGGGCTGCAAAGGACATTTGCTTGAGCCCTAGAGAATCATTGCTGATGGGAACAGATAGCTTGGGGCTGGATGTAGCTTCCTACATTCATTTCCTGAATGTTACTTGAATAAAAGTCAGAGGCAGCTGAGACTGTGCTTCAAGAAATTGTTGGAGGCAACATTCTTATATAGTTTGTTCATCCATAGACATACTAGTGGGGGTCCATTGGGTTTCTACACCCTGTTTCTCCAAATACGTCAGTCTCAGGCCTGGAGATCCCTTCTCCTTAGTCTTCCATTCTGCAGAGAAGGTTTGATTCTTGTCTCAAAATGGACTCTATAAGTCCTTGAGGTAAAACACTACCAATTTCCTCAGTCCTCAGGCTGGAGAGAGCCTACACAGGGCCAGAGTACAGCCCTGGCAGGGTTGGATGAGCCAGAAGCAAAAGAGATTGATAGGGCTACGGTAATGACCAGTTTTTAGGAATCTAGCAGCATTGTCTACCTAAATTTTCATTTGAGGGGGAATGAGCCTGCATGCCTATCCATCCATAAGATTATGGAAGTTGTGTACTGTAAAACTGTATACACATATAGTATTGTGTGTACTACTGAAAATTGTGTGGAGTCTTTTATTACATGTGTTGCCTTTTGGAATGGAGAGGGAAGGAGGCAATGTCATAGGCCTGCTGATGAGATGAAATATTATTTATTACTTAGAAGAGTTAGAAATTGCTCAGTCCTGAAGTTATCCCAAATGTGTAACAGCTGCTAAGACCTAGTAAACTGTGCCAAGAAGTCTGTTAAAGCCAGGCACTAACAGATTGTTAGGACTTGAGCAATGTCTACTAGACATAGATGGATTGAGGTAATATCTCATGTTGTTTGGTGGTGTGAGCCAAGTTGCGCAAGTCCTTAATGCCACTCTGGCAAAACTCCCTTTAGTAGTTTTGCCTCAGCATGAACCCAGAAGATTTGAAGATTTGAAACTGTATTAATTTTTGATGAGCTAAAAGTGAGAAATGGATTGTATAGATTTTCATGTAGGTATGAAACAGTTGTCCTTTGTGATCCTGCATGCACACACAAAAAAGCACTTTCCTTGCATTGTGTTGTGAGAACAATCACAATGACCCATTCATAACCGCAGACTGTTAAGCTACAGTTGCACAAAGAAACTGTTCTCTCTCAGTCATTGAAGTAGATGAAAATTTCATTTGCCCATAAACTCAGAGAACATTACAGCTCTATTCATGTTTGATTTGCATGTGTAGAAGGATCAGTATCTCTGTCCCAGGTGTTCACGCATGCTTAGCTGCATCTTGAAGGTGGACAACCATCAGAAGGATGTGATTCCAATGGCCAGTGGCAGATAGTGACTGCCATGTATTGGGGCAGTGAATCCTCTCCATGTTTTAGTCTTCAAACAGGATATTCAAGATGCTGAACCTGTTTTGGGAATAGCTCCTTTATAGATTGGACTAAAACACAGTGTCTGCTGACATTATTGCTGAGTGCTTTCTGACTTGTGTCAACCCTATCATGGGATTTTCTTATATGATTTACTCAGAGTGGGCTTGCCATTGCTTTCCTCTGAGACTGAGAGTGTGCGACTGGATTTCCATGGCTGAGTGGGGATTCAAACCTTGGGCTTCCAGAGTCCTAGTTTAGAACTCAGATCACTCCACCCCACTGGCTTTTCATCTGCTTCTGATGCCCATCTCCAATGAAACCTTTTATGCTCTCTCATGTACAAAATCTACACAAGTAGAGTCATTTATTTATTGCACTTAAGTGTGTGCATTTGTTTTTGTTTTTGTTTAATTGCCTCTGTACAACACCTTTACAATCAGCCCTCCACATTTGCTAGGGTTAAGGGTGCAGGGTTCCCACAAAAGTGGAAAAACTGCTAATGTCAAAATATGTGTGTGTCTTTGAAAAGGGGCCAATGCATGGTGGATGGAGTGGGTACTCAAGGTCCACACTAGGACTGGGAAAGGAGAGGGAAATGGGTTGGGTCAGCATGGTGGCCTTATGCTTCCTCTCTCTTGTCCATCTCCTCCTTTGGGTGCGTGGGGGTGTTGGTAGAGGATTTGTGTTGCTGAGAAATTGGGGTCCAAGCTGTCTTTAGCTAGCCAGGCAGCAACTGATGGAGGGGGAGGACCATAGGCAGGTTTTTAAAGGGCTACATGATGTGATTGGAATGACTGAGAAGGAAGGTTCCCCTTAGAAAAGAAGTGCTTGAGGCAGGGGGGCAGGGGTTGGAGAAACTCTCAGACAATCAAATCCATGAAAGCTGAAGCCGCAAATGTGAAAGACCAGCTGCACCTGACATTTTCTCAACAGAGAAAAATCTGTGTTTTAGGAGGAACAGGAATAATAATGCACATGGGCAAATTTCACCTGATGCTGCTGCATTTTTTGTCCACAGAAAACCTTGTGCAAACTAAGCCTGAACCATGAGGAGGTTCTTATCTTATGAGTGACCAATGTTTCCAACAGAGTCGGAAAAGTTTTTTGGACTGCAGATCATAGCATCTCCCAGCCAGCATGACCACTGGATAGGAAGTTGTGGGAGTTGTGATCTCTTCCCCTCTCACCCCACCCAAAAAAAGAAGTTTCCAAAGATTGGATCACCAGTCCCTTGTGCTCAGGGCTGCAGTAGATCTTAACTACAAGATGTTACTATGAAGAGTACAAAATATGTATGTGTTTAAAAAATTTTCACAACAACTGGAGCAAGTCTCTCAGAAAAGAGAATCAAATGTAAAGAGAGGGACTTCCACAGTTGGCTGAATCTCCATTGCTTTCAGCAGTAGCCTGCTAGAATATAGTTATTGCAGAATGAATGTGCAGCTGTGAGCTCTTTTGGTGGCAAAGCAGTAATAAAATGCAAATAGTTAACATCAGTGTATATTTGATTCAGTAGCAATGGCTTGTTTTTCAGTCGCCCTGAGGAGCTAGTGCATTTGCTATAAACAGCATTTATGATGCAGGACCACTTTATTCTTAAAGGTTTGGCTAAAGGCATATTTAAATTAGCACCAGTGACCCTGTGACATTGTTGCTTATTATTTACTACCCAGAAACAAAACACAAGTGTTCCTTTGCCCTCCCAGTTACTTATTTGATGTGAAGAACACTAAAAATGTCACTCTGGTGCATTTCCTCTTCATCAAAGTCAAACTGCAAGGTAGCGCCCTGTTTTTCCCTTAAGCCCTGGAAAAATTGATTTTCTGTGTCAGACAAAAGGGTGTAACATGACAATGGCCTGATAGGTGAAATGAAAGATACAGAAAGAAATGTTTCATTCCAGCAAGGTTCGTGAACTGTGTCCTTGAGCATGCATTCCCACTGAGTTCAGGGTAGGCAAAATCCTGCAGGTATTTTCTTGAACAGACAAGCCGCTTTCCATCAGGATTAAGAGGAAATCTTCCTCATCCTAGGCTGTAGATATCATTCATTTTGCAAGGCATCTAAAAAGAAATGGAGAGAACAAACCTCTTTCAAGATTAAACAGCCCTCTTATGAAGGCAAACACACTCTTGGTCATGTGCTAGATAAGGGCAGAGGGTGGCCCTTTGGGTGCTTCTGAAATCATAATTCTCATCAATCCTATCTAGTTTGGTAAATAGTGAGACAGAGTGGGAATAGCAGGTTTATCAATATCTACAGAACTGAAACTTCCAACCCATGAGTTAGTTGTTGGTACAAATAAAGGATTTTAAAAAAAAATCTGGATCCATTGGCTCAGTATTATATCATCCATTGCCTTGACAAATGAAGGCATATGAATGAGTGCATGGTTCATGAATATTTTTGCCTGAACATGTTTCAGTTTCTCAGTGTTACATCATGGACCATGGCCTTCTTCTCATAAACTAATGTTTGCAGAAGTAGTATGCTTACAATTACAGTTAAGAAAAAAGAAGTGCTGCCAAATCCCAAAACAATATCAAGGACTTGAAAGTGATGTGAAGTGAGAAAAGACTCAAATGCCAACATTAAGGAAGATTACAATTTATAAACAAAAAATACACAAAGAAAAACAAGAAAAAAGTGTGCAGAAAAACAAGCATCCTAAAGAACAAAAAAAGGAATTTACATTGACTTCCAACTTTCCTAACAATGATTATAGACAACTATATAATTTAACTTCTCCAATTATGTTTACCCTTCCTTTGCCTCTACTGCTTTCTCAAATCTTCTAATTATCAAAACCTAATGGTGTATAATAATGATGAAATATCTTCTGAGTGCTTACATTGTCATTTACTGTCTCATTTCATTTTTGTATCTTTAAGGTTAATGTTTTCTCTCTTTCTTTTTTTAGTTCGTATGCCAACCATATCCTTGGCTTGTTTGCAAATTCAAAATTTGTTTGCTTTGCATAATGTATTTTTACTCAATCTCATTTACAATCATCATTGATAGCTGTCTCTATAAAATCTTTATTTGATTAATCACTCTTTTTTTTGTAGGGGACTTTTTAAGCTTTTTGTCTTTTCTTTTTATCACCTCCAAAAGTAAGTGCATTGTTTCTTGTCTCTTCTTTTTTAATTCCATGTTCCGTTGTGTAAATTGTCCTATCGTAAAGATCTTACTTACCTCCCATATCATTCTAATAATAATTGCTTATATCTAAATTATCCTCAAAATATTATGTCAGTTTTTTCTACATGATCTTACAATATTTCCTTCTTGGAGAAGAGTTTCACTCAATCTTGAATTAACAAAACCTCTTTTCCTCCAAGGAAGGTTACAATTTTTAAAGTCCAGTGGAGTTTATGTGAAAATAGTTAAACTGTAAAACACTTCAATCTCTCTCCATCATCTCTACTTTCTTAGGTTAAGAAGATACGGCCATATGTCTTCCAACTGGAATACATGAAAAATATTTTTAAAATGTTTGCATACCTGAATAACTTCGTTGGTCTGTCCCAAGATATCCTTCACTGAATCTTGAAAATCTTGCATTTTTATTTGAAAATACAGATGAAGCTATATGCATGTGAAAATCCATCTGATATTCTCTCTGTCTTTAACAGTGGCATTCTAGAAGCTCAGACACCCATCACCAACTACACAGATGCTTGAGGCAGGGGTGGCTAGGGACTCAGTTATTTTATGGCTATGAATCCATATGGGATTTTATAGGAGCTACACCTGATTTTCTGGAGCTATCATAGGTGCTTAACCAATTTCAAGAATAGAGTTCAGCACTTTGGATAGTTCCCACATACTGCTTCTGTAAAAACTACTATGGATTCACTGACCAAAAGGAAGGGACCCACTGACTTCCTCTCTCTCCAGACCATTTTACTGAGTAGCAGTCTGGATTTCTGCCCTAAGTAATGGAACCACTAATCACAGAGCTGGTTTTTGCAATTAGTGAAGTAAGTATGCATTGCCACTTAAAGAGGGTTAAGTCCAGAGCATAACTATCTGGAGCTCCAGTGTCCTGGAAGAGCACTCCCCTACTGACACCTGCTGAACTCAATGTACTTTCAATGTTGCTTTCTCACCCCTGTGCTTCAACTGTGGACGAAAAATATAAGTAATGTAGAAGGAGGGAGGATCAGGTAGCCCTCAGTCCTAGAGTTCATTCTGCATACAAGAAGGTCATGAAGGAAGGAGGTGGTGGTAGTGGTTGTAGTAATGGTGGTGGTGTTGTTGATGACATGATTAATTTTATTTCTGTCCCACCTCTTCCCCAACATCGGTTCTCACAAATTTACTCTGTTGTTTGTCTACAGAAGAGGATGGGAAACCTGTAACATTCCAGATGTCAGAGTACATTGCTTCTGCATCTGACTGTTGGCCATGCTGGCTGGGACTGATGGGAGCTGGTGTCCACTAACATCTGGAAGGTCACAAGTTCCTTCCAGATCTGCAGCATCTTATTTATACATTTGTGTATATTTTATTTATTATCCTGACTTTCCCTCAAGATTGGGATGCAAGGCATCTTATATCATATTAAAACACCTACAAAAATGTAATGCATTGTAAATATGAAATGATAGGTTTGCTTTGAAAAGTCTTCGAACATCACCTTAAGAAATATATACATTAAGCGTCTGATGAAGTGAGTGAGGAAATAAAGCATGTCAATGTTCGTTGGGTTTTCTTTTGTTCTTCTCAACATCCATGGTCATGCCTATGCAAAAAAGGTATTTCCAGATCTTGTCAATAACACATGTGGAACCAGGGTCAGCCCAACCCATTCTGCTGTCTAGGACAGAAGAAAAAGAGGAAGCCCTCACTCACCCAAATCAAGGTATGTAGTACTCAAAATGTCAGCCAAGTTATTTTGGCACACGAGGCAGAAAATCTCACAAGTTCCTCTTGTAACAATAAAAGTACAATAAAAACAAATGAAAGAACTAACTGCTTGCCCCCCTTTCATGCAAGCTCAAATCTGCTGCCTGAGACAGCTACTTCAACCTGCCTACCAGTGAACCTGTGCAGAAATATAATGCCATTGAAGAAATCAACTAGAATCCTGTTTCTTCTTCGTGGTCTCTGTGCCTTCATACACTAGGAGCTTTAGCGCCTGCGCGGTAGCGTTCGGAAACTTCTAGAGCTTGTTCGCTTGGCGGGAACCCCTCCCCCACGCCGGTACTGCGCATGCTCCTCCCGCCGAGCAACGGTCTCTCCTCAGTTCTTTCTCGTCCGCCGCCGCGTACGGAAGGTTCTTCAGTTTGTTCCTCTCACGTTGTGCTTGGCTTGCTGTTTTTCACGGTTTTACGGACTTTCGGACTGTCTTTGACCTCTCTTTCGGACTCCCCCTTCGGTTTTTCGTCTTTTTGGATTTCGGAGTTTGGCGTTCTTCGTCTTATGTCCGCGCTCTTTAAGAAGTGCGTGTCCTGCGGCCGCAAGGTTGCCCTCAACGACGGCCATAAGGAGTGTCTCTTCTGTTTGGGTGAGTCCCACAACATCCGGACTTGCCCAATTTGCCGGGATTTTACTCCCCAAACTCTCCGCAACCGCTCCGCGAGACTCAAATCTTATTGTTGGGAACAGTCTCTGCGGGCGATAGACGAGACCTCCACTTCCAAGATGGCCGACAAGAAGACGACCACGCCATCGACGGTATCGGCGGCTGCCGTCCGTCCACCTCGTCGGTATCGGGCTCGGTACCGGCGAAAACGCCGATCTCGGCGCTACCGAGGATCCCGAAGCTGTCGGCGGCTGCCAAGTCAGCAAAAGGATCCTCGACGGCGAGGAAGGCTGAGGCTCCCCTTACGGAGACGCCTGCTAAAAAGCGCCCTGCTCCGGACGGAGGCAAGGGCAAGGAGAAGGAGAAGAAGAAGAAGAAGAAGGAGAAGAAGCGCTCCCCGGCTGGGGACGTTCGACCTCCTACTCCTCCTCCTACTCAGCAGCCTTCCAAAGGGCGAGGCGAGTCCGTCGATCTCTCGGAGGATGAGATCGAGGACGTTCCCCAACAGCGCCCGGACTCGCCTGTGGCAGACCCTCCAACCCTGGTGGAGGAGCGCCACCGCCCTCTTAGCCGTCGCAGGTCGGCCGACCTGCAGCAGAGGGAGCCCTCTGCTTCTCCGGAGCGGCGTTCGACCTCCTTTAGGTCCCGGTCCCGCTCTTCCGAGCGTCCGGTGGCCTCGCCGCCTCCTAGGGAGACAAGAGAGGAACAACCTCGCTCGTCTGCCTCCAGATACACCTCGGCGTCCTACGTGGCCAGGTACGCGAGGGAATCTGAGTGGAGAGAGCGCCCGGCCTCCTATCGGTCGCATTCGCCATCGTACCGGGATCGGTACCATCGTGGCCCGAGTCGCTGGGAGACCTTCCGGAGGTCCCGGTCACCTCGTCGACAGCGCGAATCGCGCTCGCCTAGAGGGGACGAGGCTCGGTACCGTCGACGCCGAAGCCGATCTCCGTCGGACCGCCGCTCCTTCAGCCGCTCTCCCTCTCCTCGATATCATAGGGCGAGGGAGCCTTCACCACGGTATCGGGCGATATCGCCACCTCCTAGGGTCACGGCAACGGCGACGCGCCCTACGGAGTCGGTGGTGACTGAGCGGGCTACGACGACGTCAGCCTGCCAGACTACCCCGGTCACCACCAAGAGGGTGAAGTCAGTGGTCAGCCATCCCAAGCGGGACGCTGCTGCTACCACCGCCCCGGCTGCGGAGAAGCCTAGGAAGGCAACACCTGCGGCGACGAAGGAGCCGGAAAGCGAGCGGCGAGAGGACTCACCGAGCTCGGAGTCGTACGACTCGAGCGCGGAGTCAGAGGTGTCTGAGGCGGCCTCACAGGAGTCTCCTCCGCTGGGATTCGGGGACCCGATCCCAGATTCTGCTCCAGAGGACGTCCACCAGTTCTCTGCGATGCTGCTCCGCATGGCCACTACCCTCGGCCTTAAGATCGCCGATGCGGAGCCGGAGGACGACGATCCAGCCTTCTCCGTCTTCGAGGAGAAGCGACCTTCCACGGCCCCGCTGCCTCTCCTGCCCCGGGTATCCAGACTGGTGAAGGCCGCCTGGGATAGACCGGCCTCGGCTCAGCCGATACCGCAGCGGTTAGAACACCTCTACAGGGTGCAGAAGGATAACGCCGGTTATCTCTTTAATCACCCTGTACCGAACTCTGTGGTCGTCGAGTCGGCACAGACAAAGGGCTCCGGCAGGCAACACACCACCCCGCCGGACAAGGAGGGCAGGAAGTTGGACGCCTACGCAAGGAGGTTCTATTCAGCTGCCTCCTTGCAGATCAGGCTGTCCAACACTCAGGCTTGCCTCGCGGCATACCTGAAAAAAGTGCTCGATCGCCTGCAACCGGCGATGGAGGCGGTACCGGAGGACATCCGCCAAGCCTCCTCCGTGATCTTCAATGAGGCTATCTCCATCGCTCGGCACCAGATGGCCTCCTCCCGGCACGCAGTGGAGATCGCCTCCCGGGTCATGGCGGGATCCGTCGGCCTCCGCCGCCATGCTTGGCTGCGACCGGCCGACATCCAGGAGGACACCAGAAGGAGGATTGAAGATCTCCCCTTCGACGGTGAAGGCCTATTCAATTTGTCCACAGACGAAGCTTTGGACAATCTTGTCAAGGCGAGACTGACCGCAAAAAAGATCGGGCTGCAGCCGGCCACGCAGGCCCGCAGGGCCTCCACCTTCCGCCCATCCTGGCGACGATCCTCCACCTCGTCGTTCCAGCGTTCGGCCCAGTCTGGACAGTCGAGACCGTCCTCCGGCTCATCGGCCAGACGCACGATTAGGCGGCGCCCGGCTTCGTCGAAGAAGTCCTCCTCCGAGACAAAGTCTCGGTTTTGACGTGCCTGGCAGGACCCACCAATACCCACTCTTCAGCCTACCATCAGCGCTCGGAGACCGACCGACTCTCGCTCGACACCTAGCGGAGTGGCAGTATGTCACTACGGACTCTTGGGTGCTTTCCATCGTCCGTCTTGGCTACGCCATCGAGTTTCTCGATATTCCTCCTCGCGGCGTTTACTACTCCACGCCGTCGAGTCCGGCCCTCCTGGAAGAGATCCAATCCCTCCTCCAGAAAGGGGCGATCGAGCGGCTCCCGCAAGAGGCCAAGACCACCGGCTTCTTCTCCAGGTACTTCACGGTACCGAAAGCCGACGGTACCCTCCGGCCGATCCTAGACCTCAGAGGGGTGAACTACTACATCCGCCCCAAAAGGTTCAAGATGGTCACGATACCGTCGATCCTACCCTTCTTACATCGAGGGGACTGGTTCGCCTCCATCGATCTCCGAGACGCATACTTCCATATCGCCATTCGCCCGCAGCACAGACGGTACCTCCGCTTCGCAGTCGACGACACCTGTTACCAGTACAAGGTGCTGCCGTTCGGACTCTCGACTGCCCCGAGGGTCTTCACCAAGTGCATGGCCCCGGTGGTATCCTACCTGCGGACGAAGGGCGCTTCCGTCTTCCCCTACCTCGACGATTGGCTGTTGGTGGCGTCCTGCAAACAGAGACTTTACCACGACGTCCACATGACGTTGTCACTCCTGACCCGCCTTGGTCTACGAGTGAATCCGAAGAAGTCCCACCTCGAGCCGGCGAGGATCTTGGACTTCATCGGGGCGACGCTCGACTCGACCTCCGCCAGGGCGTACCTACCAGAGTCTCGAGCACAAACCTTGATCCGGGCCGCCGCTCACGCTCGTACGGCCCCGACGTTATCTGCGAGAAGCGTCCAGCAGCTCTTGGGCTACATGGCTGCGACGACCGCTGTGACATATCTCGCCAGGCTGAGAGCAAGACCTCTTCAACACTGGTTCGTCCGCATATTCGACCCCCTGCGAGACGAACAGACACTCCGACTGCAGCTGCCGGGAGACGTCCGCTCATCCCTCCGATGGTGGCAGTCGTGATGCAATCTCATGTCAGGGATGCCTTTCCAACAGCCGACACCGAAGGTGACGGTAACGACCGACGCCTCCCTGTATGGATGGGGTGCCCACTGCGGCGATCTCAGAGTCCGCGACAGATGGACCGACGACGAGACCGCTCTCCATATCAACGCGCTGGAGCTGCTCGCCATCTGGAAAGCCCTACGGGCGTTCCGCCATGCCGTGGCGGGGCGCACGGTCCTGATTCTGACGGACAACACCACCGCCGTCTGCTACATCAACAGACAAGGTGGGACTCATTCCACGACCCTGCTCGACATCGCGCTCGACCTGTGGGAATGGTGCATTCGCCTGCACACGCATCCCGTGGCGGTTCACCTGGCCGGGCAGGAGAACACCACGGCAGACGCCCTCAGCAGGGACACCTCATCCCATCACGAATGGTCTCTCTCCGGAGAGGCGTTCAGACTGATTCGGGACCGCTGGGGCGAACCATCGATCGACCTCTTCGCGACCAGGGAAAACGCGAAGTGTCGCCGATTCTGTTCCAGAGCGGGCCACGATCGTGCCTCCATCGGGGACGCTTTCCAGTTTCCGTGGACCGGGGAACTCCTCTACGCGTTCCCGCCGTTCCCGCTGCTCGGCCGGACGATATCGAAGATCCTCGCCGACCGAGCCGACGCGATCCTGGTAGCCCCGTACTGGCCGAGGCAACATTGTTTCGCACCCCTGCTACAAGCCGCACGAGACGACCTGCTCCGGTTGCCACCGACACCGGACCTGCTCTCCCACTCCGGCGGCCGAGTCCTCCATCCGGACCTGCCACGCCTGGCCCTCCATGCCTGGAGGATATCGCACTAGACGATCCCGTGCTCGGTACCGTCCTCGTCGCGGCCAGGAAGGAATCCACCCGTCGCAACTATCAATACAAGTGGCGACGCTTCCTGACCTTCGCTAACGAGAGGAGTGAGCCGGTATCGCCCGCGGGGCTCTCGACCGTCCTGCACTTCCTCCTGCACCTCCGGCAACAGGGCCTGGCGTTTCCATCTCTGAAGGTGTATCTCTCCGCGATCGTGGCATACCAACCGCCACGATCTGCTGCCTCGGCCTTCTTCAGGAACGATACCGTTAAGCGGTTCCTGAAAGGACTTCATCATCTCTACCCGCCGGTATCGCCGCCGCTACCGCCGTGGTCCCTCTCGCTGGTGCTCTCGCAGCTGACGAAGCCGCCCTTCGAGCCAATGGCGACCTCGGATGACAGGCTCCTGACAATGAAAACTGCCTTCCTGGTAGCGGTGACCTCAGCGAGGCGAGCGGGTGAGATCACAGCTCTTCGTTCCGATGAGCCCTTCACGGTCTTCCACAGGGACAAGGTGGTCCTGAGACCTGACATCTCGTTCCTGCCAAAGGTGGTGTCCAGTTTCCATCTCAACCAGGACATCATCCTGCCTGCCTTCTTCCCGAACCCGACGACACCGTTGGAGCGGTCCCTCCACTCCCTGGACGTGCGTCGGGCATTGGCTTTCTACAAGGACAGGACTGCTTCCTTCCGACAGACGCCGCATCTCTTTGTTTGCTATGGGCGACGTCGGAAGGGCCTAAAAGTGTCCACCCAGCGCTTCTCCAAGTGGGTGGTGAGGACTATTGAACTGGCGTATGAGCTCGCGAGGAAGCCTCCGCCAGTCCTGCTTCGAGCCCACTCCACCAGAGCTGTGGCTACTTCTGCGGCCCTCCTGCGAGGAGTTGACCTGCATGAACTCTGCCGTGTGGCGACCTGGTCCCAACCATCGACCTTCGTGCGCCACTACAGGCTCGACTGCCGGTCGCGCAGAGATGCCCGGTTTGGACGTGAGGTGTTGGCTTCCGTGCTGTAGGACCTGACCCGCCGTCCGACCGGTAAGCTACACAGTCTCCTAGTGTATGAAGGCACAGAGACCACGAAGAAGAAGAACAGGTTGCTTACCTGTAACTGTGGTTCTTCGAGTGGTCATCTGTGCCATCATACACACCCGCCCTTCCTCCCCTCTTTCTCAGGTCCCTGTAGGTTCTACGGCGGACGACAGAACTGAGGAGAGACCGTTGCTCGGCGGGAGGAGCATGCGCAGTACCGGCGTGGGGGAGGGGTTCCCGCCAAGCGAACAAGCTCTAGAAGTTTCCGAACGCTACCGCGCAGGCGCTAAAGCTCCTAGTGTATGATGGCACAGATGACCACTCGAAGAACCACAGTTACAGGTAAGCAACCTGTTCTTCTTAATGGTACCTTCCCAACTATGCTAATAGAAGTGATCCCTCTCATACAGGCTCATGTAAAAGGAGGAAGAGGGGATATAGAATGAATGTGAAAGTGTTAATCCATCCTAAATTTTTTATCTTTGAGAGAAATCTCATTACAGTTTGTAGCAGACATGAAATGTTTCAAGCATCACCGCTGTGTGAATGCCAGGAAGTTCAGCACAGGTCATGTGTAAGTTCTTCCACCCTATTCTGTGAAAACCTGAAAAACTCAAGAAGACTGGAAGTACAGGCCAAAACGCAGTAAATTCCTTATGCTTCTGGAACAGTTTACAGTGAGTCAGAGTATCCTGGTCTTTGGATATATTGTGGGAAAGATCTAAAGGAATGAGAATGAGAAGGATGATGTGTGAACTGTGTAGCGAAAGAAAAATGGCCAGATGTGGAAACGTTACCAGGAAGAGACACAAGAAAGAATTTAAGTGATGGAATGAGGTGGCATGGGTTGTAAGGCAGGCCCTGGGAATGTGGAGCAAGCTGTTGTCAGGATCAGTGGATCAATGGAAGTAAAACCTCCAAAGTGCTGTAATTTCATTAAAGACTAAAGAAAAGTCACCTCCTAAAGTTGAAACCTAAATCTAAAGTTTCATTGTTGGATTTCAACCCCCAGAGTCCTTCAGCAAACATGGAAGATTTGGGGAGACAGAGTCCAAAAAGGTAACCTTTCCAAGCCCTGGTAGGGACATAGGAATGTGCTTTATACTAAATCAGACTATTCATCCATCCAGCCCACTATAGTCTAAAAGAAATAACTGTGATTTGCAATAATTCAAGCAGCAATGTTTCTATGCCTCTGTTCCCTAAATTCCCAATCCCTGTGTGGAGATGTCAAGGAATTTTTGTATGTAAAATGTGGACTTAACCTTTGAGTACAATCTCTCCAAATCTTCACTGGGTGGGTGGATAGCAATCAATTCTAGACCTATGCATTAAAAAGTACATTTGTAATGTATATTCTTCTGTACAAACATATGCAGGATAGCAGCATATTGCTTGACTGATAATGGCTTCCGATCATGTAGAGCCTTGTCTATCCATATATGTTTACATGATGGGCATATATTGCAATTGTGCCACTCAGTTGACACACAAATGCCAGTTGCAAGGCATAAAAGAAAAGCCCTAACTAGAGATGTAAAATAATCTTAATGATTTTGAGATTCTAACCAAAGTTACCCCTTTTATATTGCTTGGACATCACTATTTGACAAGAGCTTGGATCTAAAGATAGCAGTGTGCTTGAGCAACTTCCTTATCTAAGCTTGGACAAAGAAGAATCTAACAGCTTCTTGCACAAATGGTTCACTTTCCTCTATTCCATTTTCTTGGTTCACTTGGATGGCAAAATAGACCAGTTCATTTGCTGGTTGAATGCTTGGGTATCAGACAGTCACTGATTTGGGGGTACCAAAAGTTCCCAGCCAGCAATGTAGATACAAGAACTACCCATCATCTGGCTGGACATCTGCTTCAATCTCCCTAAGCTCATGATTATGCTAGCAGGATTTTTCATTCCACCAGCATTACACTGGACCTCAGCAGAAGTATACTTTACTCAAAAATGCATGCAGTAGTGAGGCTCATCATACCTTTTTGGGTGTAAAAAATCACACACACTCAGTTTTCAAGTGTGAAGAGCTAAAAGGTATATAATTGGAAAATATGTACAGAGATGTTTTAATCAATAGGGAAAATATGAAGAAAAAGCCTACGTTAGGAAAGATGTACAAATAAATGCATACATCATTTATACATCACAGAGAATGTGGACAGAAAATCCATGCAGATTTCTACTGAGGAAGTAAAAACAGACACTCTCCTGGATGAGCCAGGAATGCAGGTAGGATTTGTAGAAAAAGCAAAGAAAACTGAGTGGGTTTTTTTTTTTTCATTCTTAGACTTAACTTCTCCTAGGCTCCTGGGCAAATGGTGGTAAACTAGCCAGGAGGTAATGCTTTTGGTAAGATATCTATAGGTTAAAGGCGGGAAGGTGCTGGTGGATCAAACCCAACAAAAACCATGCAATCCTGTGCATGTTTACTTGGAAGTGGAGCCTGCTGTACTCAGTTGAGCTTGCCTTCCAGAAAGTGTGCAGGGCATTGCAACCTCAAACTATGTTCATTTTCTTGAGTCTAAGTCCTATTGAATGAAATGGAGTTTGCTCTTGAGTAAGCATGCATATGGTTGCAAAGCACAGTGTGTCAGTCAGTCTTGACATGTGACAAAATGGTGTTTTACTGCTTGAAGTTTCAAGAGCAAGGGATATAGCCTTAACAGGCTAGGTTTATCAAGTTCCTTCATAATTTACTGGTCAAGGGACAGTGAATAGAACAGAAGTGGAACTCAGTTCTGCTGGATTTCAATTTTCTATTTATTTCATGTGATCACAAGTAGGAAAGTATTGATTTTGAGATGATTTAGTGGACAGTAAAGTACTCTACTTTCAACACACATTGCTACAGATGGCTCCCCAGAGTGGCAGTGCTCTATGTGGGAATGTGAGCCAGTGTATTTTCTGTGTGGGAGTGAGGCTTTTGTACAGATGCAGATTTCTAGTACTTCCATACTGTGTGCAGCAGATTACCATTCCACCCCCCACAACTTTTGCACCCACAAGAAGATCAGTTACAATCTGTACATTTTTTACAAAAGGCAATTGCTGTCTTTCTGCCTAGACTTCATGGTGGGGTATGATGCATGAGTGGTGAATATATCTGACAGGCACGTGACTCAGAAATTCTTTCTACACATCAGAAACTGTGTGTGAGAGAAAGAGATTCCACATCTATTTGTCCACCAAATCTGATTCTTAGCTTTGATATCTATTTCTATCCACATTTTTTAAAGGTAGTTTTCTAAGGCCATTTCCTCACTACACTGTTATAGTGCTATTATTCCACATTCAACATCTTATGGAATCCTGGGGTTTGCTGTTTAGGGAGGGGCCTCAAAGGCGTAATTGTGGGTGCTGTGAAACAGAGTTGTGTTTGTGAAAATATAGACAGCAATTCTCTTGGTGCCCTATTTTGATGTAACTAATTGAGGTATAGGCGGGGGTAGGAAGAAAAGGGCTACAGGTACAGTGGCCATAAAACAGGAGTGGGGAAAGTGTGACCTGTAGCACCAAGCCTTATTTTATATGGTGCAAAGAC
The DNA here is from genome assembly GCA_948474755.1 of Ctenosaura bakeri. Taxonomy (NCBI): domain Eukaryota; kingdom Metazoa; phylum Chordata; class Lepidosauria; order Squamata; family Iguanidae; genus Ctenosaura; species Ctenosaura bakeri. Next base: position 1,131,625 of record CAOLHI010000099.1, read on the forward strand.
TCACTTTAGTGGCCCCCCAAACCCTCTGGAAACCTACCCCTAAGCTCCCTGAATCCCTTCAGTATTAAACAGAAAATTCCTGGGTTGATTTTAGGGTGTGTTTTTTTTCACCTGAAGGTAGTTCCAAAGTGCCAAAACCATCCACAAACATGGCTGTTTAATCCACCCAGTTCCCCTCCCCCAAATCTTCCAACACTTCAGAAATTCTTTCAAAAAAGCTGAAGTTGACTCGAAAATGGCAGCCAGAAGTGACATTGTGTCACCTCTGGTGCTCTCAGGATGTGTGATTATAGCTTGCAGAGAGTTGGTGGGGATAAAACTCACCCCCCCCCATATAGTTGCCCACCTCTGCTTTAAAGGGAATATGACATTATTGAAAGCTGGTAGATTCTGTCTGACTAAACAACCCCAGAAAATGTGCAGCTGCTACTATAACACATTACTGCAGGATTCTGGCCAAGATCAATAGTGCTGTTCTTGTTGTATAGCTTCAAATCATTTCCAACTTACGGTGATCTTAAGGTTTTCTTGGGTTTTCTTGCCAAGATTTGTTCAGAGGAGGCTTGTCTTTGCCTTCCTCTGGGGATGAAAGAGTGTGACTTGTCCAAGGCCAGTGTTGAAAAATAGCTGGTTTGCTTTTGCGGCAGGTGGTGCCCTCTCTTCCTTTAAATCAAATTCAGGTAGAAGAATGTTTCTTTGTCTCCCCAGGTCCACAACACACATATGGGAGAAATGATGGGACAGTGAATGCTCTTCCTACTCCACACAAAGCGTTTTCACGTTGCCTTCCTGAAATTTGTTTTACATTCTTAAAATCTCACATGTACTTTTTGGTTGTTTAATTAATCTTTGGCTCCATCATGCTAGCCTTTGACGGTGGTGTAATTTTGGCATGCATTAAGGAAATGAGATTTAGCATTTTGTCTAATAGCTAGTCTGTCAGATAAGCAAGCATTAAAACAGTTTGTACACCAGTTTACTCACATTTATCAAGGGAATTGACAAACCAGGCATTTAAATAGGTGTAAATTTAGCTGTCTTCTGACACACAGAAATTTGCCATCTGTTAATTACATAACAAATGCAACTCGAAAGAAAAATAAGTACTGCAGTCTGAAAGCTCTCACTCAACTCCTTCATTGTCACTGTTTTATTCGGAGCATTTTATGAGCTTCTTTGAAAATATTAAAATGCAACCGTTATTTTTGTTTCAATATTTTCTCTGTGTTGCTACTTCTGTGCCATTTATTATAGCTTTGATTGAAAGCACAGTTTGTACTCCTGTGTAAATACACTGAGTGTCTTTTCCCATTGACATCAGTGTTGGAGAAAGTTCTCCATACCAAGCAGAGATGAACTCATTAATTTTCTGACATTCATCTCAATGGGAGAAGTGTTATGAGAAGAAGAGGTTCAATGGGTATCCACATATGTAAGAAGACCCCCAGATAAGGTGAGTGGCTGCAGTTGTATGCCTATTTAATATAAAGAACACTACAATTCCTTCCATTCATTAGGCAAAAACGTAATTGGACTGGTGTGTTCAAACGTTAAAAGTTACTTTGTTGGACTATACTCCCAAAATCTTCCATGCAGCCTATAAGATACTGGCTATTCATGATGGTCAGTTGTTTCAATTTATCTTTTTGGTTTATACCAGCCTTCCCCAAATTTGAACCTCACAGATATGTAGAGTACAGTGCTCACAATCTCAGGCATACATGGCCTGTCGATGGGGATGTAGCCCAAGGAGTACTAAGTTTGGGGAGGTTGCTTTGTAAAGGGTCTTTAAATTACTTCACAGTCATATGGTAAATTTACAAGGCCAAATAAGCCAATGGAAGGGCAAACAATATAGGCAGTGATGTAGTAATTGAAAGTTCAGATTGGTGAAGATGCTTGATTAAAAGAGATTATTACATCAGCTGCCATGCTCTCAATGTTATGAAAATATTTTGAGAAGGCTTAGTCTTGAATGAGAAATTAAAATCTGTTATCTATACAAAAGACCTGCTTGTGATGGAGATGAAAGCTGCCCAAACCCGTTTGTTCATATGGGTCAATACAGTCATTTGCTCTTTTTGTACTATCCGTTGGGAGCTCGTGAGTATAAGAACCAATATGATGAGTGCCTACTAGGGGTGCGTGGCAGGGGCTTACTTCTTTCTCTCCCAGATTGGTGTGGCAGTTCACCAATTTGATAAGGTGTCCTATCTTTTCCACGCAGCTCTGCCTCCCCATTATAACACCACCTTTGTGTAAAAAGGCTGAGGCCTTTCCATGGTTATTTAGAATCCCTTACTAGTTATATGGCAGTGTGTGCTTTCTGTATTACTTTAAATACTGCATACCACTCAGTGAAGTCAGTATTTACAAAAATAAACTGTGACATTTATTAAGATAACATACCAAACACAGTATTGGAGTTCATATGCAGGCCAAAATTAATACAGTTCTTCAGAGTACTTATAGACTCTTATAGACCCTTATATCTTTGAACTCTCACAGAAGCAGAAGTACAATAGGCAGCCCTTTGGCTACAATTTCACCAAAGAGTCAATACACAATCTAGGTTATACTTTATGACCAGTTTCTATAATGGTTTAATTGCTCTTCTGCCTCTCTTTAGGCTTCCCTTGAGAATTAAACCCTTCCCACCCAGTCACTCTCCCTGGCTGACCAAGGAACTTTGCTCCACAGCTCTCTCTGTTTAAAAATCTCACTGAAGTATTCAATGACAATGAGTGTTTGCCTTTATATATCTTTTCCTCTCAGCCACCAGCCCCTCCCCCACAGTACTTGGCTAGATTTCTCTCCTGAGGAGCTATTCTGGTTGCCTGGCAACCTGCTTCCAAGTTGCTCCAACACTCCAGATAGCCAAACCCCCAGAACTCCGTCACAGGGCATAAAAATATATATGCAAATTTACTCATTTTTGAAAAAAAATGGCAAACCACTATGAGAACATTCACCATTCTGCAGGTATGAAAAGCACCCTTTTAAAACATTTCTGTGGATATTGTATTGCTTTGGCACAAAAACATCACAATGCTTTTTGTGTAAGAATACTTTTTTTTTTTTTTTGCACAAATGGAATTTTTCCGAAAGAGTTCTGTAATGTGAAAGACAGTTGAAAAACATGAAACAATTCTTGTCATCTTGCTCAATGGGGAAAAGACTGTTTTGTGAGATCGAAGTGACATCCCACATATCTCTGCTTCAAACAGACCACTGTAACACTGCACTGGAATAGAAAATACTTGGCTTTTAAACTTGTCTTTTCTTCTTTTTACAATGAAATATTTAAATATGGTACAAGGACATAGAATGGGAATGTTACTTTTTTTGGACTACCAAAGATTTTAGGAAGTACAGTTATAGGAGATAATAGTTTTAAAAGTAACTTTTTCCAGAGCAGGACAAGGGTGACAGCTGTGCACGTGCAAAGCAGGTGTGGCCTTCACTACTTTCTGTCACTCTCCCCATATCAGATACACATTTCTGTCCAATGCATATGTGGCAGGAAGGATCAAATGATGAAAGTATTTTCATATATTAATGAGAACATTGAATCTGCAGAATGCTTCAAGGTGCCTATGTTAAATTATATATCTAAGGGCCTTTGCTGAGCTGTAATCATAAAGTGAACTCAGACCTTCAGAGCAAATTTATATTAAAATGTAAAGAACTGTTCTTTCTGCCAAAATAATTATTTTTCATTTGTTTATTTTCCTAGTGGCATGCTAATATTGAAATCCAGCAAGGTCAGCATCACAAGGCAAACAGCTGCTTTAACAAAGGCTAGGATGGAAAATATGATTTCCACACTCTCGTAGTTCTTTGAATTTCTTTTGCCATTTTGTGATAACATACATTTTACACACAGAATCTCAAAATACTCAGTGAAGGCTTCAATTATTCAGAAGCTCATCTCTTCTCTTTCAGCCCCCAATTAACCCTTCAGTGCTCAAACCTGTTAGTGGCTGAAATGAGTTAAAGTGCTTGAGGAACCTAGAAGACTGTTAGGTTGATCTGAATGTCTGTGGCTACTGAAAGGTCCCACATCAGTGAAGCAGTGGTGAATCTTCTCGTAGTTTTACTCTAAACTTTCAAGGATCTTATCCAAGGAGTTGCCTCATGTCTGAAAAATAAGTTCAGCCTTTGGTTAGCTCATTTAAAGTTCAGCCTGAAACCCAGAACAGATTCACCACCTCACTGATAATGTTTAATGTGTGTTATTTTTAAAACACACTGCAGCTGCAATGGTACTAAGGAGCTTGATAATTCAGGGTCATGTACTTTATGGAGCATGGGGAAGATGAAGAAACAGGATTTTCTGTTAAGGTCCTATTATTCACATTTGTTTTAAAATCAGCAGTGCAGTCTCAGAGGAGGGGCCTTCTTGGTGGTGACATCTCAGTTTTGAACTACCTTCCTAAAGTGTGTTGTTGCTCTTATTGTTGTGTACCTTCAAATCATCTGAACCTGTCACAGGGTTTTCTTGGGAAGATTTGTTCATAAAGTGTTTGCCTTTGCCTCCCTCTGAGGCTGAGAGAGTGTATGACTTATTTAAAGTCACTCAGTGGATTTCCATGGCCGAGGGGCTTCAAACCCTGGTCTCCAAGAGTCCTAGTCCAACAACAATCAAACCATTATACCACACTAGCTCTCCTAAAGAAGTACATCTCAATAACTCCTTTGCAACCTATTCAGTACTAGGTTAAGATTTTTTTTTAAAGAAAATGACCTGGGCATTTAAATTTGTACAGCCCCTCTTCCAGTTTTTTTTAAATCTGCACTTTTATATTTGTTTAATGTTATCCAGCACTATTAGTTTGCCAAGTGAAACCCATTGAAGAGATTCCATTCCTTCCACAGCCCCTTCTACCCAACTGAAATCTGCTACAGAGGGGTGACCTTCCACCTTGAATGGATTTTTAACCATATTGGTGGCCACAGTGAGCAGGAAAAAAAAGAAAAGAAAAGAAAAGTACTGCACATTTGTGGAAGTCCATTCCCATCACATTTAATGTGCTATTGAGTTGTGTTGGTTTAGTTTTAAATAAGTGTATATCCTCTGTTGTTTTGTACCACTCTAATATTATGAAGGGCAACAAACAAACGTTTGAACTTTAAAAAATTGCCCCATTTTTCTGTATTAGGGATGGAAACATGGGGCTCTACTGCTGTTGTTGGAGTGCTCACTTGGGTGGATGGGATCTACTGTCCTACAACATCTGGGGATCCACATGATTCTCAGCCCTGCTTTATTTCACCCAGGTATAAGACCAGGGGAAAGAGGGCAAAGTCAGGGAAGGACATAATTCACTAGTACAATAAGTGCTTTGCATGCAAAAGGTCCCACCTTTAGTTTTGACATCTCCAGGAATGCCTCAAAGGACTCCTGCCTCATACCCCAAGAGAACTTTTGCCAGTCCATGCCAACAATGGTATAGCCAACAAGGCTGTATTGACCACTTCCTATGCTTCTATGTGCCTAAACTGTCCATTCTCCTCTGGCTTATTTATATTGTTCTTATAAAGCTGCAAAGGGTAAAGCATGGCCCTCTAGATGTTGTTAAATTACAAACCGCAGCATTCATCATCATGGGCTATGCTGGCTAGGGCAAATGGGAATGGCACTCCAACATCTAGAGAGCCACTCTTAGCCCAATCTGTATTAACCCAAGGCAAGCTTGAACAAAGAGCTTGATATAAGAGACAAATTCAAATCCGTGATGCTAGTTTTGATCTGGGGCATCTCCAGGTAAGGCTGTAAAAGACTCGTGGCTGGAATCCTGAAGATCTACTACCTGTGTATATGTCAAATACATTCCAGTCCAAAAGAGAACTCTTACATTGTTTACCAGGGGAATATATGGGTGCCGTTTCTGGTACAGGAAACGTGGCATTTGAGCTCTATTCCATTATATTCATGTTACATGAAATATCATGTTTCTCTTATTGGTATCATGCTTATAAATCTGCTTACGACTGAAGCTTTCCTCTGCACATTTGTGTGGTTTCTTTCCTATTGCTTCTAAGAGTAAGGGTAAGGCTCTGGTGCGATGGGGTGTCAGGTTCCCAAGCAGTAACAGAATCAAAGCAATGAGACTAGGAAGCAGCGGTATAGTGGAGCCAAATCTCTTGGGACTGAAGCAACATTTTTTTCAAAAAGGAATCAGGGACAATGAGATCATCTGCTTCTATGACCTCCTACAAAGGCTTCCCTTTTCTATCTGATCTTAGCTGCAGTCCTCCAGTAACAGGGAGGAAAAACAGATTTTACCAGCAGCATTAAATGTTGCTATGATCCCTAATCCTGTGTTACAGAACGCAAAGTAATGTGGGGTGGGGTGGCTTGGTCTTGAATAGGCAATTAAGAACCATTGGCTTTACAAGAGATCTGCTCTGGTAAAGATGAAAACTTGAATTGGACTGTTGATATGGATCAACACAGCTGTTTGCATAGTTGGACTTTCCTTAGGTTTCCAGCTATGGAGACTCTCATGCTGTGCACCGAAGATTCAAAATTTACTGAAACACTAGTGGAAGCAAGCCATTGGTCCAGTGAGATCCTGGGACAAGTACAGAGACTTAGGCAGGTAAAAGGTCAAGTTCCAGTGGTGGTGTTAACTGACTAGAATGGTCAGGGACCATCGACTGAAGTGAAGACTAGGGCCATTTCCGCACTAGACTGTTATAGTGCTATTATTCCACTTTCAACATCCTATGGAATCCTGGGGTTTACATCCTATGGAATCCTGAGGCCCCTCCCTAAACTGCAAACCCCAGGATTGTATAGGATGTTGAAAGTGGAATAATAGCACTATAACAGTTTAGTACAGAAATGGCCTAGGATGCAGTAGACACATTTCCTTTAACACATATGATGTCTTGGTGGCACAGAAGGTAAAATACAGGAGTGAATGGCCTCTGGCAGTCATAATGTGAGACATCACTACCACTGCTGCTGATGCTGCTGGGTTTTGTATTAATTTATGTTTTAGGCACTGTGGGGAGAACAAGTGGTGGTGGCAGAGGGAGGGGAGAATTACGTCGAGTTACAGGGGAATCTTTGTTTCTAACTGTAGGTCCTTCTTCAGTTATCAGTAATGACGACGATTCAGCAAGTCCTCTCCACCACATCTCAAATGGAAGTAACACTCCATCTTCCTCTGAGGGTGGCCCAGATGCAGTGATTATTGGAATGACAAAGATTCCTGTCATTGAAAATCCTCAGTATTTTGGAATCACGAACAGTCAGCTCAAGCCTGATACATGTAAGTACACTGATTTTTCCTCTCTTGGATTTTATATGAGAACTAGATAGCAAATTAACAATCCATTTTTATTCAAATTAAGTTCCATTGTATTCAAGTTACTTACTCTTATTAACTGTACATAAGACTACAGTTTACATGTGTTTTTTGGAAAGGGAAAAATAAGAATCAATTGAAGGCTAGTTCACAATTATTTCTTCAGGCAATGAGTCCATTCAAATTTTTGACAGATTCTGATGCTCAGATAGTGGTACAAATTTAGTGTGTCAAGTAATGGTTAGTGGAAGTATACAAACAGTATATAAGTATACTGTTAGAAGCAAAGTTTTTGTGTAGGTAAAATTAATAGTTTCCCTCGTAAATCCTGAGACAAAATTATAGATTTTCTTCCCACCAAGTTCTGCTGACAGAGACCAGAGTAACACATGCAGCAGGATGCTAGAATGGGCTATACCATTATAGATTATAGGTAGCAGGCACACATTTTCATACACAGTTATTAATTTGTAAGTCTTTCAGTAAATAGAAAATCAACACTTCAAAGAGAGAGCTAAGTTAGACTCATACTCCCTGGTGTGTTCGTTTTCTACTTTTGGCTTTGTTTTGTTTTAAATATGGAGAAACATTGAAAAATAGGAGTCTAAACTAATGCAGTCTTCAACCATTCCAAACTCTACAACATAGTTTTAATATATTTCCAAATCTGAAATCATTTAATTGATTTAATTAAATGACTGATTTCTTGAATGCAATTCTAAATTTGGTTAGGAAAGGTAGGTGATAATGATATTTGTATAGTGTATGTTTTTGGGTGTGAGTGTCTTCAAAATTGGCATTTTTGCTGCTATAGTTACCATAGTCTGCAAAGAGCACACTTACTATACTGCTTGTAACCTATCATTCAGATTTCAAAAATGCGAATTATTGTTGAATTGCAAGAGATTTTGGCATATTTATAGGACATGGGAAAAATTGTTTAAAAATAGTGCAACCTCTCAATTCAATAAAGTGGTAACTTTCCTAAAGCATACAATTCTTGAGTAATGATCAGTGTTTTGCCTTAATCTGTTTCTTTGTGTGGGGGGGATAATTTTTTGTGGGTTGGCCGTTTGGATCATTTTAATTGATTTTTAAACTAACACATTAATAATACATTGATTGCATTGTAATTAATTAATTATATTTTTTCTCATTGTTGTGATGTTGATGAATTAATTTTCTTTAGTAATCTAATAGTAATGTGTTAGCATCAGTGTTAACATTACTAAGCTCTCTGCTGCCATCAATCACCTGTTGGTAGCCTGTAGAGTGAGCCAACCAACAGTAACAGTAGGACTCGAAAGGTTTTATGGGGGATTTGTATGGAGAGAAGTTTTGTCATGTAAAATTCATAATTTTTCTGTGGAATGGCCCATATTTCCACTTGTCCATGTTAAAAATCAGACTATGACGAGTGAAATAATTGCAGTGTTGAAATAGATTCTGTTTTTCAAAGATGGTACTCTTTTTAGTTTTCTTGTATGCCAGGGTATAGTTGTAAGAGGGGAGAATGAGGACATAGTATCCACCAATAAGAATTCTGCCTCCCTAAATGAAATTTTCCTTCAGTCCTCAAATCTCTAGCACTACAGTAGCTTAAAGCTTCAGATGAGCATTGGGTTAGGAATTCAAAGAAAGGGAGCATGAGAAGTTAACAAGCGAATATGAAAACAGCCAAATATAGGAATTCTAGATGTGAACAGTTTTCAGTGTCTTAATCTCTGCAATGCTAGAAATTTGGAGACTGAAAGGAAAAAGTCCTTGGGAGGAACAGAATTCTTATTTGGAATGGCAGCTCTCTCCTTTTGCCCCCAACCTTGCTTAGCCACACCACTGGGTACTGTTTGAGCACAGATTTTACCGTCTTGGATCTCTGCTTGTTTTCCAGATTTCAGTGAAAGATGTGCTTTGGGCTTAACCCTTTTATCTTTTACCGATGTCACTACTTTTAGTCCTCCACTTTCCTGTGTTAAATTCCTGTCTTACAAAATTTCCCAATGCGCTTGTCAGCAGTCATTCTAGTAATAAAACACCTGCAGAAAACCAAGTTCAGGGTTATAAATAATCTGATGTCTCAAGGTGGTTTGGACTACAGCTACCTAACCTGTGACAATTGGCCGTGCTACCTCAGAAGTATGTTAGTTGTAGTTGAAACGTCTGGAAGATAGGTTGAATTGATTTAGTTGAACAACAAGAGTAAGGCATTTTAATAAGATAAATCTAAAGCAATCAAACAATAAAGCCATATAGTGTGTTAGAAGAACTGGTGCTTTGGTCAGGACGGCCAACTGATATGGACTTAAGGAATTTTGCATTCATGCCTAGCAGTAGAATAATTAGTTTGAGCCTTGATAACACACATAGGAAACACATGCTCTTCTTTAAATCCAGCTGAATCATATAACTCTCAAGTCTTCCTCTAATATGCTACATTTCACTTAAAATACCATTACTGTTTTATTTTCATTGATATGAATTCATCTTTAAGTTATAGTCAGAGTTTGGAAAATATATTTTTGGACAATAAACTCCCAGAATGCCCCAGCCAATATGACCACTGTCAGCAAATGAGCAATATGTCAAATAGTCCCCGTGGCTAGGCAATATTTCTCACATAATTCTTGAACAACGCGAGCATTGTCCATTCTGGGATCCCAGGCTTGGATGGGGTAATAATAATATTTTGAAGGTTGTATTCTCATAGCCTACAGTATCTTTTATGGGTCTTTCGCTGGTGTCTATCTGAATAGGGCTTCTCAGGATGTTATCTGTACTACACACTATATTAGTTTCATGCCATTTCTAATTTTCATAGCTTAGTTCTAAGGATTTTTTTTTAATTATTTTATTTTTATTTTACTACATATTTATGCCACCTTTCTTCCAGAGTGGCTCCCAAGGCACCTTTCAGAAACAGTCAATTAAAAAACATTGTCAATAAAATTTAAAAACGTTTAAAATCACCACATAAAGACAATATAAAATCATTTTTAAAACATACAGAAGTTGCAAAAGATAAATAAAACACCCCAGTTCTTCTGCTTACAGATTATAAATCTGCTTAAACAAAAAAGTCTTTGCCTGCCAGCTGAAAGAAAGCAGGATGGAGCAGCTGCATAGCTTGGAGTGTGGGGGGGGCGGAGGGGCAGAGGGGCTGGGGTGTGGCCGCATTGCTGCGGGGGACTGACCAGATCGCCGGGGGGGGAATGGCTGCATTGCCGGGGTGCCCCCAAAAAATTGCCATCCAGGGTGCACCACCCTCATTGCCCCCCCGTCTGTACATCAGTGGGATGGGGCCCAGCCTAGCCTCTCACCAAAGAGAGTTCCAGAGGATGGGATCAGCCATTAAGAAGACTGTCTTTCACGTCGTCAATCATGCGAGCCTGGGATGGTAGCAGAACCAAGAGGATTCTGTGATTTGTTTGGGGAGATACTTAGAATTCTCTGTTAGAGAAATCTAGTCTACTTTCCTGAACTATGAACTATGATTCAGGCACCCTGAACTGAGGATTAAATCAGGGTATTCTTATAATTAAAATGGTATGAAACTGATATGTAGTGTAGATGCACCTTAAAAAATCCTCCCATGTCTTTCACTTTCTGACAACTGTCACTTTCCAATTCCAAATGTATCATCTCTGCCATCCCTAGAAATAGGAATTAGCAGAGCTTAGAAAGCTCCCTAAGAGAAAAATTAATACAATGCCAAGTTGAAGTCATGCATAATTGAGCCATGGTAAGATGATGCTCTGGGACTTTCCAAACTTTCAAAATAGGCATGAGAAAAGAAGCTGAATTGCTGGAGTGAGGGAAAGAGCTACATCCTTCACATACTTTCACTGTATGCGTGGCTCAAATCCCTCCACTCCCAGCAAATTAGATGACAAAAAAACATAGTTAACAATTCACTTTTCATTTTGTAAAAATGGACTTTTCTTGTCACCTAAATCAAAGCAAGCCAAAAGCTACCAAGATTTAAACCTGTACATTATATGAATTGATCTATAAAAGACACTGAAAAGTGATTCTGACCCTTGAGGACAAGATCGCTGTAAGAAATAGGTAGGATGGATCAAATCAAAGACTATTATTATCCAGGTTCCCTGAGTTTCCAACTAGAGGTGTATTGTTTCAAGTGTTGTAGATTTTCACTAATTTCCTAACTTTACAAATCCATAGCTACATTGCAGAAACACAACAAAACCCTGTAAGTGAGTTGCAAAGATGTGCACCCAGACACTGGCAAGGGTGCTTCAGTGTTCATCAGCACTTCCTATGTACATTGGGTATTTCTGATGCCTGGTACCTGTACCTTGCAGTGTCATGAAAGCCCCTAGGTGAGTATGGATGTTGTGAAACTACTCTGTTCGGTTTTCTGCACACATCAGGCCACTTGCATAGACTAATCCCATACTGAATGCCAATCTTTTTTTTGTCTCATAAAGGAACCTTTAACAGCAGCAGCAACAACAACAACAACAACAACAACAACAAAAATGGAAAACTGCTGGGTTTTTTGCTCCTACATTGTGCAAAAAATCTTTTTAAAATATTATTTATTTATTAATTTTTAACACAAACACCCTGATTCACACACACAAAAACCAGAACTGAACTAATACTAAAACACTACCCTATAACCTGGAACACAAAGTAAAACACTAAACTCTAAGTACTTAAACACAGAAGGGCTCTGACCACCCCCCAGTCAAACTTTAATGAAAGAAAAAATATTAAAAAGAAAAAAATCCCCATATTATTCTAGGTCTGTTATAAATCTGCTAGAACTACTAGTAGCCATATCTATAGATTACTGCATTGTTAGATTGCTCAAGAGTCCATATACAGTTTCCAGTCTTTCAAAAAGTCTTCAATTGGCTTATTCTTTAAAACCCATGTTAGTTTGGCAATTTAGGCTAACTCAGCAACCTTAATTCATTCTTCCCTCATCAGTGCTTCAGTCCATTTCCACATTTGCATAAACAATGCCCTTGCTGCTGTTATAATATATCAAAGAGGTCATCCAAGTTTACTATCCAATTCCTTATTCATAATACCCAGCAAAAGTATTTTTCGTGAGATTGCAAATAAACTTGTAAAGAAACAGGCATACTAATACATTATTCAAATGGAAAAACAATTTTTGTATTAACATATGCATCTTAGACCAATAACTTTTCACCTTCTTACAAGTCTCCACTGTGTGAAAAATCCTGTCAGTTGACGATTGTTTGGTGGCGTGTCTATGTTGAGATGCCAGTACTCACCAAGACTAAGAAAATTTGCAAATACATGACTACTTCTATTCAGACTTCAATCTTATTCTTTCAAACTTCAGTGGAAAGAATTATTTTAAGTAAAGATCAGAAATAAGGAAAATGATGTGTTATCCATTATATCTTTGAATCCAGAGTAACTAATCTGCTAAATACTTCCCTTGTACAAAAAGTAGTAATGCTTACAAAATAAGCCAGAAAGGGTTTTGTTTTTGTTTTAATGAAGAGTCCTGCTATTCATCTCCAAAGTTCTTGTTGCTTTAATTTGTTTCCAGATGAAGCAAAAACGGTCTATACTTTGAAGTTTGTTCCTTTTAAAAAAAGATGAGCTATACTCAAAAGTGAGGTTGAATTCAATTTTTTTTTTAATTAGGGACAGACCTAGCACTATAGTTTTCCTTATAGAAAAAGGAAGCTCTCAGAAATAATTTGAAATAAAAATTTTGGAATACAAATATAAGGGATATTCAAAACATCTTTGAGAAGAGTTTCTGCCTTTTATAAGTAGAGTCAGCTAAGAAAAAAACCCTCAAATTAGTCAGCATCAGATTCTTCCAGGTGTACCATCTATTGTGAGCCCTTCTTCCATTTTAAACTGAGAGATGTATTACTGTTAATCCCTACATCACTTTACCTCCTGACTTCATGGCATGCATCTTGCACCAGTTGTTCTTCTCTCTCTTCTATCCCATCCTTTATCAGACTCCATGCCCTTACAGCATGCTCCTCACTTGCTTCATGTGCATTGGCACTCACACTGCTTGCTCTATTGTCTCTTCTACGGTACTTCCTAACTTGCCTCCCTTCCCTCACACCCTTGCACTTGTTTCTTGTACTTCACACCTCTTGCTCTTCTCTCATGCCTAAAATTCCCAGACAGATTTCTTGGTTGCAAAAGAAAATTGACAGAAGAGTACTCCCACATTTTGCCCTGTATCTCAGTTTCTACAGGGGCCTGGGACTTACTTTTTTTTCTCTTTAATAAAATGAAAGCTTGGAATGTTATCCAAATGATTGTTCAAACAAGTACCCAGCTATCTGGATGACATGGCAACCCTATCAGAATCACAGTTGCTGGGAATTCTGCACAGAGCCTTTTCCATTACAACAACCAAATGACTTGTCTCATGAAACTCTCCTTACCTCCCTGTCTCCTCAGATTTTGTTTTAGTATCTGATGAACAAAGCCAACATAAGGCGGTTGGGACCTGGAGCCACTGCCTTGAAACTGTGGGAAATTCTGACAGCTGTAATCCGAAAAGTAAATTTTTGGATCTGTTTAATTACTCTGTTTCTCACTCATTTATTTATTTGATTTCTATCCCACCTTTCTCTGTACAGGGTCCAAGGCAGCCTACAGCAGTCAAAAAACAGGGTATGGTTAAAACATTTATACAAAAGTTTTTTTTTAAAAGAGATATTTCAGTTAAAAGCAGAAGATTAAAACATGAGACATAATTCTAAAAAGATAAAAACTCAATAAAAAGATAAAAACTCAAACCCTCTGAAAACTCTTTCTGTTACAAAAATTAGAAGCTAAAGGCCTGCCTGAATAAAATCTTTGCCTTCCAGTAAAAGAAAAGGAAAAAGGGATCTAACTGAACCTCCCACAGGAGATAATTCCACAACCTGGGAAAAGCCACTGGGAAGGCTGTCTCCCATATCCTCACCAACCATGTCGCTCATACAGGAAGAGAGGTCTTTCAGATAGTGTGGACCCAAACTGTACAGGGCTTTAAATGTCATAACCAGCACTTTGAATGATGCCCCAAAATGGACCAGTAACCAGTGAAGCTCTATGAACAGGGTGTTCCCTGTAACCAGCCCCAGTTAGTAGGCTGACCATAGTAGTTTGGACATATTGAAATTTCTGAATAATTTCCAAAGGCAGCCCCGTGTACAGCACATTACAGTAATCCAGCTGAGATGTAATCAAGGCATGTGTTACTGTGACCAGATATGACATCTCAAGAAACAGGTGCATCTGGCACACTAGTTTTAATTGTGTGAACACAGTCCTTGACATTGCCAAAACCTTGCCATCCAGGTTAATAACTGAATCTAGGAGAGCACCCAAACTGTGAGCTTGAGATTTTAGGGGGAATGTAATTTCATCCAATACAGGGTGAATCACTATTCCATGATTTCCCTTTCAGTTGATCAGGAGCACCTCCATTTTGTCTGGATTAAACTTCAATTTGTTCGCCCTCATCTAGTCCATTACAGACAGTAGTTTAGCACTGAAATAACTTCCTTAGACTTAGATGGAACAGAGAGAAAGAACTGGGGTGTCATCAGCATACTGGTGACATTGAACTGCAAAATTCCAGGTGACTTCTTCCAGCAGTCTTATGTAGATGTTCAATAGCATGGCGTACAAAACCAAGCCCTGAAGGACCCCACAGGCAACAACTAGGGGATAGAACAGGAAACTCCCAGCACGACTTTCTTAGAGCATCCCTCCAGGAAGAGTGTCAATGTCAGGCAGAGGCTAAGCAAACACAGAGGCAGCAACTGGAGTTTTATGGCTTTTAGTGAGTAGGCAGTGAAATAATGAAGGGGTTACAGCACCCAAAGCAAACAGAGGCAGTAAATAAAGCCATAAAGTAATTAAGGGGTTACGTCACCCAAAACAGACGAAGGCAGTGAAACTCAGCAACGAGGATTAACAGAATAACCAGGAACAGAAAGTCCATGAAACAGAATGGTCGACGGTTGTTGCCCCGTGACCCCCTTCCCCAGCGTCTGCCTTAAATAGCCTTTAGCCCAGCTGGGGCTGATCAAACGTCCGTTGGCCTGGCCCACAGCTGGAGGCCCTCAGACCTCAGACGCTTCTCGAGCAGGCGCTTTGATCTACGAACCGCCACCTTTTTCAGCCGCCTCTGGAGGAACGTGGGGGGAAAGTCTGCTGCAAACTCCAGGCTGGAGTCAGGAACAGCAGCTTCTGTTGAGCCAGAAGCATTGGCCTCCTCTGCTGCAGGTACTGGCTCAGGCACCGACCGATTTATGCAGCTACTGTCCACCGGCTCTGGGATAGCTGTGGAGTCACTGGCGGGCCCCTCCCTTGCCTCTGCAGGAGCCCCCTCTCCCTCCAAGGGATCCTCCCCTGACTGGGAGTCCAAGTCCAACTCAGAGTCCCTGTCTGAATTGGCAGCCTGCTCAGCCTGGCTCATGACAAAGAGACAGAACCACTGTAAAACAGTACCTCCAAACCCCATCCCAGCAAGGTGGCTTAGGATACAATGGTCAGTATAGAAAGCTGCTGAGAGGTCCAGCAGAACAAATAAGGATACACTCCCCATGTCCAGTTCCCTACATAAGTCATCCCTCAAGGCAACCAAAGCTGTCTCAGTGACGTAGCCATGCCTGAAGCCAGATTGAAATTGATTTAGATAATCCATTTCATCCAGTAGCCCCCAGAGCTTGGAGGCCATCAAAGACTCCAGAACATTGCTCAAAAATGACATGTTGGAGATTGGTTGGTAGTTAGTTCTTTTAGAAACTCTGCCTTGCTGCAGAGAGACACTCACTAGTAGCTTTACCCATTCAGAAACTATCCCTCTGGCTGCCTTTATAAGTCAGGAAGAGCATGGTACTAGTACAGGTGTCGTGGCTCTCACCTCTCCAAAGAGCCTGTCAGCATCCTCAGACTGCACAAATTAAAATATATTTGATAGCTCTAGAAAACAGGAGCCAAGATTACATCCACTGGACCTGTGTTAACCACAGCATTCAAATCAGAGTGGATCCAAGCAATTGTAATTGTAAAGTATCATGCAAATTCTTCATAGCAGACTTCTGGGTGGTGTATGTGCTGCTGTTATGGGACAGGGCATAAAACACCCCTGATCACTTGAGACAGTGCTGCTGAATAAACACAGTGGTGGCAAAAAAGAAAGGTTTCTTTACTGCTATGATTGCCTTGGCATAAGTTTTCCAATAGGTTCTAGCCAGTGTTTGATCACACTCACTTCAGGTTTTCCACCATTGACACCTCTCTCTGACCCACTCGTTTCATCCCTGCCCGGTCCATAGGGTGATCACTCTGACCATTTCCTTATTCCAGACATCAGCCAGGGCTTCAACAGGATTACCTGCCAAGGCAACTTTCCCCCAGAGCCATCAGGAATCCATCTAGACCCATAAGTCTCCTGTGACAGGCAAACTTAATTGGCCTCCATCCCTTCTGAGGCTGTGAGTTCCACTGAGTCTAAAACCAATCATGTAGTAATCCATCCATGACAATGGAACTCTGGAAAGTTCCTCCACACCCACATCACTGTCATTCTGCCCAGCCCAGAAAAATACAGTCCAGAGTGTATCCTGCAACATGGGACAGACCCATGGTTGTCATGGAGGACATGAAGCCCTGAGCCGCTCTGGAAAGAGCAGTCTCAGCATGGATGTTGAAGTCCCCCAGAATAACACCACCACTGCCAAGACCAACTCAGCCAGCTCAGGAAGAGAAATTGTTGAACAACAATCCCTGCCAATTCTGTCTCTGCCACTCACCTTCAAAACACGCACACATAAACACTCAAACCCATCAGGACAGGGCACTTGGTGAGACAGATGGTATCCCAACAGAACAATGGAACTTCTCTTCCTTTCCCTAGGTCTTGCCTGCTGCTGTACAGAGAACCCAGGTGGGCAGAGCTGGGAGAAGTTCACCCCAACTAGGTCTCTACTGTACAAGCCAGGTCAGCATGCTCATACAGAATCAAGTCCTGGATCGAGGCTGTTTTTCCATTTCCTAACCTGGCTGAGGGTCTGTTGCCAGGGCTGTACAAACTATTTGCAGTCAGGGACAGTTTGGGGGCAGCAATCACCCTATGGTTTTCCTCTCTCCCATGGCTGTAATACTATCTGCTCCCTGGATCTATTCCCCTTCCGCATTCCCCATGTAACCCATCTTTGTTGTTTCTTTTGCTGGCAGACAGGATTTTCTAAAAGAGAACAATAAAAAAAAATTAAAAGCCCTCTTCTACCCTCTAACTAGGGGGCTGGCCCTTCCCTGTGCTCTACTCCTGAAGCAGCTCTCCTGAAAGGGACAAATGTGGGGATTCTACCCTTTTGTCCCACTGCTATGGTCACCATATGTGGGGATTTTCCAACTCTTATTCCACCAGCACTAGAGTTTAGACTTTGGTAATCCCAGGAGTGCCACCAAATGTGCAGATTTCAGCTTTTATTCCACAACACTGCCATTCCCTGTGAGGACTCCTCTCAGGCAATCCCACCACTGTGGCTAAATGTGGGTTTCCTACCCTTTAATCCACCAATTGAAGATATCCGTGGTGCTCAATGCAATTCCAAGAGTGAGGGCTTACCCTGATCCCCATCTTTGTGGCAATGTAAAGACTTAACTCTTATCCCATCTGTGTGACACTCATCTACGTGCCCTCAAAGTACCTGTGGGGATTTATGCAGCTACTGTCCTCAATGGAACCATTCCTTTATATTCAGTGCTGTCACCACAGATACCTTGTCTCAATCCAAACTCTCAGACAGATAGCATTTCTAGAGGCCAAAAGTATATATAAACAAAAATAAATATTTACAAAAGTTAAACACAACACAACAGATTATTCATTTATAATACCACACATACGCTCTCTCACATGCATCTCAGGCTAACTCAGACCCTTACCTACACTCAGCTCAAACTCTCTTCTCTCACTCCAACCCTAGTATAACTCAATCATCTCTCAAATTCTTTTCTAATTGCCCTTCTCTCAAACTCCAAGCAAACCAAACTTCCCACTCAAACTGAGCTCCCAACTGTCATTCACCAATTGTCATTTATCAGCCATATGCAAATCTCCTCAGACATACCAGCAATCAGCGTTCACCTCATCACCCCATTCTCTCCCCACAGCTCTCTGCCTCATATTCCAACATACAATCCCTAAATCAAGCCGCATTTTCAAATACAATCCCATGACATCATAGCTACCCCCTTTGATGTCAGACTTGGTGAGACAGATGGTGTCTCCTTGGTGTCTCAGTTGGTGAGACAGATGTCCATCTCAGCCAGCCTTGTATCCTCTTGCAGAAAGGGGCCAGGTGGAGTCGGCTAGCTGCACAGTACCTGGGGACCTGGTCCTGTTGGGAGCAGATGTCATGCAGCACTCCACAGGAGGAGATATGAAAACAAGCAAAGCAGCTGCAGATTAACCTATCATAGTTTTAAGCAATCCTAGGATTCTGAAATGTTTGTCTCAGTAAATATTGCACTTTTTCTATTACAATAGAATCAAAGATCCATTTGTCCTGTTCTTATGCAGATGGCTGTGTGCCCTTGCAAGTATTTTTCAAATTAAACTGATTCACATTGTCAGTTTTACAGTTGGCTTTTGGATTACTGATACAGAGAAGGATACAGGGGAAAAGCTAACAGATTTGCAGCTCTGTATTTTGTAACTGCCTTTTGAAATAAGCTTTTGGGTCTGCCTACCCATACCAAGGGGAAGCAAGACAGATGAACAAATTATGCCTTTAATTGAGCCTAGGAAGATGCAGTTTGAGTCAAATATATTGAACCTGGCACTTCTGTAAAAGAGTAAGAATCCTTTCATGCGACACAATCATAGCATGATGACGTATCCTCCAACTGTCCCAATTTGGCATGGACAGTTCTAATTAATTCTCTGTTGTCCCATTTTTTTCAGATGCTTTTAAAATGTCCCAACTTGTCTCTCTTCCACTCACCTTTCCCCTTTGTCCTCAGCTTATTTCAGTTGCTGCAAACTGAATTCAGCGTGCAAAAGTAGCTAGCGCTCAGTTAACTCAAGAGGGGAGAGAGGCAAAGAAGGATGGAATCTTGCCTTTCCCTGTCAGCTCAGATGAAAGTAAACTGCTGCATCCTCTCCTGTCTTGTGTGTTCTTTCTCAGTGATAAATTTAGCCATTCTCTTATGTTACTTGGCCACACGTATCCTGGTTTTCATCTGGGAAATGTTAGAAGGTGTGATTCAAATACGTTAGTTTTTTTTAGGTGCTCAGCTTGAATCCCACTAATTATCCCAACCAAAGTAGATCAATTGAATCAGTGAGATTTATCCGTGTGTATTCAACCATTTATTCAGTGGTTTTACTCTGTTTTGGACTAACCAATAGCCCCCTGCTGCTCTTGCAAGGCTACATTGGAACAGGATTTTTATACTTGTTCTTGTCTAATTGGATATAATAGCCATCTGGATATGGAGAGTCAATCCAGTGCCTGAAAATACTTCATTAACATGGCCCTACCATTAGGTACAGTGAGGCAGCTATTTCAGATAGTAGGTGCTCTGAGGAGGGCAAGGTTTTGAAGGGGAGGACTGTGTGTTCCTCCTGGCCTGTCCAGAGCACCCTAAGCTTCCCATCCACTTTGGCCCTTGAATGTTCTGCTGCCCTCAAGTGTAGTATCACCCTGTCACTAGTCTGGAAGTTAGATTGAGCTGTTAGTGAGTCAGCTTCTGTATTCAGCATGTTGGTTGCTATTTTCATTTTGCCTCATGCAGCAAAATGCCTTCAGTTGGCCCTGTTCACTTGAGCAGCTTCCAGCTACACATCAATGGTTCACAACATGGGGATGCAGATTCACTCATCAGAAGCTTCTCCACATCTCCATGCTGTGTATAGGGAATGCTGATTTTTAGAGTGTAATATGTGAACATTTTCCAGTGGGTCCTGTAGAACTTGAAACTTGAAAAGAACGTACACACACACACACACACAATTTGCCAAATTGTGTGTCTGCTTCAAGCAGTGGTGTCAGCTCATCCACCATCACCACAGCTATGATTTATCACACTGATAGATGTTCATATGCCATCATGTCAAAGAAACCCAGTTCCTTCAGGAGATGTAAGAATTAGACTGGTATTTAACATGAGGTATGCAACCAGTGGCCTAAATCCCATTGTTAGACCCAACTAAAGTAGACTCATTAAATCAGTGGGAACTTGGTGAGTCAACACTTTTATAAATTCCATTTATTCAATGGGTCTACTCTAGTTAAGAGTAAGAATTGGATTCAGGCCACTATTATCAAAGGAACAGAATTTCTAGTCCTTTACACTTTGGGTCAGATTTGGCCTGAAAAAAATCACTGTAGTTACCACTGTGGTACCTATATTTGACACTATGGCAGCCTGCTAAAAATTATCCTCTTCCATGTATTCTGTGAACATACAGAGGAAGAACTATTTTGTCCCTTGGCCAAGGCCCAGTGCCCATGCTTTCAGATGAATTCATGAAATTGGCTGTTATATGTGTAATGAGCTCTGTTTGATCAGTGTTTTGGCTTTCATACAACCCTGGATCTTGTAGAGCTCATATGGCTGTATACATGTGGGATCCAGTTTTGTGTGAGTATTCCTGTACCAAAGACTGAACACAGCACTTTGGGTAGACACTGATTTATTTCCTTGGATGAAAAAGTTTCTTTGGTTTCCATCCAGTGTAATGCATAAAAGAAACATACGTGTTAAAAGACAGAATTGTTCTGATATCATATGAACTGGATGCTTTCCCCATTTGAAATTATATTAGAACAACAAATGTGAGCCCAAAGGAAGAAAAAAAATGATGAAGACTACAGAGTATAATGAAAAAAAGTCATTTAATTTTCAACTGTTAATGAATTCATGAAAGTGTTGTTTTTTTTTTAATGGTATTAAAGTGAGAAGGTGAGATAACTAGGAGTAAACCAAGGAGTATGTAGCCAGTATTATTAAATCAAGCAAACTTCTCTCCAATTCATTTCAAAGGATCATATCTTTAATAAAATGTTTGTGCGTACATTATGTGCCTTGCCTCTGGCAAGTGTTCCAAAGATGAGCTGGAAAGAAAGCAATTGTTGTTTCAACAACCTTGTTGTTGACAAGCCAATATGCAATTAAAAGAACAATGCCATTGTTTCTAAACAATTGTTTCTGCTGCATACAATGGGATGCAGGATAATAAATAACCTATTCATATATAGAATCCACTGTGCCATAATAGTTTCAAGTTCTCTTGGATTCTTAAGAAAATATGTTTTAAAAAAAACCCATGGGCCTTAATAGCCTAAAGGCACCAGGTCTGTGTGATTTTGGTAGCTAAGCAGGGTCAGCCCTAATTAGTACTTGGCTGGGAGACCACCAACAAACAAATTCAGTTGCTGTAGGCTATATTTCAGAGAATGGAACTGGCAAAACCACCTCTGAATAGAGGTGTATCTAGGGTAGGGCATGTGCCAATGCCAGGAGGGGGTGGTGATGGTAAAAAAAGCCATGCATGTAGGGCTGGGAATGGAGGTAGGAGTAAGAAGGTAGGGGCGCAACTTCCATGCTTGCCCTCGGTGCTGTTTAGACTAGATATGCCACTGCCTCTGAGTGTTCCTTGCCTAAGAAAAACCTGTGAAATTCATGGGGTTGCCATGAGTCAATAGGTTACTTAAAGGCACACACACAAATTAAAAAAGAAAGATGGATTTCTTGGAAAGTTACTTCTTAAAATGAATTCATTATGTAATGTGTTACAAAGCTGCCAACTCCAAAGTAATTTTTTACCACTGAAATTTTAAAAGTTGATTTGTTGTGTTACCTGTTACGTTAGTTGTTATGTTTTCAGAATTTAGAATTGATTAGAAAATGGCATAAAACTGTCCTGATTCCTGAGTGATCTTTTATCCACAGCACATATCTAAATTGCTGCAGTACATCTTCTCTGATCTTAGCCTACTACTGATAAATAGAAAAACAGGATTTATAGATAAACCAAGTGGACATGGACAAATCTGTCAGTTTCTCTTTCTTCCATTTTTTTTAAAAAATCTTGCATTCTTTCCTTTGAATGTATGAAGAAATGTGTGAATTTTGGCTAAGCCAAAAATAAACACAAGTTCTCAACAATTTCCAGTGGCCAGTTTAATAGGGACTGTTAAGACCAGTGTGCTATGGATTGCATTGTCTGTCATGTAACTGTTAAAGATGAGGAACTTGCAAAAGAGAGAGACAGAGAGAGATAAGAGGCTTGATTCAGTATCACAAACATGGCTGCATATGTAGATATTAAAACCCAGGCTTTAAAGAGCTAAATACTCAAAGCCAGACCATGGAAAAATTACATTTTTGAACTACAGCTCCAAATCACCATGCTGCCTGAGGACATTTGGGAGCTGTGATCCAAAGATGTAACTTCTCCAAAGTCCTCTGCCTGCGTGGACAAATCTGCCAGTTTCACTTTCATCCAATTTCTGATTATTTTAATCTGAGTTCTTTCCATCACATTTATGCCACCATTTGCAAATGTTGGGAAGTAGTTATCTAAAACTTAAAAAGACACTGAAAAAAAAAAATTCCACTGGTATTTAAAATCAACCAACCAGTTTTCCTAGAGAGAGAAAAAGTGTTATGCTTGAATGGGAAGGAAAGAGAGCTACTCAGATATTAGTCTGTGATGCAACCCTCTCAAACGCCCAAAACTGATGTGAAACATAATTCTCTGTCTAGGGCCATTTCTGCACTAGACTTTTATAGCGCTATTATTCCACTTTCAACATCCTATGGATTCCTGGGGTTTGCAGTTTGTGCAAACCCCAGGATTCCATAGGATGTTGCAGTTTGTGCAAACCCCAGGATTCCATAGGATGTTGAAAGTGGAATAATAAGTGGAATAATAGCGCTATAAAAGTCTAGTGCGGAAATGGCTTAGTAAAGGGAGGGGGAAAGAGAGTGGCAAAAGAAGACTTATAAAGATGAGACAACCAACCATGCCATGCCTTGTGGTCTTTAGGATTTTACACAAGAATGTCTTAAATTAAAGCAAGATTTTGCAGCTGTGCAGTCAGTGCCAAATCTCAGGCAATTATTGCTATTAAACAGATTCTTCCCCTCACTCTGTGACTGCGTATCGGTGGAATCTGGGTTAAGGCACTGAAGGCATTTGGGAGTGTTACCATCTCTTTTGATATTTTTCTTGGCTGGTGTTAACAGCAGCCATGTTCAGTGATGACAGCGCTTTATAACTGGCTTTCTTGGGGGGGGGGAAATATGTTCATTTCAGTTATTCTTCATCTTGACACTTCTCTCGGAGCTACATAGCTATTTTAATTTGTGCTGGCCAGGCAAGGAAGAGGATTTCACCTCTAGCTTGGCAGAAACAAGACAAATTCTGGGAAATGGGGGGATAATTAAAGGGCTAGGAAAAATATTTACACTAGGAACTTGTAAACTTTTCAGACATGATACATGCTTTCAAAACTTTTATATCAGGGAGGAATTTTTGTGGCCCATAGGCTCTGTGTGTCCCCAGAATTTTTTGTGCCCACCAAATGTTCTGTACAGTTTAAACTGGCAGAAGTCTTGACCTCACTTTAACGTCCATTATTGTTATTATGTGGCTTCAACTTATTGAGACTCTGGACCTTTCCGCACGAGGCGAGTGAATCGCTCTGTGCCGTTACTCACTGCTTCTTCTTAGCTCGAAGCAACACGGACTCTCCCTTAAGCCCTTCTGCAGGGCTTCTCCGTTTGGTCCAGGGCAAATCGGAGCAGTGTGAGGTCTGTAGATCTGCACTGCTCTGGCTGAAAATGGTGGCTTACTGTTCCTCATGGGTCCGAACCAACCGCTGATGGTGGCCACGCCCACAGCCCACCCCCCGCTGATCGCAGGCTCACGTCGGTGCAAGCCTGCACATCTGCACAAGTGAGGAGGAACACAATGGCGCACTCCAGAAGATTGAAAGACTGGATTTTTCCGGTCTTCACTTAGTGCGCTGGAGGGGGCATCTTGGATCGGACTAAGGTGCAGAACTAAGGTAAATAGTCTGAACCTAGTCCGATCCAAGGTGCAGACGACCTCCGTGACAGGACACCTTGGCCCGTTTTAACTTCCTGGTGCAGAAAGGGCCTCTGTCACATGGTTTTCTTGGCAAGATTTGTTGAGAGGTGATTTACCACTGCCTTTCTTTTAAGGCTGAGAGAATGTGACTTGCCCAAGGTCACCCAGGAGATTTCCATGGCTGAGTGGGG
Source organism: Ctenosaura bakeri (assembly GCA_948474755.1). Classification (NCBI taxonomy): domain Eukaryota; kingdom Metazoa; phylum Chordata; class Lepidosauria; order Squamata; family Iguanidae; genus Ctenosaura; species Ctenosaura bakeri. The sequence continues at coordinate 1,156,224 of CAOLHI010000099.1, forward strand.
TGTCTGAACCCTAATGTCCCAGGGCCTTTCCGCACTACACTGTTACAGCGCTATTATTCCATTTTCAACATGCTGTGGAATTCTGGGGTTTGAAGTTTAGGGAGGGGCATTTAGAATTCTCAGCCAGAGAGCTCTTTGGCTTCAATAAACTACAAATTCCAGAATTCCACAGGATGTTGAAAGTAGAATAATAGCACTGTAACAGTGCAGTGTGGAAAGGCCCCCAGAGTCCTAGTCCGACATTCAAAGCACTACACTAGACTGGCTATTTTATTTTGTTACCTCCTTTCTCCTAAATGGGACCCATGCTGTATGCCAATGATATATATGCACAGACATAGATATGGATATAGATATATTAAGTAGGAGATAATTCTAACTTATTTGGGATGGAGTAGGGGGAGAGAAAATATATGAAGAATTCCTTTTGTGTGACTGATCTAAAGTGGGCCTAGTGAAGCCAGGAGTTTATGATACCCTTTTTGAATAAACTTATAGCCAACTCAGATTTTGTGAGGTGAATTTTCTGTACCTGTCCATAACAAAACAGGTTGAATAAAATTTCTGGAATCTGCCACTATATGCCCCAAGACCCAGATTCTAAGACTACAACTGACTGTAGTAGCAGTAGGTAAGAAGAAATGGTACAATATGTTTTAAGCTATCCAGCAGACACCCCTAATTAGCAGTTTTTTTCCCTGGAAGCAGATGTTTGGCCAGTTGCTGAGCAGCAAATGCTGTAGGCTATTGAAAATTAATGAATCTGAATTAACAGTACCTAAAACACTTAAATGGGAAAATGAGGGAAGATCAGATTAGCACTACAAATTAACTAAAGTCTGGATACTTCCCTTTCTTTTGAACTGGAGCAGCTTAGTCATATGCGTGCCTCTTTTAGCTAGAGTTGATACGTTCCCCTCCCATCCCTTAATCACTTCCTTCCATCCATCCCCTCTGTTTTCTAAAACACCCGTACCCATGAAGGTTTGTGTTTGCAGATGGCAGTGAGTGTGCTTAAACTGTGTATCTTTAAACTGGATGGATCTCTTTGTAAATCTATACTGTTTATTACACATATTGTCCCTAAAGTCTTCTCTTTCATCTACTTCTCCCTCTCTCTTAGTTACTATGGTAGTTTGGTTTCTGTTTAGCTACTTTTTCCTTGAGGGAATTCTTATAAAGAGAACAGAAGGGGGGGGGTATAAAGTTCTTCTCCCCCAACACCGGGGCACTGATTTGAGTCAAGTCCTCCCAGTTTCTTCCAGCTTTTCACAGTGGCAACCAGTGGCTTCCATTGCAATGAGGCAGTAAGTCTGCTCCAGGTTTTAGTCTGAAGAACCTGTTCTGAACCTATTTTGGTTCAGACTGAAACCTGGAACAGATTCATCACCTCACCCAACATTGGAGTCACCAGCAACCTCTGACTTTGCAGTGGTGGGCTGGAAGAGCAAACAAGAGAGCCGGATCCAGTTATGGATCTTCTGTCCCTTTCATCTTCTTGGATCCTTTAGATTTAGGTCACAATCCAGTTTGGTGCACTGTACTAGTGGTTGCACTTTTTCAAGGATTAAGCATAGCAATACGAAGAGGTTAACAGAATCTGCCAGTTCTATAAGTAGCCCATTTCTCCAGTGCCTTTGTTCCAGCATGGCTGCTGCACCTGATGCCTTTTCCTCTCTGCTGTCATCTTCTGTTTCATCATAGTTAGACTAGTGTCGTGCACCACCAGCAATCTGGCAATTGTCAAATAACACTATGAGATCAGAACTTTCTTTATGCTTCAGAGTTAAACTTAGTGGATTTGTGTATGGAAAGTTATCTAATTTCTGGATCAGAAAATAAATAAATAAATGAGGTACCGATAGCCACTGATTATTTACAGTGAAGTTCAGTGTTAGAAAGTTGTATCCAACAGAACCATTATACCAACAGAATTGGTTCTATCAGAACCAGGAAGGAATGTGTTGCTGACATTCTGAGCCCATTAGCAAAGTTCTTCTCATCTTCATTCCCTTGGCCATATATAGGCTGCATTTTCTGGCTGACTTCTGTCAAAAGATTCTTTGGCTAGGTGGAGCCAGACTTCCTCTAGATTTTCAGGAGAGACAAGGAAGGCTGCGTGAACTCCAAGTGAGTGTATTGTGTGGGTGCACATGCATATACATACACGCGCATTTCCTCCTTTTCCCCTGTAGAAAATGGAGGGGTGAAAAAGCTGAAGACACCCACTTTTTGCTCCCCTATCACTGGGGAGAAGTGTGCTCTGTGTGCTTAAGAATTTAGAGTGCTAGTTACAGAGAGGTGTGCAGAGGATTTCTTTTTTTCTAAATAAGGATCCCACCAGTAGGGAAGGTGTCCATTAGGTGTGAGGATGATCTGGCTGCGACATCTGTCACCCCATTGATCACCAGGGTTGATTCAGCTGATCTGGCTGGCTAGGCGGGTGTCTCCTTCCTCCATCACTGCTCCATGTGCATCCCTCCTGAAGCTGTGTGCTTGGTGGAAGAGGATGACCATCCCACATAGAAGGAGTTTACCGTTCTTCGCTCAAGGGTATACAATAGCTGCACTCCACTGCTAGAACCTCCAAACAAGCTCAAGGTCCATAAAACTTGGACATTATGACAATGGGGAGAGGGGCAGTGATGTCAATAAGTAGAACACCCACGTGATGATCACACAGTAAGTAGAACACCCACGTGATGATTCCCACTTCTTATCAATCTCACTAGAGAGAACCAAAACAATTGCAAGAGCATATGAAAGATTAGAGGCTATTTCTCATGGGAACAAGGGGAACTTTTCTCAGAAGGAGTGTGGATTGTTACATCAATTTAGCATGAGATAGCATGAATGGGGGAAAAAGAATAGCTCAAGTATTTGCAGTTGTTAGAATACATATCAGTGTATGGCTGCATCTTTTGTTGTTGTGTTGGAATGAACTAATATGATTCCTTTGAAAATCTCAATAAATCTCAATATAGTGTAGGTCATAGGAATATTACAACTTGAGTCCAAACAAATGTGCCTACCACTTCTCTTCACACAGCTTTTTTCATTTGTTAGTTATGTGTCTACTATCCCCCTCCCAAAATGAATGAAAAGATTCTCATGGATGTCTATAAAATGGACCTGGCTCTCTTTTTAAAAACTCACTGGTGCCACAAAATTCAGATCCTGAACTTCAGAGAAAATCACCAGAGTTCCAGATTTAGTTGTTGTTTTCTGTTCCTTTCTTAACAGTCAAATCACACGGATGATGTAACTCAGGCCTTTTCCTCACCGGGCTATAAAAACAGTGCAGAGCGACCTCCAACGGAGGTCTTCTGCACCGTAGAGTGGACTGGGCGGACTACTTTTTGTAGTCCCATACCTCAGTCCACTCCAGAGCGACCAGAACTGGTCGCGCAGTGTGTTTTTTAAAAACCTCTTTTTAGAGGTTTTTAAAAAGCACGGAGCACGCAACCCTGTGCCTCTCCGTTGCCCGGCTCTGGAGCAGATTTGCAGGTGCGTGCAAGTGCATGCCTGCAGATCTGCTGGGGCGGGCTTCCAGCTGGCGAGTTTCTCCAGTTGGTGGAGAGCCTCCACCAACCGGAAGCCGCCATTTGGGACGCTGGAGGACTGCGAAGCAGCGAACTTGCGCTGCTCCTCGTGGCGACAGACTCAGCTGGCCGGAAAACAAAGCCGGTAAGCTCCGTTTTCGGCATTTCCCCCCCCCACACACACACACATGCGGAAAGGACCCATGAATCCTTTCCTGTGAGCCATTATGCTTTTCATGTTTTGAATCCTATACCCAGCTTTCCCAGGATAACAGAATTTAGTAATTTGGCTGAAAGAAAAATAATGAAACCTACTTTGAGGAATTTTCTCAGTAAGACAACATGTGTGTTGGATGAACAGCAGACTTTGTAGTGGAAATGTGTTTTGGAATCTTTGCATGAAAATGGAGATGGAAAAGAAACCGCCACTAGTTGTCCAGTGCAGGTTCCTAAACCAAAAGGCAACATGGGCATAATGTAGAACTGTGATTGGATCTTCTGGCAGTTGTTTCCCTGTAATTTTAAAGTGGCTGTAGAAAGCTCAGATTTAGAACAAAGTAGTGCTTCCTCATCCCAACCTCCTTACTTTAAAACCCCCCCAGCAACTTTGAGATGGGGCTGGGGATTGTAAACAAGTAATGCAGAAGAATTAAAAAGCTTTCCTCAAAGCAACACTGCTCCAGTCAAAACTAAAGCCGACAAAAGCATCAGGAAGCCCTGATCTAATCATGGGCCATTTATGCAGTGACATATGTGGATTCTAGGGGAAAATATCTGGGGGATGAGCTCCCAATTTAGTTTGACTATGCACCTTCTATTCAGTGATGAAAATTTCCAGCTTTGCAGCAGAAATTTAATTTAAAAATGCTGTCTTCTTGATCTAAGATGAGCAAATACATGAGCAATTTTTGAAATCTGTTTTTGTTTATTCTCTGTTGAGAGAACACTAGTCCTGAAAGTCTCTTTGTACTGCAATTCACTTTGGTGTTTTCAGGAACTAATATACCTTTAGTAGAAATCACTCTGCCAAAACTGATTGTTGTTCTTGTTGTTGTTGTTAACTACCATCAAATCAATCGTGACTTAGAGCCACCCTGTGGATGAAACTGATACAGCTACAACTGTCTAAGTAGACCAAGGATCATTTCATGAACTTTTACCCCATATCCACTACCCAAAGTACAGAAGTGATCCTGCTCAGACTACGGCTGTGCATGGGCCCTCCAGTCCAGTTCAAGGTCATTCCGACTATTTGGATCTCGACCTAATTTGGATGAGATTAATTCAGATTCATGCTGTTACAATCTAGATCTTGAATCTGAACTGAGGCTATGAAATCCAAACCACCAGTCCTCCCCCATGGACTTGGATTGGTGCAGGTCCCAGAAACACATTTTACTTTTCCATTTATTGGTGACGTACACACTGCATTTCCTCCAAAGAGCTCAAGACAGCATATGTGGCTCTTATCCTTTCTAAGTTCATCTCATTCTCTCAAGATTACTGTAAGGATAAAAATGTGGAGAAAGACATAGTAACTTGGGGTCTTTAGAACGGAGCTTTCCAAACTGTGTGTCATGACATGTATCTGTGCTGGCTGCAGTGTGTAGATGTGTCGTGTGAATGTAACGGGTGGAGGAGCTGCTGATCCCACTGCCATGGCAGGCCAGTCCCAGGTGAAGGGCTGCCTCTGCTGTGCCTCCTTGGGCCAAAGAAGACCCCAGCAAGGGTGACAGTGGCAGACCAGGCTTACTGAATTACTTATTGAATTACGGTGTCACAAAATGAGGCATGTTGTAAAAACCACCGTCCATCAGTGCCAAGTGCGAAAGGCGCACCCAAGCCTCGCACTCAATGCCTGCCCAGCCTGACACCTCTTTGTGTTCAGGTCTGAACAGCCAGGGAGATCTCTGAATCAAGCCAGGGCCAGGACAAACGGGACTGCCTCAGTTCTCCCACTCTGAGAACATAGTCCCTTCCTCACTCTTGTCCCCCCTTGGCTTCTTCCTTTCAGAAATCTCCCCCTTTACTGCCTTCCCCTTCTTCCAGAGGTAAGGATCAGCAGTGATTTATATTTTCCAAGAGTGTGGTACTGTTTGCACTAAGATCAAGATGATATTATTGGTAGCGTGTATATTCCAGAATTCAAAATAAGAGTCTATGACACTGTTTTAAGGAACACAGAACTTCAAACATTTATTGTAACACTGCTGCTTTAAATGTGTTTTGTATCTAAATGTTTATAAACAGCACACCATTCTTCTCTCTCTCACTCTCTCTTTCAATTCATTCACTATCTCTCGTACACCCAGTTTCTCAGTTCTATCTCCCACAGAGCTCTTCAAATCTCCAACCTCTCCCAAACACACCACAAATCACACTCCTCTTCAACCACACTCCAGACAGTTAAAATCCGTTAATTTTTCCTCTTTCCACCAGCCTCTCCCCTGGGCTATCCAAGGTTCCATTTCACCAGCCAATCAGCTTAAACACTCTCAGTTGCCAAGGAGACTCTGTTGTCAAGACCCCCTCCCATACATACATGTCTAAAAAGTGTGTCACCAACATGAAAAGCTTGGAAAGCTCTGCTTTAGAGGAAAGGTGGTTTATACATGGAGGATATTGAAGAATCAAATAGGTTTTACTGTGGGCATCCATACGGTATTCTCATTCTGCGTAAACATATTTTTGTTGAATTACAGCTATTCCTAGATCAAAGTGAAAAATGAGAGGATTATTCTTTCTCACTTACTTAGGGGAGATGGGATAAGAAATATTTAATCTAGCCTACTTGCTTCTAGTCAGAAGATGGATACAGAGCAGAAGGTGAGCCCTGGCGCTATAATGACTGGGAAGGGACACACACACCGAGATCCTTTGCAAGTTGCACCAAGAAATGAATTACGCCTTGCAAATTGTAACAAATTGCTGCTTTGCAAGCTGAACAAGAGATTTGCACTCAGCCCTTTCCTCTTGCCAGGATCTGAGCCCACCAAAACTGGAGAAACTGCACCCTCATCCCCATCCTGGAGATGACCCATGAAAAGTGGAGATTGGAAAGACCCTGAGATCTGGCAACCCTTCTCATGGATCCTCTTAGAGTTATGGCTATAACATCTTCTTGTCTGCCTACTGTGGAATTACAGGAGTGGATGTTGGTATCAATGGAAAATATCTAGTTCTAACAGATTTCTCTCTTTCATGCCACAATCCATTAATCTTTGCCCCCTCATACCGTACATGAGGACATGTGTGGCAGAATCAGAGCTCAGAGCATTAGAAATTGCTTTATACAATGTTTTAAAAGTAATTCACTGAGGTTAATTATTACTGTTAAAAAAGGAATTTGTTGCATAGCTTGTTGTATTGTTTGTTACCTTCCATTCATTATTGCATTATTTCAATATATTATGCATACTTAGCTACATAGCAGAGGTGCTAAGAAGTGCTGTTAGTGAATAGTGAAGATGCCTAATAGGAGACTGGCAAGAGGATTCCAATGCGCATTGGCACTTCCTTGTTGGTGTCCCAAAGCACAATGGGATCAATGTGCATTGGGACCAGTGTGCATTGTCTTCATTGTGCATTGGCCCCAATGCATATTGGTTGCTTTGCTGGCTCTCCTACATAGTAAAGGAACAGTAGCCCTTTACTGGAAGGGGACATTACAGAACTGCCCAGTCCTAATTCCCACAGGTGTAAGTCCACTTAAGAAAAGGCAAGTCCCCAACAAGATCCGGCCAAATGCATTAAACTTTGTTTTCCCCAAAAGTAACTTAAAGTACTTACACAGATTGTAATTTATTACTTCTAAGTTCTGGGCAAAATGGCCATAGGATTGGATTTAGATTGAGGAGGACCACATCCAAATCTCCATTAAGGATGGGTGAGAACTAAGATATAATTTGATAAGAGTTTTTAAAAATTTGCAAATTTCTTCAAAATATCCAGCAGAAAGAACTCGAGATTCATGTAATATCTTTGTGTGTGAAAACTAAACTGATAATTTCAGTCATTTAAGTCAAGGATTTTCTGTCTTTAACCGTTAAAAGTCTGTCTTTAAATCCTTGTTTATTCCACCATATTCATGGTGCTGAATTGAAGTTGTTGGCAACTCCTTTTTGTTTGTTTTTTTACCTGACAGGCTCCTTAAGAGCTACATGGCAGGCAGTTATAACATGCTCTTACCAGTGATGGGAACACTGGTACCTATTGAATTTGACCAGTGCAAATGTTTGGGAAATCTGTTTGGTTCATTTTTCATATGAACTTCCCCAAATCCCCAGATTTCTTCAGAGATCATAAAGATCTCAAGATCATAAAAAACCCAGAATGTCAGAGAAAGCAAAACTGGCTGACTTCTGTATCCCTAATTGTCTCATGGCCAGAAACCTTCTAGAGAATCTTGTGCAAATCACTACCTCTTTGTTGTTGAAGATAAGTGTGTGGCATGGGGAGATTGTGTCTCTGTTCTGGGATCCTAGTAGGAAAGGCAAGATTTTTAAAAATGTAATCAAATAAAGAAAGGTAGAGTAGATTTAGAACGTCAGGGTTTGAAACCTACTGTCTTAAGGTCAGGTTCATTCGGCTAATTGAGTCAAGGCTAAATAAAGCTTATTCAACCATTCCTGACCTTTCTCTTCCTCTGTGTGTATTTTTTTAATTGCTCTTTATCTGCGCATGCCCTCATTCAGCAAAGTCTTGCATCTGCCGGAAGATTGGACCCGTGCCCTTTTCTGAATACTAACCAGCCTTGGATGTTTGCCTGGTGCCCACTTTTTAGGCAACAGTGGTGCTGTGTGTATGTGGGGGGCAGCAACTGTGGATACAAATTCTCCTAATTGTTTCCTCTTCTTTCACTTGTATCAGGACAAAATGTCCAAGCCCATCTTCCTTTGCTTCCCAGTCTATAGAGGGAAGGCTGTGAGCGAGTTCATTATAGTGTGATAAATTGGCCAATAAACTCACCGAGATTGTACTGCGGAAGTGTTTGGGCAGCTCTTGTTCCTTTAGTGACAGCTGCCTGGCATAGAATGTTGTAATTATCAACTTAGTGAGAAAGAGAGAGAGCTTCAGAGAGTGGGAGAATGAAAAAGGATGCTTAGGTACAGACTGCACTGAAGAATCATAGGCAGTGTGAGGTTTGTTTTGCTCTTGGGTTTAAATTGCATCAAGGGGCCTGATGAATTAACTTCTGTGTTGCAGTTCAGGTAGATCTCTGCAGTGAAGCACATGATTGAACATCACCCATCAGCTGGAATGTATTTCTTCTTCCTGTAAGGTTTGCTCTTGGTAGCAAGATAAAAATGCCTGGCATCTGCAGCATTTGGAGTCCTATGCATATCTACTTCAAGGGGGTCACAGCTCAGTGAGAGAGCCCATGTTAGAAGGTCTGCAGGTCCACAGAGATGATAGTACCCAGGAGAGTGTGTAAATGGAGGCAGCTGTGTTGATCCACATCCAGTTCTGGCAGTTCTTGTCTCTAGTGGGTCTTAATTGCCTGTTTAGAACCAAGCTACCCCCAAAAATACTATGTATTGCAGCACAAACTTTTGTTTGGAAAATCAATATGTGCACACAAACACACACTCACACTGCAGCTAAGCTCAGAGATAACGGAGAAACCCAAGGGAGGTGGCAGGCAACATCATCATCCTTATTAATTATAACTCTCGGGCCCTTGATCCTGTAAGGCCTGGCTCCACTGTAAGCCCTGGCTGCTTTACATCAGTGATGGTCAATTCCTAGCTTCTCTGGCTAAAGGATCTCCAGCAGTAGGTGCAGGGAAGAGCAGCTTGTCTGAACACTGGGCAGCCACAATAGATCTGAACAGAGAATATAGGGCTAGATGGATTGATGTAGCAGGTAGCTTCATCTTTTATAGAAGTGGATCCTACTGAGTTCAGTAAGGCGTACTGAAGGCTAAATCAAAATGCACGGGACTACAAACCGATTTGTTTTTTTCTCTGTATGCACCCATTCTGTAGCTAAAAGATGGTAGTGGTGGTCGTGATGAGTGCCTTCGAGTTCTTTCCGATTTATGGTGACTCTAAGGCAAACCTATCACTGGGTTTTCTGGGGCTGAGAGTTTGTGATGTGTCCAATATTACCCAATGGGTTTCCATAGCAGAGCAGAGAATCGAACCCTTATCTCCAGGCTCAAACCACTACCATGCTGGCTCTCGCCAAAGGATATAAAAGGAGGCAAACAAAGAAAGGTTGCAGAGAATCACCATCACCACCACTCTGTTTTAGGCTCCTCTTATTAACTCAACTAATTGCAGGACTAGCAACATGAATTTAGCCAGAAACAAATGTGAAGTTCTGCATTTAGGAAGAAAGAAACAGTTACACAAATGCAGAACAGGTGGCTCCTGATTTGGCAGTTATATATGTAAAAAGGGTTCTAAGGAGTTTTAATAGACTACAAGCTAAACATAAGACAGAAGCATGATACAGCAGCTTTAAAAAACTATGATGGAGTTCTAGATTGCTATAACAGAAGTATCCTGTTCAGGTAGCAATAACTGTTTAGCTAGCTTAGGTCAGAGTTCACCTAGGGTATGGTATTCAGTTCTGGGCATTTCAGTTTGAGAAGGATATTAAAAAACTAGAAGTTGTCCAAAGTTAGACATGAGGTGTCATGTGCTATCAGGAAAGGTTGAAGAAACTGGGTATGTGCAGCCTGAAGGAAAGACAGTTAACAGACCATATGGTCAAGATTCAAATATCTGAAGGGCTGTTCACTAATGTTGAAACAAACTTCTATTCTGTTGTTCTCAAGGACCCAAACCAACAAGCTGAAATCACCCCGTGCCAGCAAAAGGGAGATTTTGAATAACATTAGAAAGAACTTCCTGGTTGCTTGACAGTGGATCAAATTGCCTTGGAAAGTGACATAGCATTGCTAATTGGAGCTTTTTAAGCAGAATCTGAACAGTCACCAATAAAAATGTTGGTAGTAGGCAATTTCCAGTATCAGTAAAGGGTCAGACTAGACAACCCTTCTAGTTTTGTGATTCCATCATTTAAACAAAAAGGCAGAGCTTGGGCAAGTTGTATGTATGTATGTTTTTGGATTATTGCTCCCAGAATCCCTCAGCTATCATGGAGAAATTTCAAGCTCTGAAAATAAGCACAGTTGTTAGATGTTATTTAGTGGTACCCATAGCAGCCAAAATGTGAGTGTGCATCTAAAGGACTAGATGATGATGATGATGATGATGATGATGATGATGATGATCATGATGATGATGATGATGATTTGCAGAAAAGAAAAGTACAGGGGAAAAATAATAAAGAAAATGTAGTAGATTTAAGTCTATCAACAACTGATTCCTTTGGAAGACAGTTGCATGATCTCTGTTGGCAGTATTGCTCCATTTTGTCTTATTTCTCCTCTTCCTTTTTTACCTCAGAGCAAGAGTGTAAATCATATTTGCTAGAATGAAATATCTTCTTTATCCTGGCTGTTGAATGAAACAGACAGAATAAGTGGCAGTTTAATTTAAGAGGAGCAAGTGAAAGGGAGCCACTGAGTAGGTTGGATTTAATTAAAAGGGGACATACTTCATCTTTATGGATTATATGAATTTTCCCCAGTTTTTCCAGGATTGTTTTTTTTTTCCTGATATAATAAAGGGGAGCAGCTGACAAAGAAATAAAAAAGAGAAGTGACAAGAGTTAAACATGATCTGTTTTCTTGGTATTTTCCTCCTTTTAATTCATTTCTTGAAGCAGCAGTGTTCAGAATTGTTTTCTGCAGAGCTCACTCAGTCCTGATGATCAGAGACATCCAAGGGTGATGGCTGACAACCTTGATCCCCTTTGGAAGTGAATGTATGCTTCCCTCTAAACCTTTTCAAGTTAAGACACACATCCTTTTAACTGCGATGTCATCTACTTCATTTCTTTTGTTTCTTTTCCAACACCTATTAACAGAAGCACGTAAGAAAAGCCTTGTTGAATCAGACCAATGACTTACAATTCCAGCTTTCTTGTTTCCCACAGTGGTCAAGCAGAAGCTTATAAGGTGGTGCTAAGGATAACAACCCACTCCTACTGGGGTATTCTGGCTTTTTTTCCCCCCAGGGGCCTGCTTTCTCTGACCTTTGAATTGGCCTTATGAGTAGTAGCCACTGATAGCTGTACCTGCCATGAATTTGCATAATATTTTTTTAAAATTGGAGGCCATCATCACATTTGGTAACTGCAGATAAACACAGTAGTTGTGAGTCACCACAGCTAGTTTCATATCAACAGATATTAACTCTGTTTTGCCAGGAACATTGCCACTTGTCTACACTACATACTTACATTCATTTTATACTAGTGTAACTATGACTTCAAGTGAAGAATCCTGGTAACTATCATTTGGCAATGTTTTAAAAAGTTATGGTTTTTCTGCATTTGTTAAGGTTTTTGTTCTCAGCTACTATGCTATTCTTTACACTGGCTATTTCCACACTAGCCTGTTACAGTGTGACGATTCCACTTTCAACATCCTCTGGAATCCTGGGGTTTGCAGTTTCGGGAGGGGCCACCTGGCCCCTCCCGAAACTGCAAACCCCAGGATTCCAGAGGATGTTGAAAGTGGAATCATCGCTCCATAACAGGCTAGTGCGGAAATGGTCACTGTGTTGATTAGGGATATGTTGGGGTTGAGGATATGTTTGGTGTTGGTTTTATCACATTTAGCATTTTTGTGTTTGTTAGACACTTCAATTTCTTTATGAAGACAACATAGGTCAAATCTATTAAAGTAAATCAGTATATGCCTCCATTAACAAAGCCTCTGAGAAAGAAGCTTCTTTTTACAAAGCCTTTTATGCCTCCCCAGCCACTCTTTCTTCCTTGTCCTCTGTCTGGCTAAAACTTTTTTTAGTGGCATTGATATTAGGAAGATGGTGAAGGAGTTGGATAGCAGAAGCATGTCTGTAGTAAACAGTGCAATAAATAAATCTTGAGCAGGAAAAGGACAGGTTTCTGCTCTGTACAACTCAACTGTAGCCCTGTGTACCTTGTTACAACAGACAAGGTAAACAGCAGCTGCCTTTGGAAACCCTTAGGCCATTTCTGTACTACACTGTCATAGTGCTATTATTCCACTTTCAACATCCTTTGGAATTCTGGGGTTTGTAGTTTCCTGAGGCCAAAGAGCTTTCTGGCTGAGAATTTGAAATGCCCCTCCCTAAAGTACAAACCCCAGGATTCCACAGGATGTTGAAAGTGCAATAATAGCACTGTCACAGTGTAGTGTGGAAATGCAAATGTGTGGAAATGGCCTTAGTGAGCATGTGTATACAGCAAAACAGAAAAGGAGAGAGTAGATAAGTTTTACTAGCTACCTAATGTATTTTTTTAAATAACAACATGGACCTATAAGTTTGGCCACCAAAATGGAAATTACTAGAAAAGTGGAGACTGATGAAAGAAAAAAAATCATCCCTGAATGCATTTTGGAAGAAGCCTTGAAGTGGTCTCTACAAAATTCCAAATGTTTGGTTTTTGTTTGTTTGTTTGTTTTTACTCATGCAATGCTTACCTGATGTGGTTGTTTCATTTCACATGTCATGTCTTTGATTCTGACTAAAAAGTCTTCTGAAACATGTTCAAGCTGTTCTTGTGGGGTTGTTTTGTTTTGGTAGTATAGGAACGTATCCCTATTCTTTCCATGTTATTTCTGCCTCTGGTATTAAATTTTCTATTAAGTGTACCCAGGAACACATCTGTTTCATGAAGTGCAGTATATCTGTATTATCTACAGATATACATACTATATGGTGAACTCATTTAAAGAGTTCACAAATAATATAATAATTAACATGATTAGTATTTCTCCAATATCATCATAGTTTTCTGTATACAGCAAGATTCTGATCATGTCACCTGTACAAGGCCTGTAGATCTCCATTTACATGAAACAAGAGACTTGTCTCAAGATGCTCAAAAGATGGTCTATAGATCAGGGCTTTTTAAAGAGCCCTAATTCTAATAAATCTTCTGAGCATCCTGAGATGTTTTGTTTCTTCCGTGAATTCTATCAGATGCTCCTCCAGGTTTTGGTTCTATTGCTTCTCATTTTTATGGCATCCATCAGTAGAACCATCTAGGGCAGTGATTCCCAAACTCTGGTTCTCCAGGTGTTTTGTCCTTCAACTCCCAGAAGTTCAAGCTGCCTTGGCCAGTGATCAGGAATTCTGGGAGCTGAAATCCAAGATGCTTGAAAGATCAGATTTGAGAAATGCTGATCTAGAATGATAGGCTGAGCATATGGGGCAGAGCAATCAGGATAGTGCAGTTACTGTCTTTAGAAACATGTATTGGCTTCAGCATGTCTCAGTGAGCTTACATTACCTACAATTCTTCACAGCAGTCTGGCAATATTTGTTTAAATATGTATACCATACTCTTCATCATCAACAAGTACTGTTTTATTGATTGTTAGTTTTTTTATTTATCATTTGTGTTTCTCTCAGCTAATACCCATTTTAAAACCAAAAAAAATAAATTAAACAAGACAACTTTAAAACCAGCAAAAACAGTTTGAAAGGATTTAAGACCATATAAATGTGCAGATATGGATGAAATCAATTGGACCCCAAAGGGTTTAGTAAAAAGTGTGTTTTTACCCGACACCAGAATGACATCAGCGTTGAGATCAGGAGGGTGTTTCACAACCTGGGTCTTACAGAGAGAAAGGTCTCCAGTACTCTAGATCTTAAATACAGTTGAGTAGTGAGATAAGCTGTTTGTCTGGAAAAACCAAAGGGACTCATTCTTCTATAATATCTAACAAAAGCTTAGCTCGGCACATGTCAGAGATTCTTTAAATACAGGACAGTCTGTCTCAAAGCAGGAGGTTGGGCATGCTGTTCCTTCTGCCTCATTCCAATTATGTGATCCTTCATGCTTTATTACTTTTCCCCCTCACTCTCTACAAATTGCAATTAATTTGGAAGCAGAAGAAATGACAGTCAGTGGCCTGAATCCTACTGGTTAATCCCAATTAGAATAGACCTATTGAGTCAACTGTTGAATTGTGAATCAACATGTAGGTGAATACCATTGATTCTATAGGTTTACTTTAACTGAGAATAAGAATAGAATTAAGCCTGGGATTCAGCAACTAAAGTGAACATAGAGTGCAACTGCACTGCATGGTTATAGCAACTTAATAATTTAACAGTCATGTCTTCATCCATACTAGTTCCATCCTGTGAAATCCTGGATTTTATAGTTTGGTGAGGTACTTAGAGTTTTCTGCAGGAGTTCAGTGGATTGAACCAGAACCCTTTAACAGAGAATTCTAAGTATTCTGACTTTTTAAAAAACTTTATTGATTGATTTTATATTCTCTAAGTATTCTACCAACCACAAATCACAGGATTCCATGGAATGAGAGCCATGACAGTTAAAGCAGTATCAGACTGTTGTAATTGTATAGTGTCTTAGTTCACCTGTACAGTAAATTCATTTTATTCTCTGCCCTAGGCTTCTCTTGCTTCTCTCCATTGTTGTATCATGCATTGTACTGAACTGTCTAGATGTCTGTTCTCACATTTTATTTTATTTTTGCATCACAGCTTTTGGCTGTTTATAAAGATTACAAGTCAATTTAAAAAAAGAGAGAGAGAAATTAACAGATGCCACTGTTATTATTTGTTTTCTCTCAAGCAGTGTGTGCAAGTATATGGGTCTTGGCCCCAATGGATGTTTCGTCTGTTCTGCAAAGAAATGAATGACATGGGATAATTCACTTTACAAGACCTTTCCCACCATCTCCTCAAGACGGGGAAGAATTGCCAGTCCAAATTCTCAGTGTGATGTAGCTATTGGAAATACAGGCACTGTTTGAGGAGAGGAACACTCAAGTCTGCATATTTGGAATGCAGAATATGAGGCTGTCCAGATAGTGCTGGACTATAGCTCCCATCACTCCATGCTGCCTAAGGTTGTGGAGCCCAACAACTGGAGTGTTAAAAGTTTCTCATTCCCTACAGTACAGCGAGTCCTATTCTACATTGTAACTCCTGTTTCCTTCCAGAAATTCGTTGCTGATCCTTACTTTACCTTTATTTTGCAGTTGTCCAGCACATCAAGCGGCACAATATTGTTCTCAAAAGGGAGCTGGGAGAAGGAGCCTTTGGGAAAGTCTTCTTGGCGGAATGTTATAATCTATGTCCTGAGCAAGACAAGATCTTAGTTGCAGTGAAGGTAAAGGGGCCACATCTCTATGATGAATGCAATGGTTCCTTATGTATTAATTTAACCCTAAAAAAGAATGCCTGAATAGGGTTTCTCACAAGCAATATTCAGAGAGGTGGCATAGGACTACACTTGCTATTCCTGGACTTCAGCAGCAAGTGAAAACAAAACCCTACATGTGTACAAATCTAGCTGTTCTTGAGATTAGAGGCCCACTTTTCATAGGTTCCCAGGTAAGTGGAAGAGACTATGCACTTACACTGCACTGTGTATAGGGATTATTTTATGCCCTCTGGTGAACACAAAGAAAATGTGGACAGAAACAGCATGTGCAATATTACTGCTTCACCTCACCCACATCCACACCTACAGTGAATGCAATTCGAAGGCACGAGCAGGACTACAGTGTATAAGATTTGACAGATCTGGAACTCTCCCTTTGTAGTTAAGCTTTATCTCTCACTCAGAGTTACTTTCTTGCTAACATTCTAATTGCCACCTTGATATAGAGATGAAATAGAAAAGCACAAATAATGCAAGAAGAATCTGGTCCCTCTCTCACACACAATGCATACATACAGACAAGCTGAAATCCTGTATATGTTTACCAAAGCATGCGTCCTGATGGAAACAGAGATGGAGGGAAAATTCATGTGTTTTGCATTTCCTATTTCCTATTCCTATTTCTTGCAATGAAGCTGGTAAAATGTGGGCTGGACAGGGCTACTATTAGTTGGATTTGTAATTGGTTGACCGACCGAACCAAAAGGGTGATCACGAATGGCTGCTTTTCATCCTGGAAAGAAGTGACTAGTGGGGTGCCACAGGGTTCTGTCCTGGGCCCAGTGCTGTTCAATATTTTTATCAACAGCTTGGATGAAGGAATAGAGGGCATGCTCATCAAATTTGCAGATGACACCAGATTGGGAGGGGTTGCTAATATGCCAGAGGGCAGGATCAAAATTCAAAATGACTTGGATAGATTGGAGAGCTGGGCCAAGGCGAACAAAATGAAATTCAACAGAGAGAAGTGTAAGGTCCTACACTTAGGTAGAAAAAATGGAATACAGAAATATAGGGTGGGGGACATATGGTTGGATAGCAGTATGTGTGAAAGGGATCTAGGAGTCTTCATAGACCACAAGCTGAACATGAGTCAGCAGTGTGATGCGACAGCCAAGAAAGCCAATGCAATTCTCGGCTGCATCAATAGGAGTATGGTGTCTAGATCGAGGGAGGTACTGGTACCACTCTACTCTGCTTTGGTTAGACCTCATCTTGAATACTGCGTCCAGTTCTGGGCACCCCAATTCAAGAAGGACATGGTCAAGCTGAAGCAAGTCCAGAGGAGGGCGACCAAAATGGTGAGAGGCCTGGAAGCCATGCCCTATGAGGATAGACTTAGAGAGCTGGGTATGTTTAGTCTGCAGAAGAGAAGGTTAAGAGAGGACATGATAGCCATGTTTAAATGTTTGAAGGGATGCCATGTAGAGGAAGGAGAGGACTTGTTTTCTGCTGCTCCAGAGACCAGGACAAGGAGCAATGGATTCAAGCTGCAGGAAAGGAGATTCCACCTAAACCTCAGGAAGAACTTCCTGATGGTCAGGACTGTCCGGCAGTGGAATGTGCTGCCTCGGAGTGTAGTGGAGTCTCCTTCTTTGGAGGTTTCTAAGCAGAGGCTAGATGGCCATCTGTCGGGAGTGCTTTGAGGGTGTTCCTGCATGGCAGGGGGTTGGACTGGATGGCCCGTGTGGTCTCTTCCAACTCTACATGTCTATGATTCTGTGATTCTATGATTCTATTTCTAGTTCCTATTTCTGAAAACAGTGCACAGACTGAAAATACATTTATATATCAACATTTGTGTTTCTGTAATTCTCCAACCAAAAAAAAGTATACAAAGCACACACATTGATGAAAGTTTGTATATTCATGAACACAACATATAAATAAACTAAAATTGCTTGCAGAAATATACACCTATTAGGCAGAATTGTATTCATACTACATGTCTTCTGGAGAAATGCATACCCAAAATGCGTATGGTTTTTTGTGGTAACTTCAAAAAAAATCTCAAATTGATGCAGAAAGAAAAGGTACAAAAAGAGTGAGGCTAGGAAAATGAGAAAGTGGAACCAAAATTCGCAGATTTGTCCACTATATTAAAATGAGGCTTAATTCTGAGTACATATGTACAAGATTGGACTATAAAGCTAGGAGCTTGTCCTGCTCCTTCCTTTCCAATGAAAAGCCCAACATATGGGGTGGGACTCGTCAGTTTTCCTGGCTGAAATGTGCATTTTGACACTAATATGTCCATTTCAAAAAGATTTTAGGCAAGGAAGATTCTAAGGAAGTATCCCCCAGAAGGGAGCATCCTCTCACTTAATGTTCAAGCATTGTCACTATTTCTTTTCATTCATTGAATCTTTGACATGCCTTCTTGTTGGTTGCTGGGCAACCTAGCAAGACATTGTGTATGCATGTTAGGAAATAGCTGTTATTGTGCCCTGTGGGAAGGCAAAAACTCAAAATGTAGTGCAGAATAGGGAGATGGAAAGGTGAGAGATGAGATATATTCTTTCCATCCATTGAAAAATAACTTAGGAGGGAAAGGTAATAAAAATATTCGGTTTTATATAGAAAAAGGACCAGTGTAGCTACACACTTACACACACATTTAGCACTGCTTATCTGCTTGGTAGAGAGAACTTTAACTTGCTTTTGTTTTTACTTTCAGTTTGTTTGGGAAGAGTTTGATTTGTGTGTAGCCATTCTGGAAACAGCTGCTGTGCAGAAGGACTGAACTGGGATTTAAATGGCATGGAGGGCCACTATTAGGTCACTAAAGAAAGGAGGTGTGGGACTCAGAGCTGAATGAAAATGGCCTCCCCAACATCTCCATCCTGTTTCTGGGTGAATGAAATGACAAAAAGTGTGGATTTTTTGCTGAGTATTCTTCAAGGGAGAGAAGACGTTTTCTAACAGTTTCTTGGGGAAAAGGCTCATCTCTAGCTGGGGCAGCAGCTGCACTTCTGTTGTTGTGGTTATGTTGGTATTGTGATAGTAGTGTGGTGGTGGCAATTTTGCTCCTTCTGCAAATCACAACTATGGCAACTGTGCAGGAAGCCTGCCCACTGTTTTTCATCTTCAGAATGCTCCAGAACTGCTATTGTTCCAGGGCATTGTTGGAAGTGGGGGAAAAAGATAGTTACCACAACAAAAATGTGAAGGAAGATATTCTGAAGATATTTAGCAAACCAGTCCTCATTCTTGGGTAAGTGAGGAGTGAAGGATTAGTGGAAAGCCATAGCCATGACCATAACCCTTACCGCTATGTGTATTTCCCATAACCTTTAATGAAGATGAAATTTTACTGTTCTGAGAACTCTGTGAATGACAAATACTCATAGATGGCTAAAGATCATGGCTAAATATTGTTTTAGAAATTCTTTATCATCAACTAGACATTTGAGCTTTCACCAACTGAATCAATAGCTCCATGGTACAATTCAGCTGCTTCTCAGAGATCAAAAGCACAAGTTTACTGTCCCATCTTGGAGGTTCTCTCAAAGTTTATTGTTAGCAGTTGTAGGTTCCACACACACTTCCATTTGCTCTCTAAATGATGTTTTATGATAATATGTTCTTCAGGGCTTTATAAGATTCTCCTCATCCCAAATGCTAGGGGATCTTTATCTCTCTATGTTTGAGCACAGTATTTTTCAGTAGAAAGGTCACCATGCCATTAAATTCAACATTAAAAATAACAATCAAAGAAAAAATGTTACTGAAGGAAATTGACCTCATGTAAGAAAGCAATTAACAGGAGACATCAGGAGCGTACCTATATTAAACAGTTACAGCATAGCCATTGATATATCTTACTGAATGTTGGGATTTATAGTTTGCTGAGATAACTTGGAATTTTCTGCTACAGAGCTTTAGTGCCCACTTCCCTGAATTATAGCACTGGAACTCTCTTGTAGAGCAACCTAAATACCTCAATAATGTAAAAATTCCATTCTCTTAATAGAGAATCGAAGTACCTCACCAAACTGTGGATCCCAAGAATCTGTACAATGAAGCCATAACAGTCAAAGAGATATCAGATGCCTATAACTCTTTAATTTACTCAAAAACTCTGATTATCTATGGTGGCAGAAACTGTAGCGGTATAAGGACCAAAGCTCATATTTATGAGCCAGCATCTTCCAACTGTATAGTTCTCTCTGATATAAAAAAAGCAATTGCCACATGTCTGAAAATGTTTGCCACCTTTCTCTTCATGTTGCTGGATTCTTTCTTTTGTAGACCCTAAAAGATGCTAGTGACAATGCCCGCAAAGACTTTCACCGAGAGGCAGAACTACTAACTAACTTACAGCATGACCACATTGTGAAATTTTATGGAGTATGTGTGGAGGGAGATCCGCTCATCATGGTCTTTGAATACATGAAGCATGGAGACCTCAACAAATTCCTCAGGTAAATTTTATAAAAGACTTCCTTCTAATTATGTACAACAGTGAGACTCACCTCCAGTGAGGGTGGTTGTGTTAATCTGCTTCA
The DNA here is from genome assembly GCA_948474755.1 of Ctenosaura bakeri. Lineage (NCBI taxonomy): Eukaryota > Metazoa > Chordata > Lepidosauria > Squamata > Iguanidae > Ctenosaura > Ctenosaura bakeri. The sequence continues at coordinate 1,176,544 of CAOLHI010000099.1, forward strand.
GTAAAAGCAACAGAACTGTAGCATCTTAAACATTGATATCAGGTTGCCGTGGGGTGCTCTCTTTAAACATCCTACGTATAGTTATTAAAATTGATCATAATTCTGCTGATTATGGGAAAAGAAAGAACAATGGAATGCTAGTTAAAACCTTTGGTATTAGCCATCATGGATTCTGCCACACAAAAATTTACTATGGAAATAGGGCACTTTCTTGACATCTGATGAACTGTTCTCAAAATCCCAGAATCTTAATCTACCTAGCCTCTCACTATTATCTGTGAGCAAACTGAATGGGTTTTGTGATTTGGCACAATAGTTTATGTTTCATTCAGTAGGAGATTCCACTCTAGCAGATTTCTTAGCCAGTTTTGAAGAACCCTGGGTTAGCAACTTTTTCTTTTCCTTTCCCCACACCAAATGTTGTGCTAAAGAAACTACAATGACCTCGCTTTCCTTATGGCCACAAGTTTCATGTTTACTAATCTTCAGCCAAAATAAAGGCTTCGAGCCACATGATATACATGTGAATGCTTAGTATGTAGACACATAAGACTATGAGAATTCAGATAGATGCAGGAAGGACAGGACTTCAAGATCCTACTTCCTCCCATTTGCACATGCAGTTGATATCTGAGCAATGCATATCTTCACCAGAGGTTCTTATTTGTCTTAACAGAATTTCTGATAGATGGGAAATGCCATGAGCATTATCCATACATTGGACTTCTTTTATGCTTTGTTTTTCAAGAAGCCCTTGTAGATTATTACACTGCCTACACTGCAGTCTTTGGGTAGGAATGCATACCTGTATTAAGCAGTGCAGCCTTTGATCCTCAAGGCCATACATCATTTCTACAGACAGAATAGGGTACTTGCAGGCTGATGCTTACCTGGGAGTAAATCCCACAATGTTCCAAAGCTCTAAGAGTTGAACTGCCATCTTAAAAAGATGTCTATGGTATTTATAGACAGACGCTGCTAATTGATCCGCTGTGAATTAGTGGAGAGGGACGGCCTCCCACAATTGAATGCATGCATTAAAAATTAATAATAATTGCACCCATTTAATAGCATTTGAAGCTTGTTCATTTATAGTTTCTGGTATAGTGTTGTTTTCTGTCTCTTGCCTTTTGATTCGGAACAATGCTAGAGCAATACATGTCACTGCTGTTAAAACTGTTGTTTCTCATATGTAGAATACAGAATCGTTCAATAAAAAAACTCCAAGTCTCTTTAAATTGAACTAAAATCTGGCATCCTTCTGCCATTTGACACAGTTTATGATGTAGATGAAAGATTGCACATAATCAGGACCTAAAGGAAGACTTATTTCTTACCCTGCAGCGCCCCCCAAGGCCACCAAGAGAAAGTAAATCTTTGCAGCCTAATCATCCCCTCCTCCGCAGCCCTGCAGTGTGTCCTTCAGCACTTGCTTCTTGCAGAACAGTCTTAAATTTCAGGACAGGGTTTGAAGGTCAGGAAACCCTCCTGAATAGCACCTAGCATTTAGGTTGAAGGACAGATAAGTATGCATCAGAGAAACAAAAGACGGTGCCATAGTGCACATCTGTTTTCTCTTGTAAACAGAAATTAGACAGTCATGAATAAGGAAAGCCAGTAGTCTACCCCTCCCCCAGCCCCAAAAGGGACATGGTAGCCTCCAGGCCATAGCAAGCTAGCCCTATGCTTCCAGTACCTACTGCAAGGATTCAGCTTTTAGTCATTGCTCCTTTTCAAAATCCTGAGAAGCTCCACATTAATTTCTGAGCCAACATTTATTTTGTTAAAATGTTTCTAGTCCCTATGATTCTAGAGCTAAGCTTTACATTTTTTAAAGATGCACCTATTTAGTGCTCACAAATCAGATGTTATATCACAAAATCCACCCTTTGAATTTTAGCATTTGCCTTTACTGATCAGCAGTACCCAGCAGTTCTTCTCTCTCTTTTTGTGCGTTTTCTCCTGTTTTTCTCCTGTGCATGTCTTCTGCTGTTCCACAATTCCTTCATCGGGAAAAATGTTCTGCATACTCAAAAATACAGAAACAAAAGTGATAAGACTGCTCATTTGTTTCATCTGAATATTCATTTTAATCACTGCATTTATATTTTCTGGTTGCAATTTTGAGCAAATTTCTCAAATGTCCCCAAAATAAGTGACCTCAAGGCAAGTGTGTCATCATGTCAGAAACAAAGCTTACAAAGGGGTTTTTTGGGGGGAAGAGGGGGATTACAACTCCCAGAATCCTCGAACCAGACAGCCACTGGCAGTGCTGGCTGAGGCATTACTGTTAAAAAGCAAGCAAACAAACTAGTTTTCCAAGAGCTAGTCAGAAGACAGAAGGTCAAAGTGAGAAACATAGGATGGATACGGTACATTCCATCCTTATCTTTCTTTGCTCCTACTGTCTTGGGTCCTGCGATTTGTCAAGAGAGACAGAAGTCAAGTTATCTGGCACACTCCTCCCAGACAGTCAGAAATGCAATAATTGTCCTGCCAGCCAACAGCCTACTGTTAAGAGGAGCAAAACTAGCCTTGTACCATTGTGCTTGTCACTAGCATGAAATCAGTCCACTAACAGAAGTCTCACAGAATTTATTCTGGGCCCTGCAGTAAGGATTATTCCCTGGTTCTGAGCAGAAACCTGTTTTACCTTAAGGAGTGCTTGTTTGTCAAAGACAGTTTAGGACTATTAGAAGGAAACGGCCTCTTCTAATTCGCGTTCACTGTGTTGGCAATTATGCTGTTATCACTGCCCTCTCTTTTGAACTGTTCTGTAGCTTGGCAGAGGTTGCAGACATTGGTAGAATCAGTCAAATAGGACTTAGAAATAAATTCACAGTGTGTTCTGCATGAATGGCATAAAATGTATTCATAATCATTCAGTTTTACATCACATCACAGTTTACATAAAAGGAAAATGAAATGAAAACACATCTCATGATACAACTTCACAAGACAATGTTGGACCTAAAAAAAAAAAAGATTTCTTACATTTTTATTGCACCTTTTCCTCTGCAAGACTAAGGTGGTTGTATAAAGGTTCTAGGCAAGCTCCTGTCTGGGTGCTGACTGGAGCAGGGATGGGACACATGAGGGCCTCCAGAGCTTGTTGGATTCCAACTCCTATCAACCCTTACTAGTGACTATGCCTGCTAAGGTGGATGGGACTGGACATTCGGCAACATTTAGAAAGCTACATGTTCACCACTGCTGAAGTAGAACTAGCCTTGTTTACCAGCAGACTTGTCCCTGGCTAGTTAACAACAGCAGAGATCAAAAGTGTTTTCCATTTGTGATACAAAGTCTGTTAATCTGGACATTGATATTCTCATGCTACCACTCTGCATCTGGAATCTATAATCTGGGAAAGAACTGTGGATGCAAAGAGGAGAAGACACACATTCAGAGAGAAACAAAGACATTACAAGCAGTCTTCAGAACAAATATTTGAGGTGCTTGGATCTGGGTTTTTCCATTAAGAGTGTTTGTATTAAAGCTGTCTCTTATTTACAGAAAACATTTGGTTGGATCACCTTACATTCTTGTGCGTTCAATGTAGGGCACATGGACCTGATGCAGTTCTGATGGCAGAAGGTAATCTTTTGGCTGAGTTAACCCAGTCACAGATGTTGCATATTGCCCAGCAGATTGCAGCCGGCATGGTTTACTTAGCATCACAGCATTTTGTGCACCGCGACCTCGCCACTCGGAATTGCCTAGTTGGTGAAAACCTACTGGTGAAGATTGGAGATTTTGGAATGTCAAGAGACGTGTATAGCACAGATTACTACAGGGTAAGATACCAGTGGCTTTGGTCTTTCATCTTGCTACAGCTAGTGATGCTGGATTTTGTCTCACAAAGATGTTCCTCTTACGACTTTACAAAGCAGGAAATGTTATCACGGTTGAATTTCAAGTACTTTGAGAAATGTGTGCTGCTGAGGGCTTCAATGGTATTGTATTTATTTTGCTTTTATCTGGGAGGAGGGATTCTAGGTTAAAATCGTTACTCATAAGTGATTTGAAGACCATTGGGAAGTTCATTAATTGCCTTTCTGTGTATAAAACTGAAATATAATATGGATTGCAGATTGCCACTGTATAAATGACTTTTACATTAAGGCAATGTTTAAATGGTGATAACTAGCTTTGCATGATATCCAGAAACACAGCTTCTATGGCCATACAGTATATAATTTTGACTACCAGATCCTTGGGGTCAACAGCAAGAATCGTATGTTGTCACTTTCCCTTGTTTATACCTTACTTGGATTGTTCATATTGCTCTGACCTAATGCAGTAACCATGAGTTTCATTTAGAAAAAAAAATAGGTTGCCCTCCAACCAATCTTTTCCTCATCAGTAGTTTACAAGGTTCTTTAAAGGACTGGGAGCTTATCGATGGGCTCATATGACCTGGATAAGGAAAAGACATTTTTCAACAAATGCTTATTGCACAGTTTGATCTGTCATTGATTTTTATCAAACTGCCGTTAATACTCATAGCTATCCTATTTAGCCTGAAATCTGGAGAGACTAGATCTTACTGAAGTTGGGGGTGGGGGCGGATTCAATTAAAGGAACACGCCACAGTGACAGTTAATAGTTCTCCTTTTAACAAGATGCATGCTTCTGGTATTAGTATTTTATCAATGTTTACCTTCTGGTGATGACATAATTCTGCCCTTGTGTATTTGTCTGAACTCTGAACTCATTGTGGAGCAGAAGTTAAGTCACTGCTTCTGAACCAATTGGTTAAATATACAAGGGACTTTGCAAAAGATAAAAGCTTGTATGCAGGCTGATTATTTATGGCTGTCTTTGTTGTTACTTCCTTTAATGAGGCAAGTGGCTGTGGTTATTTTAAAGGAGCAAGTCATGGGCTAATGGCTTTGATCCCAAGTAAATGAAAGGTCGTGTCCATATGGCACTATGGGCAGAACATTTAACCATCTCTGCCAGCTCATTCTTTATTTAGTGGCATCACTCTGTGAGAGGACAGAACCTATTTTGAGCAGCTCTATTGTCTGGGGGAGCAGGCTTCAAAAGTGAATTGTTACATATGGTTAGTGGCAAGACAGAGGAAGTTACACACAGGGACAGTATTTATTTTCATACAGCTGTTTTAATTAAGAGCCAAGAAGAATACTTTTATTTTGGTTTGCATCGTCTGTTCCTTGCTTCGTTGATCCAGAACTAGTAATTAGAAAACATCTGAACTAGATTTTTGTCATATGTTGTCTTCTGGAACTCCAGGGTTTCCAAGCCACTTCATTACAATACAAAAATGACATCACATTATACAACAGAACATGGGATGGAGAAGACGAACTGATGTGCAACTGTGTGGTTTCAGTGTGGAAAATGCCTACCATCAACCAGTTTATGTCTGCAAAGTTTCAACAGTTTCTTTCCATTATGTCTTAAGCATGAACATTTTTTGTGTAACGTTTGTGGTTTTGACAAACAATACTTGCTATATGGCAGGCATAAGGAAAATGCAGTGTATGGTACAATTGTGGGCCCTGAACCCTACTTCTGTGTGACCCAAGCACCTGGCAGTCCCCCACAGACCCTATGAATCCCCTCCAAAATTTGATTGTATTTGGGCTGATTTTCAGGCAATTTTTTACCCCACAATGGGCCATAATGTCAGAAAACCACCAAGCAAATGTGGAGGTTTTAGCTCTTCTCTCTATCTCTCAAATGCCTGTTTTCAACTGGAAAGCACCTGAAAAAGACAACCAGAAGTTGTGCAATGCTGCTTTTGTGCCCCAATATGCCATTTTGGCCTGCAGAGGGAGATATAGGAACAACTGCCCTGCCCTCCACACGGTTCCCACCCCATTGCAGGGTAACATCTATAGTCTTGTATTAGTATTGACTGTTGACTCACATGTCACTGAGATAATGAGTGCCTGGGTTTTACACTGAACTTCATATGAGCTAAACAAGGTGCTATACCTATTTGTGGGATATTTGGATAGCTCCTTTGAAGTTAGACGAAACATAGAGTTTACCATTAGACTGACACAGAAACCACCAGTCACCACTGCATCGTATGTGTGGTAATTAGAGGCAGGGGAGGTGATTGTGAGCTATTCTTTTCCATCCACATACACTCCTTTCAAGTCAAGGCATGTTACATTGTACTGCCTGTCTAACAAAACAATCTTTCTTTCTATTCACCATTTTTTCATCTCAACACCCACAACAGAGTGTCAGGCAACAGAACAGGGCATGATACAAGCCAGCACTTGAATCATGGGAAATTTCTCCTCCATCACACAGAAGAGGCTTTATTCTCTGTTGTAGTCTGTTTGTACTCAGGGTTAAACAGATGTCCCCATTGGAGCTGGGAGGCCAAAGGCGTGCAAGTAAGACTGAATTTGCACACAGGCTTTGGTCCCTGCTGCAAATATAGTCGGGCATACCCTGTTCCTCAGGCCAATGATGGTGCACAATGTCCAAAGTTCACTTGCTGCCCCAGTTTCCCATTCCTTTCTGTGGCTAGCACAAGGCAGAAAAAGGATGCTTCCCAAGCCCAGTGCTGCCATTTTGGCAAAGCAAAGACTAGCCAAATGTGGTTGCCCACAGCTATTAGTAGGCCTGGTTCATAGGGAAGCATATTTAGGAAAACCTGGTGATGGAGTATGAGAAATTCACTATAAAAATACTACAGCACCCAGTAGGCTCAAATCCTTTGATTGTATATGCTGCTGATGGTTGTATCAGCTGTTCATTTGACTTTTTTTTTGGTCTCTTAGCAATGCATAGTGGAAAAGAATGTGGCAGGTCCTACGTAATCATCTTTATTAATACATTAGAAACTGGCACTCAATATGCTTTCAGTAATGTACTGAGATACTAGTTTGCATCCTAGATTATGGTCTGTAGCTTCTCTGTTTACGATGAAATCAAGCCCAGCCTCTTGTGCTCAGATTGTGAGATTTTTTAATATTATTCAGGACTGTGTAGGCACAGCTGTTAAGTGACACTGCAGGGACAACTGTGGAGAGAGATAACCTTTGGATAATTGGCATGTTGTGCCATTGCATGGTGTTAGTGACACAAGTATTGTTTGTTTCAAGCCTGCCTGGAATGGCAGTGCAGATAGGGTAGAAAAATACTTTAATTACCCTGTGTGGGAAACTGACGTGTAATGAAATGATCAAGTTTTTTTCTGAAAGCCATGCCACCCAAGCCTTAAGAGATGAAGGACATAGATTAGTCATTTGTGTATTTGTTTATATTGCGTAAAGTGTGTTTCCTTTTCCTCTCCAAAAAGGTGTCACTTAAAAGTTAATGAAATATAAAAAAGGAAACACACAGGTTGCTTCAACATGAGACTTTCACCATATAATCCTGGTGCTTCATTCACAAAATCTTATGGAGGGATGAGGATATCATGATCAGGGACATGCAAATTTCTCATTCTCGATCCATTGAATTTCTCCAGGTCTAACCTATGCTTTCTTCCCATTCTTGTCTCCTATTAGGTTGTGTGACTAGGGGTGGGTTTTTGTTACATGCAAATTTGTCTACCTTTTAATGCATTTTTCCAAATGTATCTATTCATTTATGCATTCTACTTATGCATCTTTCTCCCATCAAACAACGTGTCCATTTTTTTTTTATTTGTATGCATTTTTATCTGTTTGCGTTTTCTAATGTAGGCATTGCAGCAATAACTTGCAGACCAAATGTGAGGACACTTCAGCTTTAAATGAGGACAGGGGAGTGTCACCACCATCCCCCCATCCATGAGCTGTCCAAGGTGTTTTGTGCAAATATTAGTTCTTTGAAATGTCCCTGTAAGTTTCACAGATGTGTGAATTCTCAAGGCAAGGTGAAAAAAATCTACTTTCATCAGCACAGTCAAATACACTTAAATGTTTTTCCATCTGAAATCACAATCCATTTGTAATCGACCAGTGTTTTCCCACTGCAAAACATCTGGTAAGGACAAAAAGAGTGGAACAGCAGTGCAGCTTTTAAACAGATGTGTCCTTGGTGAAGATGATATATTGGGAGTGTCACTCTTTTCCAGTGGTGGCTGGCCCTTGGTTTTAGTCTGAAATTTAAAGGCAATGTCCAGAGGGCTGAATCTATTTGAAAGTTAAGGTTTAGCTCTTTGATAAGAGTCAGCATGGTTTAGTGACATGAATGGTGGACTATAACCCAGGAGACCAAGGTCTGATTTCCCGCTCAGCCATGGAAATCCATTGGGTGATCTTTGGCATGTAACACACTCTCAGCCCCAGAAAACCCCTTGATGGATTTGCCTTAGGCTCACTATAAGTTGGAAACAACTTGAAGGCACACAATAACAACAAAGATTCTTTAACGTTTGGGATAAACATGGAGCAGATCCACTGCCCTACTGATGTGGAGTCAGCAGCCAGCACTTCTCTTTTCTCCAAAATTAGCAGAACTGTCAGTTTTAGTGCCTTTTTGTATCCTGGAAAGCACTTCGCTTTTCCCCTCCCAAGTCTTCTCTGAATTTTGAAAGCAGGGAGAGATCCCACTGAAGACAATAGCACTTACATCTCAGGAAACATGTGTAAGATCTAGCTGAAGATCTCAGTCCTCTTAGTGGTAATTAGTCAATTTAAAAACTAAAAACATGAAATGTCACCATCCTAGAACAGAGGGTCTCTAAAAGTGTGCAGAAATTGCCAACTGAGATAATGGGAGAGAACTGGGAAAGGGAAACTGTCGTATTTTGTTAATTTTAACTCCTGATCTTCCTTCTGTCTTTAAGAAACATCCTTTGGAAACAACAAATCTGCCTTTTTTGGAAAGAAAGGAGGAATGCTTTAAATATGAGGGGAAATGGAAGCTTGAGGATGTAACCAATTTCTGTAGTCTTATAGATGAGTAGAAAAAACAAAACAAGAAAAAGTCAAGGTGATGAGGGAGTTTGAAATCAACTAAAGAAATGAAACAAAGAAGTTTCTCAGATGCAGTGAGAACTAGGCCAAAAAAACCGCACAGTTCCATAATGTTTATCCAGAAGTATGTCTGGAATCCGTGAAATGGTTCTGAATGTCAGGAGATGTGGTACTAGTGGTCTTGACAAGTTGACAAAGGGGAGGGGGCAACACTGTCGACTTTGCTATGCTGCCACCAACTGCGTGAACGGAACATAGTAAAATGCGAAACATATATCCTGATGAAGCATTAGATGCTCTAAAGGACAGTCAGTCAGTGGGAATTCTCCTTTCAGTTTGCAGTGGAAGAACAAGCACTAGGATTCCTGTGTCTGAAAACATTCAAGGATAAAAATAATATTAATCCCTTATTAAAATAAAAAGTGCCAGACTAAAAGCAGCAGCACCAAGAGCAAAAAAATCACAAAAGAGCCAAACCTACAATAAAGAAATTAAATTCAGTAACAAAATAGAAGCTTGTTTGAAAATAAATGTTTTTTATTGTTGGCAGATCACGTAGGGAGAGGGAAATAACCTAGTCTCTTGGGACAGTGAGTATAACTACAGAGGGGGTGCTGCCATGCTCAGAGCTCTTCATGCACATTGCCACCAACTGTGCCTCAGAGGACAATGACATGTACAAGTGGGCCACACCAGCTGATCTTAAGAGACAGGCTGACTCACACAGAGGAGACAATTTTTCTTGTTTTCTAAAGATCAACCAGAATTACAACTAGAAATATTTACCCTTTGTTCCAAAGAGGTTTTTTTGACATTCTGCAAAATTGCAGCCCATTTATATGAATAATTTTCTATAGAGTATAGAAAAGTAACTGTTTAAGAGTAAAACTCTTAGAATCTCCCAGGCACCAAAGCTACTGGCAGTGCTGGCTGAGGAGTTCCAAGCACTATAGTTCAAACTAGTGGCTGGTATACTTTTATGTACACATAAATGGGGCATCCATGTGCATATATCTGTCTTTGGTTGGGAGGCTGGGTCTGTTCTCAGCCTTTTGTGTCCCAAACAAAACATCTCAGCAAACTGTCAAGCCCTGCACAGGGTCACTGCTGCTGCTTACTGATAGAGAAGAGAGTGAGGGGGGCAGTCCAGAGGTAGAAGATACAGTTGGTCTCAGCACAATGGAGACAGAAAAAAGGATGTGCTCCTTTTGCTGCCCCCTCAGAGCCAAGACCAACCACATTTCCTCCGCTGAATTGTCTCCTCCCTTCCTCCCTTCCACAGCAGCAGTGGCACTTTCTGGGGCTTGATAGCTGCTGGGGCAGAGAGAAGACATGTAGCATCTCATCCAGTGATTTCTCCAAGCTCTCATCTTTCCTTTGAAGAACTTGTATTTGAAGTAGAGTTTGAAGAAATGACTTTAATTCTGCTACTAGAAGAACTGAATATGAAGTTCACACTGGCTGAAGGTCTTTTCTTCTTTTCCCAAGTTCTGGGGGAGGGTAGCGTTCTGGTTGCATGTTTATACCCTTAAGACTTAAGTTTCTCCCATCATTGAGACTGTCATGCAAATTAGGTGACACATTAATATATTTTAAGTGTATTTAACAGCAAAAGTTTTGCTAGATGTCTTCACTATTTTACTCGGATGAAATGGAGGGATTGTAGGTACCAGCACAAATTATTTTATGAGTTCATCTATTAATTTATTCTGCAAGTACAAAACTAAGCAAGCATTAGTGATAGATTAAAGAAGTTTGAGAAAGAGATCCAGACAGAAGTGTGTATGTGCGTGCTTTAAGTAGCAAATGAAAAATGTTATTGATAGCTGTCTTACAGTATTCAAACTATTCATCTGTGAAGCCACACTTTGTCTACTCTGATTGGTTGTACTTCTCCTGGGTGTTGGACAGAGGTCTTCTCCAACACCTGCTACTCCATTATTTTAACTAGAGGTGCCAGGGATTGATAGGGACTTTGAGCATGTGAAACATGCCTTTCACTATTTGTTCCTCTACTGAGGGAATCTTTTTATTTTTTTTCTCTAGGGACCTTCTGGTCTTTTCTGCACGCCCACTGAAATGTGCATGTTTGGTTAATATTCTTATATATTTTTCTAGAAGAAATTGCAAGTTGAACTCTGAATGGGAGTTTTGTCTCTTGTTTGACACCAGAACTTGGAAACGTTCCTTTTTAAACTATATTTTCCAGGATCCCCCATATAGCTTGGGCATCGACTGGTATATTCAGGGGCTTGAAGCTCCACTACATAACTTTTCCAAGCTCTTTATGACACCTATCTAGCATTCCTATAATTTATTTGTCCCTCTGTCTTAAAGAGAGCACTAAATTCAGTTGCCTTCAAGGTTCCCACTATGGTTAAATGTTGATGGAGAGATTCTATATCACAGACATAGTTAGAAATGTGTAACTACATCTTATCTCCCAACCTGACTTCCCAAACCTACCCTAACAGTCATAAGCTGTATCAAGTGATGATGATACTATGAATTTTATTCATTTGAACTTTATTGCACAGCAAGCCAAATTTTAGAAAGAATGAAAAATTAATAATACAGGATTTGTAATCTAGGATTATTAATCCATTAATGGCTCTTTATCCAGCCATGCAGATTCTCCCAAATCTACCTTAACAGCCAGCATCTGCAGTGAGTGACAGAAATCTGTTCTGTTGGTGAGCGGGGTCCAGCAAGACATTTCCAGCTCCCTCCAGCTAGTGATCTGCAGTGCAACAATAAGAATCAGGGCCTCTGTTGCAACCCTTTGTCATACTGCATATCAACTGGTGGGAGGGGCTGGAAACGTTCTCCTCCACTATCCAAATCACCAGATGCAACAGAGTGATGTTCCTAACCCCTCCCTCCAGCGATCTCTGGTGTGACAGTCAGAAGCAGGATCCCTTTCACAGTTCCTCCTGACACCAGGGGTCACTGGAGAGAGGGGTGTGAGAATGTGAGTCTGCTGTGTCCCTGTCAACAGGAGAACAGACCCTCATTGCTTGCAGCAGCTGCTGCCCAGTATGTCAGGACTGGAGGACTTTTACAATCCCTAAGTATTGCCTACAGTATTGAATACACAAGGTAATTGTGTAGTTGTAATTATGAATTCCAGCCTGTGTCTTGGCCAAACGCTGGCCAAATGGTAAAGGCATCAACCTCCTCTATGCCTGCATGGGAAAAATAGAGAAGACATATGAAACAACTAGGCACTCTTATCGAGTGGTTAAGAAGAGTTAAATCACCCAGGACGGCAATAGCTGGAATTCCATCAGTGTAACTTATCCTTATGCCAGTGTATGTGCCCAATACACAAAGAGGTACTCAGTATCTCCACATGAAGCCACTGTCATCCCACATGCAATGCCAACTTTGTAGTGCTTGAGGTGTTTCTACATGGACAGTCAATGGTCCAAAGAGGGACTATGGTTTTGCAGCTGGGAAGAAGGAAGAATCATTGCCCTTCCAGACCTCCAACAAGAACACTGGAACCGGAGAGCAATGGTTTTTCCTTTTTCCTACCATAAAGCTGTAGTGCACTAGGGATAGGAATATATTGTTGAAGAGTTAAATTTTGCTGGCATTGAACAGAATCTCAGATAATAAGTTCAGTAAAGTCCATGCTGTAGATATTGTACATGACATATTCTTCCTGTCATTCTCCAAAATGTTGCATGTATATTTGCTATGTATGCATGTATGTTGCAAGTATATTTCTTAGAACCTGAGGCAGCATCCTAAATTTACAGGTACCAAATGAAAATGAAATTCTACACAAGAAATTTGGATGCTGCTTTGTATTACATTCTGTGGTCAGGTTCTTCAGCACATTAGTGCCTATGATAGTGGATACTTCCTCCCTCATGTACAAATTTGGATATGTAAGAGCTAGAGCCTCACAATGGCCCTTTTTGCACCTTACCTTTTACCAGTGCTGGGCTGCTTGGCTTGCGCACGAAAGCTTGGGAGGAATGCTCCCACGTCCCTGCTGCTCCCCTGCTGCTTGGGCTCCGCAGCTCCTTCCTCTTGCACGAGCGCCCCGCCTCTTCCTTTTGCAGTGTAGCCTGGGACTTTTCACAGCCTGCACTGCCCAGGAAGTGTGACCGGCCTGGCTCCCGATGCACTGCATGCCAGGTAAGTGCGCATGGGGCGCCGGAGCAACGCGTGAGCGTGCATCATTTTTGGCTTTAAGCCGGAAATGAAAAGATCCGTGCCCGCTGTGCATCCGTCCCTTGAGCGTCACGTAAATGTGAGTGGTCTACTCCTCACATTTACACGATGCTCAAGGGGCTCTCGCTTCCAAAACACCGTGCAAAAAGGGCCAATGTCTATTGACTCCACTAACAGCCATTGGTACAGTCCTCTCTCCACATTTGCGGGTTTGACCTTCATGAATTTGATTATATGCAAGGCATGTATGTATTTATGCCTCCTCTCCAATTCTCCTCCTCCCATTCCCTTGCATTTTGCTAGGCATGGAGAAAGAAGGCAAGCGCCTGGACAAAAAGGCAATGAAAGGTTGGTGAGGCACACATGCGCCTTTCTTTTCCGCTCTGGAGCTCCCCATTCCATTCCTTTGCTTCTGGCCCTGGCATTAAGAACTCGTGCTGAGGCAAAAGGGAAGGGAATGGAGAAAGCTTCACACAAGCCTTGCCTCTAGCCCCAATGCTGAGAACTCACACCAAAGCAAAAGGCAACGGAATGGTGGGAAAGGCTCATGCAAGCCTTCCATCTCCCCTCCGGAGCTTTCCCTCCCATTCCCTTGCTCCTGGCCCCAGTGCTGAGAACTTGTGCTGAAGCAAAAGGCAAGAAAAGGGTGGGGAGAAAGGACTGCACAAGCCTGCCTTCTCCCCTGTGGAGCTCCCCCTCTCATTCCCTTGCCTCTGCCCCTGGCACTGAGAACTCACGCCAAGGCGACACACAAGGGAATGGTGGGGGAGGCTTGCACAAGCCTTCCTTCTCCCCTCCAAAGGTTCCCCCTGTCATTTGCTTGCCTCTGGCCCTGGCACTGAGAACTTGCACTGAGACAATAGGCAAGGGAAGGGGGCAGGAAGGGTAGGCTTGCACAAGACTTTCTTTTCTCCTCTAGAGCCCCCCTCTCATTCCCTTGCCTGTGGCCCTGGCACACATAAGGCAGGGGAATAGGGAAGGGGGAGCCCCAGAAAGGAATGGAAATGAGATCATGAGGAGGAGGAGGAGGAGGAGGAGTTATTCATGATTTTTGCACTTTCATGAGTGCTCTGCCCCCAAATCCTCAGAAAAGTGGAGGGGCCACTGTATTTGTATCTCTGTAGTTACAAATCCTAAGTAAGGCACCATCTGCCTTCCAGCCCCTTCTGTCTCAAGTGCACTGTGGCTCTTTATGAAACAAACACTTGTGGTAGAAGATCTCACATATTCCTGTTACATGTCTTTGTCACGATCACATCACTTGACTGAAACACACCTAAGTTTGATTAGCAGGCCCTGTTAATTTCTGGATCATTTATCTGACACCTACTTTAGTTCCCCTTATCTCAGGATCTCCTAGGCTGATAGCTTTGCTTTGTAACAGTTGATTCATCCTTGTTCCAAGTGTATGTTTGCTGGTGAACTGAAATGGAGTTGGGAGGGTTGTTGCAGCACCTTCTAAAATGCCCTGTCTGACTGTGTGGAGGAAAGGCTCTCATGTGTAACAGTTTTCCTGTTCTCTTTGTAAATAGAGATTTCTACCATTCTGGCTTTTACATCTTCAGATTTCTTCTTGGTCACTTTTAGTCCAACTCATTCCTGTTCAGTTTGCTAGTATCTTGTTTCACAGTGCTCCTTGCTGTCTCCTTCAGACCTTCTAGAAGACTTTAATTTCTTTCATCAGCTGCAAGCTGCTCATACTTAAAGCTCTTTCTTTCACATTTAATTTCTGTCTTGTTTTTCACTTTTCCTATTTGCAAATCTTCAGTTCATTTAGGAGATTCCAACTTCATTAAGGAACCCCACAGATAAGTTGACCAAGTCCTGTAACATTGAGGGCAGTCAAGAAAAGATCATTCCAGTGATCTTTTTCCAATGGCAAAAGTTATTAATGACAACACACAAGCTAGGGGAGGCTACAATAGTTTATTTTTGCCTGAGCTACTGAGAAGTGCTGTTTTCTGCTTGGCCTCTTCTCTCTCTTCCTACTGAGTTAATCAACTGCAAGCTACTTTTCCACTTTGAACTCAGGCCCTTTTTGCACGCAGTTTCTGTTGCGAGAGGGCCCCTTGAGTGTCGCATAAATGGGAGCGGTGGTCCATATGACGCACTCCCATTTACGCAATGCTCAAGAGCCAGACACAGAGCAGACGCACACCTTTTTATTTTTGGCTTTAAGCCGAAAATGGTGCGCAATCGCGCAATGCTCCTGGAGCCCGCGTGCACTTACCTGCTGTGCGGTGCATCGAGCGAGCTGGGCCGGTTGCGCTTCCTCCCCCAGCGCAGCCTACAGCTCCCAGGCTGCACTGCAGAAGGAAGGGGTGGGGCGTTCACGCGACGGCCGCGCGACCAGCAACCCAGCTGCGGGAGAATGGAGGAGCGATGCGGGTGCCTCGCGCAAGAGGCTGCTTGCGCAAACGGCACCCCCCACCTCTGTGAGCAGGTAACGTGCGGAAAGGGCCTCAGTGTGCAGCAACTGAAGTTGAGGTCAAATGGGGAAAGTAGGAGGTGGAGGAAGAAACTGGAACACTTTAAAAGCAGGTGAAAAAGTAAGGTGGTAGAGGGTTAATTGGGACTGTCCCTGCCACTTTGGGACAGTTGGAAGATATGTCATAGTGCTATCAGTGTGTGATGTGAAAGCATTCTAACTTTTTTTATAGACGTGCCAATGTATTTTACTCTGTAAAGCTTCAACAATCCCAAAATATGGCTTAGATGAAAAAATAGTAGGTGTTCTTGTAGGCTGTAACTTATATCTACTTATCTATGAGAAAGTACCACTGAACCCAGTGAGTTCAGAAGAACCCTTATGTACTAAGTAGGCATACAGAGAGTTGTGCCACCATAAATTGGTGGGCTTCAGAGAACTGAGGCCCTTTTCGCACGGGCTTTCCCGAGCGAAATAGCCCCGTGAGCCGTGCGGGAGTGGGAGCGCCACTCCACACGACGCACTCCCACTTCCGGCGCTCTCACGGGGCTGCAGCGACGCGAGCGTGGGGTTTTGATTTTCGCTTCCAAGCGAAAATCACCCCGCACTAGCGCAACGCTCCTGGCGCCCACCCACACTTACCTGTTGTGCGGTGCGTCGGAGAGGCGGCCGGGTAGGGCTTCCTTCCCTCCGCTCCTGCGGAAGGAAGGGGTGGGGCGGGGCGCTTGCGTGACGGATGCAATGGCATCCTGCTTCGCGCGGGTGGGGGGCTGCTCGCGACAGCCTCCCGCTTTGCGCGCGTGGGGGGTGGGTGGACGCGACTGTCGCTCGCTCCTGGCGCACGCGGGGGGGACGGGCGTGACTGTCGCTCGCTTCCCGCGTGCACGGGGGGGCGGCACGAGAGGCTCCTGCTTCTCGCGCAAGCGGGGGAGGATGGACGCGCGAGCCGCCTCTGGGACGCTGCCGCTTCCCCGCTTGTTCCTTCGCCTGCGGAAGGAACGAGCGGGGAACCGGCAGGCTCTCGGAAGAGGCTTTTCGCGCAAGCCGCCCACCCCAGCTCACGCAAAAAGCCTCAGTGCGAAAAGGGCCTGAGTCTTAAGTTCTAATTGATTCTCCCTCTGCATGAGATTTCTTTAGAAACTTAAGTTTTCTAACAGCAGGTTCCTACCTGCTCTCAAACCAATAGCAGTGCTAGATACCAAGCACTCAGTAACTTTTCTCTTCTTGACATATTCCAGAATGTCATCATCTTCAGTCAGCATTTATGCTTGAGCTTGCCTCCTGAAGTAATTGAGTTATTTACAAGCTCCGGGTAAACTGATTGCAGGGTGGGGTGCTCAGTTTAATTTTAAAATTAACTGTTATCTTAGCTTTACCAGATCATTTAACTACACTCATAAATTGCATTGCATAGAGAAACAGAAGTGAGAAAGGCTGTCATATTATCATTTTGTTCTAAAACAAAAGGAGTTTCTAAAACTTCAATCAGGGCTGCCCATCGACCAATTGGGGACCACATCCCAGATTTGGAGACTACCCCTAGATTCTGGTAGCAAGTTCCCTGCAACTACAGGGTTAGTTTTTGCTTGTACCTCTCTGTCCTTGGTGAGTAAGTACAGCATATTTGTACTCTCTGTATTGAGGTTCCCAGTGGTGTATTTAAGTCTTTTACTCCAAGTTTCAAGTCAAACGAAGCTAGTAAAATGTGGGCTGGACAGGGCTACTGTTAGTTGGATTTGTAATTGGTTGACCGACCGAACCCAAAGGGTGATCACGAATGGCTGCTTTTCATCCTGGAGAGAAGTGACTAGTGGGGTGCCACAGGGTTCTGTCCTGGGTCCAGTGCTGTTCAATATTTTTATCAACAACTTCGATGAAGGAATAGAGGGCATGCTCATCAAATTTGCAGATGACACCAAATTGGGAGGGGTTGCTAATACACCAGAGGACAGGATCAAAATTCAAAATGACCTGGATAGATTGGAGAGCTGGGCCGAGGCTAACAAAATGAAATTCAACAGAGAGAAGTGTAAGGCCCTACACTTAGGTAGAAAAAATGGAATACAGAAATATAGGATGGGGGACACGTGGCTGGATAGCAGTACATGTGAAAGGGATCTAGGAGTCTTCATAGACCACAAGCTGAACATGAGTCAGCAGTGTGATGCGACAGCCAAGAAAGCCAATGCAATTCTCGGCTGCATCAATAGGAGTATGGTGTCTAGATCGAGGGAGGTACTGGTACCACTCTACTCTGCTTTGGTTAGACCTCATCTTGAATACTGTGTCCAGTTCTGGGCACCCCGATTCAAGAAGGACATGGTCAAGCTGAAGCAAGTCCAGAGGAGGGCGACCAAAATGGTGAGAGGCCTGGAAGCCATGCCCTATGAGGATAGACTTAGAGAGCTGGGTATGTTTAGTCTGCAGAAGAGAAGGTTAAGAGAGGACATGATAGCCATGTTTAAATATTTGAAGGGATGCCATGTAGAGGAAGGAGAGGGCTTGTTTTCTGCTGCTCCAGAGACCAGGACAAGGAGCAATGGATTCAAGCTGCAGGAAAGGAGATTCCACCTGAACCTCAGGAAGAACTTCCTGACAGTCAGGGCTGTCCGGCAGTGGAATGTGCTGCCTCGGAGTGTGGTGGAGTCCCCTTCCTTGGAGGTTTTTAAGCAGAGGCTTGATGGCCATCTGTCGGGAGTGCTTTGAGGGTGTTCCTGCATGGCAGGGGGTTGGACTAGATGGCCGCTGTGGTCTCTTCCAACTCTACATTTCTATGATTCTATGATTCTAAATCTCAAATCTCTACCTTCAAGTCTCAAGTCAAATCTCAAGTCCTTGCAAGATACTTTAAGTCAATCTCAAGTTTAGAGGCAAGTTTCTAAAGTGGAGAATAGGGTATTTCTTACTTCCCATTACTGAAGCTTCAAAAGCTTTAGAAGGAAGGATCCTTCCCTCCACTCTGTGGTTAGTCTTGCCTTCTGTTATTAAGAAAAGTTTTAGAAGGCTCCTCTGATATGCAGAGGAGACAGGCTGCTGAACAGACCTCAAGTCCATCTCAAGCCCATTACCTAACACATTATCTGTTCCCTTCCAAGAATCAGCCCAGGCTTTGGGCTTGAGACACATCATCACATGACTAGTAGGCAAAAAGAGGTGGAAGCATTGTTTAAAGTTGTAAGGTTTCTGGATGAATGTGTTACGTTACTGAACCAAAGGCAGCAAGTCCGCTCCTAAAAATATACAAGTCACAAGTCAAGTCAAGTCAGTGTGTCACTTATTGCCAAGTCAAGTACAACTCGAGCACCTGAAGAGACTTGAGTCCAACTTGAATCCAAGTCAATTGACTCAAATCCATGTCATTGGAGATTCCCTTCTCAATACTCTCAATTTGTACACCCCTCAAAACAATTGGGCTTGGCAAAGCAAGCATTTCCCCCACCCCATGTGAAGTATTGGAGAATGATCAGTATTGAATTCAGACCTGTATTGAATTCAGACCTTGGTGCATTCTTGATAATATCATAAACAAAAAGGTGAAGTCTCAATCCATTTCCCCACATGATCCCCCCATGTTCCTTTGAGCCCCTAAATCTGTGGCTCTCCACATGTAGTTACACTTCAGATCCCATCAGCTCCAAACTTCCTGGCCAGTGGTCATGGATTATGAAAATTATAGTTCAACATTTAGAGAGCCACAGGTTGCCTGCCCAGCATGTTGCCCTTTATGGTTTCACTGAATTTTCAGCCTCTAATACTGCTGCCCTGCAGCTGCAGTGGAGCAGCAGTGAGAATAGCAGTGGTGAGCTATTTTGGGAGTTCTCCCTTCCTTTCTGGTGTTTGGAAGAGAATACAGTTGCCTCAGCATTCCAGACACCAAGGGAATTTGGAAATGTAGCTCTTCAAGGCTCCTGAGTCCAGACTATGGATAACTGGCATCTTGAAAAATGCCATTCAACCAAAAGCACCCCCACAGCTGCTCTGCACTACAAAGAAAGCCCTCAGGGGAAAGCCATTCAGAGTTATGCCCAAACAGAGAGTTTCTTATCAACAAAGAGATTTAATTATAGGAGTCAAACGTACTAAGTAAATATGGTCTGTATATATAAAATAATAGAAGTCGTAAGTCATTTGAAGCCTCATCTTCTGAACAAGGTAAACTTTCTTCAATAGTGGGAAGAAGCCCAAGCTCTGGAGTCTTTTTTTTTCTTTTGAATGTCAGAAACAAAGAAGCCTGACACAAAATAAGAAGATACAATAATCACACAAACACCTAAACATAAAATAAAACTGTATTGTTGTTGTTTTTTTTCCTTCTGCCGTTCTTGTCACAGACCTGCATCAGGTTGTTCCTTGCCTTTCTTGCAGATCTTGGTCTTCAGGCAAGGGCATATAGGTAGAGGCACTCCTTCAAGTATCAAAGTTCAAAACCATTTAGAGCTTTGTACGTCATCTTCAGAGAGCCAACATGGTATAGTGGTTTGAACATTGGACTATGACTCTGGAGACCAGGATTTGATTCCATACTCAGCCATGGAAACCCACTGAGTGACTGTGGGCATGGCACATACTCTAAGCCCCAGTGTAGTGGCAAGGAAATGATGAAGACCTTCAGGTTGTTCCAAAACAGAAAGCTTTATTTTCCAAACCATTTATTTACTGCGCAGGGCAAGCAGCGGATATACAATTCCAAAACTGCCGGCCCCGATTGATTAAAACACTTAGTTCTTCTTCGTGGTCTCTGTGCCTTCATACACTAGGAGCTTTAGCGCCTGCGCGGTAGCGTTCGGAAACTTCTAGAGCTTGTTCGCTTGGCGGGAACCCCTCCCCCACGCCGGTACTGCGCATGCTCCTCCCGGGAGCAACGGTCTCCCCTCAGTTCTTCTTCGTCCGCCGCCGCGACGGAAGGTTCTTCAGTTTGTTCCTCTCACGTTGTGCTTGGCTTGCTGTTTTTCACGGTTTTACGGACTTTCGGACTGTCTTTGACCTCTCTTCGATCCCCCTTGGTTTTTCGTCTTTTTGTATTTCGGAGTTTGGCGTTCTTCGTCTTATGTCCGCGCTCTTTAAAAAGTGCGTGTCCTGCGGCCGCAAGGTTGCCCTCAACGACGGCCATAAGGAGTGTCTCTTCTGTTTGGGTGAGTCCCACAACATCCGGACTTGCCCAATTTGCCGGGATTTTACTCCCCAAACTCTCCGCAACCGCTCCGCGAGACTCAAATCTTATTGTTGGGAACAGTCTCTGCGGGCGATAGACGAGACCTCCACTTCCAAGATGGCCGACAAGAAGACGACCACGCCATCGACGGTATCGGCGGCTGCCGTCCGTCCACCTCGTCGGTATCGGGCCGGTACCGGCGAAAACGCCGATCTCGGCGTACCGAGGATCCCGAAGCGTCGGCGGCTGCCAAGTCAGCAAAGGATCCTCGACGGCGAGGAAGGCTGAGGCTCCCCTTACGGAGACGCCTGCTAAAAAGCGCCCTGCTCCGGACGGAGGCAAGGGCAAGGAGAAGGAGAAGAAGAAAAAGAAGAAGGAGAGAAGCGCTCCCCGGCTGGGGACTTTCCCACCTCCTACTCCTCCTCCTACTCAGCAGCCTTCCAAAGGGCGAGGCGAGTCCGTCGATCTCTCGGAGGATGAGATCGAGGACGTTCCCCAACAGCGCCCGGACTCGCCTGTGGCAGACCCTCCAACCCTGGTGGAGGAGCGCCACCGCCCTCTTAGCCGTCGCAGGTCGGCCGACCTGCAGCAGAGGGAGCCCTCTGCTTCTCCGGAGCGGCGTTCGACCTCCTTTAGGTCCCGGTCCCGCTCTTCCGAGCTCCGGTGGCCTCGCCGCCTCCGAGGGAGACAAGAGAGGAACAACCTCGCTCGTCTGCCTCCAGATACACCTCGGCGTCCTACGTGGCCAGGTACGCGAGGGAATCTGAGTGGAGAGAGCGCCCGGCCTCCTATCGGTCGCATTCGCCATCGTACCGGATCGGTACCATCGTGGCCCGAGTCGCGGGGGAGACCTTCCGGAGGTCCCGGTCACCTCGTCGACAGCGCGAATCGCGCTCGCCTAGAGGGGACGAGGCTCGGTACCGTCGACGCCGAAGCCGATCTCCGTCGGACCGCCGCTCCTCAAGCCGCTCTCCCTCTCCTCGATATCATAGGGCGAGGGAGCCTTCACCACGGTATCGGGCGATATCGCCACCTCCTAGGGTCACGGCAACGGCGACGCGCCCTACGGAGTCGGTGGTGACTGAGCGGGCTACGACGACGTCAGCCTGCCAGACTACCCCGGTCACCACCAAGAGGGTGAAGTCAGTGGTCAGCCATCCCAAGCGGGACGCTGCTGCTACCACCGCCCCGGCTGCGGAGAAGCCTAGGAAAAGGAACACCTGCGGCGACGAAGGAGCCGGAAAGCGAGCGGCGAGAGGACTCACCGAGCTCGGAGTCGTACGACTCGAGCGCGGAGTCAGAGGTGTCTGAGGCGGCCTCACAGGAGTCTCCTCCGCTGGGATTCGGGGCCCGATCCCAGACTGCTTAGAGGACGTCCACCAGTTCTCTGCGATGCTGCTCCGCATGGCCACTACCCTCGGCCTTAAGATCGCCGATGCGGAGCCGGAGGACGACGATCCCAGCCTTCTCCGTCTTCGAGGAGAAGCGACCTTCCCACGCCCCGCTGCCTCTCCTGCCCCGGGTATCCAGACTGGTGAAGGCCGCCTGGGATAGACCGGCCCGGCTCAGCCGATACTGCAGCGGTTAGAACACCTCTACAGGGTGCAGAAGGATAACGCCAGTTATCTCTTTAATCACCCTGTACCGAACTCTGTGGTCGTCGAGTCGGCACAGACAAAGGGCTCCGGCAGGCAACACACCACCCCGCCGGACAAGGAGGGCAGGAAGTTGGACGCCTACGCAAGGAGGTTCTATTCAGCTGCCTCCTTGCAGATCAGGCTGTCCAACACTCAGGCTTGCCTCGCGGCATACCTGAAAAAAGTGCTCGATCGCCTGCAACCGGCGATGGAGGCGGTACCGGAGGACATCCGCCAAGCCTCCTCCGTGATCTTCAATGAGGCTATCTCCATCGCTCGGCACCAGATGGCCTCCTCCCGTCACGCAGTGGAGATCGCCTCCCGGGTCATGGCGGATCCGTCGGCCTTCGCCGCCATGCTTGGCTGCGACCGGCCGACATCCAGGAGGACACCAGAAGGGGATTAAGATCTCCCCTTCGACGGTGAAGGCCATTCCCAAATTTGTCCACAGACGAAGCTTTGGACAATCTTGTCAAGGCGAGACTGACCGCAAAAAAGATCGGGCTGCAGCCGGCCACGCAGGCCCGCAGGGCCTCCACCTTCCGCCCATCCTGGCGACGATCCTCCACCTCGTCGTTCCAGCGTTCGGCCCAGTCTGGACAGTCGAGACCGTCCTCCGGCTCATCGGCCAGACGCACGATTAGGCGGCGCCCGGCTTCGTCGAAGAAGTCCTCCTCCGAGACAAAGTCTCGGTTTTGACGTGCCTGGCAGGACCCACCAATACCCACTCTTCAGCCTACCATCAGCGCTCGGAGACCGACCGACTCTCGCTCGACACCTAGCGGAGTGGCAGTATGTCACTACGGACTCTTGGGTGCTTTCCATCGTCCGTCTTGGCTACGCCATCGAGTTTCAACCCCCTCGAGGCGTTTACTACTCCACGCCGTCGAGTCCGGCCTCCTGGGGAAAAGATCCAATCCCTCCTCCAGAAAGGGGCGATCGAGCGGCTCCCGCAAGAGGCCAAGACCACCGGCTTCTTCTCCAGGTACTTCACGGTACCGAAAGCCGACGGTACCCTCCGGCCGACCAGACCTCAGAGGGGTGAACTACTACATCCGCCCCAAAAGGTTCAAGATGGTCACGAACCGTCGATCCTCCTCCTACATCGAGGGGACTGGTTCGCCTCCATCGATCTCCGAGACGCATACTTCCATATCGCCATTCGCCCGCAGCACAGACGGTACCTCCGCTTCGCAGTCGACGACACCTGTTACCAGTACAAGGTGCTGCCGTTCGGACTCTCGACTGCCCCGAGGGTCTTCACCAAGTGCATGGCCCCGGTGGTATCCTACCTGCGGACGAAGGGCGCTTCCGTCTTCCCCTACCTCGACGATTGGCTGTTGGTGGCGTCTGCAAACAGAGACTTTACCACGACGTCCACATGACGTTGTCACTCCTGACCCGCCTTGGTCTACGAGTGAAACCGAAGAAGTCCCACCTCGAGCCGGCGAGGATCTTGGACTTCATCGGGGCGACGCTCGACTCGACCTCCGCCAGGGCGTACCTACCAGAGTCTCGAGCACAAACCTTGATCCGGGCCGCCGCTCACGCTCGTAGGCCCCGACGTTATCTGCGAGAAGCGTCCAGCAGCTCTTGGGCTACATGGCTGCGACGACCGCTGTGACATATCTCGCCAGGCTGAGAGCGAGACCTCTTCAAACTGGTTCGTCCGGAATCGACCCCCTGCGAGACGAACAGACACTCCGACTGCAGCTGCCGGGAGACGTCCGCTCATCCCTCCGATGGTGGCAGTCGCGATGCAATCTCATGTCAGGGATGCCTTTCCAACAGCCGACACCGAAGGTGACGGTAACGACCGACGCCTCCCTGTATGGATGGGGTGCCCACTGCGGCGATCTCAGAGTCCGCGACAGATGGACCGACGACGAGACCGCTCTCCATATCAACGCGCTGGAGCTGCTCGCCGTCTGGAAAGCCCTACGGGCGTTCCGCCATGCCGTGGCGGGGCGCACGGTCCTGATTCTGACGGACAACACCACCGCTGTCTGCTACATCAACAGACAAGGTGGACTCATTCCACGACCCTGCTCGACATCGCGCTCGACCTGTGGGAATGGTGCATTCGCCTGCACACGCATCCGTGGCGGTTCACCTGGCCGGGCAGGAGAACACCACGGCAGACGCCCTCAGCAGGGACACCTCATCCCATCACGAATGGTCTCTCTCCGGAGAGGCGTTCAGACTGATTCGGGACCGCTGGGGCGAACCATCGATCGACCTTCCGACCAGGGAAAACGCGAAGTGTCGCCGATTCTGTTCCAGAGCGGGCAACGATCGTGCCTCCATCGGGGACGCTTTCCAGTTTCCGTGGACCGGGGAACTCCTCTACGCGTTCCCGCCGTTCCCGCTGCTCGGCCGGACGATATCGAAGATCCTCGCCGACCGAGCCGACGCGATCCTGGTAGCCCCGTACTGGCCGAGGCAACATTGGTTCGCACCCCTGACAAGCCGCACGAGACGACCTGCTCCGGTTGCCACCGACACCGGACCTGCTCTCCCACTCCGGCGGCCGAGTCCTCCATCCGGACCTGCCACGCCTGGCCCTCCATGCCTGGAGGATATCGCACTGACGATCCGTGCTCGGTGCCGTCCTCGTCGCGGCCAGGAAGGAATCCACCCGTCGCAACTATCAATACAAGTGGCGACGCTTCCTGACCTTCGCTAACGAGAGGAGTGAGCCGGTATCGCCCGCGGGGCTCTCGACCGTCCTGCACTTCCTCCTGCACCTCCGGCAACAGGGCCTGGCGTTTCCATCCCTGAAGGTGGGACCTCCGCGATCGTGGCATACCAACCGCCACGATCTGCTGCCTCGGCCTTCTTCAGGAACGATACCGTTAAGCGGTTCCTGAAGGATTACATTCCACCCCC